>OU342739.1:18322699-18922699 GCA_910589765.1 Avena atlantica | reverse complement strand
TCGGAACAGAAAAATGCGGAGCCCACAAGGCGGGGGAAATCTGCTGTCCTCCCGTTATCTGAAGCCATCTTCTGGTTTTCCATGTCAACCACCGCCCTGTTTCATTTCACGACCGACCGCATTGTTGTAGGACATATGCTACGGACCTACGGGCTCTCAGCCCCTTTGCTCGGACTGGACTGGGAGGGAACGAAAACGGAACGGCGCGCACCATTGGAATGGATGACACCGCGTCGTCCCTCTCTCAGCAGGCCTGCTCCGCAGACAGCTCCACAAGCCGCTCCGCCTCCCTGAGGAACAGCCCCGTCAGCCGCTTCTGCCCTCGTCGGTACACCACACACGACCGCCTCTTCACTTGCGACTTCATCTCCTCATCCTCCTCCTCGACACCCACGCTGCGAAAAAAAGAGGACAACGAACCGGCGATCAAACGGTAGGACGAGCCGTGGGAGACAGGGGGGCATCATCTTCCCAGCAGTCAAACGGCCCGAAACACAACCAGCCTAGTACCTCGACGAGTCCTTGGGATCGAATTTCTCAAGCAGCTGCCCGTCAGCCGCTTCCGTCCCGGTGCCTCCTACAAGTTCGGCCATCCTTGCAAAACCAAAAGGATTGGTTGGATCAATTAACTGTCTACACTTGACAGCGCTCCTATCAGATATAGCAGTGCGACAAGGAGATCAAAAAATATGAGAGCCATACTTCACCCTAAGAAGATCCACGAGCAATCCCAGTGCCCCATGATCACCACAGACCTCCCATACAGCGCTTCGGACCTCCGCATCACATGGCTCCGTATCCTCGCTACCTCCAACCTAGTAACAACAGGTTCAAAGCAGGGACTCATTTATCACAAAAAAAGGCATGCAATGCATATCCTAGAAAGCTCCTTGACTCGCTCATTTAAAACAATCTGGTTACCCATAAAAAGTCAGGCTGTTTATACTTCAGAATACAGAGTGTGGAAAAAACGCATACCTCTCCAAGCAAGGACGCAACCTGTTCAAGCTCATGCTCTTGCATAGCAATCGTGCGAAGAGCACATAAAAATTCTTGAGGGAAAACATTCTTGTGGAGATATGATGGAACTTTGCGTTGACCGCTCCAACTGTAACTAGAAAAATGGCTCGCTTTTTTCTGGTTATCATCGTCTTCACCGGAACTCATACTGGTTCCGAAAAATCCACCGTCAAGCAAATTTGTATGCAGAAGGCATCTCAATTCAGCCCTCTGCAAACATTAAATACGTATACAAAGTGAGATCCAGGGCGGCAAGTGGCAACAGCTGGTCAGACGGCTTCAATTTTTTTAGAACAGTCGTCATAATCTTGAGCCGTGTTTTCTAAATTGAAAAAAAAGTAACTGAAGCCGTCCTGACCAGGGTAAATATCTAATACCGCATACAAGATTTATCAAAATCGGTATAATTAGTAAGCGCAATCCATTTTCGACTCGATTCAACAAATGTTCCTCTAAACAGAACATAGTAGAATCCATACAAGATAAACACTTAGTGGTACCTGCATCTCAATTAGCCTCATCTTAATGTCAGCAGATTCGACCTGTCTAAGAGCTTCTATTGGATAATGAACCTGCACTTGAAGTAAACAAACAAGATGATAAGCAGCTACGTCTTACGTAAGTATGCTACGAGAGGTTCTGAAAAAGGTTTTCATCTATCATTTAACAAACATAGATGGCGCTGATGGAATCGATATAATCATTTATCAAACGTCAACTACCAATTGTAAATTCTCAATGGTGATAATGACTTCCATATTTTCCCTTTTATTTACCGAGCATTTTTTTTTCAATGGATGCCAATGAATTCACATTTGGCTGGTCACCTGAATGGGGTCACATGTTCACGTTTAGCATGTAATTTATATGCTAACCAAAAAAATGAAATCTGCCAGATATATATATCCTGCAAAGGTTGTCACAGACTTTTAGCACATACATCACTACGAGGGTTACCATGAGATAATCATCTGGATTGTTGTCAACCACAAATCCATATAGGTAGAGCAGTTCCTGCGGGTCAATACAAAATAAAATCATTAGTAACTCTGTTCCGTTAACCATAAATCATGATGACTTTGTTGGTATCTTTACTGATTGCATGCTGTTTTAAACCCAAAAATAGATACTAAATCATGAAAGCACACTAAAATCTCTTAATAACAAACATGATAGCATTGCATCTTCTTGTCATTCACCAACGAGGCTGAGAAATCTTCTCGGTTCTAAGCACTATATAAAATCTAGTACAAGTATATGCTCTTAATCTAGCATATATGTATTACAAGTAAATCAGTAAGTCTTTGTGTATCCATGTAGAAAGTCAAAAATCAAACGGACGGTGTAGCAGTGTAGCTCCCCATAAAACATCTCTCGTTTTATGAAGGCTGTCAGACCTCAGGAACATGATAATTCTGATGTGTAACGGTGGGTGCAGCTCGAAAGAAACTTCGTGTGAAATGTTCTACCCTTTTAGAAAAGAATATGTACCATATGCTGTATAGCTAAATTGTGAGAGAAGATCTGAAGAAAAACAGGTGATAAATACCAACACCAGCAAATATGGCAAAACTGACAATCAGGTTAAGCAAACAATAGTTATTATAAACCGAAGGCAATTGAGCAATTACTATATAAAGCAAAGTCTAGGTTTGGTAATGATTGTGTAAGTACCTCATTTCCTTTGTTGCCGTAATTTATATAGATCTCTGTCCCCGCTCCAACAGAGCTTTTATCAGCTTGTGCTTGAGAAAGAAACGATAAAGGGGAAATTAGATCAGGGACACAACAATTCTGTATAAACTGGAAACACCATTTCATACATGCTGAAAAATGATCGCTGGGACAATATGCGAGTCAAATGAGGCACAACACCCTGATGCTGCTTTTAAACTGGCATGATATTTATGGTGTTACTAAAATTTTGCCTCCACAAAGAAATGCACACAATCATACCAGGAACTACTAATATTACAAAAAAAGCTGGAAAGAAAGCTGAAACAAAGAGCTATCAGATACAAAATTGGTATCAGTATAATTACCAAGCCTGAGGTACATTGAAGCAGGAATTCCTGTTGCATTTCCCGCTGAATCAACTTCCCATGTCGCCAGAGCCTTTACATCTGGAATGGACAATCAAGATTGAATTTCTTCACCAGTATAATTCATGTGATTCTTTGCAAATACGAACTAAAGAGTTTCTTGTTTGAAATATGAATATGCTTCAATATGTTATGTCAGCTGAATACTTAAATTTAGATTATTCCTGTGCTCGGATTTGGACTCTTACTATGATTACAGAAATCGATTCCAGGCACGAGGCCCTCGACCCAAATTGACTCTGTATTACGAGATTCGGAATTCTCAATCTCATCACTGCTACTATTCTTCACTGTGATACCGGTTTCCTGCAAATAAATGTAAAACATTCTGTAGTTTGGTAGAGAAGATATGTATGGAAAATATAATTAACACACTGGAATAATTAATAGTAAGATACACAACCCATAATTGCATATAACGACAAATTACTAGCGCATCACTCGGAGTTCTTTCAAGTATTACTATATTTTGAATATTACTATATTTACTCCTTGGGTGGACTGTATTTTACAAGCTGAACTGTCGGACGTGATTTATGTAATGATTCGAATATTATTACATATTCCAGTTCTCTAGATGCAACCAGTTCTCTGGGACTCTTACTATGTTGAACCATTTAGTAATGTTCAACATCATCAGTGCTCTAGTTGTTAATAGAAAAAAAAGATTAAACCTGTTGTTTTCCAATTGTTTGACACGTTCCCTAAACAAGGCTCTTGTCACATTGATAATTATTTTGTACGAAAAGAACTGTCACTAATCGTGATATTTCAGTGCAATCCCAGAACGACTGGTAGCATTAGTTACATTTAGTAGTTGATATTGATAAAAATAGTACTCCCTCCATCCAAAAAAGGATGTCGTAGTGTCTAGATACATGCGAATCTAGACAAATCTACGACATCCTTTTTCGGACGGAGGGAGTAGTTATTTGTAGTTACGCTTCTTCTCTTTTTTCCGTTGGACATTTGTGAGCTAATTAGTTCAATTAATGTTTAGCCATACTCTGCAAAGATTTCCCATAAGAAATGAATCCAGAGTCTGCTGGTATAAAGTAATCCGCATATACAGAGAATGACAAATAATTAAGAGGAAACTAAATATTGTCAGCATGTTCTTGTTCGGGAAGATTGCAGCTAACCTGCTTGGTGGCGAGGCTGGAATCACCCAAAAATTCCCCACTTCTGATCTGTTGCTCATCGAGCGAGCCCGGAAAAACGTAAGAATGAGGCAATGGGATGTTTAGTGCCCGAGTCCAGAAAATAGAGTTTGCCCTGTCATAAACTCATACTGCTGATTAGTGTGGAGAGAAAAGATGAAATAAACCTGCAGATAAATAAAAGGCCTTATTTGGGATGTTTAAACTGCACATTCATTTATGTAGCATCCGAAAGCTACTAAACCATCACATTCGAGGGAAGGACTGGCAGTTGAAACCACTATCTCAATTTACGTACAAATTGCTTAATAACAAAGGTTTGACTTTCGACGTTCCTAAAAAAGCAAGGTTAGTCGATGATTCGTTGCTCGGTGTCAAATCTTGTTCACCTATTTGCATGACAAATGCCTTATTTGACCCAGCCGTTTACATGGCTAAATCATCTATAAACAGGGACGTCCATATATTAGCGTGAGAAAGTCATATTGGCAAAATGATACCAAGTAAAACTTGTGCTCTTCCAGTCATACTATAAATGCAAACCATGGTGATACATACCAAAGGAAGTCCTCAAACCGCACTTCAATTGAGCTGCACAATAAAACGTTTGGCAGTTGTGAGGTTCCTATATGGAAACTAGGGTGTAAAATTATGTGAGAAGAAACTACTAGTAATATCAATACAGAGAAGATAAAACCAACAAACCTTCCCGCTTCATCGACCTGTAGAAGCTCCTCGACCAGGCCTTTCACCTTATCATCGAACAATGTTTGCAATGATTTTTTCTGAAACAAAACCCCTAGCATGTTTATTTCCACCAATGTACTCTCCAATGCCCAATAGACCACATTGAGTGAAAGCAACAGTTGGCACTGACGAACCTGCATGACCGTGGCACGGTGCAGCGTCGTCCCTTCCAATTCGGCAAGGTCGCGCTCGTCGAACCAAACGGAGCTCCCGAAGGTGCTCGGAAGCATATCCAAGTACCTAATAGATGCAGTTAAAGTACTTATCATTGTACAGACACCAGAAGCATTGGTATGTGGAGGTATGGTAGGGGGAGTTGTGAATTGTGGTCTCACGGCTTCCAGAGGGAGCTAGGGCGGAGCCGCTCGGCCATGAGGAAGAGCATGACGAGGAGGCGGTCGTCGACGCCGCCTTCCTCGAAGAGAGCGCGGCACCGCGGCCCGACGAGGGGGTCCTGCAGCACCCGCATCGGGGTGACGGCTAGGTCGAGCGGCACCACCATCACCACCCCTGCACCAACAGCCACGCGCCCGTCTGATCAGAGCCTCGGAACCTCCCGGAGGGGAGGGGGACAGGAGAAGAGTAATGGTTACCGTCGGTGGCGCCTGCCTCAGCGGCGGTGGAGTAGACGCCGAAGCCCTTGCGGCCGCAGGCGCGGATCGTGCAGCCGCGGAGGTCGGCGCCATTGGCCTGCGGTGGGAAAAGGACCAGGGTTTAGGAGGGCACGGGAACCGGAGAGCAGGGGAGGAGAGAGAGAGAGTGCGCCACCTGGAGCCATTGCAGGAAGGACTGGAGCTTCGCGTCGTCGGACGAGGCGGCGTCGGCGGACGACATGGTGTTCGACGGAACGCGCAACCGAAGTGGAGGGAGCGGCGGCCGAACGCCAGAAGCAGAGGAAGTTTTTAACTTGTGGGATTTGAGCTTTTTTGGAAGTAAAAAAACCGTTTAAACTGTAAAGTTCATAAATTTACTTGTCAATTCTCTCCAAATATCACCAAATCTTCAGCTACAGAGGCTGGAAAACACAGTTTCCTTGCCGCAATTTCATTGCAAATTCATCCGTTCCAGCGCAAAATTCATTCATTCCAAGCACCAAAATTGGCACAGACAACCACATTATATCACTATAAGAATATATAGATGTCATGTCCAAGTTACATTCTACTACAAGTGACATTGACACGCTCTTCTCCCATCTCTCATCTCTTCTCTTCTCATCTCACTTCACCGGCTAGCAGAGACACAGACTACAGGAGATGCTAGCAGACGAGCGAGGCCCGGAGTGAAAGCGTGGTGGACAGGTGCGTGCACGACGCCCACCGTATCACCGACTCGGCGACTGCCACGTCCAGGTGGTGCTCACCCTCGCTGGCACCGATAGTGTGGTTCCTCCTGCCACCTCCAATGGCGCCTCGTGACGACGGGTTCACCTTCATCGCCACCCCTCTCAGGGCCGCCTCCGCCATCCTCTTCAAAGTCGGTGAGGAAGAGGCGGCGGCGGCATCGTCGCAAGGAGCTCCCTTCTCGTCCAAGGATGGCGTAGCTGATGGCCCTGGCTCTTCGGACCCTTGCCCGCAGAAGAATGAAAAGCTAGGCATCGATACAACAGGCAACGGGAAGACTGCGTTGTTCCTGGGTTCGGGGCTGTCACCGAATGAGAACCCAGAGACTGCGCAAGACGCAGGTGGAGCACTGGCTGCAGCAAACGCAGAGAAGGAAGATCTGCAGGCGAATGTGGGGGAGCAGGGTTCTTCCGACAGGCTATGGCAGGCGACCGGGCCGCCGGTGTTGAAGCTCACGTCGCGGCTGCGTGACGCCAGCGGAGTGGAGAACGAGCATGAACCAGGTTCCTCCCTCCTAAGACTGATCTCATGGCAACAGCCGCAGGATTCTCGCGAGTCGTCTGCGTGTTCTCGTATCCAGGAATGCCCTGCACAAGACCGGTTGTTTAGACAACAGACTCCACATGGTGAACAATTATAGAGTACAATTAGGAGAAAGGTAGCAATTAACAACTGATCTGTACATGATCCCATGAAGGGTGACAGAGATGAATCATCAAGACTAAAGAAGCAACCATGTGATGATTGATTAGAAGAAACATAAAGAGCCAGCAAAGATCAAATTTATTTGTACAATAGTTGATCTACCAGAAGTCCAGAACATGACCCTACAAACGAAAACTCACCTTTTCCCCCAGCCGTGCAGTTTAAAATTAGGGAGGCCACTAAACTTTAGCTGGCGCTAGCTCATGACTTAGCAGTGAAGAGTTATTAATCTATTCAAAACAACATCAAGAAGACAACTGTAAACACAACAAATTTTGATTGTTCTCTACACATTATGGCCAGCAGCCAGTCCAGTTGCATGAATGTATACACATGAATCCAAAATCAAATGTCACTTCTCAGTTTTTTGTACAATACTAGTGATCTGGTGAAGGAATATAATTTCACATCCTGATGTTCCTAAAATAATGATATCATGTCTCACCTAGAACTTGCTCAGCCGTGAGCCTTTGCCTAGGATCACGCCGCAGCATCCCGGTGATGAGCTCCTTTGCTGAATCCGAAACCATGTCCCAGGGATCAGAAGGGAACCGCAGCTCTGTCGACCTGATACACTCGAAAATCTTTGACTTTGTTTTCCCCCAGAACGGCGGGATTCCACTCAGAAGGATGTAGAGTATAACCCCGGAGCTCCAGACATCGGCAGCCTCATTGTACCCGCCAGCAAGCACCTCCGGCGCAATGTAAAACGGGCTTCCCACGGTTCCACTCAATCTTTGACCTGACAAAAATCGAAATCCCAATTTAGCTTCCCAAGAAGACCGGTCTATACAAATTGCAGCCACAGCACAGAAGTGATCAGACTGTCAACTATATACCAGGCTGGGTATAGGTGGCAAGACCAAAGTCAGCGAGTTTGATCGGCGAGGAAGGCGACTTGCTGACAAGGAGGATGTTCTCCGGCTTGAGGTCCCGGTGCACGATCCCTTTGCTATGGCAGTGCGCCACGACCTCCATGAGGTACCTGAAGAGCGTGGCAGCCTCGTGCTCCGGGAAGCATCCGCGCTCCTCGAGGCGGTGGAAGAGCTCCCCGCCTGCGCAGAGCTCCATGACGAGGTGCACGGACTCCTCATCCTCGTAGACGGCCTTGAGGTCGACGACGTTGGGGTGGCCCGAGAGGCGTGCCATGACCTCGATCTCGAGCCTGACGCCGCGCACATCGTCGGGGGACACTAGGCGGTCCTTGGCGATGGACTTGCAGGCGAGCGCCTCGCCGGTGACCATGTCGGAGCAGGACCGGATGACGCCAAACTGGCCCCAGCCAAGCTGGTCCCCCAGCTGGTAGCGGTCACCGAGGCACGAGACGTGCGCCGCCTCCAGTATGGCGTCCCGCAGCCCCGGCGTCTTGTACGAGTTGTACTTTCCGTCGGCGCCGCCGCCGCCACTGCCGGCGGCCATCGCCAGGATGTCCCGCGCGCTGGGAATCCGACGAGGCCTCCGCTAAATCCCGGCGTCAGAGCGCTGGAATTCGACGAGGGCCTCCCGTGAAATCCCCGCCGCGGGAGCGAATCCCTCTAGCCCCTGAGTGAGGCCGCAGCCGCCCGAATCTCGCAGCCTTAGCACCTCTGTTCCATGGCCATGGGCACCCTCTCGGCCACTGAATCTGCCACGAGGAAGAGCAGCAAAAGAACAAACCTTTAGCGTCCGAAGCTCCGAACAAAACTCTTGCGGAAAAACTAGAAACCGAGCGAAGATTCAGGGGCCAGAAGCTCCAACACATCTGTTCCTAGTATAAACCGCCACGAAAATTCAAAATTCCCAGAGCGAACCCCGCCCCGCGAACTCGGCCGGGGAGAGAGCTCCCGCGCAAGAGCTCGCTCGCTAGGTTAGCGCTCGAGGCGGCGCAGATCGGGGCCGCGCTTGCTCGCTCGCTCGCTGGAGGCAGCCCCGCAACCGCCGCGGGAAAGTTTTGCCGCGAGAGAACAGAGCGGAGGGGAGGATGGCACTTACCCGCGGGGAGGGGAGGCAGCGGAGGGGCGTCCAGGACGCGGTCGCCGGCGGCGAGGGGAGGTCAGCTCCCACCAGCTCGCGGCATTCGGGAGAGAGAGAGAGGGGGAGATTTGTTCCGTTGGTGGGGGGAGGCCGCCGCCCCCACCTGTGATAGGGAGGGGATTAGTTAGCTAGGGGGAGCAGATGGAAAGGGAGTCTAGTACAGTAATTAGCAACTAATCATCACCATCATCATTCAAAAGCAATGCTGGTCTTTCCCTAAAATAACAATGCTGGTCTTGTACATTATGTTAGGTTTTCATTTTGGATTTTGTTGTATCCTATTAGTAGTAGTAGTATTTGTTGGCATGATGGTGCACTACTAGTATATAAGAAAAAAATCTACAGGTGGCGCCTTTTTTGATTCGCCGGATTCCTGAAATACTAGAATAGGAAAAACGCAAGATTAAAGTGGGTGATGGCTTTTTTTTTATTCATTGTATTCCTAAAGTACGAGAATAGGCAAAATACGGGACCAGATTGACGTGTCATCTCTCATACTACATGACCGAAATACTACTTAATTGTATGGGAAAAACAAAGGAGTCTTTCCTCAAAGAGGTATGAGTAGATAAAGATTTCTTATATACATGAATTCCATGAAAAAATTATATGTTGTTCTTGTGTGGTTTAGTGATTGGCGAGCTGGTTCCAACCTTTCTAATAGAATAAATAGATAGTTGTCATTGCAATTTCCAGCTATTTAAGAAACATCATCATAAATTTGATCTTTCGAAAAAGGCCACTATATGATTTTATCTACAATCATGGATGTCGTCATATGCCCACTTAAATACATATACACGGCCAATATAATCTCATGTTTCCTGTTGTACATACACATATGTGGTGGTCCTTACGCCAGACACTTGGTAAGTACAAGATACTAATGTGACTCCTTCGAAGCTTCAAGAGCCGAATCAACCAGCCATACTTTCTTCAATTTTGTCGCCTCTAATTTGGTCCAGTCACAATTATTCTACTCCCTCCGATCCATATTAATTGACTTTCCAAATTTTGACAAATCCAACTCAATTAATATGAGTCGGAGAGAGTAGTACATTCTTTTCTTCCTAGGCCTAGCCGGGTGGAATCTACCATTGTATGCATATACAGGGTAGAAAATACAGGTGTTTATTAGCTGGTATGTGTGTTTTAGTGGGTATAATGACACGTATGTGAATTTTCTTTACGGTACAAAGAATTGCATTGAAGATGCGCTGTTGATTTTTGAAATACCTAAAAAAAATACAATGTCATCTATCCAATTATCCTTTTTAAATGCCGGTGCTAGTGGTTGGGTTTTGGACCATGCGATGTTCCATGTCTCAAAATCGAAATCATGTTTTGGTCTTTTGGGGTTTGGATCTAGTGACGCCGGCCGTTGGAGCTAATCACCGCGTACACATGGAGTAGTTTTTTCCTACTTCCTTCAACTTTATTTCCACGATGTGCTTGCGTGACGCTCGCGTTGTACGGCAGTAAGACCTAGAATCCGACGGATGAGCTTGAATCGGCATATATTCCCTCTCTCATGAAATAAAATATTTTCCTCTCCGCACAATATAATAACAAAATGATGGCAAGATGCAATGTCTAAAACCGGGTCCAATCATGGATGATGACGTGGCGTCTTCTTTGCTGTATTTAGCTCCCGAAGGGGACATCACCAACACTAATTGAGCCACCAGCCACAAGTGGGCAAGTGGAGCTTTTAACTTGTCCCTAGTTCATTGAGCTGTGTCATGGAGAGTTTAGTTTGCTTTTATTATTTGGTGGGCATGTTTCTCTAATTTCTTTCTCGCATAATTTACTAATCTTGTTGTGGGCTTGGAGATGGTGGGGAGCAAAATGTGTGGCTGCCATTGCACGGGAGGGCTTTGTCTCCGGCACGTGATCGTCGCAAACAACGAGAGTAGTAGGAACTCCATGCCAAGCTAGTCCGAAGACAGAGATCATTGATATTATAGCTAGGAAGCAAAAAAAAAGTCAATCCTAAACTAAGCAACATCGTCGTGTCTTGACATACGCATGTCACCTCCAAAGATCAACATCTTCAACCGAGTTTCCTTGTCAACGCACCATCTATCCTTGATGTCTAAAAGGAGGTGACAAGTAGATGGGAGGACTTGGTCGGCCCCGAGAAAGATGTTGTCTTGGACTCACCGATGACGACGCACATTGCGCCCCCGATGCTCAATCTTGGACATCCACGGGCACCTGGGTTGCATCATAGATTCTCAAAGTTGTGTCTCCAAATATGATTCTCCCAATAGAGGGACAGCTTCGAGAACGTAGCCATCATGTCAATCTAACTCCAAACCTAGGTGTATGTGCACAGCGTTAGTGCTAGAAGTAGAAAGAAAATGGATGGCCCCACGGAAAGAGAAATACAGTTCTAGCGTGCACGCAAAAGAAAATATTTGCATAGTATGCCTCGACGGTGCAAATATGAGACATCTATTTTGGGATGGAGGGAGTAGTAAAAAAAAGTCTACATACATTTGTTTTTTACAAAGCTAAAATATCTTATATTTTGAAATAGAGGGAGTATTCGATATTAGTCTTGTTTTGAAACCTTCTTCACTAGGAACTCAAATATTCAAACATTTTTTTAAACAAGACTTCTACTTCAAAATATACACAAGTTTAAAATTATATCAAAGAAAAGAGAGAAGGCGAGAAAAAGAAAGAGTAGCTGGTAGGAGAGAACATGGGTCTGTGCAGCACGCCAGAATTGCTGCTCTCCCCACGGAAAGATATGGCACATTTTAGTTCTTCCTCCAGGCATGATGTAGGCACCAGAAATGGAATCGTGCGATGACGATGTGACCAAGCGGTCGTTGACGTGCTACTTCGAGCCATAGTATACCTCGGCGTTGCTTCCGTCCACGTGGCATCGGACCGGTGGGACCTGCCCTGCCATCAGGTCAACGGTGGTTGCCTGCTGGTTTGGTATGCACAGTGAGCTCCACTCTGGTTAGATGGAGGTACGTGGCCGTGTTAGTGGCTAGGTTCATCATCTCCTTGCTGAAACATCATGGCAAAGCTATGCGTGCATCCGGTAAGCCTGGGCATCTTTTTGGGCAGTTGACCTGCCGCACTTACTTCATTTTACTCCCTACTAGTACTACTAAAACTTGTTTACGTGTTTGGCCTTTTTGGTAGAGGCCGGCCGTACTCCTACAATATCGATGTGGTCGGTAGATGGAGAGTCTAGTACTTAACTAATAATCAGCAACTAATCATGATGCAAGCAAATGATCCATGATCCAACCACCAGATACAGTGCCAATTTCCTTATGAAAATCATTATAACTGGTTGTTGGAGCATTTGGGAATAGCGAAATGGATATATTTAGAGATACTATCCCCTCCATATCTAGATGTCTTTCCTTCTTTAAAGGACTTTCCCCCTTATTATGCATAGGGCTAAGCCAAGTCTTAAGGAAGGCATGCAGCAGTGGCTAGACACATTATAAGCATGTAAGATTGTTTGAGCAATGCTCGCAACTATGTATAGTTCTTAAAAATATAAAAAGACACAGTAAGAGCCTTTCCTACTGTTTTTGTTAAAAAAAATCAGCAACTAATCATCACCATCCTGATCCATAAGATAATGATGATTTTGTATCGTACTAGTACATTGTTTTTGACTTTCCTCTTGCTTTTCATCTTTGTCGTTGTTGTGGAGTACTAATACAATTTGTTTTTTGTTTGGTTTTTGGTTATTGTTCTAGTGCGATTGGCAAATTTTAAAACCTTATTAAAGTACATGTTGACGGTGGCTGTGTTGGACCATGCGGGTGCCCGTATGTCAAATTTGAAACTAGGCTCCCTTCCTTCACTGAGCTAATGCACCCGCTCGGTCGGGTTTGGCTAGCAGTTGAAGTTCACTATACTGTGCCCATGCATGCATTTATGAACTTTTGGACCTTAATTGTACTACCCTCAGTTGAAAAATATTTTTATATAAAAGTCGTTTTGTTACTTAAAAGTTTTAAGTATTACATCCGACCTCTGCATAACTAAGGATGTACACAGTCACCGATTCAAAAAGAGAAAAAAAAGACAAATTACATATCAAAATAAGAAATTGTAAAACACCTAGGATGCTCCCCCCCCCACACCCCCCTTGCCATGGTATAGAAATTGTATAGATTAGTATATACTAGCTGAATGCCCGTGCGTTGTTACGGATGATAAGTAGATTGTGTCTTATTTCATGAATACGTTTAGCTTTTATGCCAGCTTCTTTTCTCGCTCGCCTTAGAACAAGAGAACGTCATGTCTTCCTCCTTTACCCCGCTCCACCATCACATGTCTTCCTAAACAAAACATGCTTTAAATATATTTGAGAGTCACTCAATTGGTTTCGATGGGGACTGAAATGAAACCTCCCGCTGAGGCAAATGCTCGCTGACATGATAAAAAATGAATCCTTCAATACACATGTAAGAGTTCAAACAGAGTCACATGATGCGGTTCTCATGTATCAAGCTCTAGCCATCCGGCACTCTGCCTCATGCAGTCGTGCCTCTTGTATTCCTAGGGGCTGGATTTACTATAGATGGTGGACCTTGTGAAGCCTACAAACAAAAAAGCAATAAGCAGGAGACCAACAACAATGCAGACTGAAATAATATAATGAGGTCCACCAGGCGTAAATAGCTATCAAGGTGAAAAATATACATGTAAAATATAAATATTAAACAGAAAAGTCATCTATCAGTTCTCATGTATTGTACACATTAATAAGATGTGTAATATCAGAGTAAGAAATATAAGGCAACGGTTACAACAATACACATTTTGGAGTACTCGACGAAACATGTAAATCACATAAAGAGAATGAATAGATCAGACAAGCGAGGAAGCACACCAGAGCAACAATTTACAAGTCCACATCATAATAACATGTAGCAGTTAATATTTAACTAAAATCAGCAAGAAAAACATCACGAGAACAAACACAAAGTAGTATAAAATTGGGCAAAAAAACACTATGAAGAAACATGGGTTCAGGTAAGCAATTACCTGGCCAGACCCAGATTGGATACCTCTTGATGAGGAAAATATGTGCCCAAGATTTGACTTGGAGAAAACACCATTGGTACTGTCTAAAATCTTGTAGGTCTACATGATATAGAACGGTAGGTAGATGTTAGGAAGAATCAACGTGAAAGCAGGAGGCAAGCATGTAAATATTTTCAAGAATATGACTACATGAGCGACAAACCAGCAGCCCCATGTGAGGCATGGAAAGAAAATGCAATGCTTCTATTACATTCTTTTCACTGTCATCCTATACGAAAACGGGGATTTTAAAATCAAAAGTGACTATTACTCCAAGACAACTTTCACCCTGGTAAGCAAGAACTTTCAATTTGCCATAGACAAAAAATAGAAACAATTTAACAATGAAAAGGCCCATGCTATTTCTGACACATAGTATCTAAAACATCTAATGCTCATAAGATTAATTAGCCTCTGCTCGAGCATCCATTTTTCTTTCATTGGAGTATGACTTAGTATCACCAATTGTTCTGCCTACATTCAGGGTTGGTAAAAAGAATGTTATAATTGTTTCGATGTATAAAATCCAGTAAAGAAACTAAATGACCACGTCATGACATCAATAATTTATATGGAAAATATAAGACAGTATTTAGATAGAAAGCAAATATTGGCTTTCGCATATAATTATATATAGAAATTCCTCATCAAACTGTACAATCGTGTGTAGCTTAACAAAAATTATCAGTACAGAAACATGCGCCAAATCTAGAGCTTGTGTTTTGAACAACTAATGTGACACTGTTGGGCAAAACAAAACTACAACCCAAAAGGGAGCTTCATGGAAAGCAACGTGAAAGCAGGAGGCAAAGCTTCATGGAGAAATCACTGGATTTAACAAGATACAGCCAAATGACGCCGTTGCTTGCTATTGCCCCAATGACCGCTGCGACCAGGAGGCCGAGGGCGAGGAAGCTTCTCCATACCGCGCGCGAGTTCCAGGAGCTCTCCATGTCAAAATCGATTGAGGAGGTCAGGCTCCGATTGGATCGATCGAGTACCTGTATTACCAAATCTTGATGAGGATGCGGCGGTTGGGGTACTCGCTGGCGTCTGGACTCCCGGCGGCTGGGAGCGGAGATGGGGGTGCACTGGCGATGGAGGAGCTCTCCGGCGGTGGGAGGGGGAGGAGGGAGCTTGCCGGTGATGGGGAGCCGTGGAGGAGCTCGCCGACGGCTCTATACCGGAGGATGGCCTGGGCTCTATACCGGAGGGTGAGGAGGGAGCTAGCCAGTTTCAGTACGCGGTGGCAGAGCTTGGAACTTTTCAGAACAGTCAGGGGCAAAACGGGAAATAAAAATAGGACGGACGAAAATCTTGCTGTGGAAAAACCATCTTAACATAAATTATATAGTAGAAGAAGATCACAGGGTAATATATACATATAGATTTTTGGGCCCATCCTTGCCATGGGAGATCATGTGATGTGGGATAAATGCTGACGACTATCCCTCTTGGAGCTACTACCTCATGCGATGTGTATTTCCCTCCGTCTCAAAATAAATATCGCAGATTGTCAAAACTTAGTGTGCATCTATTTTGAGACGAGGAGTACATTAATTGACTTACTCTATTAGATGAAAAAACGTTTCTAGGTACAGCAGCACATTTTTCGGCTGACAAAAATACCAAAGTAATAACAACACCCACGAACTGTGGCATAATAAGATATAGAGGTTGAGCTGGTGAATACGTACTCTCACCAACTTGAGCCCCTCAAAGAGCCAAAAGGAGAGACATAAAAAAAAAGAAGCAAACTTCACTAGCTGGTCTTGGTTTTGAAGCCACTCGTTGGAGGAGGTTTCGAAGCCACAAAAACCAAGACCAGCAAAAAAAAATGAGTTGGTTTTGAAGCCACAAGTAGGGCTGTAAGTAGCACTCGAGACCAACTCCTTTTTTTGCTCGAGTCGAAATCGACTTGAAAAGAAATGAGCAAAGTATAAGTGTCTTGTGTAGCTCGATTAGAAAATAAGTTGATCTTGAGGCAACACTAGCTTGCTCGATTTAGTTTGATAGCTCAAAATAAAATAATCATGTGTAATGGTTATATTGTATATTAAAAATACGGTAATTTAACACTTATATGTTGTAGATGTGATTTACTCCTTCTACAGTGGATATGGGATTTAATTAAGAAAATGTGAAAAGTTAATTTTTGGCTTCTATATGTGGTGGATGATAATTTTCTTCCTTATATAGGCAAGTGATATTGAATTTTTTTATTGTTTTTTCTTAGCTTGAAATTAGCTCGAGATTGACTCGAGATAGTTAAAGTCTGAGCATGAACCAAGTTTTGTAGCTCGACCTTGAACTCAACTCACTCTCAGCTCGCTCAAAATTAAGTATGAGCTGAGCTAAGCCTAGTCAACGCACTCGAACTCGACCCGTTTGTAGACCAAGTTGCAAGAGAATAGGCGATGACCTTTGTACCTGCTTGGTGATGGTGAAGTAGTCATTGGTGCCTTTTTAAGTCTCTTTCGTTCTTGGCTAGCAAAGGAGACAAACTTCCTTTTATTTGTTATAAGCTCGGGTTCCATCTCAGACAGAAGTTTCTCGCGCTCGGGCCTCAAGCTTCCATCAGACATACTTGGTAGTCCAACATGTGCTTCATCGATACTTTCCCGTGGCAATTGCTGCATGATTTCAAGCATTACATATGTGGTTGGCCTCGCCGTCTCCATATCGAGGACCACATGTTCTTCGAGTTGAGGAATGTTGAACGAACGACCAGGCGGAGAGCAACCTACAAGGTCAAGGAATTCTTGCTCCTTTTTTTGCCTCGGATATGTTAGAAGTGTCTTCTCCATCAAGACTTGTCATCTAAATGCTTAAGCTCCCAGCTGCCATTTCCAAATTTTCACTTGAGACCGCTGCTTACCTTAGCTGTTGTGTTAGCAAATTTTCTTGTGGGTTAGTGTACATTTTCCTTATCTCTGACTTGACCGGTTACTCTTTGCGGCAACCTCACTGGCTACAAACTGAACCGCAGTGTCATTGGCCTTTTATGATGGTATTGTTTGATGGGATTCACAGCAAAGAAAACAAAAAATTCCTATGATCCAGCTTGTCATCCCCACTCGGATCTGGACTCCCCTCCTCGATGGATCTATATGAATGATTATATGGATCTATTGTGCTACATTATTATTTTCTATTTCTTTTATGAACCTCCTATGAAATGGATCTTCCGCGAAATCATCTGATTTTCTTCGGTGGTATATGTGATGCATGAAACTCTGTTGAACTTTATAATTTCATAAAACAAAGTGAAACTTATTGGTTTCACTATTGTAAGCTAAATTCGCAATGGGGTAGAGTTGGACAAAGAAGAACATGAAATAAACAAGAAATGTGCAATACAAGAAAGACTTGGGAATTATTTATGAATTTTCAAGGGGGGAATTGATCCCCATTTGAATATATATTGATCGTCGGAATGCCTGAAAGCCAGTATTTCTTTTTCATAGTACACTGTAGACATTATGCATGGCTAGGCTTTAAGAGGAATCTGTTTCACGTAACGTTAATTGAGGCGTACGTGTTCAGTAAACAATGTCTTCCAATTAATTGTAGGCTTCTAGCCCAAGTCATGGACATGTTTTGGTTGTACACGTTCAACTAGTTAGAGACAAGACACGACCCGACGATGTGTCGTAGCTGCAGATCGGTTCTCATATAAACACTCCATATATAGTATATTTCAAGTGAATCTACGATCTGCAAAAGCCGTAGGCGATCGACGATCTCTTCTCCCCGACCGACCGACCGACCGACCGGCCGGCCGCGCATCGATCGTATCCATGTCAACTTTCGGGCTCATGTCCGCCCTACGCGGCGCCGGCCGGCAGCGCATCCCCGCTACTGCTTCAACCTACTACAGCGCGATGCAGGCCACCGGCTCCCACGTCTTCAAGATCGAGCAGTACACGCAAGTGAGGGAGAAGCTGGCCACCGGCACGGCCATCCTGTCGAGCCCGTTCGGCGTCGGCGGCCACCACTGGCGAATCGCGTGCTACCCCAACGGCGACGCGCAACGTGACCAGGGCTACATCTCCCTCTACCTCCGGCACGCCGGCCACGCCTGGGCCGGCGGCGCCACGGCGGGGTACAGGATGAGCATCCTCGACAAGTCCTCGATCGGAGCCGGCGCGCACCCGGTACATGGACGTGCACCGCTTCGCGGGCGACGGCTGGGGCTTCAAAGATTTCATGAAGCTCGAGGATCTGGACAAGGAGAGGCACCGCCTGGTCGACGAGGACGACGACTCCCTCTCCGTCCTCTGCGACGTCACCGTCGACCTCGATGATGGTCCGCGCGCCCACAGATCATCGTCATACGCCCACGCGCGCGCGGTCCCTCCGGCTCCGGTTACGGCGGAGGAATTCGTGAAGGCGGCGTCACCGCCGTTCCAGTTGCATGGCATCGCGGAAGCCATCTGGAGCAGAGAGGCGGCGGACGTGAGGATCCAGCTCGGCGACGGGCAGGCGCTCGCCGCGCACCGCTGGGTGCTCGAAGCCCGGTCCCCCGTCTTCAAGGCGGATCTCGCTCTCGCCGCCTCCAGCGACGACACCGTCGCCGAACTGCGCGTGCACGACATGGACGCGGACGTGTGCAGGGCGATGCTCCAGTTCATCTACACCGACGCATTGCCGCCGCGGGAGCTCGGGTCGGCGGTGGCGGAGCGGCTGCTGGTCGCGGCGGACAGGTACGAGGTGGAGAAGCTGAGGGTCGGCTGCGAGGAGGCGCTGTGCAAGAGCATCGAGACGAGCTCCGTGGTCGCCGCGCTGACGCTGGCGGAGCGGCATGGCTGCCCGGCGCTGTGGGAGGCGTGCATGCAGTTTCTGTCTTCTCCGGGCAACATGAGCAGAGTCATGGCGTCGTCGGACGCCTTTGAGAAGCTCAAGACAGGCTGCCCCTCTGCCCTGTTGGAGATCCTCGACAGGAAGAGGCCGCTACATGAGCAGTTGATTAGTGAAGCTAGTTAATTATAATCCGGACTCGGTATTTGATAGTAGTTTTTCTCCTTAGATTGCCTTATTTTGCCGAACAATATCAGTTCGTTGCTACGCTTAAAAAGAAGCTATATCATATACTACTATATATGTTTTAGATCTCTTTTTTTTTTGCGGGGTTGTTTCAGATCTTTTGTTTCGCCCAAGTCCACGCGAAACCTTATAATTTATGCGCGTGCAAGTGGATTTCAAAAACAATGGTGTAAACTTAATCGAATAAGTTTGTAAATAATTTAATTCAGAATCGAATTTATTGTACTCTTCCCGTCTTAAAATAGATGTCGGAAGTTTGTCTAAATTTAGATATATCCAGACACTAAATAATTTTAAAAAGCTGCTATATCTATTTTAAGGCGCGAGGAGTATCGTTGAGCTATTTCCAATTCAATGAGAATCACTATATCCCAATTTTTTTTCTTTCCCAGCCTACCGTAGAACTTTTTTTTAGAGTATTCGAAAACATCACTTTAACTTAACAATAGTTTAACTCGAAAATAGTTTAAATTAACAATAGTTTTACTTACAAATATTTGGGACAAATCGACATGGACAAAAAACTCAAAATAGTCATCAATAGTGCAAACACTTGAGGTGCAACCCTCACTTGCTCCAAACAACCTCTCCAAGGGCTACAACATTGCTGGATTACATCGTACCTACCTTGGAGGGATCTCAACGTGCGGGTTTATGGTACCAGCATGATATGATCAAACTTGCAATTGATTCGTTGCTAATATTTCTTCAGGTTTGATCATTGCATATCAATCAATGCAACACCCTCAATTTCTGTGTAATTCAAAGATTTGTTTCTTTGTGTCGGTGGAGAAGCATCGGAAAGCTCCTCCTTAATCTCTTCCACATCATTCTCACCAACATCCTCACCACCTTCTTCTTACCACTCTAGTGTTTCCTAAAACACAATGTGGGTGTCATCATTGAAGGTCGCGGTGGGCACCCTGGTCGGTGGAGGTGCTGGTCCTCCAGCAGCCACCTTCTTCAGTCCGATGGCTGCCGCCTGTGGCCGCCCCACAGACGGTATCGGCACGGGCTGCGATGGACATTGACACCAACGCCGAGGGAGGGAGCCAAGAAAACATCGTCGCAAGTGAACCGACTCCTTGGACGACGTGGTTTCCTTGTTGCTTGCGTTTGGGCATTGCGGCGACTGGATTGGGTGGCGCGATGGATACACCGGCAGGAGGAGCAATAGATGATTGTAATTCGGGCCGCGCGACCTAGGATCCGACGGACGGGACCTATGGGGGCTCCATGGCGGGGCTTGGGTGGTGCGGCGAGGCCAAACGACAGGGAGACAAGGAGATAAGTGGTGGAGATGGCGTGGGAGGAGAAATATTCGGTTGAAAAGTCCCTCCCGCCAAGCTAGCCTATTGTATACAGTGAATTGGCAAAACGACCACTAATGCTTACAATATATGGGATTTTGTCTCCAATGCTTGCTCAATATGGGATTTCATCTCCAATTTTCGGCTCCCTTTAAAACAATTTAAGGGTCGGTGATTTTATTAGTTGTTCTGTCAATCCTAGCGTTCTAAATGGTAAAACTGCCGGCGAGCCATTTTTAAAGGGTATGCTAGATAAGCTCTTACAAAGTTTAGTGATTACAAAACTACTATCTCCGTCTCAAGGGTTAAGGCTTATATTTTGTTTGAAAACAAACTATGTAAAGTTTGACAAAGTATTACATCAGTAATGCTACACGTACGGACGGATTCTACAAAAAATTCTTACGGACTCAAGACGTGGCGCAGCAGGCAGTTGTAGAAATCAAGATGAGGGCCGGTTTTTCAGCTAGGATAGAAAACTCAACCAATCCACTAAATACACGTCAGTCCGTAGATGCTTCGTGACCTGATGAGTCCGTAGGTCCAACATTATTGGTATTACATTGAGAGCACCTACAACGAGTGGCCTCTAGAGAGGCGCTAGGATGGGATTCCTGTCCGTTACAGGGTGATTCCTAGCCGATGTTGGGATTTCCGTTAGCATGGCTGCAAGATCTGTCGTTGCTCCGCGGTTTTCTCCACCCAAACCGGTTGCTTTTAGCCGTTGCATGGCAAAGAAATCTAGACAAGCTCGGGGCATGTACAACGCAAACCTTCTGAGTAGACGCTTAAGTTGGGAAAAAATATTGCAAGTATTATTATATACTTAAATGAATTAGACACTACTTAGTATATAGATTTATTTAAATTTTAAAAAATCTAAGACATCTATTCTTGGACGGAGGAGTACTATACAAGCGCTTGCAATTCTACATGCCTTATATGTTCTATTCTACTGTTTGTATTGTACCATGTGAAATACTTCCTCCGTTTCAAAATATAAGATGTTTTAGTTTTATAAAGCAAATATACCTAGACTATTTTCAGTATATAGGTTCACTCAGATTTGGAGTGAATCTAGACACTAAAATAAGTCTAGATACATTTTCTTCTCAAACCTAAAACATCTTATATTTTAAAACGGAGGAAACGGAGGGAGTATCTATATTCACTCTCATTCAGACCATCTGACACGAAAACCAAAAATATGATTATATTCAGTTTATGCGTTTTGGAACAGTTTGGAATGTTGAACAAAGAACAGCAAAAGTAGCCACTGCAGCGGCGAAATTCAGTGAAGAACTGGTACCTTGCGGCACAGCAAGAAGCATTCAGATTTTGATCTCATCTCATATATACAGAATAACATAGTAACAACACTAAACCTTCATTCTTTTTCCAAATCTTTGATTTCAAGATCCGATGGCTCAGTATTGCCAAAATAACTGAAACACAGGTTTGCATCATGCAAATTTGAGAAGCTACCACTTAAAAAGAACTGACAGCAGAAACTGTAGTTGCCATGACAAGGAAATTTCACAGCTGGATAATAACACAACATGGAAGAGCAGATTATATGGAACAGGCCAGAATTTAGCGGACACCTAACGAGTTAATCAACAAAAGCCGTCTGTAGATACAATTCAGCATGATTCCAACATAGCTATCAATGATTAACCAGTTCGTTCCTAGAAAAACATCTTGCAAGACCAGGATAACAAAGTTGGAACGGTCAATGGTACAAACTATCAATACTATTACTATGAGGAAAAATATATGTGGTGTACAACAACAAAAAATATATCATCATCTCACATCGAACGACGCGATGTGATCAAGCCAACAAGGTAGCTAACGTTATCATCGCACCAAGAACCTCCAGCTAGGTCAACAAACGACTGGACCGAGCAGATTCACAGATGACCTGGCTAACAACTTAACGCCTAACACGACCACCACCACCACCAGGTCCTGACTGCCCCCTCGGGCCCGTAAAACGAGCATACTGTAGCCGCAGATGAGGGGAACTGCGGTCGTGTTCATCAAACTTATAGCCTGCAAAATCAACCAAGGATTTACTAATGTTACAAGTTGCGTGCAAACGTTAGCATCTAAACAGAAACAGATTATCAAACGGCCCAGCTATATTATGAGTAAAACTCTCTTAGAGATATACGTAAGCAATTCCAAGCAGGCGCTCGACAGACAGCAGCAACTTCTCTCAGAATGGCGACAAGATTTGCAGAATAGCATACCCAAAATAACAGCCATCCATTCAGAAAATGCCTTCAGAACTACCACGAGATGCCATAACAAACTCTTGCATGCATACGTTTAAAGCATTACCTCGACATATTTTACACGTTAACTCACTTGAATACTTTTACCCAGCTAGAAAAATGTGTGCACTGAATAATTACATGCCATCCATACCTCTGCTAAAATAGTTAACAAAATGGCAGAGAGTAGCTACTGAATACTTTGCCCAAAGTCTTCGAACTACCAATATTACTCACAAACAGCCATATGGATATTCAGACATGAATGATTCAAGTTTATGCTTGTAGTAAAATTATCATACAACTAGCACTCCAGGGAAAAGAAAATAGAACAGAATAGTTAAGATCAAAACAATACGCAACATAAGAAAATCATGGCAAATTGGTGCTGATGAGACCAACGCCAGCATATTGTGTGGTCACAGCAGTCGAATTCAGGACCCCAGAGTTGCTACAATACTTAATGCAACCAAAAGTAGCTCGGGAATAAAGACTGGCAAATGGTTAGTGTCAGCAGAATATATCTTACCTTGCAAAGCTTCCATGGCAATAGCTGCTTGAGCAGCATTAGCGAAATCAACAAAGCAGAGCACGATTGGATCGCCACCAGGCTGTCGGAAGCAAATGAGTTATAAGAATGAATGAAAATCAAATGTGAGGCAAGGCCTGACAAACACGAAAGCACCCAAAAGTTCACTTACATGTCTTGGGTCTTTAGTTACGAGCCTCACCTCCTGAAAACCAACAAATGGTCGAAATATATCTGGGGTGGAAAAATGAAGGACCAACAGCTACAATATGAAGGCATGAAGGACAACAAATGCAGTTTAATAAGAACACAAATGTTTAGAAGCAAGTTACAGAAAAGGTATAGGCCTATAGTGTTTAAGGATACGCGAAACTTCTCGTCGTTCACAATCAGTAGGGATGCCTTCAATGAATAAGGTGTTTGAGGCATCTGGGGGAAGGGGAGGTTCTGAAATTCCACCAGCAAAACCAGTACTCCTGCCATCCATACCCCCAGCAGCCACCACTGGACGGTCATCTGGTTGGTAACCATCACTAGCTCCCTCAGCAGGCCTAATAGATCCCCCAGCAGGTCCAGCACCATAGGACTGAATTTGCTGAAGTTCACAAAAACGTTAGCTGAGAGTGTTGTTCAGTAAACGGTTACACAAGAAAATGAAGATCAATACCCCAGTACGTAGAAAACGCTCATAGGAAGCATTAAGAGCCTGTGTTTCTCTCACGGCAGCATATCCTGCCCTCTCTTCCTCACGAGGGTAATAGCCAGCCATCTCATGAGCACCATGTACATCTAAAAGGGGAGGAAAGCTAGAAGTAAATGTAGGGCTCAAAGGCATATTATTGCAGATCTTTTTTTCCAGGAACATTTCTAATTTTATATGCAACCACAAAATGAGAGATAGAGCTCCCCGCCTCTCTCAAGCCGTTCATTTAGTGCACTGGGTTCAAATATTACTATTTTGGTCGAGACATAATGTCCGACGAGCATTCTTTTGTGACATAATTAATGTTGCAGTCACAGCTCACAAGCAACCACTAGTACGACGCAATTAAAACTAAATTTGCAAGCTGAGTCCTACACCACTTAAATGCAAAACAGAACTGTCCGTAAGTTTCGTCCTGAACTCAAACCAAGCTCGCAAAATCCCAGTCTCCCTCAAGGAGCAGCTCCACTAAATCGAGGTATCAGGGGCAGACCTACAGGGTATGCCAGGTATGCCTCAGCATACCCTGAGCCTAGCTTTATACATTATACATATATGAAAAGAAAAAGTACTAAAATTATTCAACTGTATATGTATGAGTAGAAAAACATCTAGAACTGTTCACGAAGAAGTGTTAGTCTTTCTGGTCATTGCTACTGTTGGTGTAGTCCTTGTTTCTTCAGTCCTAGGTCGTGTGATCGAATCCCACATTTAAAAGTAATTATGCTTTTTTTTCACCTTACTAGTACGTTTAGTTCTTCTTACCTTTTTTTTTCCTTCTTTCTTTGGTATTATAACCTGATCCTACTTTCTTCTTCTCTTACCTTATTAAGCGTTAATAGTAGAGGTGCATGCTATTTACTGTAGATATTACCTTTGCTTCCTATGGCCGAGGCTTAAATCCACACTGGAGACACCCTTATGCCATATATTAATAAGTTGCTAGGTCAAGACAGGATTACCCGAAACAAACACTATTTTATAACATTGGCAAAAAATACACAATTGTATTTTTAGCGTGCCATGTACTTGCGAAAAAAATGTACTTTTGTTTGCTACATATGAAGTCCCACTTGTTTTCAACATGCCTGGAGTATAGAATTTTTTTTGCGAAGTGCTACAAAAAAATATATGTATATCATCTCTATTATAGTTTGCATATATTTGGACATGGCCGTGTTCTGCTACCAAAATAGGCTCTTTGTTAGCTTACACTATTCCGAACATGTAGTTTGCTAATCTGTTAAAATGGATATAAATTTATTTTTTCAACATACATTCTTTGAAAAATTGATGTTGTCAAATTATATGTGAATTATTTTGTGGCACACCCTTCCGTGAAATCCTAGGTCCACCACTGTGAGATATACCATGTGAGTCCGCTTGATAATACCGATTTCTGCACCGCTAAACTAAGTAGTCATGCAATTTTCCCATTTGGGTACACTCCGAATGATACCACTTTCAAGGTTGAAGACCCAAAATCCCCGCAGCCCTGACGCTAATTCTTCAGATAGCATTACTTGACTGCATCAGAGACAGTGAGCACACTGACCACGCTACCAAATCGAGACAGCAACTCGACCAAAGGCAACGAACGCCGGACCTACTCCAGGGTGACAGTCAGCTTGGGTGTAGGCCAGGCCGAAGCGAATTGTCCAGACGTGCGCGGCGCTAAAACCCTAAACATCCGCGGCGGCGCCAAATCCGAAGGCGCCACACGACGAACGGATCAAACCGCGGAAGGTGCGGGGGAGAGGAGAGAGGGAGAGAGCGAACCGGCGGAGTAGTCGGCGGCGCGAGGGCGCTTGAGGGGCTGCTGCTGCTGCTGCTGCCCTGGGGCGGCCGCGTTCGGGGCCCCGACGGAGGGAGGCAGCATCTGCTGCTGATGCTGATGCTGCTGCCGCGGCTCGGCGTACCTCCAGTGCGCATCGGCCATGGCTGCCGCGCCGGCGTCGGTCGAAGGTTCTGGATTCGCCGGCGAGAGATCGGAGGAGCGAATCCGGTTCCGGAGAGCGCGATTAGTTTTTTTTATTTAGGGCAAGTAGACTGGTGGATCACACCGTTGGTTCCGTGGACACGCACAACGCGTGAACGGTCCGGATGGGTTCCACGAGCTCGTTTCAGAAGGAATCTGGCACGCGTTTGGTTTGAGTGACCACCGGGCTTGTTTCGACTCAGAACTGTTCGAAGAAGAAAAACGAGAGACAAAATGAAATTGTTTCATTGATGATTGGATCAATATACTTATATATAAGAGAGTCGGTTTTGGGGAAGTCGGTTTCGGAGACGGCGCTTTAGAAATTTGTGCTGAATTCCAATGGGTCCATTCTTATACATATATATATATATAGTCATTCATTTTACCTAGCCCATTTATCTACAAACATTGCTGTGTTTGGCGCGTTGCTCCAACTTGTAAGTTGATGGACCATATTTGATAATGGTACAGCGAGGAAGGTTTCAGTTGATGCTTGAGCGTTGAAGTTTCTTTTTGGTCGTCCGTTAGGTTGGTCATCTTTGCGGTATAGTGCTCCATGTGTCGTCAGTTTGTGGTTGTAGTAGGTTCTGGGTGCTGGTTGGTTCTAGAGGTTCCGTCTTTTTGGATGTTGCCCTCTTATGTTTGGTGTTTGTTGTAGCGGTTTTCGCCTGGTTTTCCATTAATTAACTGGGCAAATTCTTCTTAATTAATAGATTAGGGAAAATCTTTTGCCCTTGTTTTAAAAAATATATTTGATAATGGCTATATCCGGTCAGAGCGCTTGATGTACCCCTCAAAGTTGAGCGACTCTATGTAGGATGATGTGTTGAAGATCATGTCTACACTGGTCCTGGAGTTATGAGTATGACCTTGCTTTACACGGGTAATCACTACGGCATCATCCACCTACGCGCTCCTTCTGCTGAATGTTCAGATCAACGGGCTTCCTTGGGAGAACATCCCGTTGATTACAGTTCAAGTCAAGAGATTATGTTGTGTTGAAATTGAGTTTGACTACTGCCTATGAATGATGGCGTTGTTGAGTTTGGTGGTAGAGAGTTAGACATACACTTGTGTAATAGTGGTTGGATATAGCAATATTCTTGTGCATTCTTCTTTCGTTTACCCAAACTACTTATGCCAATTGATTAATTGATTTTTAGAAGCTACTCCTTTGTCTGAAGAAAAATATGAATTGTTGTCTGGTATATCACATTTGAATTTCTTAATTGTGTCCATTTTAACTCTCTATAACTTACTGTATGTTAGTAAAGCGATAAAATAACATTGATGAAGGACCATAGACTCAAATCTTGACATGTCTCATTTGTGGCTTGTCCGTTTTGTTTACAGCAATATGCATGATATTCCTTGGCTAGCCTGATTTTTATCTTTCTACTAACACAGTTTATTAGCCACTCAAACAACGATAGGTTAAGCTGAGTTGGACCGGTGCTGATCACAATACAGGCCAAAAGATCTCCCATGCATAAATTTAACATATATTATGCCTTTGCTCAAAACTTGAGTCATGCTTAATGTTCATGCCCACAAGTATCCCAATTGTATATTCGACATGATGAGAAACATTAGAACATCTAAACCACGTGGCAACGCACGGGCATTCTAGTATATATAAGAGAGTCGGTTTCGGGGAAGTCGGTTCCGGAGGCGGCGCTTTAGAAATTCCAACCGTCCGACGGTTCCATAAAACGTATGATTACAGGAGCGGGGATTAACCTCTTAATTAACTATGTTTAATTAATTCTAACACTCCCCCTAATCACCGCTTCATTGTAAGATCCATCATCTTGATTCAAGTCTCCTCCAAAAACCCTATGGGAAAAATATGAGGAGTAGTGTAGGATATGCTGTTAAAACTTCTTTAAAAACTCTGTGGAAAAATAAGGAGAAAATAACACAACATATAATGATCATCGCCTCTATTAACTCAATATGAAATAAATCCATAGAATCTAGAGGTCAATAAATATGACGTTTATGCCATCTTAAAATCCCGATGGGAAAACGGATAGTATGACATATGATCTTATGTTGATATTACTTCATTAAAAACCTTAATGAGAACCTCTAAAGTAAACTCATTTAAGGGAAAAAGAGTGTATTATGATGCTTTGAACAGGAATAGTTCAGGAAGATACTCCCCATGATTCTTGCAAATATCGAAGCCGTCGCATACCGATTCAATGAATATATTTCTGAAATGTTGAAGTTGGTAGAGACTTTGTAAACAAGTCGGCGAGATTATCGCATGATTTGACTTGCAAGATGTTTATTTTTTCACTCTTTTGAAATTCATGAGGATAAAACAACTTTGGGGCAATATGCTTAGTGATATTTCTCTTGATGTATCATGTTTGTATCTGTGCAACACAAGCCGCATTATCCTCATATATAATGGTAGGTGATTCGATAGAACCAATTCCACATGACTGTTGTATGTGGTTTATCATTCTGCGAAGCCACACACATTCGCGTGATGCCTCATATAATGCAATTATTTCAGAATGATTGATAGAAGTGATAACTAGAGTCTGTTTCGAAGACTTCCATGTTATAGCAGTTCCACCATGTAGGAACACAAAGTCGGTCTGTGATCTAGCATTATGGGGATCAGATAAGTAGCCAGCATCAGTGTATCCGATCATACTGGAGTCCAGATTTCTCTGAAACTAGAAGTATAGGCCAAGATCCTTTGTGCCTTGGAGATATTGAAAGATATTCTTGACTCCCGACCAATGGCGTTTGGTGGGAGCAGCGCTATGTCTAGCAAGTAGATTCACTTCAAATGCGAGGTCAGGTCTCGTACAATTTGCAAGATACATAAGCGCTCCAATAGCACTGAGATATGGAACCTCGGGTCTCAACATCTCTTCTCCATCATCCCTTGGCCCGAACGAATCTTTCTCTATGTCTAGAGAGCGAACCACCATGGGAGTTTTAGATGGATAGGATTTGTCCATATTGAATTTCTCCAATATTTTCTGGATATAGGAAGCTTGGTGTACCATTATTCCCGAGGGAAGGTGCTCGAGTTGGAGACCCAAGCAAAATTTGGTTTGACCCAAATCCTCCATCTCAAATTCTGTCTTTAGATGATTGCATGCTTCATCAATATCTTGTGCGTTGCCAATAATGTTGAGACCATCGACATACACTGAAATGATGCAAAATCCTGAAGAGGACTTCTTGATGAAGACACATGGACAATCATCATTGTTGGAGTAACCCTTCTGAAGAAGGAACTCACTAAGTCGGTTGTACCAAATCCGTCCCGACTGTTTCAAGCCGTATAAAGACTTGTTCAGTTTTACACAGTACATGTTGCGTTTAGCGCTTGCATTTGGGACAGAGACTCCACCAGGAACCTTCATGTATATGTCTGAATCTAGTGACCCGTAAAGATATGCGGTCACGACATCCATCAACTCCATAGATAGACGATTTTGCACTACCAAAGATATAAGATATCAGAAAGTGATACCACTCATTACTGAAGAATATGTCTCATTGAAATCAATGCCGGGTCTCTGCGTGAAACCCTGTGCTACGAGCCTCGCTTTGTATCTCACAACCTCATTGTTCTCATTCTGTTTCCGGAGGAAAACACATTTGAATCCCATAGGAAAAACATTGGGAGGTGTTGGTATTGCTTCTGTGAATACCTTCCTTTTATTGAGCGAAGCAAGTTTTGCTTGTATTGCTTCCTTCCATTTAGGCCAGTCGGAGCATTTCTCACACTCAACGATAGTCCTTGGATCATGATCATTGAGAAGGGTATCAGCAATTGTAGCAGAAAAATAAGTGTCGACAATCATAGACTTACGGTTGAATGATTCTCCAGAATCGATATAGTTGGTGGATATCTCATGCACCCTTGATGACTCTTCGTGATTTCCCAATACACGTGAGTCTAGGTGTTCCGATGTTCCAGCTAGTGTGTGCAAGCTGGAGCTGGGTTGTGGAGGTTGCCCTTCCACTGGGTGTATACTACTCATAAGGTGTTCATCAATGTTGAGATGACTTGCATTTACTGATTTGGAGGATTTTCTCCTCTCTCTCCTTTGTTGCTTGCGAGAAGCAGGTTCCGGATCAGAGGTCGTACTACTTCCCCTCTTTTTAGGATCAGGGAGTTGAGTGGTTTTTGTTGGTACCTCCACTCTTTCGGGCGCATTTCTGGCCGGTTTCCAGGATTTAGTAACACCTTTTAGATCAGTAAATGAATCTGGTAGATTATTTGCAAGATGTTGCAAATTGATGATTTTCCGAACTTGGAGTTCGATCTCTTGGGTACGTGGATCAGAGGTTGAAATGGCGATAGAATTCCAATCAATTTCTAGGCATTCTTTCTGGTACTTGAAATCTCCTCCCTAATGCCGGAAAATGTTCCTCATCAAATATGCAATCAGCGTGACGGGCTGTGAATAGATCCCCAGTAAGGGGTTCGGGGTACTTAATAATCGACGGCGATTTTTACCCCACATAGATCCCTAGTTTTCTGTGTGGGCCCATGGATGTCCGCTGTTGTGGTGAGATTGGGATGTATGTAGCACATCCGAACTTACGCAGATGGGAAATGCTGGGAGGATTTCCACGTACCAATTGCAGAGGGGAAGTACTGTGATATGCAGTAGGTCACAATTGGATTAGGTCAGCAGCGTGTAAAACCGCGTGACCCCAATATGAAGCTGGCAAGCTGCAATTCATTAACAAAGGTCTTGCAATGAGTTTGATCCGGACTCAGCCAAACCATTTTGAGTGTGGACATATGGAACAGAGTGTTGAACTTCAATCCCCAAGGCCATGCAATAGTCATTGAAGGCGCGTGAAGAGAATTCTGCAGCATTGTCCATGCGAATTAATTTAATTCAACTTTCTAGATACTGGGCCTGTAACTTAATTACTTCCCTCATTATCTTGGCAAATGCATGGTTTCGTGTGGAAAGAAGACACACATGTGACCATCGTGTGGATGCGTCAATCAAAACCATGAAATACCTGAATGATCCAGATAATGGTTGGATAGGACCACAAATATCACCTTGAATTCATTCAAGGAACTAAAGTGGTTCAACTTGTATTTTGAGGTGCGAAGGCCTCAAAATTAGCTTCCCTGTGGCACATGATGTACACATAAAGTCTGATGACTAAGGGAATTTAGACTCATGCAAATTATGACCAATGGAATTGCTAGTAATATTCCTCATCATCCCGATGCCGGGATGGCCTAGGCGATCATGCCAAGTTTGAAATGCGTCAACATTATGGAAGATTACCTTGTAAACAACATGTTCTACGGGCTTGATGTACATATAGTATAGTCCGAACGACAGAGAAGGAATTTTTTCAAGTACTTGCTTGCCATATCCGTAATATTTTATGAAGAGCAGATACTCTTCTTTGTTGTATTCATGAGTTTCATTGTGAAAACCATTCTTACGGATATCTCGATAACTGATTAAGGTAAGTGATGAATCGGGATACAATAAGGCATCCTCAATTGTCACTTGTGTACCGTTTGTGAGGGTAAATATGGCATGCCCAGTGCCAACAATTACTGTATCGCGTCCAACGATAGTCAAAATATCTCCATTCATCTTTTTCAGATTCTGAAAATATTTCAAATCCCTCAGTATGGAGTTTGTGGTAGCACTGTCCACAAGGCATAATTTCTCTTCCATCGGATTGTCCCCGTAGAGAGCTATATATAAAAATGAAGCATTTTCAATAAGAAAAACTTATTTAGATACATAGAATACAATCTTTATTATATCAAAGTGCTGATACAATATACATGACAACAATACTTATGTTCTTATTACAACATCACAAATGGACATAAAATAAATTGATCACTAAGGAGATAGTGGGACTAGTTGAAGTCTCTAAACACATTGTTTGAGGCGTACTCAATCATCATGTTCTCCGTTCTCATAGGGTCCTCGGGCTGCTGGAGAGTGATGATGTTGCTAGGTCCAGGAGGAGCATCTTGCGAACAACCAGCTCCATTGGTGCCATCTGGATGAAGGTTGAAGTTGGCTTCAAACCTTTTCCCTAGAGGTGCCTTGCATCCTTGGGATTGCTGGTAGAGGATTGCCAGATGCTTTGGGGTCTTGCACTTGTTAGTAGGATGCGTGTAGCATCCACACTTGTCACAAAGCCTAGTTTTGTCATACTTTGACTTTGCGGTGCCTTTCCTACAGTCCGAGTTTTGAGGCTTCCTGTTTCGGTTGCGCTTACGCTTACCCTTGAAGTTTGGTTGGTTACCGTTGAAGGCACCACCAAAATTTCTTCCGTTCGCAACATTCATATGAACTTCCGGCAAAGGTTGGGAACCAACCGGACGCTGAGAGACATTCTTAGCAAGAATCTCATCATGCTTTTCAGCCTGAAGTAGGATATGAATAAGGTCTGAATAGACTTGGTAGTCGCGAGCGCAGTATTGTTGCTGGAGGAGCCTTTCAGATGGGAGCATAGTGGATAGAGTTTTTTCTATCTTTTCCGCATATGTAGGTTCCTTCTCGCAAAAGCGCAGCTTGGAACTTATCTTATGAACCGCATGATTGTAATCCCCGACGGACTTAAAGTCTTGGAATCGAAGATGAGTCCAATCATGAAGTGCTTCGGGCAGGACAACTGCCTTCTGCTTTTCATACCTTGTCTTGAGGGCCTGAAACAAAGTAAATGGGGATTCCTCCTCCAAATAGTCGAACTTAAGATCCGGGTAAATATGATGCCTTATAATGTACAAGGTAGCATATTTCTGCTCTTCTCTCAGCGGTGCGGCTCCAGCCGGAAGGGGGTCGTCCGGGTTCTGGATGGCACGCACTATCCCACGGGACGCAAGAGCGATCTTGATGTCCATGGCCCATGTAGGGTAGTTGTGGCCATTAAGCTCGAGTGAATCGAACTCTTTTCCAACCATCGGTTACCTACATGGTAAACCAGAGAATATTAATCTACGTTCGGTAAATTAAAATCCATCATGGTCATGTTGTAATGAACTATGCAAAATTAAATGATGACTTCAAGAAGTGGGCTCGAAATCATTAGTGTGAACTTCAAATTGTTAAGTATGACACATTGTAGATAATCTCCGAAGAATATTTGGAGTCCGTCTCGCAGCACTAGAGAGTATAATCTGATGAATCAGTAGATACTCATACTTCTAATGCCTTATGTCATGACTTAATAAAATGTTTGGGAGAGCATGTTGTTAAGCAATCATAGTGTCAAATATGACAAAATATAGGCTTTAAACAGTAGTGGTGATAATCTGCAGTACGGTAGATCTGGCCACTACCTTGTGTTTCCAAAACATCAATGTAAAGCAATCACTTTGAATTTTGCAGACCAATTCATGCTCGTATCGAGTCAAAATGACTCAATTAAGACGATGAATTGATCTATTGCAAGAAATTGAAAATCTCAATTGCAAACGATGAATGTAATATATCTCAACATGTGCACACACACGGAAATATATTACACCAAATATTTTTTGGAGTACACATAGTACTCGACAAATAAACAGTACTATGTACAGATTTTAACAAATTTACAACACACAATAATTTACTATTGAGATAGATGTTAAAAGATAACTATACTTAGAATAGCAAACTAGATAAATACTAGAATCTACTAGTACTGCGCTGCATTGACCGCAAGTGCTGTACTTGACTGCATGCTGCAAAGCAAGGAATTGAGTTTTTTTTATTCACTAGAAGGGATAAAGGAAAGTGACCAGGTGGTGGCCTCAATCACCGCAATTCCCCACCACGCGACCTTTCCTAGGCAGGAGCCGAGTGGCCGGTTCACCGGCGACGCACGGAGGTGCCAGACTCTCCGTCCTCTGGAGAAGAGCCACCGAGGAGACCGGAAGTCGACGCCACGCCGTTGAGGAGGCCGCTGGAGAGCCCGAGCGCGGTCGGGCTCCATCCAACGGAGCGGCTCCCATGACCACTCGCAGGTGGGCTGGGAAGCGGGAGCCCCAAAGCAGCGAGGCGACGGCGAGCGCCCGTGCTCTCGTGCGCGGTGAAGAAGGCGGAGTAGCGGGCGTTGGTGATGGCAGGCGCGGCGCGGCGGCTTCTACCTCAATAACCGTTGTGCTAGCGCGCGGCGTGACGGCGGCGGCATTGGCATGCGGCACGACGGCTGTAGCGTCGTCCTTTTGAAATGGATCATATGGGCACCTAGAGGGGGGTGAATAGGTGCTACCCAATTTTATTTCTTTTTCCATTTTAGGCTTGACACAAAGTAAATTCTCTAGATATGTAGCTACGAGAATTTCCCTATATGCAAACCTAGCTACTAAGCACATAAAGAGAGGAGCGAGGGAATCGTAGTGGAGCACGCGGAGACACAGGGATTTGTTTTACCGCAGTTCCTTCTTTGTTAAGGGAAGTACATCTGCGTTGGAGGGGTGGGCGGTTCTAAGGCCACCACGCCACAATAGGCCTCACCCTATTCTCCGATGGATCTCGTCACGAAAGGCCTGATCCACCTTCTCCACTATTGGTACCCTTCGAGGCGGGAACCGGTGCCTTTACAACGCTACCGGGGCACACACCCACAACTGAATTGGGGGCTCCCGAGATGACAACAAGCTGTCACAAGAACAAGGTTTATCAATATAAACAAAACAAGGATCTAGGTATTTGCAGCAAATACTAGATCGGTGATTCTCCATATGAATGGAGAGGAGATGAAGCGCTTGATTGCAGTTGATGAAGATCGAGTCCTCCTCCTTCGATTCCCCAAGGGACAGGGCATTTGGGTGGATCTAGGTGGAGCTCTCTTGGATGAAGGTTGCAGATCAGATCTTGACTTTTTCGAATAAACCAAGGGATCTCGCAAGAGGGGAAGGCTGGCTTAAATACCCCCTGCACAGATCTGGCCATTGAACAAGTTTGGGGGCGGATTATCCGCCCCCCGGGAAAACTCCGCCCTAGGGCGGATATTCCGGTGAGAAAATCTGCCCCCTCTCTGGGGATGGCGCGTAAAGAACTTGATGAAGACCTTGGGGGCGCATTATCCGGCCCCCTCCAGGGGCGGATTATCCGGCATGGCCAGAAAGTCTGGCCGAAACTCCACCCCCCTCTAGGGCTTGCGCCTTGGCAACGAGCATGAGGGGCGGATTATCCGGCGGGGCCAGAAAATCTGGCCGAAACTCTGCCCCCCTTATGGGGCTTGCGCCTATCTGGGAAAAGGGTGGGGCGGATTATCCGCCCTCCAAGGGCAGATTCCTTTTCCTTTTTTTTGCTTAGAGAGAACTGCAACACTTCAACACACATTAAATAATCCTTGATATTGTTATCTAACACTCAAAACACTAGGGATTATGAAATGTTCTTTCACCTCCATCTCGACAACTGCCGGGGTCGGAGACGGAAGGAGCGGCGCGACGGCATCGACGGTGGCAGTGCCAACGGGGGGGGGGGGGGTCTGTACTCGTGAAGAGGACAGACAACCCATCCGTGCTCCGGGCACCAGAACAGCGGAGGCGCAGCAAGTGTCGGGGCAACCTCGTTGTCCCCTAGCATTGACGCGGCCGGACCGACCAAGAGCCAATTGGGCACCGCCGGCGCTGCCGGTGCAGGGGCCTGTACCGACGGCCCGGCGTCGCGGCGGCCACGGAAGACGCGAGTACCATGGCGGTGCTCACGATAGCCTTCGGCACCGTGGCGGCGGCCCATGTACTATCCTTCACCGAAGTGGCGGCCGTCAAGGCGGCGAAGTCCATGGTCAAGGGCGTGGTGGCGTCCTCCAACTCCGCGTCGGCGACGAGCAACGAAGCGGGAGCGACGGAGGAACTCGGGCAACAAAATAGGCATGTTTGTAGGGGTTCGTAACGTGGAAAACAAAAATTCTACTGCATGCACACAAACAAGCCAAGATCTACCTACTAGATTGTAGCAACGAGACGATAGAAGCACTCACCCTCGAAGATTCCAAAGCGGTTAACGAGAGCAGATTCTCGTGGGTGATGTAGTCGTACAGTTGCCGATCTCAAGATCGCGTAGACGATCCTTTCGGCGCTGCGTTTCGGCAGCACTTCCGCAGTCGGTCACACATTCGGTACTCGATGAAGACCTTCCTCTCCCTTGTTCCAGCAAGCAGCGGAGGTTGTAGTTCTCCCCTCGGGATTCCAGCAGCACGATGGCATGGTGTCGGAAGTAGAGGAAAGATCCCGCAGGGCTTCGCCTAAGACGGATGCGAGTTATGGTGGATTAGGGTTTCCTGGAGATCTAGGGTTCAGATGACCGGGAGGAGGAGGAGGTGTCGACGGCGGTTAGGACGGCGGCGACGGCGCGAGGCGGCAGCGACGGCGCGGTGGCGGCGGCGCGGGTGTGGGGAGGGCTTGGCTCGTGTGTGCTTTAGGGCAGCCCTCCCCCTCTATTTATGATAGGGGGGCAGCCTTGGGAGGGGTGGGTTTGAATCCAAACCCAAAGCCAAGTTGGATTGAGAGAAGGACTTTTTTCTTCTCCCACTAGGAAACCATTGTTCTAGTTTGACTTTTCAAACTTCCCGTTTGACTATCAATTTAGAGCTTTAATTCTCTCTTGCAAATGCCCACACCAAGTGACCTAGGATATGATCCAATCATTCCACTTACCCATGACACATTCATGGTCCATTCCCCTTCCGGTTCGGTGAACCTTCTAGAACCTCTCTGATGATAACATTGGAAACTTTCCCGAACTCCGGAATCGGACTTTCCTTATATGAATCTTATTCTCCGGACCATTCCGGATCTCCTCGTGATATCCCGGATCCCATCCGAGACTCCGAACATCATTCGGTATCCCTACTAACATTCCATATCTACTAAACAACATCGAATCCTTAAGTGTGTCTCCCTACGGTTCGTGAATTATGCGGACATGACCGAGACACTTCTCTGATCAATAACCAATAGAGGAATCTGGAAATTCATATGACTCCCACATATTTCTAAGATTACTTTGCAATCAAATGAACCACTTACATACGATACCAATTTCCCTTTGTCTCACGATAGTTTACTTATCCGAGGTTTTGATCGTCGGTATCTCTGCATACCTAGTTCAACCTCGTTACCGATAAGTACTCTTTTCTCGTTCCCGTGATATGTGATCCCTTGTGAGCCAGTCACATGATTGCAAGCTAATTGGATGACATTCCACTGAGAGGGCCTAGAGTATATCTATCCGTCATATGGATGGACAAATCCCACTCTTGATCCATGTGCCTCAACCCATACTTTCCGAACACTCAATACCACCTTTATAGCCACCCAATTACGGTGTGGTGTTTGATGTCATCAAAGCATCCTTCTGGTGATGGTGATTAACATGATCTCATGGTCGAAGGAATTAGGTTACTATGCATCAGAAAGCTTATAGCAAACAAACTATTGAAATGACTTGATCTTAATGCTATGCTTATCTATAGGAGTATGTCCATCATACCGTTCTCCTTATGATATGATCTTGTTATTAATAACATCTCAATGTTCATGATCGAGAAACCACGATCATGTATTAATCAACAAGCTAGTATTATTAAGAGGCTTTACCAGGGACTCTAATTTAGTTTACAAATCACACAAGTATTAATGTTTCCGGTTAATAATATTATAGCATGAATGTAAACATTTATCATAAACACAAAGATATAATAATAACCACTTTTTTGCCTCTAGGGCATATCTCCAATAGTCTCCCACTTGCACTAGAGTCAACTAATCTAGCTTACATGGTAATATACCGAACACCCATGGCGGTTTGGTGCTGGTCATGTTTTTCCCTCGGGAGAGCTTTAGTCAACGGATCCGCCACATTCAGATATGTGTGTACTTTGCAAATATTTATGTCACCATCTTGGACATGCTCTCGAATAGCGTGAAAACGTAGCTTAATGTGCTTCAGCTTCTTGTGTGACCTTGGTTCTTGCGCATTGGCTATGGCGCCCATGTTATCACAATAGATAGACATTGGGTCCAGCGCACTTGGAACCACACTGAGCTCTGTAATGAACTCCTTCATCCATATCGCCTCTTGTGAAGCCTCCGAAGCAGCTATGTATTCCGATTCAGTTAAAGATCTCGCCACAACGCTTTGCTTTACACTCCTCCAGCTAACTGCTGCACCATTCAAAGTAAATACTGTAGGGGTTCGTAGCATGGAAAACAAAAAATTTCTATCGCATACAAACAAACAAGCCAAGATCTATCTACTAGATTGTAGCAACGAGTCGATAGAGGAACTCACCCTCGAAGATTCCAAAGCGGTTAACGAGAGCAGATTCTCGTGGGTGATGTAGTCGTACACTTGCCGTTCTCAAGATCGCGTAGACGATCCTTCCGGCGCTGCGTTCTGGCAGCGCTCCCGCAGTCGGTCACACGTTCGGTACTCGACGAAGACCTTCCTCTCCCTTGTTCCAGCAGGCAGCGGAGGTTGTAGCACTCTCCTCGCGATTCCGGTAGCACAACGGCGTGGTACCGGAAGTAGAGGGGAGATCTCGCAGGGCTTCGCCTTAAGCCGGAGCGAGTATGGTGGACTATGAGAGAGCCTTGGTGATCTAGGGTTTAGACACACCAATTAGAAGGGGCTAAACCGGCGGCTAGGGCAATTAGAAGCTCTAACTCGGCGGCTTGGGAGAAATCCCTAGGCTGTGGCTAGGGTTTAGGTTTAGAGGGAGGCAACTTTGTGTGTGCTAGGAGGGAGCCCTGCCCCTCCTTATATAGGTGGAGGGGCCGGCGGCCAAGGGGAGGGAGTGGAGTCCCTCCCCAACTCGGCTTGGGTGGTGCGCCGGCTTGGGGAGGAGGACTCCCTCCCCAACTCGGTTTCACCTCCTCCTCCTCTTTTCCACTTTCCAAATTTAGCCGTTTGACTTTTCAATTTAGCTATTTGACTTTTCAAACTAGGATTCGATTAATCCTTTATTTGGAACAGCGATGACACTTAGTACATGATGCAATCATTCCAACTTGCAATGACACATTCATTCACCCCTTCCCCTCCGGAGTGTCGGACATTCCGGAACCTTCTAGAACATTCCCGATGAAAACACCGGAATCATTCCCCAACTCTGTAACACCCTCAGAATCGGACCTATGCAAGTTTGAGCAAAATTCGCCAAACCCGCATAGAAACGATTCAAAGGTGCCCACCAGGCACTTTCGTGCGGGTGGAAAACGAAGTAATAACATTACACAACAGTCCTCGATGGGACCCACAGAACAGATATATACAACAACGACTCAAAGAGTCAAGAATACAAATATAATATACAAAGATCCAAATCACCTTGAAAGAATAGAGCGTCCGCCTACGGACAAGATGCAAATGGGGCTAAGAGCCCTGAAGAATAACCAATGGAGTCCATAACCCTGCCCAGGCCAAGCCGGAAGGGTAACCCTGCTAACGACGTCGATCTCAAAACCTGCTTAAACAAAAGGGGTGCCGACGAAGGGCAAAGGAAAAAGAGGAGCGTCAGTACTGAGGCCAGTACACGGCGAGGCTAGAATTCGGCGGTCCTCGCCTACATAGGTATGGTGGACTGAAGCGGCAGCGGCAGCACTAAACAACCTATAGAGACTCGATACAACTAGCGGCTATCAGAGAGGGGTAAGAAAAACGTGTTCGACTCCAACCTGATACTAGCATCAAACAAACCCCTCCTGGTGTTTCCCCCCTCGATACCAACGAGGAAGTCAACCGAGGAACTCACACAGTTGGCAGTTTTATTTATTCAGTTATCGTTGCAGCAATTACTAGTCAGGTATAGATAATTGTCCTGATAAAAGAAGCAGTGGGCCCTTTTAGTTATTCATTCCGTTGTAGTTGCAGCAATTACTAATCAGATACAGATGGCATGATATAATCCCAAAACCCAGCAGTTGTTGGTACTTTTATTCAGCCATTCCGTTGTAGTTGCAATACTTACTAGTCAGATACAACTGTCGCAAGCGACACTCCAAACAAGCAATTGTGGGCAGTATTAATTAGCCATTCCATTATAGTGAAGCTGATTACTAGTCATTACAAAGTCAAATTTATAACAGTAAACTTTAGTTATGCTTGTCTATGGTCGAGATACTGTGCTCCAAGTCGTCCATAACCGCGGACACGGCTTTCAGAAAGTTTTAACCCGGCCGGGGTGCACAAATAGCAACACACACACGATCAACCTCGGAAAAACCAAATCAAAACCCAACGAGGTCTTCACGACAGAGCAATCACAAGATTCAGAAATATTTCAGGGGGCCACCCCTTGGAGTACACCCGCAACGAAGTAAGATAGCTCAGAGACGGACCCGAGGTTTGGGTGGACGGCTGTGAGCGACTGGGAACCCCAAACGGGGCTTGTCGACACCGTGAAAACGTGTCCCGATCCTAAACAGTACAGTGTGCTATATGTCGCACAATCGTAAATAAAGCAGTAAAGCATGGCATAGGTACAAGATAGTAAATAAAACCCCAAACTAGTTTGTGGCCCCAAGAAATAAGACGGAATCAAGCTCTGGCTAAGGGGGGCCCATACTCCCCATATGTGGATAGCGCGATAAATCAAGGAACAGGTATCAAGTACTCGGGGTCCTACGGGACACAAGTGGGCGTTCGGAAACCAAATGTTATCTATCACCCACCGATGCCTCTGCTTATTTCAGTTTTAGTTGTTAAACAGGAATTAAAGTGAACAATAAGTAAACTATGAACAGCTCCAACATCAACATGCGGCAATACATCAACAACTGTGGCATTTAGACGACACGCAACAGCACTTGAGCAAGCGACTAAGACGCGCAAGTCCATCTATCTACCAAACAACAGGTAATAGGGTGTGTCCAAGGCAATATAGGGCTGCAAGGGATATCACGGTTACGAAAACTAGAGCATCGCAACACAGATAGCAATAGATCAACAGGAGGAAATAAATACTATAAAAGTAAGATAGGTAGAAAGGGGGAGATGCTCGCCTGAAAACATTGCCGAAGGGTTCAACCGAAGATCGGGGCGAAGCTCACATCAACTCAACGGCCTTATCCGCGAAGAACCAAAACACTAGAAGAAACACCGGATGCAATATTTAATACAACGGCAGAAGATCGGCATGATGCATGTATGATGTATGGCATGGCAAAGGTGCGGTGCAATTAGGCCAGATTAAGCGGAACCGGGGTCCCGACAATTAATTAGGTGGTTCATGTTATTTAGAAGCCCCGCAATTTAAATGTTGTTTTAACATGGCAAAAGATAGCACCGGTTCGCTACACAAGTTTAGATGAGGCCGATATGAGACTGGATTTGCCCGCATATGGGCCCCATATTTAATTATTAGGTGAATCGGCATAAGGCCCCCAAACCACATGATGAGATGCATGCATGAACAATTATTATGCGACAAGTTGTTATTATGTTATAAAATAGGGTTTTCGGGAAGGGGTTCACACATTAGGGGTCTCGGCGATCTTGGGGTTCCGGGGTTCGGGGTTGGTCTCGGGGTCCAGGGTTCGACGGATTGGTCTTGGCGGGAACGTTCTCGGTAGCGGGGCAGATCTTGCGTTCCGGGAAGATGTACTTGGCGGTCTCCGGCTCCACCCAGGTCGGGGCCGATCTTGTCGGGCCCGCGCATCGGGTCGGTCTTGGCGTCCGCGATGAAGCACTTGTCGCACCGGGGTCTCGGTGTCCTCGGATCCGATTGACTATCTTGGCGTCCAGCGGTAGGTCTTGTTGGTTTCACTCCGAGGGCTTGCTGTTCTGTAGCGTAGATCATGGTTCATCGGGGTCCAGGGTTCGCCGCTCCGTGAGGTAGATCTTGTCGACTTGGCGTCATCGCCCTTAGTTTCCGCGGCGAAGTACTCGGGGTTCCCCTCGGTTGTCGGTGTCGAGCTCGTTGTCGCAACTAACTTGAAGGGTTCCTGTCCTCAACGGGAACGGTCTTGCGGTCCGCGCAGATCTTGGGGTTCGGCCTCCAAACGCCGGGGTCGGCTTCGGGGTTTCAGAGTTGGGGACTTCGGATCCTCGAGGCGATCTTGACCAGGGACGCAACATCACCACATCAAGGCGCATCGCCAGGGACAAAATCCACCCAAACACAAAAAGGGTGGGCCATGCTCCTGGGGCTCGTTGACGCGGGACCGGAGGCGGTGGCCATGGCGACTCCGGCGACGAGCTTGGGGCCGGAGGGGAGGTACTTGTCGGCGCGGGGCGGAGCTCGCAGGGCGGTCCGAGGAGGAGCGACGGAGCCGGCACGGCTTGACTGGGACCGGGCCGACGCAGGCGAGGGGGTCCTGCTGGAGGCGGCGGAGGACGGCCAGGTGGAGGGGTTCGACGGCGAGCGCGGGTGCGGGCTCCGGCCAGAGGGCGGCGGCGGACGCTGCCGGAGCTCGCGGAGAGGGAGTCCCGGCGAGGCGGCGGCGGTTGACGGAGGAGGCGTCCGCAGGCGCGAGGGGGCCGGGGACGAGCTCGAGGCGGGCCGGTCCGGGGAGGAGCAGGGCGGCGCGTAGGCGACGCGAGGCGGCGAGCCTGGGGCCGGAGGGGGTCGCGCGGCGCCGGCGGACGCAGCGGAAGCTCGGGGCGACCGCGCGACGAGGCGGCGAGGTCGGCGGCGCTTGGGGTCGAGGTCGGACGCGACGCGCACGGGGGAGAACGGCGAGGCGTGGCGGAAGGCGAGCAGGCCGCCCGCGGGCCGGAGGTGGAGGGGACCGGTGACACGGGGCGCAGGCGGGGCTGAGGGGAGGCGCGCGGCGGCGAATCTGCGGGGCAGGTGAGCGCCGGGGAGAGGCGGCCTCGGCCACGGGGCGGGGCGGCGCTGGCCGGCGGCGCTCCGGCGGGTAGGGGCCGGCGGCGGCTGGGGCTGACGCGGGTGGAAGGAGCAGGGCGGTGAGGGAGCGACGGAGGAGGCCGCGTCGGGCGCTCCGGCGACGGGGGAGAAGGGGGAAGGGCGGCGGAGCGGTGGCCGGTAGGAGCGGCGGGGTAGGTGGGAGGCAGGAGCGTCAGTGGTGGGAGAGAAAGAGAAGGGAGAGAGAGGAGGGGGGCACGCGGGCCAGGGTGGGACCGGGTGCGGGGTCCACGCGGGTGGGCCGCGGCGGACCGCGTGGGGCGCGCGGGTGGGGCCCGGTTGAGAGGCTGAGTGGGGGTTGGTGGCTGGGTGCTGGCAGGTGGGCCAGGCGGTGGGGGGGTCCCACGGGTTAGAGAGAGGGGCAGGGAGGGACTAGGTGAGAAAAGAGAGGGGGAAAAAGGGGGGATCGCTTAGGTGGCAGGTGGGTAGGTTTTGGGTGAGAGGGGGAGGTGGCACGATTTGGTTGGAGGGTAGATTAGGATTGGGTGGAGATAGGATTTATGGGGGGCTGTTTTAGTTTTGTGTTTGTTTGGTTCTCTTTAATTTAAAACAAGACCATTTACAAACAGTTTTTAGACAAACAAAAATGTCGGATGCGATCGGGGTTTTGGGTTTGAAAATAAGAGGGTTATTAGTACAAATCAAAACTAGGCTTTTCAAAATAATGCAGACAACCATGCATGATGATGACGATGCGATGCACAAAAATCAACGCGATTTTCTAGTAGTGGTTTTGCGGGATGCCACAATTCGACACCACTAACAAGGGATCTCGCCCTCGAGATCCGCCTCATGGTACCGGAAGGAAGGTCGGCGATCTGCGTCTTCTCGCTTCGTGTAGATCCTCGCGACACCACTAACGAGGGTTCATCCTCCATCTTGAAAATGGCGGCACCACCAACAAAGGGTCGTTGCTCCTGATCGTCGAGAGAACACTCCGTGAACAAAAGGTCGAAGGTAGAGGTATCGCAACTAAAGCCACCCCTAACTTCCGTGGACGGAGTAAAACTACTGGATCCCCTGATTCAACGTACAAGAGCGAATGATAAGAGCAGCGGTAGGGTAGCTACTCCATCCCGCACTCAAACCATTACTCTGCACACGAATAGGCGGATTAAGCAACCAACTCTCAGAATCAGACTGAAGATCTCGACAAACGAGGTTCGGAACGAAGGAGTGATGCGGACTCTGCATCGGATCTGGCGTAGATGATGCCGTTGCGTCGGAAACACCAGAAGAGACAACAGAAATCGTATGAAAGACACAATGATTAGGTTTCGCGATGGTTCCATTGGCATGAACAACACATGCTCAAGGTCGACTCCAACTTCACCAAAGCTCGTCCTTATCATATGTTTTTCAACGACACTGATATCCAGCAAGGAACACACAGGGATAAAGAGCTCAAGGACAAAAGGTTGGATGAAGGGTACAACAGACAAGTTGCAGATTGATGATCGTAGCACCTCCGTTACAAAAAGGGAGAAAGCGAAACCCTGAAGGTACGACGGAAACCCAACCACGAGAAATCCTGGACTCGAAGAGAGAGATGAGAGCGGATTCAAAACGCGTAGAGGTGAGAGGAGAATAGCAGAGGGGTAAGGAGTAAAATCAGACCTAATCAGAACTATCCAACCGATTTTGCAAAATAGTTTTGACACTCTACAGCGGCCGTTAGCTAGGTTATCCTACAGGCTGGACTTGTGGGGTATCGCAACTGCTGAGCTCTGATACCACTCTGTAACACCCTCAGAATCGGACCTATGCAAGTTTGAGCAAAATTCGCCAAACCCGCATAGAAACGATTCAAAGGTGCCCACCAGGCACTTTCGTGCGGGTGGAAAACGAAGTAATAACATTACACAACAGTCCTCGATGGGACCCACAGAACAGATATATACAACAACGACTCAAAGAGTCAAGAATACAAATATAATATACAAAGATCCAAATCACCTTGAAAGAATAGAGCGTCCGCCTACGGACAAGATGCAAATGGGGCTAAGAGCCCTGAAGAATAACCAATGGCGTCCATAACCCTGCCCAGGCCAAGCCGGAAGGGTAACCCTGCTAACGACGTCGATCTCAAAACCTGCTTAAACAAAATGGGTGCCGACGAAGGGCAAAGGAAAAAGAGGAGCGTCAGTACTGAGGCCAGTACACGGCGAGGCTAGAATTCGGCGGTCCTCGCCTACATAGGTATGGTGGACTGAAGCGGCAGCGGCAGCACTAAACAACCTATAGAGACTCGATACAACTAGCGGCTATCAGAGAGGGGTAAGAAAAACCTGTTCGACTCCAACCTGATACTAGCATCAAACAAACCCCTCCTGGTGTTTCCCCCCTCGATACCAACGAGGAAGTCAACCGAGGAACTCACACAGTTGGCAGTTTTATTTATTCAGTTATCGTTGCAGCAATTACTAGTCAGGTATAGATAATTGTCCTGATAAAAGAAGCAGTGGGCCCTTTTAGTTATTCATTCCGTTGTAGTTGCAGCAATTACTAATCAGATACAGATGGCATGATATAATCCCAAAACCCAGCAGTTGTTGGTACTTTTATTCAGCCATTCCGTTGTAGTTGCAATACTTACTAGTCAGATACAACTGTCGCAAGCGACACTCCAAACAAGCAATTGTGGGCAGTATTAATTAGCCATTCCATTATAGTGAAGCTGATTACTAGTCATTACAAAGTCAAATTTATAACAGTAAACTTTAGTTATGCTTGTCTATGGTCGAGATACTGTGCTCCAAGTCGTCCATAACCGCGGACACGGCTTTCAGAAAGTTTTAACCCGGCCGGGGTGCACAAATAGCAACACACACACGATCAACCTCGGAAAAACCAAATCAAAACCCAACGAGGTCTTCACGACAGAGCAATCACAAGATTCAGAAATATTTCAGGGGGCCACCCCTTGGAGTACACCCGCAACGAAGTAAGCTAGCTCCGAGACGGACCCGAGGTTTGGGTGGACGGCTGTGAGCGACTGGGAACCCCAAACGGGGCTTGTCGACACCGCGAAAACGTGTCCCGATCCTAAACAGTACAGTGTGCTATATGTCGCACAATCGTAAATAAAGCAGTAAAGCATGGCATAGGTACAGGATAGTAAATAAAACCCCAAACTAGTTTGTGGCCCCAAGAAATAAGACGGAATCAAGCTCTGGCTAAGGGGGGCCCATACTCCCCATATGTGGATAGCGCGATAAATCAAGGAACAGGTATCAAGTACTCGGGGTCCTACGGGACACAAGTGGGCGTTCGGAAACCAAATGTTATCTATCACCCACCGATGCCTCTGCTTATTTCAGTTTTAGTTGTTAAACAGGAATTAAAGTGAACAATAAGTAAACTATGAACAGCTCCAACATCAACATGCGGCAATACATCAACAACTGTGGCATTTAGACGACACGCAACAGCACTTGAGCAAGCGACTAAGACGCGCAAGTCCATCTATCTACCAAACAACAGGTAATAGGGTGTGTCCAAGGCAATATAGGGCTGCAAGGGATATCACGGTTACGAAAACTAGAGCATCGCAACACAGATAGCAATAGATCAACAGGAGGAAATAAATACTATAAAAGTAAGATAGGTAGAAAGGGGGAGATGCTCGCCTGGAAACATTGCCGAAGGGTTCAACCGAAGATCGGGGCGAAGCTCACATCAACTCAACGGCCTTATCCGCGAAGAACCAAAACACTAGAAGAAACACCGGATGCAATATTTAATACAACGGCAGAAGATCGGCATGATGCATGTATGATGTATGGCATGGCAAAGGTGCGGTGCAATTAGGCCAGATTAAGCGGAACCGGGGTCCCGACAATTAATTAGGTGGTTCATGTTATTTAGAAGCCCCGCAATTTAAATGTTGTTTTAACATGGCAAAAGATAGCACCGGTTCGCTACACAAGTTTAGATGAGGCCGATATGAGACTGGATTTGCCCGCATATGGGCCCCATATTTAATTATTAGGTGAATCGGCATAAGGCCCCCAAACCACATGATGAGATGCATGCATGAACAATTATTATGCGACAAGTTTTTATTATGTTATAAAATAGGGTTTTCGGGAAGGGGTTCACACATTAGGGGTCTCGGCGATCTTGGGGTTCCGGGGTTCGGGGTTGGTCTCGGGGTCCAGGGTTCGACGGATTGTTCTTGGCGGGAACGTTCTCGGTAGCGGGGCAGATCTTGCGTTCCGGGAAGATGTACTTGGCGGTCTCCGGCTCCACCCAGGTCGGGGCCGATCTTGTCGGGCCCGCGCATCGGGTCGGTCTTGGCGTCCGCGATGAAGCACTTGTCGCACCGGGGTCTCGGTGTCCTCGGATCCGATTGACTATCTTGGCGTCCAGCGGTAGGTCTTGTTGGTTTCACTCCGAGGGCTTGCTGTTCTGTAGCGTAGATCATGGTTCATCGGGGTCCAGGGTTCGCCGCTCCGTGAGGTAGATCTTGTCGACTTGGCGTCATCGCCCTTAGTTTCCGCGGCGAAGTACTCGGGGTTCCCCTCGGTTGTCGGTGTCGAGCTCGTTGTCGCAACTAACTTGAAGGGTTCCTGTCCTCAACGGGAACGGTCTTGCGGTCCGCGCAGATCTTGGGGTTCGGCCTCAAAACGCCGGGGTCGGCTTCGGGGTTTCAGAGTTAGGGACTTCGGATCCTCGAGGCGATCTTGACCAGGGACGCAACATCACCACATCAAGGCGCATCGCCAGGGACAAAATCCACCCAAACACAAAAAGGGTGGGCCATGCTCCTGGGGCTCGTTGACGCGGGACCGGAGGCGGTGGCCATGGCGACTCCGGCGACGAGCTTGGGGCCGGAGGGGAGGTACTTGTCGGCGCGGGGCGGAGCTCGCAGGGCGGTCTGAGGAGGAGCGACGGAGCCGGCACGGCTTGACTGGGACCGGGCCGACGCAGGCGAGGGGGTCCTGCTGGAGGCGGCGGAGGACGGCCAGGTGGAGGGGTTCGACGGCGAGCGCGGGTGCGGGCTCCGGCCAGAGGGCGGCGGCGGACGCTGCCGGAGCTCGCGGAGAGGGAGTCCCGGCGAGGCGGCGGCGGTTGACGGAGGAGGCGGCCGCAGGCGCGAGGGGGCCGGGGACGAGCTCGAGGCGGGCCGGTCCGGGGAGGAGCAGGGCGGCGCGTAGGCGACGCGAGGCGGCGAGCCTGGGGCCGGAGGGGGTCGCGCGGCGCCGGCGGACGCAGCGGAAGCTCGGGGCGACCGCGCGACGAGGCGGCGAGGTCGGCGGCGCTTGGGGTCGAGGTCGGACGCGACGCGCACGGGGGAGAACGGCAAGGCGTGGCGGAAGGCGAGCAGGCCGCCCGCGGGCCGGAGGTGGAGGGGGCCGGTGACACGGGGCGCAGGCGGGGCTGAGGGGAGGCGCGCGGCGGCGAATCTGCGGGGCAGGTGAGCGCCGGGGAGAGGCGGCCTCGGCCACGGGGCGGGGCGGCGCTGGCCGGCGGCGCTCCGGCGGCTAGGGGCCGGCGGCGGCTGGGGCTGACGCGGGTGGAAGGAGCAGGGCGGTGAGGGAGCGACGGAGGAGGCCGCGTCGGGCGCTCCGGCGACGGGGGAGAAGGGGGAAGGGCGGCGGAGCGGTGGCCGGTAGGAGCGGCGGGGTAGGTGGGAGGCAGGAGCGTCGGTGGTGGGAGAGAAAGAGAAGGGAGAGAGAGGAGGGGGGCACGCGGGCCAGGGTGGGACCGGGTGCGGGGTCCACGCGGGTGGGCCGCGGCGGACCGCGTGGGGCGCGCGGGTGGGGCCCGGTTGAGAGGCTGAGTGGGGGTTGGTGGCTGGGTGCTGGCAGGTGGGCCAGGCGGTGGGGGGGTCCCACGGGTTAGAGAGAGGGGCAGGGAGGGACTAGGTGAGAAAAGAGAGGGGGAAAAAGGGGGATCGCTTAGGTGGCAGGTGGGTAGGTTTTGGGTGAGAGGGGGAGGTGGCACGATTTGGTTGGAGGGTAGATTAGGATTGGGTGGAGATAGGATTTATGGGGGGCTGTTTTAGTTTTGTGTTTGTTTGGTTCTCTTTAATTTAAAACAAGACCATTTACAAACAGTTTTTAGACAAACAAAAATGTCGGATGCGATCGGGGTTTTGGGTTTGAAAATAAGAGGGTTATTAGTACAAATCAAAACTAGGCTTTTCAAAATAATGCAGACAACCATGCATGATGATGACGATGCGATGCACAAAAATCAACGCGATTTTCTAGTAGTGGTTTTGCGGGATGCCACAAACTCCAAAACGGAACTTTCCTTATATGAATCTTATTCTCCGGACCATTCCGGATCTCCTCGTGATATCCCGGATCCCATCCGAGACTCCGAACAACATTCGGTCTCTTACTCATCATTCCATAACTACTCAACAACATCGAATCCTTAAGTGTGTCTCCCTATGGTTCGTGAATTATGCGGACATGATCGAGACACTTCTCCGAACAATAACCAATAGAGGAATCTGGAAATTCATATGGCTCCCACATATTTCTACGATTACTTTGCGATTGAATGAACCACTTACATACGATACCAATTTCCCTTTGTCTCACGATAGTTTACTTATCCGAGGTTTTGATCGTCGGTATCTCTGCATACCTAGTTCAACCTCGTTACCGATAAGTACTCTTTTCTCGTTCCCGTGATATGTGATCCCTTGTGAGCCAGTCACATGCTTGCAAGCTAATTGGATGACATTTCACCGAGAGGGCCCAGAGTATATCTATCCGTCATATGGATGGACAAATCCCACTCTTGATCCATGTGTCTCAACCAATACTTTCCGAACACTCAATGCCACCTTTATAGCCACCCTGTTACGGTGTGGTGTTTGATGTCATCAAAGCATCCTTCCGGTGAAGGTGATAAGCATGATCTCATGGTCGAAGGAATTAGGTTACTATGTATCAGAAAGCATATAGCAATTGAACTATTAAAATGACTTGATCTTTATGCTACGCTTATCTATAGGAGTATGTCCATCACATCATTCTCCTAATGATATGACCCTGTTGTTAATAACATCTCTATGTTCATGATCAGGAAACCATGATCATATATTAACCAACAAGCTAGTTTAACAAGAGGCTTTACTAGGGACTCTTTTATGTTTACAAATCACACAAGTATTAATGTTTCCTGTTAATACAATTATAGCATGGTATGTAAACATTTATCATAAGTATGAAGATATGATAATAACCTACTTTATTATTGCCTCTTGGGCATATCTCCAACAAATACATATCCAGATTGAGATTTAGAATCATCCGGATCGGTGTTCCAACTAGCATCGGTGTAACCATTAACAACGAGATGTTCATCACCTCCATAAGAAAGAACCATATCCTTAGTTCTTCTCAAGTATTTAAGGATGTTTTTGACCGCTGTCCAATGATCTACTCCTGGATCACTTTGATATCTGCTAGTCAAACTAACAACATATGCAATGTCGGGTCTAGTACATAGCATGGCATACATAAGAGATCCTATGGCTGAGGCATAGGGAGTCTTACTCAGCCTTTCTCTATCTTCTGCCGTTGCAGGACTAAGTTTTACTCAAGGTCGTATTGGGCAACATGGGCAAGAACCCTTTCTTGCTATATTCCATTCCAAACCTCTATATAACTTTGTCCAAATATGTACTCTGTGACAATGATATTAGGCGCCTCGATCTATCTCTATAAATCTTTATGCCTAATATGTAAGCTGCTTCACCAAGATCTTTCATTGTTTAACTATTATTCAAATAATCCTTGACACTATTAAGAAGGTCTACATCATTCCCAATCAACAATATGTCATCTACATATAGTATTAAGAATGCTACAGAGCTCCCACTAGCTTCTCCATAAGTTTGTATAAAACCAAAGCTTTTGATTACCTTATCAAAATGTTGATTCCAACTTCGGGATGCTTGCTTCAATCCATATATGGACCGTTGAAGTTTGCATACCTTGTTAGCATCTTTAGGATCGACAAAACCTTTGGGTTGCATCATATACAACTCTTCATCAATGTCTCCATTGAGGAACGCCGTTTTGACATCCATCTGCCATATCTCATAATCATAATATGCAGCGATTGCTACATAATCCTCACAGACTTTAGCTTCGCTACTGGTGAGAAAGTCTCATCGTAGTCAACTCCTTGAATTTGTCGAAACCCCTTTGCGACAAGTCGAGCTTTATAGATAGTAACATTACCATCAGCATTTGTTTTCTTCTTGAAAATCCATTTGTTCTCGACAGCCTTCCGGCCATCCGGTAAGTCCACCAAATTCCATACTTGGTTTTCGTACATGGATCCAATCTCGGATTTCATGGCTTTTTGACATTTATTGGAATCTGGGATCATCATCGCTTCCTCATATGTCTCAGGGTCATCGGTGTTGTCCACCAACATGACACTCATAACGGGATCATACCAATTTGGAGTGGTACGACTTCTCGTTGACCTGCGAGGCTCTGTAGCAACTATAACCGAAGTTTCATGATCATCATCATTAGCTTCCTCTCTAACTGGTGCATGCACCACAGGAACTTCTTCCGGTGCTGCGGTACTTGCAATTTCGAGAGAAGGTTCGACAACCTCGTCGAGTTCTACTTTCCTTCCAGTCACTTCTTTCGAGAGAAATTCCTTCTCTAGAAAGGATCAAATCTTGTCATAGTCAACCCTTGAACATTGTTGTGAACTCTTTTCCCAACATGTCGACCATTTCATAGATGCGAAGCATCCATGTCTATTTCTTTATAGATCCAAACACAATTGTAAGGTCTTACACCTTTCTCGAGGGTCCTTTAAGTTCAAAACTTGATTTCTCGTGTATGGAACTATCACGGATTTTATGGCTTCAAGACATTTGACGGAGTCAGGGCTCATCATCGCTTCTTTGCATGTAGTCGGATCATTATTGTCAAATAATGATTTAACTCTCAAATCTTGGTATTCGATTGTTCATCCGACCTACTTGTTTCAATAGGAACTTGGATCTCCGTGACCACAACCTTTGAGGTACGTGAGCCATGAGCATTGTTGCTACCTCCGAAACACTTTTCGGTGCTGCGCAACTTTGCACATATAGCTAAGGTTCTTTTAACCTTATCAAAGTTCTATTGTCCTCCCACTTATCTTTTCACGAAAAATTCCTTCTCAAAGAAACTTGACGTTCTAAGCGACAAACACTTTTGTCTCTGGTGTTATGGAGGAACAATTATTCGAAATAACATACAAAGACGGGTTCATCCGACTTTGGTTGCAAACATCTTTCTTATGCACAGCATACCAATGTTTTAAGAACGGACTACTTGGGTTTTATCCCAAACCATAACATATGGTGTCATTTCAACGGATTATGATGGAGCTCTTTTCAGTGGAAAAACGGTAATCTCTAAAGCTTTTAATCTTTAAAATATAATGGCAGTTTTATGAATTCTACCTTTGATCTTACCATGTCAAACAAGGTTTAATTACATATCTCGAACGCTCCATACTCTTATGGTGTTTCGGGAAATGCAAATCCACGGAACGATTCCTTAAATCTTAGGTATTATGCTAAACTTGTAACTCAAATATCTTCCTTTATGATCTTATCATAAACTATTCATATTCTTGTTACAATGATTTTGCACTTCATCTTGAAAGTCTTTGAACTTTTCAAATGTTTCATACTTTATCCTTATTAAGTAAATATTCATATATTCACTCAAATTTTCGGAGAAAGCATATGAAGTTGAAATCCATCGCTCTTGACTACACATAATGGACTTCATACAACAATATGTATAAGTTCCAATAAGCTAGTCATTCGTTCCTTTTTGGCCTATGAACGAAGTTTTAATTATATCTAGGAAAGTTTCATAAGCGTCATTTGATCAAAAATCAAAAGACTCCAAAATTCCATCCACATGGAGTTTCTTCATGTTTTCTTTCCAATATAATTTAAACGGCGATGTCACTTCCTAAGTGATCTTTCAATCAATTTGTCTTTCGACATTTTTAGCACTAGTTTTATGGATGTGATTTCTCCAACGAGATTTGTGAATCATCCATCTTTTATGGATTACGGAAATTATTTGAACAACCCTTTTGTTCTCATAATACCTGATAAAACAAATCCTGAAGGAAATCTTTTGATGTTTAACGAGCAACACAATAACCCTTTATTTGTTCTCGATAAACATCATCACATATTCTTTTGCTAGTTACTTAGGCCATTGTAGTTCATGAATTGTGTTGTTTCGTATGACGATTCATACCAACAAATTCAGTATCAAATACTTAGGAACCACATTGTTTAATAAGCAAAGAATATAGCCATAACACGTATATCATCTATATACTCAAGCTGAACAATTCTAGTCTTTTCTTTTCTGCCATATATTTATGAGATTCTCTTTCAGTATTTCCTTTTCTGTTTGAAAGAATCTATCAACATCAATAGTGGAGTCATACATATGACACATAGTCCAAAGCGTGTATAGTTAAATACCAATGTCTTTGGACTTGCACTTTGAAGTAGATCACCATTATCAAGTGTTTGGTGTTCTTTCAAATTCCTTTCTTTAGTAATCTCTTGGTATAGTAAACATTTTACCTACATCAAATATTCATCCTCATCATGGATTTATCCATGATCAAGCTACTTTTAGCCTGTAACGGTGAATCGCGAGTATAATGTTGCTCTCCAAAACCTTTTGGAGGATTAGGACAACTAGTGTCTCCAACCTTTTGCAAATTCTCATCAAATATGAGAACATGACTTTTTCCATATTATACTCTATCATGTTGCAACCAAAACTTCGTTTCAGATATCACAATATCTTCCATACATCATGGTTTCTGAAACAACTCTTTCAGATCCTAGATAACCTTGATATTAAGACAATCCTTTGAATATCAAGAATCATGGAGACAAACATGATACTCATACACTAACACTTGGAATTGTCACTCTTGTTTTAATACTAATTATTAAACTTCATGGAGTAACCGGAACTTACTGAAAGTTTGCAATAGGACTTTTAAACTTTAGATTAACACTTCAAAACAATACGATACCAGTTCGTAAAGTAACTAACCAGAATTATATAGTTCTATCATCTCAATTATAACTAAGCGTAAGGTGGTAAACGGATGCCAATGACTACAACAACTATGCAAATTCACTTTGATTTATTTTATGATAAATAATGTTCAACTTTTAATCATATTGCCGTTGAACTCCCACTCAAAACAATATCCCTCACATTGTTTTAGTGATCACACGAACCAAATCCACCACATCAAAACCGATCATCACGAGAGTTGATGCAACTTCAATGGCGAACAATCAACATGTTCATCATATCTACTATATGACTCATGCTTTACCTTTCGATGATCCGTGTTCCGAGACCATGTCTGTACATGCTAGGCTCGTCAAGATCAACCTTAGCTTCTGCATAAGCAAATCTGGCTTGCTTGCGTTGTATACACTCGCAGAATCTAACACACCCGATCATCACGTGGTGCTTCGAAACAACGAGCTTTAGCAACGGTGCTTACTAAGGATGAACACTTTAATACTTGAAATTGTGTGCTTGAGGGATCATCTTATAATGCTACCGTCGTGAACTAAGCAATACAAGATGCATAAAAGGATTAACATCACATGCAATTCATAATATGTGATATGATATGACCTTTCTTCTTTGTGCTTCCGATCTCCATCTTCTAGCACGAACATGATCTCCATCATCACTGGCTAGTTTAACAAGAGGCTTTACTAGGGACTCTTTTATGTTTACAAATCACACAAGTATTAATGTTTACTGTTAATACAATTATAGCATGGTATGTAAACATTTATCATAAGTATGAAGATATGATAATAACCTACTTTATTATTGCCTCTTGGGCATATCTCCAACAAATACGTATCCAGATTGAGATTTAGAATCATTCGGATCGGTGTTCCAACTAGCATCGGTGTAACCATTAACAACGAGCTGTTCATCACCTCCATAAGAAAGAACCATATCCTTAGTTCTTCTCAAGTATTTAAGGATTTTTTTGACCGCTGTCCAATGATCTACTCCTGGATCACTTTGATATCTGCTAGTCAAACTAACAACATATGCAATGTCGGGTCTAGTACATAGCATGGCATACATAAGAGATCCTATGGCTGAGGCATAGGGAGTCTTACTCATCCTTTCTCTATCTTCTGCCCTTGCAGGACTTTAAGTTTTACTCAAGGTCGTATTGGGCAACATGGGCAAGAACCCTTTCTTGCTATATTCCATTCCAAACCTCTATATAACTTTGTCCAAATATGTACTCTGTGACAATGATATTAGGCGCCTCGATCTATCTCTATAAATCTTTATGCCTAATATGTAAGCTGCTTCACCAAGATCTTTCATTGTTTAACTATTATTCAAATAATCCTTGACACTATTAAGAAGGTCTACATCATTCCCAATCAACAATATGTCATCTACATATAGTATTAAGAATGCTACAGAGCTCCCACTAGCTTCTCCATAAGTTTGTATAAAACCAAAGCTTTTGATTACCTTATCAAAACGTTGATTCCAACTTCGGGATGCTTGCTTCAATCCATATATGGACCGTTGAAGTTTGCATACCTTGTTAGCATCTTTAGGATCGACAAAACCTTTGGGTTGCATCATATACAACTCTTCATCAATGTCTCCATTGAGGAACGCCGTTTTGACATCCATCTGCCATATCTCATAATCATAATATGCAGCGATTGCTACATAATCCTCACAGACTTTAGCTTCGCTACTGGTGAGAAAGTCTCATCGTAGTCAACTCCTTGAATTTGTCGAAACCCCTTTGCGACAAGTCGAGCTTTATAGACAGTAACATTACCATCAGCATCTGTTTTCTTCTTGAAAATCCATTTGTTCTCGACAACCTTCCGTCCATCCGGTAAGTCCACCAAAGTCCATACTTGGTTTTCGTACATGGATCCAATCTCGGATTTCATGGATTTTTGCCATTTATTGGAATCTGGGCTCATCATCGCTTCCTCATATGTCTCAGGGTCATCGGTGTTGTCCACCAACATGACACTCATAACAGGATCATACCAATTTGGAGTGGTATGAGTTCTCGTTGACCTGCTAGGCTCTGTAGCAACTATAACCGAAGTTTCATGATCATCATCATTAGCTTCCTCTCTAACTGGTGCAGGCACCACAGGAACTTCTTCCGGTGCTGCGCTACTTGCAATTTCGAGAGAAGGTTCGACAACCTCGTCGAGTTCTACTTTCCTTCCAGTCACTTCTTTCGAGAGAAATTCCTTCTCTAGAAAGGATCAATTCTTGGCAACGAAGATTTTGCCTTCGGATCTATGATAGAAGGTATACCCAATAGTTTCCTTCGGGTATCCTATGAAGACGCATTTTTCCGCTTTGGGTTCAAGCTTGTCCGGCTGTAACTTCTTTACATAGGCTTCGCAACCCCAAACTTTAAGGAACGACAATCTAGGTTTCTTCCCAAACCATAATTCATACGGTGTCGTTTCAACGGATTTAGATGGTGCCCTATTTAAAGTGAATGCGGCTGTTTCTAATGCATAACCCCAAAATGATAGCGGTAAATCTGTAAGTGACATCATAGAACGAACCATATCTAAGAGAGTTCAATTACGATGTTCGGAGACACCATTACGCTATGGTGTTCCCGGCGGTGTCAATTGTGAAAGTATTCTGCATTTCTTCAAATGTCGCCAAACTCGTAACTTAGATATTCACCTCCACGATCAGATCGTAGAAATTTAATCTTCTTGTTACGTTGATTCTCTACCTCTTTGAAATTCCTTAAACTTCTCGAAAGTTTCGGACTTATGTTTCATGAAATAGATATACCCATATCTACTCAAGTCATCCGTGAAGGTAAGAACATAACGATAACCACCGCGTGATGCTACACTCATTGGGCCACACACATCGGTATGTATGATTTCCAATATGTCTGTAGCTCGCTCCATCATACCAGAAAATGGAGTCTTAGTTATTTTACCCATCAGACATGCTTCACATATTTCAAGTGATTCGAAATCAAGTGATTCTAGAAGTCCATCGGAATGGAGTTTCTTCATACGCTTCACTCCAATATGACTAAGACGACAGTGCCACATATAGGTCGATTTATTGCTCAATTTCAAACATTTAGCTTCAATGTTATTAATTTGTGTATTACCACAATCGAGATTCAATAAGAATAGACCATCTATCAAAGGTGCATGTGCATAAAACATATTACTCATATAAATCGAACAACCATTATTCTTGGACTTAAACAAGTAACCGTCTCGCAATAAACATGATCCAGATATAATGTTCACGCTCAACGCAGGCACCAAATAACAATTATTTAAGTATAAAACTAATCCTGATGGTAGATGAAGAGGTAGCGTGCCGACCGCGATCACATCAACCTTTGATCCATTTACAACGCGCATCGTCACCTTGTTCTTCACTAGCTACCGTTTATTCTGCAGTGCCTGTTTCGAGTTACAAATATGAGCAACCAAACCAGTATCAAATACCCAGGCACTACTACGAGTACTAGTGAGATACACATCAATAACATGTATATCGGATATACCTTTCTTCTTGATGTTGACGTTCTTCAAATCCGCCAAGTACTTTGGGCAGTTCCGCTTCCAGTGACCTTCTCCCTTGCAGTAAAAGCACTCAATATCAGGCTTAGGCCCAGCCTTGGTCTTCTTCGCCGGCGCGATAACTTTCTTACCACCCTTCTTGAAGTTTTGCTTTTTCTTAGACTTGCCTTGCTTATTGAATTTGGTGGTCTTATTGACCAAAAACACTTGGTTCTCTTTCTTGATCTCCACTTCTGCAGATTTTAACATGGAGAAGAGTTCGGGCAACGAGTTGTCCATGTTTTGCATATTGTAGTTCATCACAAAGTTCTTTTAACTTGGTGGTAGTGATTGGAGGACACGGTGAATCCCCAAAGCATTAGGAATCACTATACCCAAGCTTTGGAGTTTACTTGCGTGCCCAGACATCTTAAGCACGTGCTCACTGACGGAGCTGCCCTCTTCCATCTTGCAGTTAAAGAACTTTTCAGAAGCCTCATAACTCTCAGCCGCCGCGTGAGCCTCAAATATCATTTTGAGTTCACGGACAATATCATGTGGGTCATGGTTCTCAAACCTTTTCTGAAGCTCCGATTCCAAACCATACAAGATAGCACACTGAACTATGGAGTACTGATTCTTCCGAGCGAGGAAAACATTCTTTACCTCATCGGTAGCATTAGCTGCAGGCGGGTCACCCAGCGGTGCATCCAACACATAGTTCAAATTACCAGCATTGAGGACAATCTTCAAATTGCGGAACCAATCCGCGAAGTTGCTTCCATTGTTTTTCAACTTTTCTTTCTCTAGGAACACATTAAAATTGATGGTAGGGGCCGCCATTGATCTACAACATATTTGCAATTGTTTAGACTAAGTTTATGACAAATTGAGTTCTAATTAATAGTTAAATTAATCTAGATGAACTCAAATTGCACGAACCAAATCCACCACATCAAAACCGATCATCTCGAGAGTTGATGTAGCTTCAATGGCGAACAATCAACATGTTCATCATATCTACTATATGACTCATGCTTTACCTTTCGGTGATCCGTGTTCCGAGACCATGTCTGTACATGCTAGGCTCGTCAAGATCAAACCTTAGATTCCGCATGAGCAAATCTGGCTTGCTCATGTTGTATACACTCGCAGAATCTAACACACCTGATCATCACGTGGTGCTTCGAAACAACGAGCTTTAGCAACGGTGCTTACTAAGGATGAACACTTTAAAACTTGAAATTTTTGTGCTTGATGGATCACCTTATAATGCTACCATCGTGAACTAACCAATACAAGATGCATACAAGGATTAACATCACATGCAATTCATAATATGTGATATGATATGGCCTTTGTTCTTGTGCTTCTGATCTCCATCTTCAAGCACGAACATGATCTCCATCATCACCGGTATGGCGTCAAGGTCAATGGCGCCGCTTCATGGTTTTCGTCCACCAGCTTCAACTATTACAACTACTTTGAATAGACACGCAGGTCTTAACGGAATTTAAAAGTCAACCATATGGCTCCTGCTAGTTACCGACTTACAATAAGGAACATTGCATATATCATATATAATCACAATCATGGCCATATCACATCACAGCACATCCCTGCAAAACAAAGTTAGACGCCTCTAATTTTCTTTGCATATTTTACGTGGTTTGGGGCTTTCAATAAGTGTCGTTCTAACTTACGAACAAGAACCACAATGTTGATGCTTGAACTATCAACTGCCCATTGTAAATTGAATCTATACTATGATGGGAGAGACAGGCACCCACAAAGCCACTTATACAATACAAGTTACATGTTAAGCGTGGAGCAAGTCTCATGAACGATGTCATGTAAGGTTAGCCCGGGACGCTTCATCCCATCATACCTCAAGATGAAAAGTACACAAAAAGCAATTGATAATAAAAGCACCACCGCCCACAATGATCATTGTGTTCTACTCGTGCAACAGATCTACATATAGACACGGCTCTGATACCACTGTAGGGGTTCATAGCATGGAAAACAAAAAAATTCTACCGCATGCACGCAAACAAGCCAAGATCTATCTACTAGATTGTAGCAACGAGTCGATATAAGCACTCACCATCAAAGATTCCAAAGCGGTTAACGAGAGCAGATTCTCGTGGGTGATGTAGTCGTACAGTTGCCGATCTCAAGATCGCGTAGACAATCCTTCCGGCGCTGCGTTCCGACAGCGCTTCCGCAGTCGGTCACACGTTCGGTACTCGATGAAGACCTTCCTCTCCCTTGTTCCAGCAGGCATCGGAGGTTGTAGTTCTCCCCTCGCGATTCCGGCAGCACGACGGCGTGGTGTCGGAAGTAGAGGGAAGATCCCACAGGGCTTCGCCTAAGCCGGATGCGAGATATGGTGGATTAGGGTTTCCTGGAGATCTAGGGTTTAGATGACCGGGAGGAGGAGGAGGTGTCGGCGGTGCTAGGCGACGGCTTGGGCGCGGCAGCGGCGACGCGGGTGTGGGGAGGGCTTGGCTCTTGTGTGCTTTGGGGGCAGCCCTCCCCCTGTATTTATGAGAGGGGGGCAGCCTTGGGAGGGGTGGGTTTGAATCCAAACCCAAACCCAAGTTGGCTTGAGAGAAGGACTTGTTTCTTCTCCCACTAGGAAACCATTGTTCCAGTTTGACTTTTCAAACTTCCCGTTTGACTATCAATTTAGAGCTTTAATTCTCTCTTGCAAATGCCCACACCAAGTGACCTAGGATATGATCCAATCATTCCACTTACCCATGACAAATTCATGGTCCATTCCCCTTCCGGTTCGGTGAACCTTCTAGAACCTCTCCGATGATAACATCGGAAACTTTTCCGAATTCCGGAATCGGACTTTCCTTATATGAATCTTATTCTCCGGACCATTCTGGATCTACTCGTGATATCCCGGATCCCATCCGAGACTCCGAACAACATTCGGTATCTCTACTAACATTCCATATCTACTAAACAACATCGAATCCTTAAGTGTGTCTCCCTACGGTTCGTGAATTATCCGGACATGACCGAGACACTTCTCCGATCAATAACCAATAGAGGAATTTGGAAATTCATATGGCTCCCACATATTTCTACGATTACTTTGCGATCAAATGAATCACTTACATACGATACCAATTTCCCTTTTTCTTCAAATGGGACACCAGTCTTGCGTTTGAACCTATGATCGCGGGTGCCAAGGAGGTGTGGAACAAACCCCTATTTGGAGAAACAATGATTCTAGGCGCATGGAACATCTGAAAAATAAGGAACCGAGCTTATTTTGAAGGGGTGCAGCCTGACATCGAAAACTGGCGGAGACAACTTAAGCAGGACCTTTCTATCCTAGAGTGTAGGATCAAGGAGGATCTACAGGAACCTCTTAGAGGGATTATAGCACGTATCCACTTGTAAAAGGGAAACTCTTGTAGTAGTTAATTTCCTCTCGCTGGTTGGGCTTGGTCATCCCTGAAGGGACCAGTTGTACAAACGATGTAAATATTTCTCTACCTATATATAAAACACAGTAGGAGACTCTCCTGCTGTCATTCCTCAAAAAAAAATCCCTTTGTCTCACGATAGTTTACTTATTCGAGGTTTTGATCGTCGGTATATCTGCATACCTAGTTCAACCTTGTTACCGATAAATACTTTTTTCTCGTTCCCGTGATATGTGATCCCTTGTGATTCATTCACATGCTTGCAAGCTAATTGGATGACATTCCACCGAGAGGGCCCAGAGTATATCTATCCGTCATATGGATGGACAAATCCCACTCTTGATCCATGTGCCTCAACCCATACTTTCCGAACACTCAATACCACCTTTATAGCCACCCAGTTATGGTGTGGTGTTTGATGTCATCAAAGCATCCTTCCGGTGATGGTGATTAACATGATCTCATGGTCGAAGGAATTAGGTTACTATGCATCAGAAAGCTTATAGCAAACAAACTATTAAAATGATTTGATTTTAATGCTACGCTTATCTATAGGAGTATGTCCATCATACCGTTCTCCTAATGATATGATCATGTTATTAATAATATCTCAATGTTCATGATCGAGAAATCACGATCATCTAATCAACAAGCTAGTATTATAAAGAGGCTTTACCAGGGACTCTAATTTAGTTTACAAATCACACAAGTATTAATGTTTCCGGTTAATACGATTATAGCATGAATGTAAACATTTATCATAAACACAAAGATATAATAATAACCACTTTTATTATTTCCTCTAGGGCATATATCCAACAATGTTTCTCACCTGTTCTTGTTATTTCGGCAATCGCCGGAGTTTTCTCTCGGTAGAGTGTGCTTGATAACATGTTCGAAGAAGAAAAACGAGAGACAAAGTGAAAAGGACAGTTGTTTCATTGATGATTGGATCAACATATTTATACACAGGAGAGTCGGTTTCAGGGAAGTCGGTTCCGAGAGGCGGCGCTTCAGAAATTCCAACCGTCCAATGGTTCCATAAACGTATGATTACAGGAGCAGAAATTAACCCCTTAATTATCTCTGTTTAATTAATTCTAACAAAAACAACCATCTCAAGGGCAAGTGGTGATAAAGAGCACTGGTTGTCCATTTTACTGGACTTAAGCCGTTTTCTAACCATTGGGGCCCGCCTGTCAGTCCTACGTGGCAAAACAGACAGTTTCTTGCCTTTTCTTTTTCTTTATTTTTCCTCCACATTTCATGCTGACCTAACGGAGCTTGGTCGCGCCGGAGCTGGCCCCACCCGTGTCGGAACTGGCTGTGCCTGGCCGCATCCGTGTCGTTCGCACCCGCGCCAGCGCCCGAGCTTGCCACGGCTACTCGACTCAAGGGCCGTCATTCTTAGATTGCATCACAACACCACTGAAGGAGATCCACCACCATAGTTCATCATCTCTAGCCTCCATCCACTAGCCATCATCTTGAACTTGAATCTCCTTGTGAGTTGGCGACCATTGTGAGAATATTTGATTTCAATCTAAGTATTTTACACAATGTTCTCTATCATTGATCTTATTGTTATGAGTGAGTAATACTCATGACTGCGAGTTGGGGTGAAACCTCCCAGTGATTATTTGTATCTAATACATGGGAATATTATGTGGTGATTGAATATAGATATGTATATTTGTTTATTTATCTCTTGTCTCGGTCCATGGACTTGTAGGTACCCAAGATCCTAGGGATTGATAAATGCTCGAGGTGAGATGAGTGGTGGACGACGAATTCATGCGAAACCTAGTGGCAACAAGGGGAATATGGTATTCATTTAGGGATCCACTTGGGAGTAACAGAACACCATTCTTAAGGCTTTGATCTGTATTTTACTTAATAATTGTTATAGCCTGGTGCTTCGTGGTATAATAGTTGGATCGAAAGACTATTGTTATACCTATGGCTTAGAGGGGCTTTAGTGTATTTGGATGTGCTGGCCACAACCCTATCTACATTAGATCATTTCACACATGAATGTGCTTATTATTATCTTTATCCCATATGTATGTGCAGCTGCAGGTAAATCTTCAAACCTGGCCTATTTCCTTCCATTGCAAGAACCAATGATTCAAAGTAAAATAGAAAGGTCTATTAAACATAAGGTAAAAAGAATAACCAAGTCTTGTAGACATCCCTCATATTTTCCATACAAAAATTGTTTCCCAAAGGTTCTATTGAACCTAGGTCTACTAGGGAAAAAGCTACTATTCTGCATTCGTGATCCGGATCAAAGGTATCACGTAATTATTTTATATGTCTCTTTTAGCCACTCACAAGGCAGGGCAAAGCAAAGACGCTTTATGTTAGAATCAAGAAGAACAAACAGAAAGTTCTGTCCTTAGGCGTGCCAAAGAAGAGATCAGGAGCGAAGCTGAAGAATATCCAGGTGGAGACTGGCTACGGCGTCCCACAGGTGGAGATGGATCTCATAGCATGCTCAATGCAGACAACGAAGCTATTGTATACGAAAGTGTAACATCTAAGACCAAAAAAGTCCGAAATCCTAGAAAAGAGTTGATGTGGTGGAAAATTCAGAAAGCGTTTTAGAAGGAGAGAAGATGACACCCCGTATTGATTCTCTTACCACGAGTGTAGAGAACTACGTCGATAAGAAGGAATCTGAAGCCACCGGTCCTACCAAGCGTGGGAGGACACTCAAGATCGTACATTATTATGAAGACGAGATTGTAGACAAGTTCGTGGAAGTACTCTAGGATATTTGTTAGAGCGGCGATGGGTTAAGGGTTATGCACATTCCACCTTATTTTGTTTGACCTCTAGGACCTCCCATCCCAATAAGTATTAAGCTGAAAATAGGGGTTGTGCCTGGTACGTGAAGAAAAAGATGCATGAAAATAGGGGTGATGGACGATGGCTGAAGATGATCTATCGTAGCTCATGGTCTTTAGATTGGATGTTTTATCACTTTCAAGTTGGTGAAGTCTTCGGTGTTTAAGGTGGTGGATTTCGACCGTTAAAGTGTACAAGTGCACTCATCCACCAGCTCCGAGACATGAATGAGGCACTTGTTTCTTACAACGTTGCTCCATGGCAAACAAGTGTAGAAAGACCGTTAATCTATAAATGTATGTTAATTGTGTTATCGACAAAAGTTGTATTCTCCTATTACTTGCAATTTTTCTTATCGACAATTGCGGCATATTTGATATGTTTGCTTTGGGGATATCTCTGCGATGATACAATTTTGTCGTCTTCTTCGCATACATATCATAAAGCGTTCTCCCTTCCGGCCGCGCCCGGGGGGCGCAGAGGAAAGTCTAATTATGTTTAATTAATATGCTACTTATCGTACTATATCTTGCTAGAATTTAGAATATTTAATGTTTATGTAATGTTATGCTATATTAATATGGTAATATATGCATCACATGGATCCACCATGCATCATGTGTGGTTAGACCTCGTGCATGTACATGAAGTTTAGCATAGTGCTTCCTCATAACTTTGAAACTAGAACCGTATGAATATATATCCGATCTATCTTGGTCAACCTATATTTCCTACGACAATTGGAACTAACTATTGTTTTCTAATGATTTTACTCAGAACATGCCATGCAAGTTAATACATGGATTCTTGGATCGGGTCTTGAGAAGAATGCAAGACAATGGACAGTCTGAAGTCATCATTGAGTCAAAAAAAAAAAAATCCCGGACCCACCTTCATGGTTCAAATCACCAATGAGTCGGTCGTCACCTATTTCAGTGGAGCTACTTGAACACAATTTGTCAATCGCTACCAGATGAATGTTGGGGACTTTATCATCTTTCATCACTTACTTCGATTGCATTGACCCCAACTACTCACAGTATGAGGATGAGTACGACGATGATTATGACACGGAGTAACTAGCTTAACTAGCTACTAGTACTTTGCATGCATGCTATCTCTCTAGCTAGTTATATTCAGTAATAATAATTTCTGGATGATATTACTTTATATATTATCCAGTTCCTGATATATAATTGTTGTGAAATTCAATAATATAAAACCATTTTTTAATTTTTGAAAATTTACTAACAACGTTCGAAATCTACGAAACGCCACAAATGTGAATTATAGTGGCGGTGTTCATGTTCCACGCCACCTGTGTATAGGTTACTGGTGGCGATCTACTCAAACTCCACTAGTACATTTTTTATCGGTGACGTTTGTATCACAGGCTACCAGTAGCGGTTACCAGTGACGTTATAGTGGTGACGTGCTTCATGAACGCCACCAACCCTTTTTTCCCAAATACCACGAATAAGGGTTTTTCCACTAGTGGTAAGAAATTGGTGGATATGTGCAGAAAACAATTATAGATAAGTGGTGGCATTTTGGATGTAAATATCCGTGGATTTTAAGTGCATTGTCACTAGGATAGTGTGAGATGGCATCGGTAAGTGGGGAAACCACAAATCGAGTCTTCCTTCTACCAACGTGGAACCGAGAGAGTGGTGAGATTAAGGTACATATAAGTATTGGATTTGGAACAATTTATAACTTATTTTGGACCACTGTAGGTCTAGAAGTTGTTCCAAACCTGACCAAAATTATATTTAAGTTAACTACATGCCATGTGTGTCACCTCTAACGATGTTTTCACTAGAAGGAAAGGACATGGGTTTGCGTTAAAACATAATGTAACTTTTAGATCTTAACTAAAAGGTCCTTTTTTTTTGCTAAACCATGTTCCATACGCAAAATTAATCAATATTACATGAACAAGAGTGAACACCATTTTTATGCCTTCATACTATTATTTTTTATAGCTACTTGGAGTTTTCTTCGTTATTTCGGAAGGGAGGAATTGTGGTGTAAGTTATGACTAATTATGTGCTATGTATCTTAATACTTTTGGAAGATAAGCCCATCTTTTCTTTAAAAAAGCCGTCTACAGCAAAAACACGCGCGCACACACACACACACACACTATATTGAACTACCACACCATCCATGGCCATGCCAAGGAGGTTGTGGGAAACTGGCAATTGTATGGTGTAGGTTTTTTCACCACTAGAGATGTTAAGGCTTATTTTTTCATTATTTTCTAATACTATAATAATTTTCTAACATAGGTTTTTTCACCACTAGAGATGTTAAGGAGAGAATTTTCTAATACTATAATAATTCCTCTCCGGGGACCTGGACCAGGCTTTTCGTTTGCGCTCGCTGTTGCCGTTGTGTTCGTGTCGTTCGGCGGTGCTCCAGACCTAGTCGACCTAGGTAGTGCGGCCTCGTGTGGTTTTCTGCCAGTTTTTCCTTAAAACTGTGCCGTTTGGGGTCTTTTTTTGGTCCGGTTCCCCTTTTTAACCGGACCCGTGTGTTTATACGTCTGTTTGGGGTTTTGGCCGGTTTCCCTTCCAAACCGGTCAATTCTCTCCTTCTAATAGAAAAGGCAGTGCTCCTGCTGGTTGCGCTAAAAAAAATAATTTTCTAACATAGGGGCACTACTTTTACTAGAGTTGCATGTACTGCATTCTTTGGTAATTCTAAGTAGCATCCATGACCATGTCTTCCATCGTGCAAATTAAATGGTGTCCGCGTGTTAAAAAAACTTAAAAACTACATGTGATCATGCCCATGTTTCAAGTGCACATGTGAATCTTTGGTACAAAAATGACAAGTTTTGTATCATGAGTTAAATAACAAATTTGGTGCTTTTAAATTTTCTTTTTTCAAAACCTGATTTTTTTTTGTTTACCTTTGGCGCACCAGATGACTTTTCTTCATGAAATTTTGTAGGCAAATAAAAACAAAAACATGTATGCTATCAAAGTACTTCTTTTATTTTTCTTTTCTTATACATTTGTACACTTTTACTATTCAACCTGGAGTAAATGCATCTGGGAGCCAAAACGTCGTCGTGGTGTAAATTTGTTATACCATCATGTGAAGACTACTTTTTTTATTTTTAGGGACACTTCTCGAGAAATTATGTAAATTAATCTTGGCTCAACTTATATCATGTCAACTATAAATTATCCTCATAATATATTTCAACTAAAATAACAGAAGGTGATCATGGCTACCAAAAGCTCGCATAAGAAGACAAACTGACAATAAGCATCCAAGCTTAACATGCTCACCAAGCACAAAGTACATCTGATTCCATTGTCAACCCATCGATTTTCGCTTTTTACTTTGTGCATGAATGAATATGGCAAAGTTCACATGGCTGTTTGTCTCACTTACTGCTAGCATCTAGTGCCATGAATATCTTGGAAGAAATTAGCCGTTGACCTGTTGAGATCAAGGTTATTACAGTCTCGTGTCCCAAGTACATTGTACAATTGGCCGGCCGAAGACCATCTCGATCTTATGCATGCATGCATGGGCCGGCACGGTGTTTGGTCCTAGACAGGTATCCAAGTTCTCTAACTTACATGAGGTGACACTGCTGCAGATAAAACCAAGTCACTTATTTTAGGAGAAAGGGAGTACTTTATATTTGGATTGTAGTCGGAGTTCTATGTCGGCCATCCTTAATATATGTTTTGGGTAAGGTTGACTACTTACATGAAGTTGCATCGTTTATATTGAGCCAAGAGGTCTTTTGGGATATTTGGCTAGTGCATAAATTTTTTATGGTATCAGAGCCAAGAGGTCTTAAGTTCAAGACCCTGTTCACACAGAATTAAAAAAAAAAAAAATTATATGGCCTACTCCTATCCCACGCTAAGGACTAAAATAGCCTACACATGAGGGGGAGTGTTGAATATAAATACACTGTCTAGCCATTTCCATCAGATCGGTCTTTTGGGATATTTGGCTAGTGCATAAATCCTTTAGATACATGCGAATTTAGATAAACTTAAGTCAATTATTTTAGGAGGAAGGGAGTACTTTATATTTGGATTGTAGTCGGTGTTCTATGTCGGCCAACCTTAATATATGTTTTGGGCAAGGTTGACTACTTACATGAAGTTGCATCGGCTACATTGTATTAAGCCACTAGCTGTTTGACACATTGCTCAAACCATGTGCTTATTAAGATGCATAGCTCTGCCAAGACTCAAAAGTCAGAACTCATAAACCCTTAACCCTAGAAAGTAGTAGTCCATGCGCTATAAAAAGGATACAATCTAACGATCTATCCAACACCAAAGCACATCCCCACACTCAGTAGCTCTCTCACAACTTCGTCACAAGTACAAGAAGCCACACAACCAAAATATAGCAAGTGCAACAAAGAGATGTCGCCATTGATCCGTGCCCTACTAATCGCCACCTTCTTCGCCATCGCCCACGCCCAAACCTCCACGCCGACACCCGTGGATCCGGCCTGGACCACCGTGACGAACACAAGCGACCTGGCGATCCAGCAGGTTGCGCAGTTCGCCGTGCGCATCTACGCCCTCAGCACCGGGAAGCTGAAGCTGGGGTTCGTCGGCGTCGTCAGCGGCCAGACCCAGCCGTTCAACGCCGGGTACAACTACCAGCTTGTCATCACCGTGTCGGATGGCCCGGCACCCAGGAACTACCGCAACTACAACGCCGCGGTCTGGGGCATCCTTGGGACCATGAGCTGGAAGCTCTGGTCCTTCACGCTCGTGTGACGGACGATGCCTTCAATCGCACGGTCGCTGATATATCTACTAGCTAGTCCTTGAGTTCACAAATAATGTTCCCTTTTGTTATTTGAATTACAATGTTCCCTTCAACTTTGATAGGCTTTATTTCGAACCATAAGATTGTTTGGTTCATCCATGGGTACGGTACGGCCGGACATGAATTCTTTATGTACTCCACTAATTTTCCCCTATATGTATGCTTTCTCTATTATTTCACCAATTAATTAATAAACCAAGATGAAATTTCCTTCTTTTGCCATTTTAAAAGTCAGTCATCCGTAATTCATTTTAAATCCACATGTGTCGCTTATTCACATCTATCTAAGAAATCAATAGTTTTAAAAAGTTATGTTGACCTTGTCAGGCATATACATGAGTTGTTATATAGTACCAAAAGTCGACCTCTCAAAAAAATAAAAAAATCAGCGAAGTAGCATAGGGTTACAGTTTGAATTCTGTATTACTATATGAGATTGAAATCTGTATGCTTCTTGTAGTTCCATGCATAGGGTTACAGTTCTTCACTGAATCCCGCCGCTGCAGTGAGCACTCTTGCATATATGTTTGGTTTTGGGGATGAGAACAAATAGAGATGTTTCATACTACTATATGGCACAAACGGTACGGTAGCTCTCAAATATATTTGTTACTATAGCGTTTTTAACGGAAGAAACACATGAGTGTTTGTGCAAAAACTCCAAAATACAGAGAACTAAAGAGCATGGAAAATGAACTAATTAACTACTTAGATGGTAGTACTAATAATAAATTGGTCATGTGGCGGCCGGCATCTTCTTGTGCACGTATAGATCCAGCAGGGCAGAAGGGCAGCCTGTCTTGAGCTTCTGAAAACCGTCGGAGGACGCCAAGACCACGTTCAGGTTACCCGGAGAAGAGAGGAACTGCATGCACGCCTCCCTCAGGATGGGGCAGCCATGCCGCTCCGCCAGCGTCAGTGTGGCCACCACGGAGCTCGTGTCGATGTTCTTGCACAGCGCCTCCTCGCAGACCAGCTTCAGCTTCTCCACCTCGTACCTGTCCGCCGCGACCAGGAGCCGCTCTGCCATCATCGTCTCGAGCTCCTTGTTGTTGGGCGGTGAGCCGGTGTACATGAACCGGAGCAGCGCCCTGCACACGTCGGCGTCCATGTCGTCCACGCGCAGCTCAGCGACGCCGCCGTCGTTGGAGACGAGCGCGAGATCCGCCTTGAAGACGGGGGATCCGGCCTCGAGCACCCACCGGTGCGCGGCGAGCGTCTGTCGTCCGTCGCCGAGATCGATCTTCACGTCTACTGCCTCTCTGTTCCAGAGGGATTCCGCTAGGCCATGCAACCGGAACGGCGGTGGTGCCTTGCTCTTGCTGGCGAGTTCCTCGTCGGTGTAGTCGTCCGTGGTCAGCCCGAGGTCGACGGTGACGTCGCAGAGGACGGAGAGGCAGTCGTCCTCGAGCAGGCGGTGCTTCTCCTTATTATCCAGATCCTCGAGCTTCATGAATTTGTCCCAGCCCCAACATTTGCCCGAGAAGACGCGTTGTTTCGATGCCTGAGTGCACGTCGGCTTCGAGGCCTGGTCGAGTATGCTCAACTTGTAATTAGCCGTGGCGTCGCCGGTCCTGGCGTGGCTGTTGTGCCAGAGGTAGAGGGAGATATGCCCCTGGGTCTTTTCTTCATCGCCGTTTGGGTAGCACTTGATACGCCAGTCGTGGCCGCCGACGCCGAACGGGCTTGAATACACGGCCGCGCCATTGGCCACCTTCTCCCTGACCTGCGTGAACCTGTGGATCCTGAAGAGATGGGAGCCCGTCGCCTGAGCCCTCGCGCCGAGGCTGGAGGCGGTGATGTGCTGCCGGCCGCCGACGCGTAGGGCGGACAAGATCGTCGAGGTCGACATGATGATGATGCCAACACGTCGGGCCTGCGGATTCACGATCGTCGCTTCCTTCTGCAGAGATTTTTACAGGTCGCGTGTTGTATATGGATGGCGACAGCATCAACAGCGCCGCTAAACCCCTTTCGGGCCTCTGCGGAAACCCTTGACGTACCACACCCAGATCAGATCGTAAAATCTCTGGGCTCTGCTACGTACGTGTGCAACCCAAACTGCAGAGTCATCATGACTTGGGCTACAATCAATTGGCACACATTTTCTCCTTGACGGCTAAATCAAACATTTTTCTTCAAGCGCCTTTTGGTTAGGGGTCCATAATGTATACGGAGTAACAATGGAAATTATAGTTTTGTCTCTCGACTAAATTGTGCTGACTAGCCTAGCACATTTGCAAAAACCACAAACATGTCGACATTTAAGAGCTTTTAACACATTTTTATCCCAATTTTTATCCCAAATTTAAGAGCTTTTAACACATTTAAGAGCTTTTAGAATATTATTGATCCTAAACGTTAAAATCTGTAAAAAAATCCTGCAAATCTAGAGGACTGTTACTAAAAATAGCTCTAGCAGATGCCTTATCCCGCCGCGTCAAAAACAGTTTGCATGAGCTTGTAACCTAGTACTCCCTCTCACTATAGGAACGGCTCAAGGCGCTGATGGCCAGAGGCTATGCTGACGGCCTTTTGTCGAGGTTGTCGGCGTAGGCCCCGAGCCAGGCAGGCCAACAAACAGGCCATCGGCGTATGTCAGGCCGTCGGCATAGCCCTAGGATGGAGGACGGTTGCCGTCGACGTAGATAAGTTGTCGGCGTAGGGGCCCTCGCGTCGGCCCAGACGACCGGGCCGTGACGGTGTGGCGACGCCGTCGGCCCTGCATTCAACCCTACAGCGACGACGGCTTAGCCTTCAACGTAACTATTTTATCTTTTTTATATGGACCCTTAATTAATACTCATGAATTTATTAGTCTCAATTATTTTAATGTGCTATTTTTTCTCCAATTGTATGGATTCTTGCCTTCCGGATAACGGTCTCCACCCACCTAAAATGACCATGCCAATCTTGTCTCTCATAGCTGCACGTAGAGAAATTGCATAACTGTTATTGCATGCGTGTGAATAGAACCACCTGAGTGCCGAAATGCCACGAAAACCTGCGTGTGATCCTAGCATACATGTACAAGTGTGATAGAATGTTCTTATATGCAGTACCTAGCTCCCGGATATGACCGTCTACGGCTGCATGCAATAACACGTAAAGAAGTGCTGGACCTGTAGGGAATCCAGGCCTAACTTTGGTTTTTCATGTAGGTATGGCCTAAAAAAAATCCTAAACCAAAAGTGAAGTGTATTGGTCCACCCTCATATATACAAATCTAGGGGGATAGACCTGTGGGTTTCCTCGGATTAGGGTTTCGCTGGAAAAGGACCACAAGTACAAACAGAATTGTCTTATGGAAACCAGGTGGTCATGTAGAAATTTTGTTAACATATGAAAGCGAGAGGATCAGATTCCTCAAAAAGAAAGAGAGATGAGGGGATGGCCAGAGAGAATATAGCCTTTCTTTAGTGAAGGAATGATTGTTCTGGAAGAGATAACACTAACTTTTACTAATGACACTTGACAAGGTTACCTAGTGTGTGCATGTGATGTTTTTTATTCGCATCTGTAGGTGACATGCATGGAGGACGATCCTGAAGTAAAGCTTTTGAAGGTATATTACCCCCATGTGAAGAAAGACGCAAGGGGATTCTAATTTGCTATCTCGGAGCAGCAAATAGAATCCTTTATCACGAAGTAGCAATCAACTTTTGAATATGCATATCTATAGAGCTTTCTATATGCACAGCTCTCAGTAATATCCATAGGTAGTTTAGACATTGTGCTGATGTTTAGGGATGCAAGTGGACTGACCTTTTCAAGAACATCCATGCAGCTCAATGTGGACTTGTTCCAACATAGTGTACCGCTCCCAACTTGGCAGACCCCTGTAGAAGCAATTAACCATTGTGGTACTCTTAGGGCATTTAAGTGGGCTGCAAAGCATATGTTTTCATACTCCTATACTAGAGTAATCCCCGAGTTTGAATGAAATAATGACCTTATTTATTGCTAGGAATATGAGCTTTCAGAGGTGTAAAATCTGTTAATGTTGTAAACGATTTATTTTTCTTGGGAAAACCAACCAGGAGCTCTGGATATTCATATACTTACTCCGTCCCAAATTACTCTGCGTTTTAGGTTTGGTCAAAGTTAAACATGTTAAATCTTGACTAAACATCTTCAACAGAATAATAATATTTATAATATCAATTGTATACAATATAAAAGTATGTTTTATGGCGAGTCTAACTATATTTATTACATATTTTAGATATTAATATTTTTTCTTATATTCGTAGTTAAAGTTTATAAAGTTTGACTTTGACTAAACCTAAAACGCAGAATAATTTGGGATAGAGAGAATACATGAAGAGAAAATCTATGGCTAGGAGGGATGCCTTTAGGGGGAGGGGGACACACCCAAAACGTAGAAAACCAAGAAACCGTATGCTATAATCGGACTACTCATAGGAGTTTTTTTTGGTCGGGTGTACAGTGGAACCCCACTCAGCAGCCACTGGGAGAGACCGGGAGGGGCCGCAAGGAAAATCAAAGTTTTTTTTATGCCCCAGTAAAACCGTATCTCCAAGTTTCAAAATAATCTGGAAAACATGCACGTAAATAATTGATGCTGGAGTGTGTGCAAAATTTGAAACTTAAATATGAACATTTTGCTTTTTACAAAAATAACAAAAAATAGTAGACTGCGTACTACATTTCTAAAGTTGTAACTTAACCTAAAAATCGGAACTCAAACCCAGAATGGATGAGCCAGAACTAGATGCTGGGAACCTCAATGGTTGCAACCAGGGGATGATTCACGGAACTACTCCCACCGGATTTCCACACTATGCGAGTCCCTCCAGCGTGTCGACTGATATTTTTGAAAGTAAAAAATGTCATTCAAGATTTCATTACAAAGAAATGCATCACATTTTTTCGAAAAGGAAGGATAACTCCGGTCTTTGCTGCATCAATCAATGCACACAACCATATTTATTGCATGTGCATTACATGCAACAGTAAACAATATTTTGCATACATATAAAAAATTACAATGGCAAAAATAATTAGTACCGCCATAAATATCCAGTTGAAATGAGAACCTGGACATGTTAAGCACAAGTTCAGCACCACAACATCGTTAGGTTCAGAAAGTATAGTGTCCATTATTTCCAAAGAGGTTGTGACCAAAGAAATAGATGTACCCACGGTTCAGAGGCTGCTTGTGCATGTTTGACGAAATATCTGCAGCCTAAATATCATGTTCTGGTCGACAAATATCAAGGACCTCAAGTGCACACTAGTATCAAAACTTTTGAAAGGTGAATAAGACACCCCTCAACTCACACCATACAAGTAGTTCCCCAGGTCCGTAGAGAGAGCTAGGTAGACAGAAAAGTCTGTTCACGGCTTGTACTCCTCTTGTGCATGATGTCGGCCCTGGATCCCTTGGTTTCAGCTCGTGTTATACACGATGTGTTGGATCCATTTACATCAACCGTTCCACTCAGAATAGCCTACAACAATAGGCTAGTTCATGCTGCTTCTGAGCTAAGGCCATCTCAAGTTGTAAGCAAGCCGCGAGTCGATGTTGGTGGCAATGACATGAGAGTTCTCTATACCCTGGTAAGCTTCTAACTGGACCAAGGAGATATTAGTATATGCAAACCCTTCGGTTATGTAAACGATTTTTTGCATTGTTTACTAGTATTGTTACCATGGAGAAATTCTCGTAGATGATATACTTATCATTTGATCTGAGATAACTAAAACATAATCATATGTTAACTTATTTGAGTTTCTCTTCAACTTGGAAAGATCTTGGTGGATCCGGACGCCCCAAGCCCAAGTTACCCGTCACTAAGGGAGTATGTGCACTGGTAAATCAAATGCAACATGTTTTTACATATTCTCCACCAATTTTTTTTTGCCCCGATACTTTTGCAATATCAATCCTATTTAATTTCCTTCTCATTATGGTATATATATTAACTCCTGTACAGGATGGTGGCAGACATCCCTGGAACAACTGGTGTCAGCTTTGGTATGATGTGTGACATGCATAACATTCTATGTTCAATTTATATGATTCTTGATTTTAGATGCAATTCGTGGGCCACAAAAAGGTTCTTTCACTCAAACACAGAGAATTAGTAGCCCATTGATCGATAAACACTGTGTTATCTTAATGCTAAACAAAGAATAAGTATTTCACAGCGCAAAACGGTATGTATATATTAAAAAAGTGAGTGGTAAACTTGTAAATCACGACCATTGTACAGCCCAAGAAAACAAAGACTCGGTACAATAACTGTATACTGTATTCTCCTACGTGTTACAAATACTACCTAACTTAAATTGTTTCTTCATAATATACATCATAAATCTTATATATTTTTAAATAGCTTTACTATATTTCTTCGAGGAGGGGGTACACCCTGGAATCTGCATCGGCTGATGCACACAGCTATAACTTTATTGCAAGATTTTATCCGCACATAAAATCTGAAGAAAAGGAAAAAGACGAGAAAAAACAAGATGGGCTTATTCTCAAGCGGCAACCAATAGTAATAGGACTTGATATCAACGTCAACGGAGCCATGTATTGTTGTGGCGATAGCATGTAAGCCGTCGATGGAGCTTGGGCGGTATAGACCTGCTGCAGAGGACCAGGTGCGCCGATGGAGGGGCGGAGGCCAGGACTCCAGTTCCCGGTGTAAGCCGGTGGGGTGCCGTACGGAGAGGGGGCCGACCAGGGCATCGACCAGGCCTGAACGAGACCCGTCCATGGGTCATGTTGCGGCTGCCGAGGGGCCATGGCGGAGGGTGGTGGCGGCACTGGTGGAGTCGGCGTTGGTGGAGCTGGTGTAGGAGAAGGTGGCCACGGCTGAGGAGTCGGCGCTGGGAAGGGTGGCCGATACACGGGATTTTTGCCACGGTAATTGGGGCTTGGACGCCGTCCAGGAGGGGTCGTCGGTGGTGCAGCGGGAGTAGGCAGGAGCGGCGAGCGAGGCGTCGTGTGAAACACCTGAGGAGGACGGGAAGCCTTGCGTGCTTGGTTCTGGGACTCGAGCTGCAAAATAGATCGCACCTCAGCGAAGCTAGGGTAAAGTTTTAGCAGAGCAATAAAGGCAACTTGCTTTTCAAATTGATCGCCGAGCCCAACAAGAAGGGCGTTGATAAGTGCACGGTCGTCAATAGGATCACCGAGCTCCCGAAGTTCGTTGCCGATGGCCTTGATGCGTTGGCAAACGACGATGACAGGGGAGTCGCCTTGAGTGCTAGTGCGGAGCTCGATGTGGAGGGCGTTGACACGTGAGTCAGAGTTGTCCTGGAAGAGCTGCTGGAGGGCAGCCCAAAGTTGCGCTGTCGTGGCATCGTCAGTGGAGACGAGGTTGAAGAGTTCGGTGGAGATCCGCGTGTAGATCCATTGGATGATGGTGAGATCGTCTTTCACCCAGCGCGGATCATGGGGGTGCGGTGTCGAGGCGGGATCGATATGGCTACGAAGGCCGCAACGCCCGAGATGCACGTGAAACAGGTGGCGCCAGTGGTAGAAGTTGTGTTTGGCGAGATCCAAGACGATCGGGACGAAGGGAGAGACGTCGGTGATCGTGTCGGCAAGAGATAGTTAAGGGATTTGTTGGGGTATTTGGTGGGTAGGAGTACAAGAGGAGGGTGGTGCGTCGGCGGCACGAGCTTCAGCCGTGGTCCATAGCGGAGCCGATGACGGCGGCGGCGGTTTTGGCGGAGGAGCCGTCCCAGGTGCGGAAAATCTAGGCGTCTGATACCATGATATTTTAGAAGAATAAGAACTTGTATTGATTTAGACAATATTATAGTGTTTATATAAAAGAGAGGAGGGAGCTCGGCTAGGATTAGACCCAAACCGACTTAGGCTAGAGTCCTAAGATAACACAAACACAAACTCTAATAGGACTGAAATACTGCACTCATACTACATCAATCATATTCTCAAGCGGCCATTCAAACTGGTTGTACCAAACGGACATCTCAGAAATGTTGCACCCATAGTTCATATAATCTTGTTCCTCTACACGTGGTAGTAAGGTGCGCAGTTTAAAAGATAGCCTGGGAGAATTTGGAAAGTTTTTCCTTGCAACTAACATATGCAGCAGAAACACCCTCACAAGAAAAAAAAACAAAAGAAATATGCAGAAACACAGTTACTCCTGTCCCTCAAGATTATACAGGTAGACTTCTATTTGTCTCGAACAACCAAAGAGAGTAAACTTCATTGCAAATAATTGCCTGGATGTTTCCACCAATTTACGTACATGTTCAAATTCATAACTACTCCCTCCGTTTTAAAATATAAGATGTTTTAGGTTCATGAAGAAAATGTATCTAGACTTGTTTTAGTGTGTAGATTCACTTCAAACCTGAGTGAAACTATACACTAAAACAAGTCTAGATACATTTTCTTCACATGAAGTGAATCTACACGTACACTAAAACAAGTTTAGATACATTTCTTCACAAATGTAAAAAAATCTTATATTTTAAAACAGAGAGAGTACTTAATATATACTTCCTTCGATCTGATTTAAGTGTGGTATGTTTAGTCAACAATTAAAGGGAGTACTTTTTTGGTGGGGGATAACTAGTTAATACTTAGGTGTTCCGTTGCAGGTCAAGAGCTTGTACTTTACGAAAGACCTGAACCAAGATCTGGAATACACCGGATGGTATTTGTGTTGTTCCAGCAACTAGGTAGGGGTACAGTTTTTGCACCGGGCATGCGACACAACTTCAGCTGCAGGAGCTTTGCACACCAACACCACCTCAACGTTGTGGCTGCCTCATATTTCACTTGTCAAAGGGAAGGTGGATCAGGCGGCAGAAGGTTTAGCCAGACAGATCTCATGGGGAGTAGAGACTAGCTGGAGACTCCAGAGTACAGCCCACCGTATGGCCCTACCTTAGTGTTGCATCACAAATAATGTGCGCTATATGGAGTGCGGAGTATCATCTATGTATGCAACATTGTGTGTATCTTTACGGTGCATTCAGTTTTTTGCGAAAAAAACACCGGTCTATTGATAATCACCTATAGATGCACAAAGAATCTCAAAAGTAATTAAAAATCATAAATAGACCCTTGGATCACCTAGCGGCAACTATGAGCACCCGGGCGAGCTGCAGGCGCCCTGCCGTCCTCTACCCTCCCTCATTGGAACCATCTATTTTCCGATGCATGTTGTCTGGATGGTATTTTTTTTCATGGTTATATAGGGTGAAGAAATGCTAACTGGAAAGAGTGTGTAAAATACAACCCTGCATCACTCCTTATGGAAACAAAAATATGCACATGGAAGGAAAAATGGCAAGTACATACAATGAAAAGATACATGCATGGCCTCATACATAGCACCTCTTGTAAGGAACTGAATTGTATCGTTTGGCTACTGTCACAAAGAAATGACCGTTTGTACATGCAACGGGCTAGTAGTACATAGCGTGTGGTACAGTACAATAAGATCATCCCTTTAACTAAAATTGCCACATTTTAATCATTGGTTGATGAGATGAATAACTAGGTAGTGGAAAAGCAATGGACATCAATAACAAAATTGCTCATAAAAAGAAGCACACACAATGCAAAGAGATGATTATATGGTATCAAGAAAATGCACAAGCAATGTGCTTGTACATAGGACAAGGTACTATAGGACCATCCCTTTGCACTTTATTGTGCCACGTTTCAATCATAGGCTGATGCAATTATGCAAAACAGTAAATGACAAGCCGCTCATAGTACAATCAAGCAACACCGAACATATGATCCTTACTACCAAGGATCATATGGGCAACCCTAGAACTTGATTGTGTAACATATTAATTCTTGGCACTGTCAAAATAACAGTGCAACCAAATGGTGTGCTAGTTACTCATTCTATCGTTAAAGGGTGTTTTATTACTTAAAGATTTTTAAGCATTGCACCGGCCCCCCATAGCTAGGATGTGCCCCAGTCGCTGAAGTCCAAATAAAAAGAAAGAAAATGGTGAAATACAGGTACCAACGAAGCACTACAGGAAAGAACTAAGGCACCGACGGCCGGCCGGCTACGCAGCAGCGGCGGCTGCTAGCTCCGAGCGGCGACGGCTGCTAGCTCCGAGCGGCGGCTCTGGCCATGGACAAGGGATGCGCTGCGCATGGGAGACCAGGCGATGCAGCAGACCAAGGCGGCGTACCGGACACGGAAGCAGACAGGGCAGAGGGCGGCCATCCTTTTGCACTTTATTGTGCCAGGTTTCAATCATAGGCTGATGCAATTATGCAAAACAGTAAATGACAAGCCTCATAGTACAATCAAGCAACACCGAACAGATGATCCTTACTACCAAGGATCATATGGGCAACCCTAGAACTTAATTGTGTAACATATTAATTCTTGGCACTGTCGAAATAACAGTGCAACCAAATGGTGTGCTAGTGACTCATTCTATCGGTAAATGGTGTTTTTTACTTAAAGATTTTTAAGCATTGCACCGGCCCCCCATAGCTAGGATGTGCCCCAGCCTCTGAAGTCCAAATAAAAAGAAAGAAAAGGGTGAAATACAGGTACCAAGGAAGATTGGGATGGAGTAGTACTCCTTCCATCCTAAAATAGATGTCTCAGATTTGTTAAAATTTGAATGAATCTAAACACTATTTAATATATAGATTCATTCAAATTTTAAGAAACTTGAGACATCTACCTTAAGATAGAGGGAGTAAAAAAAAAACTATGCAATAAATCAAGATCACCTGTCCCTTCCGGTTCTTCACGACGGTAGAATGGGCATCGATCTTCCTAAACACTACTGTGGAACTTTTGGCTAAACCGGTTCTGATCGTGCATGTCCCGAGCGTGGTGTCGACTGAAACAACAATTCCGAAGTGTCGCAATTTTCGGTCTTCATCCTAGATTCGGAGAGGCCATGCTGAAAAGTTGCCGATCAGAGCAGCAAACAGTGGACTCGTTCTGTCAGCAAAACTGAAGAGGCTGCGCAGAGATCTTAAATTCTCGAGCAGGGCAATCTCCAAGCTTAGCACGACTATAGAGAATTGTAACAGAGAGCTAGCTGAGTGGAATCTCTGGGTGATTCTGAGAGAACATCTTTTTAAGGCTGCTAGACATCTCCGGGTGAGTGGAATCTCTGGACTAAGGGACATGTGGTGTGTTCGGATGGTTTGGCGGAGGCGAGTTCGTCTTTGGCCTGGCGGGGCGTGGTCCTGGAACCGGCGTGGTTGTTTGGAGCGGTGGCTTCGGTCTTTCGCCTTCGCCTGTTGCGTTGAGCTGTGATGTCGACCTGGTTGGTCGTTGACCCGTGTGGGGCACAGCCTCAGGCTGGCGTGTGGTGTCGTGTTGTAACGGTTTTTCGGCTAGTTTTCCTCATAAACTGGTCAGCTCTTTTCTACTATATCAGTAAAAGGCAAAACTTTAGCCTCGGTTTAAAAAAAAGCATAATGGGAGTTATAATTACTCCAGACATTTCCATCAACCTTCCTTGCGGATCTTATACAGCTGGTTCAAGGGTTAGATTCTCTCGATTGCCTTCACTCATGATGAAATTGGCATTAGTGCCAAGCATATTCCCATCGACAAAGGTCCCTAGCCGGACGCTAGTCACTTTCAGGACATTAGTAGTGATCGATCACACCCGGCCAGCGATAGGGTGTCAAGTGGGCACGTTGCACGTTCCACTTTGGAAGAACTATGTGCGGTGGAACGAAGGCTATCTAGCACAGCTTTGTGGTTGTGGCTCACATATGGAGGCAGGGCTAACCTACATCAACGTTGTGATGATCGCACCTGCATGCTGCTCACTTTTGCTCTCTGCACTCTAAAGGTTCTGGTGTGAAGATTTTCTAGTTCTGTGATGGGGCGAGTCCTCACTACCTATGGCGCAAGTTTGTACTTAGATGGCGAGGCGAAATGCTAATCACCCATGGACATTTCATAGTCACTGAATGCAAGATCAAGGCAGGGAACACCGTGCTGCATGCATGCTTTGGAAAGATCTATCTCAGGAGCAAATTAACGTCCTCTATCTCTATGCACGGTTTGCGTCTAAATCTGTTAATGATTTTGTAGAAAATCAGGACCTCAATTGGAAAGATCTATCTCAGGAGCAAATTGCTGCTAAACTGCCTTAATTATTAAGGAAACAAAATCGTGACAATGCGAGTAGATTTGAGGCACAATTGCCTCATATCTCAAGTTTTGCCTTGCCTAAAAAAAATGTCATTAACAATTACATTTTTTTAAAGAGCATATATTAATATCACACGGATACCAATTACACTCGGCCTCTGCAACAACGCATGCCCTATTGGCAATACGGATGCACACAGTCGCAAAAAGGAAGAAAAATTACAAAAAAAAAGTCATGCTACGATAATCTGATCCTTAGCAGCAGCGACACTACTATCACCAAAACAACACCAGAAATCCAACCCCTCCAAAAGCTTGATTTCTCATGGGTTTTGGTGCTTCAAGTTGCCGGCGAGTACCAGCGCCATCCGTGCTGACCATAAACCACTTGTAGCGCCCTCCCACCAGATTCGATTTCTGTAAATTTGTGATAATAATAATAATTGATGATTGTACAATGAGAGAATAAAATGGTTTATATAGGAGAGGGGGAGAGGAGGTGCAGCGCACCGGCCTAAACCCTAACTTGATATGCAAGTAAATATAATCTAACATCCCCCGCAGTCTCAACCGTGGGCTCGACAACGTTGAGACTGAAACGAATCTCTGTAAATGGTGTAGTAGCAAGTCCTTTGGTAAAAATATCTGCAAACTGGGCCGTAGAAGGCACATGAAGAACACGCACTTCTCCCAAAGCGACCTTCTCTCGAACAAAATGGATGTCAATCTCGATATACTTTGTCCGCCGATGCTGAACTGGGTTTCCAAACATGTAAACAGCCGAAATGTTATCACAATATACCACTGTGGCCTGACCAATAGGTCGATGTAACTCAACAAGTAACCGACGCAACCAAACTGTTTCAGCAACTGCGTGAGCAACAGCACGGTACTCAGCCTCTGCGGACGAGCGAGAAACCGTAAGCTGATGCTTCGAAGACCAAGAAAGTAAATTATTGCCAAGAAAAACACAGTATCCTGAAGTGGATCGACGAGTGTCTGGACAACCAGCCCAGTCTGCATCAGAATATGCTGTCAATGATGTGGGTGATGAGTGGTTGATATGCAAACTATGATCTAATGTACCTTTGAGATATCTAAGTATGCGTTTGACATGGTTAAAATGCGGGACTCTTGGATCATGCATGTAAAGACAAGCTTGCTAGACATCATATGATATTTCTGGACGTGTAATGGTGAGATACTGAAGGGCTCCAGTTAAGCAACGGTATAGAGTCGGATCAGGAAAAATATCACCATCCGAGGAAAATTTAGAAGAAGTATCTACAGGTGTACGGGATGGTTGACAATCTAACATTCCAGCCCTAGTTAGGAGATCAACAGAGTACTGACGTTGAGAGAGAAAAAGACCAGAAGAATCACGAGTGACAGCTATACCTAAGAAGTGATGAAGGGAACCTAGATCAGTCATAGAGAATTCAGTTTGTAGGAGAGAAATAATATGAGTGAGAAAAGTTGTGGAGGAGGCAGTCAGAACTATATCATCAACATAAAGTAGGAGATATGCAACCTGGGTGTTAGAGTGGTAAACAAAAAGAGAGTAGTCAGAAATGAGAGAGGAATGAATCCTATAGTTTGAATAAAGGTGGAAAAACGTTGAAACCAGGCTCGGGGTGCTTGTTTGAGGCCATAGAGAGATTTTTGGAGAAGGCAAACGTGATCAGGAAAAGAAGAATCTTCGAAACCGGAAGGTTGTTGAGAATAGACGACTTCGTTTAAGGAACCATGGAGGAAAGCATTTTTTATATCGAGTTGATGAATGGGCCAGAAAGAGGAAACAGCAAGACTACGAATGGTTCGGATGGTGCTAGATTTAACTACTAGATAGAAAGTTTCGTCGTAATCGACACCGTGTTGTTGAGAGAACCCACGACAAACCCAGTGCGCTTTATACCGAGAGAGAGTGCCATCAGAATGAAATTTTTGACGGAACACCCACTTTCCAGAAACAACATTTGCATTAGGAGGTCGGGGAACAAGTTGCCATGTGTTATTGGATTGGAGTGCTTGAAACTCATCGCGCATGGCAGTGGACCAGTTCGGATCAAGAAGAGAAAATTTGTATGTTTTGGGAAGACGTGAGAGAGTTGGAGAAGCATGAAGATTGAGGCGTGTTTGAGGAAGTCGAAAACCAGACTTGGCACGTGTGCGCATGGAATGGTCGTTAGTAGGTGCGTGTGGCATCCCGCAAAACCACTACTAGAAAATCGCGTTGTTTTTGTGCATTGCATCGTCATCATCATGCATTGTCTGTCTGAAACTATTTCGAAAAGCCTAGTTTTGCTTTATACAAATACCCCTCTTTATTTCAAAAGCAAAACCCCGATCGTATCGGATATTTTATTTACCTATAAACTATTTGCAAAGTAGCCTTGTTTTAAAATAAACAAAACAAAACAAACATATATTTACAAAACTAATAAAACCTAAACTCTAAATCCTATACCTACCCAATCCTATTCTACCCACCAACCGCAGCTCGCCACCTCACCCTCTCCCCCAATTCCTACCCACCTTGCCACCTCATCAATCCCAGACTTTTCCACCCCTCTCTCTCTCTCTTACCTAGCCTCCTACCCCCTCTCTCTTACACCCCGGGCCCACCCCCCATCTGCCTCTCTCCCCTCCCCACCGAGCCAGCCCACTCACAGCAACCACACCCCCCCGGTTCCGCCGACCCTCTCACCTCTCTCCTTGTCCCCCTGCCCCACCAACCGCCCCAGGCCCACCTGCCTCTCCCCTGGTCGCCCCCCACCTTCCTCTCTCTCCCTCCCCACGCGCGCTGCCCCCCGTCTCCTTTCCCCACCGACGCCCCCCGCAGCCTCCTCCCTCTCCTCCCCGGCGCCGCCGCGAGCCCCGCTCCGGCGAGTCGCTGCTCGACCCCGCTTCCCCACCGCCCTCTGTGCCTCCTCTCGCCGCTCGTCGCCGGCCTCCTCTAGCTCCACCGCCGTCGGCTCCTTCCCCCCTCCTTGAACCGCCCTCCGCCGCCCTCTGTTTCTCCGCCTCCTCGCCGGTCCCGCGCGCTCCGGCCTCGCCTCGCCTCTCCAGCGCCTGCCGCCGCCCCGGGAGCTTCCGCCTTCGGCTGCGCCTCCTATCGCGGGCCCCCTCCCCATCCTCTCCCTCTCCCCGCCAACGGCCGCGGCCCTCGCCCTGCTCCGGCCAGCGGCCGCCTCGCCGTCGCCTCGTCGACTTCCGACGCTCCCGCCCGCGGTTCGCCTCCCGCCGCCGCCGCGAGCTCGCTGGCGCCGGCTCCTTCTCCCGTGGCTTCCTCCGGCCACCCTCTTGTCGTCCTCGACCCGCGCCTCTGCGAGCCTGTCCGGCCGTCGCTGTTGTCGGCCTCGTCCTCGCGCCGTCATTGGCGGCAGCGACCCCGCCACCAAGCTCCGTCCAGCCCTGCGCGGCCCCGTGCCCGATGTCGACCTGTCGGCCTCCCAGGACGCTGCCGCCTGCATGCGAGGCCAGGGCCACCCCTCCTCTGTCTCCGGGCCCAGGCCTCCTCTCTGTCCGCGCGTCGCCTGTGCCGAGCCTCCGCCACCACCCAGGGCCATGCTCTGCCATGTTTGGAAACAAGTACCTGATGGGTTCATGTGACGTTTGTTCTGGCTCGATACACGTACGTGCTTGTATGTGTGTGATCTGTGTGTTCCTGTAACGCTTCAGTTGGGCCATGGGTCTGACATCCTAACGGTGCCAGTTTCCATCCTCTTGGTTTCCGCCTATAACGGAGAGCTCTCGTCAAGATCTTCATCGACCTGAGGAAAACCACACCGGGAATTGTGGTACCCGAAGGTCGGCCTGGACCTAAAGGAATGACCACGAGGACCGAATTCTAGGCACGCCAAGACCTCCTTCCCGGACGCCAAGTTCGCCGAGAACCCGGACGCCCAGGTCGTCGACACGGATACGACAAGTACTCCCTCGAGGACGCCGAGTACTTCACCCCGGACCCCGAGGACCCTGGCGCCGTTCCCAAGTTCGCCACCGGTGAATAAGGAGGAAACCTCAAGGACTTCGACACGGAGCGTCAAGATCGCCTCCCGGAATCCGAAGCGCGGACCCGACAAGGTCGTCGCAACGACAAGATCGACACCAACCAGGGGAAATCCAATGCGCCCCGGCACCAAACCAAGTCCTGCTACCCGGATGCGACAAGATCTGCCCCGTTGTTCGAGAATGTTTCTGTCGAGACCGACCCCGTCGCACCCTGAACCCTGAGACCGAACCTCGAACCCCGGAACCAAGAACTGCCGAACCCTAATGTGTGACCCTGATCCGAGCCTCTATTTTCTAAATGCTATCTATATAAATTGTTGCATATTAATCGTTCATGTCGCATACATATTCATGTGGTTAGGGGCCTTCTGCCGATCCACCTCATAATTAAATATGGGGCCCACATGCGGGCAAATCTAGTCTTATATTGGCCTCATTTAAATTTGTGTAGCGAACCGGTGATATATTTTGCCATGTTAAGACAACATTTAATTGCGGGGTAGTTTAATAACTTGAACCATCTGAATAATTGTCGGGACCCCGGTTCCACTTAATATTGCCCAATTGCATCGCATATTTGCCATGTCATGCATCATACATGCATCATGCCCGATCTTCTGCCGTTATATTAAATAGTGCATCCGGTGTTTCTTCTAGTGCTTTGCTTCTTCACGGATTAGGACGATGAGTTGATGCGAGTATTGACCCGATCTTCGGATGAATCTTCGGCAATGTTTTTCAGGCGAGCATCTCCCCCTTTCTACCTATCTTACTTTTATAGTATTTATTCCCTCCTGTTGATCTATTGCTATCTGTGTCGCTGTGCTCTAGTTTTCGTACCGTGATATCTCTTGCAGCCTTATATTGCCTTGGACACACCCTATTACCTGTTGTTTGGTAGATAGTTGGACTTGCGCGTCGTAGTAGCTTGCTCAAGTGCTGTTGTGTGTCGTCAAGTGCCACAGTTGTTGGTGTTTTGCCGCATGTTTGATGTTGGATATGATCATGGCTTTACTTATCGTTCACTTTAATTACTGTTTAACAACTAAAATTGAAGTAAGTAAGCAGAGGCACAGGTGGGCAATAGATGGTATTTGGTTGTTAACCGTCCACTTGTGTCCCGTAGGACCCCGAGTACTTGATACATGTTCCTTGATTTATCGCGCTATCCACATCCGGGAGGATTATGGGACCCCCCTGAGCCAGAGCTTGATTCATTCTTATTTCTTGGGGCCACAAACTAGTTTGAGGTTTTATTTACTATCCTGTACTTATGCCATGCTACTGCTTTATTACGATTGTGCGAGGAGCACACTGTACTGTTTAGGTAAGCAGAGTGTTTTCGCGGTATCGACAAGCCCAGTTTTGGGTTCCCAGTCGTTTACAGCCACTGACGCAAACCTTGAGTCCGTCTCGGAGTCAGCTAGCTTCGTTGCGGGTGTACTCAATGGGGTGGCCCCCTGAAATATTTCTGAATCCTGTGATTGCTTTGTCGTGAAGGCCTCGTTGGGTTTTGATTTGGTTTTTCCGAGGTTGATCGAGTGTGTTTTGCTATTGGTGCACCCCGGCCGGGTAAAACTTTCTGAAAGCCGTGTCCGCGGTTATGGACGACTTGGAGCATAGTATCTCGATCATAGACAACTATAACTAAAGTAGTGCTATAAATTTGACTTTATAATGACTAGTAATCAGCTTCACTATAATGGAATGGCTAAATAAAACTGCCCACAATTTCTTGTTTGGATTGTCGCTTGCGACCATTTTACCTGACTAGTAAATATTGCAACTATAACGGAATGGCTAAATAAAAGTACCAACAACTGCTGGGTTTTGGGGTTACCTCATGCTAATTGTAGCTGACTAGTAAGTGTTGCAACTTCAACGGAATGGTTAACTAAAATGGCCCACTGCTTATTTTATCAGGATGATTATCTACACCTGACTAGTAAGTGCTGCAACGATAACTGAATAAATAAAACTGCCAACGGTGTGAGTTCCTCGGTTGACTTCCTCGTTTGGTCTCGAGGGGGAAACACCAGGATGGGTTTGTCTGATGGTAGAATTAGGTTGGTTCCGAATAGGTCTTTCTTATCCCCCTCTGATAGCCGCCAGTTGTACCGAGTCTCTATAGGTTGTTTAGTGCATGCTTCCGCTGCCGCTTCAGTCCACCATACCTTTGTAGGCGAGGACCGCCGAATTCTAGTCTCGCCGTGTACTGGCCTCAGTACTGACCGCTCTCTCTTTTTCCTTTGCCCTTTGTCAGCACCCCTTTTGTTAAGCAGGTTTTGAGATCGACGTCGTTAGCAGGGTTACCCTTCTGGCTTGGCCTGGGCAGGGTTATGGACGCCATTGGTTATTCTTCAGGGATCTTAGCCCTATTTGCATCTTGTCCGTAGTCGGACGCTGTATCATTTTTCTAGGTGATTTGGATCTTTGTATTGTATATCTGTATTCTTGACTCATGGAGTCGTGTTGTATATATATATATCTGTTCTGTGGGTCCCATCGAGGACTGTTGTGTAATGTTATTACTTCGTTTTCCACCCGCACGAAAGTGCCTGGTGGGCACCTTTGAATCGTTTCTATGCGGGTTTGGCGGGTTTTCGCTAAAACTTGCATAGGTCCGATTCTGAGGGTGTTACAGAGTGGTATCAGAGCTCAGCAGTTGCGATACCCCACAAGTCCAGCCTGTAGGATAACCTAGCTAACGGCCGAAGTAGAGTGTCAAAACTATTTTTGCAAAATCGGTTGGATAGTTCTGATTAGGTCTGATTTTATTCCTTACCCCTCTGCTATTCTCCTCTTACCTCTGCGTGTTTTGGGATCCACTCTCTTACCTTTCTTCAAGTCTAGGATTTCTCGTGGTTGGGTTCCGTCGTACCTTCAGGGTTTCGCTTCCTTCTTTGATAACGGTGTTCTACCATCCGGTGTTCATGCTGCCCGAGGAATCCGTCTACTGTGGTACCATTCTTTGTTCCTTGTTTGTGCTTTCCGGTGTTTTCCGACACGACGACATCATCTACGCTAGATCCGATACAGAGTCTGCATCACTCCTTTGTTTCTGAACCTCGCTTGTCGAGATCTTCAGTCTGATTCCGAGAATGGCTGCACTCTTTTCTACTGATTGTGCGGAGTAATAGTTTGGGTGCGTGATGGATTGGCCCCCATGCCGACTACCCTTTCTATTCGCTCTTGTACATTGAAGTGGGTGAGAATGCATCGGTTCCCTCTTCCCATCGAAGCTAGAGGTGGCTTTATTTGTCGATACATCTACCTTCGACCTTTTGTTCCCGGCGTGTTCTCTCGACGATCACGGACAATGACCTCTTGTTAGTGGTGTCGCGAGGATCTACACGAAGCGAGAAGATGCGGATCACCGACCTTCCTTCCGGTACCATGAGGCGGATCTCGAGGGCGAGATCAATTGTTAGTGGTGTCGAATTGTGGCATCCCGCAAAACCACTACTAGAAAATCGCGTTGTTTTTGTGCATTGCATCGTCATCATCATGCATTGTTTGTCTGAAACTATTTCGAAAAGCCTAGTTTTGCTTTATACAAATACCCCTCTTTATTTCAAATGCAAAACCCCGATCGTATCGGATATTTTATTTACCTATAAACTATTTGCAAAGTAGCCTTGTTTTAAAATAAACAAAACAAAACAAACACATATTTACAAAACTAATAAAACCTAAACTCTAAATCCTATACCTACCCAATCCTATTCTACCCACCAACCGCAGCTCGCCACCTCACCCTCTCCCCCAATTCCTACCCACCTTGCCACCTCATCAATCCCAGACTTTTCCACCCCTCTCTCTCTCTCTCTTACCTAGCCTCCTACCCCCCCTCTCTCTTACACCCCGGGCCCACCCCCCATCTGCCTCTCTCCCCTCCCCACCGAGCCAGCCCACTCACAACAACCACACCCCCCGGTTCCACCGACCCTCTCACCTCTCTCCCTGTCCCCCTGCCCCACCAACCGCCCCAGGCCCACCTGCCTCTCCCCTGGTCGCCCCCCACCTTCCTCTCTCTCCCTCCCCACGCGCGCTGCCCCCCGTATCCTTTCCCCACCGACGCTCCCGCAGCCTCCTCCCTCTCCTCCCCGGCGCCGCCGCGAGCCCCGCTCCGGCGAGTCGCCGCTTGACCCCGCCTCCCCACCGCCCTCTGTGCCTCCTCTCGCCGCTCGTCGTCGGCCTCCTCTAGCTCCGCCGCCGTCGGCTCCTTCCCCCCTCATTGAACCGCCCTCCGCCGCCCTCTGTTTCTCTGCCTCCTCGCCGGTCCCGCGCGCTCCGGCCTCGCCCCGCCTCTCCAGCGCCTGCCGCCGCCCCGGGAGCTTCCGCCTCCGGCTGTGCCTCCTACCGTGGGCCCCTCCCCATCCTCTCCATCTCCCCGCCAACGGCCGCGGCCCTCGCCCTGCTCCGGCCAGCGGCCGCCTCGCCGTCGCCTCGTCGACCTCCGACTCTCCCGCCCGTGGTTCGCCTCCCGCCGCCACCGCGAGCTCGCCGGCGCTGGCTCCTTCTCCTGTGGCTTCCTCCGGCCACCCTCTTGCCGTCCTCGACCCGCGCCTCTGTGAGCCTGTCCGGCCGTCGCTGCTGTCGGCCTCGTCCTCGCGCCGTCGTTGGCGGCAGCGACCCCGCCACCAAGCTCCCTCTAGCCCTGCGCGGCCCCGTGCCCGATGTCGACCTGTGGGCCTCCCAGGACGTTGTCGCCTGCACGCGAGTCCAGGGCCACCCCTCCTCTGTCTCCGGGCCCAGGCTTCCTCTCTGTCCGCGCGTCGCCTGTGCCGAGCCTCCGCCACCACCCAGGGCCATGCTCTGCCATGTTTGGAAACAAGTACCTGATGGGTTCATGTGACGTTTGTTCTGGCTCGATACACGTACGTGCTTGTATGTGTGTGATCTGTGTGTTCCTGTAACGCTTCAGTTAGGCCATGGGTCTGACATCCTAACGGTGCCAGTTTCCATCCTCTTGGTTTCCGCCTATAACGGAGAGCTCTCGTCAAGATCTTCATCAACCTGAGGAAAACCACACCGGGAATTGTGGTACCCGAAGGTCGGCCTGGACCTAAAGGAATGACCACGAGGACCGAATTCTAGGCACGCCAAGACCTCCTTCCCGGACGCCAAGTTCGCCGAGAACCCGGACGCCCAGGTCGTCGACACGGATACGACAAGTACTCCCTCGAGGACGCCGAGTACTTCACCCCGGACCCCGAGGACCCTGGCGCCGTTCCCAAGTTCGCCACCGGTGAATAAGGAGGAAACCTCAAGGACTTCGACACGGAGCGTCAAGATCGCCTCCAGGAATCCGAAGCGCGGACCCGACAAGGTCGTCGCAACGACAAGATCGACACCAACCAGGGGAAATCCAATGCGCCCCGGCACCAAACCAAGTCCTGCTACCCGGATGCGACAAGATCTGCCCCGTTGTTCGAGAATGTTTCTGTCGAGACCGACCCCGTTGCACCCTGAACCATGAGACCGAACCTCGAACCCCGGAACCAAGAACTGCCGAACCCTAATGTGTGACCCTGATCCGAGCCTCTATTTTCTAAATGCTATCTATATAAATTGTTGCATATTAATCGTTCATGTCGCATACATATTCATGTGGTTGGGGGCCTTCTGCCGATCCACCTCATAATTAAATATGGGGCCCATATGCGGGCAAATCTAGTCTTATATTGGCCTCATTTAAATTTGTGTAGCGAACCGGTGATATATTTTGCCATGTTAAGACAACATTTAATTGCGGGGTAGTTTAATAACTTGAACCATCTGAATAATTGTCGGGACCCCGGTTCCACTTAATATTGCCCAATTGCATCGCATCTTTGCCATGTCATGCATCATACATGCATCATGCCCGATCTTCTGTCGTTATATTAAATAGTGCATCTGGTGTTTCTTCTAGTGCTTTGCTTCTTCACGGATTAGGACGATGAGTTGATGCGAGTATCGACCCGATCTTCGGATGAATCTTCGGCAATGTTTTTCAGGCGAGCATCTCCCCCTTTCTACCTATCTTACTTTTATAGTATTTATTCCCTCATGTTGATATATTGCTATCTGTGTCGCGTTGCTCTAGTTTTCGTACCGTGATATCTCTTGCAGCCTTATATTGCCTTGGACACACCCTATTACCTGTTGTTTGGTAGATAGTTGGACTTGCGCGTCGTAGTAGCTTGCTCAAGTGCTGTTGTGTGTCGTCAAGTGCCACAGTTGTTGGTGTTTTGCCGCATGTTTGTTGTTGGAGATGATCATGGCTTTACTTATCGTTCACTTTAATTACTGTTTAACAACTAAAATTGAAGTAAGTAAGCAGAGGCACAGGTGGGCAATAGATGGTATTTGGTTGTTAACCGTCCACTTGTGTCCCGTAGGACCCCGAGTACTTGATACCTATTCCTTGATTTATCGCGCTATCCACATCCGGGAGGATTATGGGACCCCCCTGAGCCAGAGCTTGATTCATTCTTATTTCTTGGGGCCACAAACTAGTTTGAGGTTTTATTTACTATCCTGTACTTATGCCATGCTACTGCTTTATTACGATTGTGCGAGGAGCACACTGTACTGTTTAGGTAAGCGGAGTGTTTTCGTGGTATCGACAAGCCCAGTTTTGGGTTCCCAGTCGTTTACAGCCACTGATGCAAACCTTGAGTCCGTCTCGGAGTCAGCTAGCTTCGTTGCGGGTGTACTCAATGGGGTGGCCCCCTGAAATATTTCTGAATCCTGTGATTGCTTTGTCGTGAAGGCCTCGTTGGGTTTTGATTTGGTTTTTCCGAGGTTGATCGAGTGTGTGTTGCTATTGGTGCACCCCGGCCGGGTAAAACTTTCTGAAAGCCGTGTCCGCGGTTATGGACGACTTGGAGCACAGTATCTCGATCATAGACAACTATAACTAAAGTAGTGTTATAAATTTGACTTTATAATGACTAGTAATCAGCTTCACTATAATGGAATGGCTAAATAAAACTGCCCACAATTGCTTGTTTGGATTGTCGCTTGCGACCATTGTACCTGACTAGTAAATATTGCAACTATAACGGAATGGCTAAATAAAAGTACCAACAACTGCTGGGTTTTGGGGTTACCTCATGCTAATTGTAGCTGACTAGTAAGTGTTGCAACTTCAACGGAATGGTTAACTAAAATGGCCCACTGCTTATTTTATCAGGATGATTATCTACACCTGACTAGTAAGTGCTGCAACGATAACTGAATAAATAAAACTGCCAACGGTGTGAGTTCCTCGGTTGACTTTCTCGTTTGGTCTCGAGGGGGAAACACCAGGATGGATTTGTCTGATGGTAGAATCAGGTTGGTTCCGAATAGGTCTTTCTTATCCCCCTCTGATAGCCGCCAGTTGTACCGAGTCTCTATAGGTTGTTTAGTGCATGCTGTCGCTGCCGCTTCAGTCCACCATATCTTTGTAGGCGAGGACCGCCGAATTCTAGTCTCGCCGTGTACTGGCCTCAGTACTGACCGCTCTCTCTTTTTCCTTTCCCTTTGTCGGCACCCCTTTTGTTAAGCAGGTTTTGAGATCGACGTCGTTAGCAGGGTTACCCTTCTGGCTTGGCCTAGGCAGGGTTATGGACGCCATTGGTTATTCTTCAGGGCTCTTAGCCCCATTTGCATCTTTTCCGTAGTCGGACGCTGTATCATTTTTCAAGGTGATTTGGATCTTTGTATTGTATATCTGTATTCTTGACTCATGGAGTCGTGTTGTATATATATCTGTTCTGTGGGTCCTATCGAGAACTGTTGTGTAATGTTATTACTTCGTTTTCCACCCGCACGAAAGTGCCTGGTGGGCACCTTTGAATCGTTTCTATGCGGGTTTGGCGGGTTTTCGCTAAAACTTGCATAGGTCCGATTCTGAGGGTGTTACAGTGCGATAATGGGAACGGCATGTGAAGGAGGAGCTGCTGCATCCGGCGCAGCGGAGGAGGAGGAGGACGCAGCAGCATGAGGGACAGAGGATTGGGTAGTTTGATTGTCGGGGGCAGGAGTTTTGGGGCGGCGAGCGGAAACCTGGGTTATGAGTGGTCGAGACACGGGTGCTGATGGGGCTGTCGAGGCAGACGAGTCGGCCGGGGCAGGGTTATGGAGTACTGTGGCAGGAGAATCAGGAGCGGTATTGGTCGAGGGAGGGTAGTGGGCAGCCGTGGCAGGGTTGTAGGGCAGGTTAGGAACGAAAAAGTGAGGTTTTATGGAATTGGCTGAGTGAGGGGTGGATGTGGTGGGAGTAGATGTAGGGGTTCTAGTGGCAAAAGGAAAGGTGTTTTCATCGAAAGTGACATGCCTAGAGATGTGAATGTGACCGGTCACAAGATCAAAACACCGGTAGCCTTTGTGTTCATCTGAATAACCCAGGAAGACACAGGGAAGGGAACGAGGAGAGAGTTTGTTTGGGGAAGTTGCATAGACATTGGGAAAGCAAAGGCAACCACAAACGCGAAGCTCAGTGTAGTTTGGGTGAGAGAGAAAAAGGGAGTAGAAAGGTGTGGTGTTTGGGTTAGTGCTAGATGGTCTAATATTGAGGAGATAGGTTGCGGTTCTAAGAGCTTCAGCCCAAAAACGTGGAGGGCATAGATGATTGAATGAGGAGTGTGCGAACTATGTCATTGATGGTGCGGAGTGATCGCTCAGCCTTGCCATTTTGTGGGGAAGTGTAAGGGCAAGAGAAACGAAGGAGAATGCCATGTTGGAGAAAGAAATTACGGTTTGCAAAGTTGTTAAATTCTTTTCCATTGTCACATTGGATAAATTTTATGGGTAAAAAGAAGTGTGTGTTGACATAGGTTTTAAAGTTGATAAAAAGTGAGTGGACATCAGATTTGTTGCGAAGTGGAAAAGTCCAAACGAAGTGTGTAAAATCATCTAAAATAACTAAGTAGTATTTCAAACCGGAGAGACTCACGGTTGGAGAGGTCCATAGATCACAGTGCAAAAGTTTAAAGGGATAAGTACTATGAGAAGTAGAATGCGCAATTGGTAAACGAACATGTTTTCCTTGTTGACAAAACTCACAAACGGAGGAATTATGAACCTCTTTATTACAAGGGATCGAAAAATCACTAAGTAGAGAGGATAAAGTGGCTTTATTCGGATGGCCTAAGCGTTTATGCCATAGATCTACGGAGGCGAGCATGGATGATGGAGACGAGGCCGCAGGAGTTCCATGAACAGAGTAGAGGTCGCCAGAGCTATCGAAGCGAGCGATCCCCGCCTTGGTCATGAAATCCTTCACAGACAAGCCAAAAGGGTCAAATTCGACGGAAACATGGTTGTATTTGGTAAAATGACGAACAGAGATTAAATTTTTAATGAGGGCTGGTGCAACTAAGACATCTTTAAGTAGGAGTGGTTTGGAAGTGGAAGATGCAAGGTTTGTATGACCGACACATGAAATTGGTATGGAGGAACCATCGCCTAATGTAATGAATGAAAAATGAGATGGTATGCAAGTTGACAGCATAGTATTCGATGAAGACATGTGACTAGAAGCACCAGAATCGAAAATCCAATCAGTACCTGAGTTACCTTGAGCAGCAAAATTATTCATGGCCTGTAGAAACGCAGCTTGGTCCCAGCTCGGAGTAGAGGGAGTCGGTGCAGTTGACGGAGCAGGTACTGGAGCAGGTGGTGGCGGTGCAGCAGGAGTCGAGTACATGTTGTATGGCGAGTAGTAGCCTCCGGGATTATAAGTGACCGGTGATGAAGAGCCATAAGGACCCATAGCAAAGGGCATCAGCGAGTGCATCGGCGAGGCATAGGGAGCCGGCGATGGTGCAGCATACATGGGCGGTGAAGGAGCGGCGTAATGAGCTTGTGCAGGGACCCGTGGTGCAAGGAGGCCAGGTGAGCCTGTATGAGGATGCACGCCGGGATGCCACGAACCAGTGTAGGCAGGTGGCACGCCAACAGGAGAGGGCACGGTCCAGGGCATTGGCCAAGCCTGAACCATGCCGGTCCAAGGGTCCTGAGAAGATCGCCAAGCTGGTGTTGCAGGTGGAGCCGGTGGTGGTGCCGGGGCAGGTGGAGGAGCCGGTGCTGTTGGAGGAGGTCGTGGTGCAGGCGGCCGATAGATAGGCCGGGTGCCCCTATAGTTGGGGCTAGGGCGCCAACCTGGCGGTGGAACAGGCGCAAGCGGCGCCGGAGGCGGTGGCGGTGCAGGAGGCCGTGGAGCAGCAACATAGGCCTGAGGGCGAGACTCTTGAGTGGTCATGGAACGGTCCGCCCAGGAGAGCATGGAGCGGACTTCTGCAAAGGAAGGAGACGGCCGCATCATGGGGATGAAGGACTGCTGCTTGTAGAAGCGCTGATTGAGGCCGACGAGGAGGGTCTTGATGAGCTGTTTGTCCTCAACGGGATCACCGAGTTCACAGAGTTCATCGGCGATGGTCTGGAGGCGCTGGCAGTATACCCCCACGGGCAAGACGCCCTGGGCGATGTTCCGAAGCTCCGTGTTGAGCGTGTTGACACGGTCGTCGGCGTTGTCCTGAAAAAGCTGACGGAGGGCTGCCCAAAGGGCGACGGCGCTGGTGGCAGCCTTGAAAACAAGATTGAAAATCTCGGTGCTCACCCGTTGGTAGATCCACTGTATTACAGCGAGATCATCCTCGACCCAGCGGGGATCCGAGGGAGACGGCGGGATGTTGGGGTCGACGTGCGCCATGAGGTTGCAGCGGCCCAAGTGCACCTCAAAAAGATGCCTCCAATGGTAGTAGTTGTGTTTGGGGAGATCTAAAGTGATGGGAATCAATGGAGTAACGTCGGAGATTGTATCGGCGAAGTTGATGGTGGTGGCGATAGGAGGTGGGGCGGATGAGGTGGATGGTTTGGCAGCCGCGACGGCGGCCATGGCGGCGCGCCACTCGAAGAACCCCGGAGGGGGCGGCGGCGGGGCGGGAGGCGTGGGAGCCATGCCCTAGAATCTAACCTTAATCTGATACCATGTAAATTTGTGATAATAATAATAATTGATGATTGTACAATAAGAGAATACAATGGTTTATATAGGAGAGGGGGGAGAGGAGGTGCAGCGCACCGGCCTAAACCCTGACTTGATATGCAAGTAAATATAATCTAACAATTTCACTCCACAGAGGAGGTCGTCATCGTGAGCACTCGCTCTCCCTAGTCGATTCTCCATGTCCCTAAGGCCTCGGGAGGTTAATCCATGGTGAGATGTAGGTGCAGTGGATTTCGATTATGGACGGCGGACGACAAGAATGGAGTGGAGGCGGCAGCCCGTTTCCATCGTCTTCATTATGCACATCTATCATCCTACTTCATTACTCATACTCCATAGATGTTTATTCGTGAGACTAGCGATTTGGGATCTGAGAACTGGAGAGTGGGAAAAGTGTGGTAGAAAAGGACAAGGCAGCGGCATGGTCTTCGGTGCGTGAATTGTCCAACTTTTTTCTCACATTGATTCTTGAAGAGAATTTATAGTCAATTTGAAGAGATATCTTGGACAGATCCAAAAAAACATGTACACAAAATGGTTCAACCCAAGACATTTAGGCATACATCCTTAATCTCAAAAATTTGTTTCATTAATTTAAGTTTAGTCACTGTAAAATATTGGAAAAATACATGTTAACTCCTAGACCAGTAGGAGTGCAGATTCTAAATGCGCAAATTTAAATTAAATGTTATTCTAGAGCATTATAAAATACTTTAAATCTATCTAAAAATTTCATGATTATCTTAGGTTACCATGATGTCTTGACTCTAAATATATTTTCCTCCAAGAGATTCCTCCACTTAAGAAATTTTAATAAATTTGAGAGGGAAATTCACAATCACATTGAATGAACCATGTTTGAGATACTGAATTAACTAATCAGTGACACCTTGTTGCATTATCTTTATGGACTGGAAGATATCCACAACTTCCAGTGGTTTCCTTACACGGATATGCTCTAAGCGTCATTAGATGTGCCACCTTTAGAAGTACTACAGATAGAAAAAGATTTTACAGTACAAAAGCTTCGAGTACTATGCATGTTTCACCTTGTTGTCTTCATACCATAGAGACATGGTTATATTTTCTGTTTAAAGTATATGATTCAATATATGTTCCATTATTTCAGATATGTGGAGCTTCTTTGCCTGTCATTTTAGATGTGTAGAGCTTCTTTTTCACCTTTGTTAGTTGTAAAAGTGACCACCATATAATCAACCTTTTGTGACTATTCTTTTTTTTGGAACCGTCAAGTTGATTCTCCATGGAAATGGTTGTTACCGGGCAAAATGAAATGTAACTTTAGGATTTCCTATGTACATTTAGCAGAAGACTAAATATTTGATACATACTATTCTGATGATCCCTTTACAAACTGATGGATTCTCTTCAAATGCATAAAGACTTTTGGTGGCCCGGTCCCTAGCGCAGTGGTTGGAGTTGCTAAGGGATATATCATGTTATGTAGATGGGTATGTATACAACTGGATGCAAAGTAGAAACATTACCAAAAGTCAAATTGTGAAGTCTTGACAAATCACGAAGGTTCATCGTGAGGAAAAATATAGACCGTGGCAACGCACTGGCATTCAGCTAGCCCATGTAATATATGTATTGACATAAGCTGACGGACGTCTAGACGGACGACGGACGACGGACGAAGAGATGAAAACCACCTCAACATAAATTATATAGTAGAGATTTTCCTTGAGGTAGGTTCGTCTATCATGATTTTTGTTCCAATTTTTGGCTGGATGCCTTTGCCCCTGGCTGTTCGAGGATTTTACTAGCACTGACACCACCAAGTTGAACCTTGATTTTTTCTTGTCCCGAACAAATCCTAGCCTCATCTCTTCCTTCGTCCACGCCATCGCAGGCCCGCAGCCGCCCTCCGATGCCCGGGTCCATTCTGGAGGGGAACGAGGAGGAAGTCTACGAGGGGGAAGGGCTGCCCGGCCCTGGCGGCCCAGCCGGTTCCGTCCCGGAGCTCGACGAGGCGTCCACATACGGGAGGAGGAGGGCTACAAGCGGGAGAAGAGAGGGAGGCGCCCGAGTGGGGGATGGTCCTCATCGGGGTCGAGGATGGCCTTTTCTAGCGCGTAGAAGGGACATGCAGCCCGGCCGCGGGATCGAGGAGGAGACCGGGAAGACGGGGTCCCGACTCCCGACTCCCGACGGGCGGACGATTGTGAGCATGGGCGAGAGGCGGCCATGTAGGGGCACCAGTTTTGCTCCCTGTAGCTATGGACACGAATCCTCTCGAGCTCCCTCCACATCCCCCGCCTCCGTCCCCACTTTCCCATCTCGCCACATCCATGGATGTCCGGCGAGCAGCACCGACTTCCTCATGCGGCCAAAGGAACGAAACCGCCAATTCCCGCTCTCGCTACTCGCCAATTCCCGTCAACAACCCACCGGCGGCCATGGACATGTCGCTAATTTCCACCCGCCTCGGCCTCTTCGGTTCCCGCCCTGTCATGCGCAAGGCCGCTGAGCTCCACCGCCTCCGCGACATCACCTTCGATTCCTCCATTGCGGTGACCCATCATACCACTGCATGATGTAGTATACTATAGTCATTGACATAACACCAATGAAACACCGTTCACTAGTATTACATTCCTCAGAATGGCACAACAGAAACACAGCGAGTCCAATACATGGCTAAAGGTTACAACTCACTCTTTACATAAGATCCAGAGAACACTCTCGGTTAAAGAGAGAGAAAGAACTTCTTACAAACAAGGATCAAAGATGAACAACACAAGAACTAATATTCTACTATGAATGGTATCTTAACTAAAGGGCTGACATTGCTGTTACGGCAATGCACTACATAAATAGGTTTTTTGATTCGAGAGTATATTCCTATTTAATCAGTAATTTCGTATTCACTTGAGTTGAGGTATTTGTTGACTTCCTTGTCTTTGTTGAAGAGCTTTAGCTTTGGATGATGATTCCTGGAGCATAACTTGATGTAGATGTTGTCTATCCCGGCTTCAAAATCTAGCAAGAGTTAAGAAGATACTTTGAGTACGAGCGTACTCAGCAATATCACTAGAAAAGGATTGTTTGATGCATGATAACTACAACCACAGACCATAGGTCGTAGGCAATGCAAGTTTTAATAAAAATTTCTTCAACGGTTGCTTTTATTCTGAAAGACTATGTCCGTCAACCTTCACGGATTTACCAAAACTTTCATGGAGTTCCTTTCCCACCGCGTTCGCAGCTCCTTCCCGGAACAGGGAGTAACAAGTTATAGTTCTTACACTCTGCAGAGGTGCGTTACTTTACCCATGAGAGATCAACTCTTTGTTGCACAATTAGACAGCTTATTCCTGTCCACAATTCCATGATGTGGGGCCCAGAAGATGATCCAAGCCAATCACTGCCCCCTTCGCGACCTCGCATGCCTTCTTGGTGTACACCATGCCCACATATTGGATTACGGCAGTGGTTTGTACAAACCGTTAGATGCCAGAACTATCGTGGGACGTTGAGGGTTCCCACCCATATGCTGTATATACTCTACGAATTACCAATTAATATGCACGCTACGAGGATAACAGCCACGACCTGCACATCCGGCTTCATGCGAGAGGAAGAAGATACAACTGACTTCTCCGCTCATTCCAAATCTCATGGTTAACGCGTAATATACGACGCAAGAATCACTGGCGACATTGATTGTTAAGTCCTAGATAATATGTTCCTTTACCACCGAAACTTTTATAGTAAGTTAGTACCTCATGGTAATAACCTATAATCACATTATTATGAAAATAGTGTTTCCAGACCTTTTTTAAATGCAGGTGATGTCCATATTGGATTTGTAAAATACTTTACAAAAAATAACCAAAGGACATGAGAAAGTGTGAACTTGCCTTTTGTGATTGCAAGATTATGCACTCAGTATTCAAGATGATATAAGATCCAATATCTGAAATCAGCATCATTGGTCCGGAAGGACAAATGTTTAAAGAAGCAATATGTTCTTATGCATAAGTAATGTGATGCATTTTATAAACGCGAATCCCGGGGATAACGTTGTTTTAGTGTTTAGGTACTAGAAATGATGTATTTGAAATGTGTTGTACTTTTGGATGAGTTTTATACTCGTACTTATTATTAAGGTTTGTGAGTGTGTATGAAATAATCATATAATTACATTATCATAAAACAATAGGACACACACAAATGTGATATTCTACTCAAGATTGCTTATATAAGAGTTCTTGTTTGAAGTGGCAAAAAGAATAATATTTGAAGAAAAGATTTCTTTTCTAAGGTCTAAATAACCCTTGTGGTTTGAGTCTGGTTGATGTTATTTGTGCTTGCTTGAATAGTTTGGGCTTGAGATGCTTTATGACTTAACTATATCAGACCAAAGTTAACTATAAAACGTCTAACAATGTTTATAGTATTATATTTAGAGTCTTGTAGACTAAAGTTAACTTTAAAACATAGATAGTTTGAAAGTATAATTCTTATAACATTTGTACTTTGTGTACTTGGTAATGTTGCCTTAAGGTTACTTAAGAATGGTTATATTTTTCTTTGATGGGGTGGTTTTCTTGATTTTATAATGGAATAGTATCATTTCCCTTTTTATGGATGAGTGGTTATATTTTGTAAATCATGGAGTAATGTTACTTAATTGCTTATGAGTTCACTATAGTGTTTTAGTATGTTGATAAACTTGTGATTAAAGTAAAGGAAATAAGTTTTTATTTAACTACAAATTATTCTTGATGATTTTATATTTGATAAGGATTCTCTTTAGAAAATATCACACACCTATGGTTGATGAGAATTCAATAAAATTGTAATCAAATTGTGTTAACCTATTTGGACGTCATATTATTAATGTTGAAGACTAATACTATTTATTAGACTCAATTGGTTAATTTTAGACATATCAACAATTTTTATTTACCTTTATATGAATTATCAATTAAATAAATAAGTTTAAATTTGAGTTATAAAAGTATTTGAATTTTTACTTAACTCAAAACTGGAATATTATATTTTTAACATGTAGATATTATTTTTGTGATCATTTTGGTATATTACATTTATTTTTTTGATTTATAAATAATAAGATATGATTTTGACAATTCTTATTACTTTATAATTACTTAATAAATAATAAATATTTAATTAAGTGAAATAATAATACATGATTATATTTTTTAAAATATTGTTTTTTATTTTCCCAAGATTTTTGGTATTTATTTATATTCTTAACATTTACCATTATTAAAATAGGAATTATCAAAAATTTATTACCTTTAATTTTTTATTAAATAATAATTATTTAAATTGTTAACATAATAATGTTTAATAATATTTTTAAGTTATAGATTTTATTTTTCTAAACATTTTCATATATTATACATATTTTTCTGAACTATAAATCAAAAGTTATAGTTTTAACAAGTTTTAATCACCTATTTAATTTCTGGAATATGTATATTTGGATTTATATCTATTATTCTTTCTTAAACAGGAAATAAATTTTTACACCGCACCCATACCTAGAACTAGTCACTGACTAGTGGGCCAGAGGCCGCCTCAGCTCTCAGATTAATAAATGTGTTTGTTACCGACGCTAGTTCTACTCCTGGACAATGACATATGGGCCCTGGGCCATGTCATCGGCCACGCGAGACAAAGACTGGGTCAAACTCGATGACGCGGCCAGGGTGATGTCGGCGTGACGTCGCTATGGCGTCAGCACCACCACCGTCGTCAGTGGGTGGTCGCCGGCGACGATCTACTACGCGCTAGCAAACAAAATTAACCTAGTTCGAATCAGCGCAACTCGCTGAACCCTAAAGTGGCGGCGCCGCTCGGAAATGGTCATCGGAGCCTTAGCTCCGACAAGCTCCGACGGTGACCGACGATGGCACAAGGTGAGACGGCGATTCACATCGAGATAAGGCGATTTAAGGATACTGAAGGTTCAGGAACTCACCCTGATGACGATAGAGAGGTCGGCGAGGACAGGCGTGGTCGGAGGCGAGCTCTCCGACAAGATTTCCGACGAACTGCCGCAAAGAGGAACGGCAAAATTCGTCTACTCCAATGTTCCCTTTGATGCAAGATTTCACCCAGACGATCTACGGAGGACGGGGCTTCTCCATGGCTACTTGGAAGAGTGTGGGGAGGTCCGGTTCGACGGGGAGGTGTGGCTCCGGTGAGCTAGGGTTTCGGCCCTATTCGAATCAGTGATGATAAGGAGGGATTATGGATAGGGATTGAGGCAGGGCGTCGCGGTGGCCTTCTTATCCCCCTCTGGAACGACGGTGAGCATCTTGACGCACGGCTGAGGACGACGACATCGAGCGACGGTGAGCTCCTCCAGCGAGCTGCATGTGTGCATGAGGATGACGATGACGTCGCTTTTGCGGAAAACCCCCTGGTGAATCTTTCAGCTCAACCCGCAGTCCTTCTTCGGTCCCACTTGTCAGTCACAAATGAGAAAGAGTTGGGCTGGCTGGTGGGCTTTAGTGGGCTGCACATGGGCGTCAGATAAGGAAAGAGGAGTTGGGCCACGGCCAGGTTTTGTTTTTTTATTTGGTTTCCCTTGTTCTATTTTTTGTTTTCCTTTTCAGATTTGTATATAATCTTTAATTTGAACTTTTATTTGTAGAATTAATTTGCTAGATAATTGTAGTAATACTAAAATGTATTTAGCATCATTTGTGAAATTTTATTGTATAATGTTATGTTTTCTTTATTTTCTTTATGAATATACTTTTCCTATTATTATTTGTAAGACTTTTAATATGCATTTAATCTAGCTAATATCCATAAACTTATTATAGGATGCATTATTATTAACTCATGAGATCTGATTCTCATTAACTCATAATATTTAGGAGATTTTTATATGGTGATCCTTTATTTTTATTTGATAAATAGAATTTCTAGGGAGTTAATATGATTAATATTATTCCCATGAACTTAGGAAATAACAATGGATATATATTTTATTAAATTAACATAGAAGTTAGGGTTTGAATTGGAAGTGCTTACCCTAGAGTTTAGGATTCTTAATTTACTTATATTCCCTTATTGATGTGAGTAAAGGTTTAATAGCTAAGCATATTGTCTTCTGTTTGTGATCTTTAATGATAACACCTTTTAAAATAGAAAGTTACATCTAAAATGTTTTATGGAGAAGAATTGATAAAGATACTCTTAAGCACATATAATTATAATAATTGGAATTGTTAGAGATGTGCTTATGTAATTTGCTGTAAGAAAATATTCCTATTAAGTGATATAGACGTAAGATGAGGAATTCATAATATGAAATGGATATTATACTTGGTTTAAGACTTAAAGTTGATTGTTTACCAAGAATTACTACCTTCCATAATTCATAATTCTAGACTTCTAATTAAGGAATTCCTTTCCTAGATATACTACTTCTTCCTATCTATCATCATGGTTAACAAGATGAGCTTTACTTCACCAAAAATATTCTTATTCACCTATTATTCTTCTATAATCTTTGATAAATCCAATGAGCTTGACATTGAAGCTTTTATAGTTTTCTCATATCCATACTTGGTTATATCCACTACTCTACTGTTGATAACCTTGTATCCAACAAGTAGTTCCTTCAAACTCCACACATAATCTTCCTTAATCATCCATCACTAATATATCTCTAATAGATGTATGCATCCAACTACCTTTCTCTAAAACTTACTATCCTTTAAGATGAATAACACTACTTCCATAACTCTATGCTATACTAGCTTTAATTGACTCATACTATCTTACATTTACTTTACTCTAATAACTTACACTCCAACCTCACATTATATTAATGTGGCTTGTAATGACTACTCTAGGATAATTTATCTCTACTAGGGTTTTAATCATGTTCTACCCACCAATATCACTTATACTTCATATAAGTATCCAATCTTGGTGAGCAAGTATGATCATTATAATCCTTTAATCATCTATAGCTTAGGTTTCCAATTGTCTAATCAAGACTTCATTAATACAACCTTACATTTGTATTGAAATTATCTTCTTAGTATCTCTAATTGGATTAAAGGTTTATTCATGGACTATGCCCACTTGGTCTAATAGAATTACTACTGGTAACTATCCTCAGGATTCATCCTTGTAATCTCCTTTACTACCATATAATTATATATTCCAACAACTCTTCTATCATTTCAGGAGTGAGTTTAACTCCACCAATAATCCTATTGATCTTATTTACTTCCAACACTCCCATCCTATATATGATATTTAAATCTTGCATTACCATATACCTTTCCTTACCTCCTTCTTTAAAGGATTTAAGTGAATGCTATGATAAGAACAAGAGTTGATAGATTGAGATCTGATGAATCAATAGTTGATTTCTCAACATTGATGAACAACAGATAATGGAATATAACTCAATAGAGATGATAAGGATTTATATAGAAAGAAAGATATATGGTGAATGATCTAGACTTAGTTTCTTCCAGATAAGAATAAGGTAAGTCAGGATTGGTCATTACATTTTTTATTACTTTAGTTGTAATCTTAACTTGGCACTTATGAGTTGTTGTGCTGGATATTATGGTACGATCCCTTAAGGATCAGATATTAATTATTTAAGCAATGTATTATGAGTAACATTTTATTATATCTGATCTACCATTAGATCAAATCATGTTTACCCAAATAAGGTTTTAGCAAGGTTATATTGAAACTTATCACAGTCAACTTGATGATCAACTTCAATTTCATCAAGTTGAGAGAAGCTTCAATCACTTTGACAAGTTTTGTTTAAAAGCGCAAAAATCATTCGGATTTTCTATGCATGAATGCAATGCACACATCTGGGTTCAGCTTATTTGTAAGCTCTATTGCTGGGATGTTACATCCATCCTGGGCATCATGAGAAAGACTTGACGCCCCCTCTCCCACCCTCGATCTCCCTAGTTTGTGTGTCTCTGATGTTGGATTCGCTTGGGGGGAGGTGTGCAAGGCCGTCATTTGCCTGGAGATCGCTGCGACCAAATGAGTTTCCTTGCTCTCTAAGTGCTCGACGAATTGGCCAGTTGGAGGATCCAGTGGTTGGTCAAAGGTGTGTTTGACCGATTGGTTTGTTTTATCCGTTTGATTGCGCAGATTTCAGAAATTGAATCGTCTGAACTGAAGATCCAAATATTCGTGTGATTTGCCATTCTTGAGTAGTGGAAACAAGAATCAAAAACAGCTGATTGGTTGATACTGAACTCAACACAGGATGGTACTATAGTCATCCGGCCTTAGTTGGTGTTGTTGGTGACTATATATTTCCTCGCGCTTCTTGATACACTAGGTGATGAAGTGACAGTTGCTTCTACTCTACTTTTTTGATCTGACAAAGAAAACTCCGTTTAAATTAAGTATTCAGATTTGTATGGTTAACTGTTCAATTTATGCATGTATTGTGGAAGGGTGAAGGCGGTGTTCAAGGTGCTCAATCGACATGTGAATCCAAATCCAAACAAAGGGTAACCTAGGGGATGCTCACCCGTAGGCCACACCCGCACTTATGCCTCCTCCTGACGCCGCCCCAGTCCTTGATGCGTGCCTCCTGATTGACAGTGAATTCGACTGCGTGTCGGGCGCTGCCTAAAGTATGTATCCGTTCCAGTTATGGTTAGTGGCGCTTATTGTGGTCTGAAGCTTTGTTGGTTGTTTTTGTGTAGATGCTAAATGGCCCTGAAAGATTGATTTACTCCTTACAATGTTTGGCTTTGTCCTTTCCGGGGTGCCTCCAAATCATCTAGAAATAAATATTTGCATTCTTTAAGTTGTGATGTTCTGAAACTGAATTCCAGTTAACCAATAATCTATCAAGAACTAATACCTTTGATTTCAAGAAAATGAGCAGCTGTTTGTAGGCCCTTTCTTCTGGAAGCAAAATGAGAAGAGCCTACAGTTTTCTAATCAGTACTACATATGCAAGTGCAATTTCCGTTTGGATATACATGGTTGTGCGTATCTATTTGTAGCTCGAGAACTTCAGCTTTGGTCCTTCGTATTGCCCAAGCATAGCCATGCTATTCTTCAATGGGTCAACAAATTCAACTAGCACTCTGCGCGGTGGTTGCTTTCTATTCTGCATTTTTTCCTTCCTCTATCGTTCATCGGTTTTGCCTGTTGTAAAGCCACTTTCAAAATGTAAGGTATAGGGGAGCATCAAATGTATTTCCTCCGTTTCAAAATATAAGATGTTTTAGGCTTGTGAAGGAAATGAATCTAGACTTCTTTTAGTGTGTAGATTCACCCCTAAGTTGAGTGAACCTACATGCTAAAACAAGTCTAGATACATTTGCTTCACAAACCTAAAACATCTTATATTTTGAAATAGAGGGAGTAGCTCCAAACTTGCACGATGGTAAAAGATAGATATTTGACTGTACGAAACTTAGTTTCCTTATGCTAGGTTGCCTTTCGTATGCATATCTTCAAGTTGTTTTAGAACTGAAGATAAATGCATGGATTAACTCATATGATATCTGTATCTCAAGCATGTACACTGCATATTGTTTGGTTCTTTGTGAGAAAGGTTGATTCTGTGTTCACGGTCCGTGTCAATTGATGGTATCTGATGACATGAACTTCTGAAAATTACATGTGTTGGACTGATTGGGCCATACTCTAAGAGCTGCTCGGGTGGGTCGAGATGGTCGACACTAAGCCTTCGTTATCCTCTTAGCCTTCATTTGTTCATGGTAATCATATGAGAACTGGACTGGAATGTTTCAGCAAAATTACAACTTTTTGGTCCTTGTTGGGGAGATGACCAATTATAGTCAGGTACCATAGCTGTCGTTTCTTTTCATGTGTGGAATATTTTGAGTTCAATTGTTCAGGCTCGTTCCGATATGTGCATGGGTGTGATTCTGTCATAAATTTCAGGAACAGAGTTGTTCTAGCCCATTTCATGCTGAATAAGAGGTTGAAGTGGGCGTGCTGGGTTGTGATGTCCGTATTGTTGAGTCGCCAGTCATCATCCTCCGTGCTCCCGAGCAAAAAACCTCGAGCTTGGTGGAGCAGATTTGGCTTTTCGCAATTTTGTATTGAAGATGCTCTAGAAAGAAGACGAGTAGGGCGCAAGAGTGACTCTGCTATGGAAATTTGATAGCATAGTTCATTATGTATGAGTATAAAGAGAATCCGGATTTTGCATCACATCTTTGTTGGGTGATTCATCTATATATGATACATTGGATGAAACTTAGAGAATAATCAAGAAGCCATCGATCTGGTGACTCCAAATCTACTATCATCAGAGTCTTGTTTTCTTAGCTTGTAGCATTATGCGAGGATATGTGAGGACATCTTCATATGTATGCTAAAGTTTTTAAAAAAATTCCAAGATGAAAGAGGTTGTAGAGATAATTGGACTTTGTTGATGCATAAATAGACACCATATGTCGTCTCACATCTTATTCGATTTCATTTGTTTCATTTGTGTGTCCATAATTTCTTTTTTTATTATCCTATAGAAACGCACGATCATTCAGCTAGTTCTTAATTAAATATGTTGGCAAATTGCTACTCTAGTCCACATTGCCGCTCTCCTCGTGGCCGGAGCTCTGCAGCAGCAGCCTGCTGATGTCGTCGGCGATGAACTCGGCATCCGTGCCACTGCCGGTGAGCCCTCTGGCCGCCATACCCGCGCGGTACAGCCCCTTCTCTCCCTTGGGAGACTTCCCCGTTACCTTCCCGTCCTTGCCAATCAGCTCGTCGCCTTCGTCCTAAAACCAGTTCAGATTATTCTAGCTAGCTGAGGAATTCAGAAGAAAAACTTGATCGATTCATGGCATGAAACGGACCTTGAGCCACTTCTTGGCCGTGCAGCGGTACCCGGTGGCGAAGATGATGGCGTCGAAGCGGTGCCGCCTTCCGTCGGCGAACTCCACCACGTCCCGGTCGATGCTCGCCACCGCCGGCAGCACCTGAATCTTCCCTTCCTTGATCCTGTCGAAGGTGCCGACGTCGATGACCGGGTAGCCGCCGCCCTGCTGCATCCAGGCGAAGGGCCCGACGGCAGGCCGCGGGAGGCCGTGCTTGGCGGTGTCGCCGAACACGAGGCGGCAGGCGAGAAGCGTCATCCTGTCGACCATCCAGAGGGGCAGGTACCTGAGCAGCGGTATGGACGCGCTCATGATCTCCCTCGTCATCAGGTGGACCTCGCCACGGACGACGACGGAGCAGCTGCCGGCGCCGCCCTCGGCCAGGTCCAGCGCGATCTCCATCCCCGAGTTCCCGCAGCCGACGACGAGCACCGCCTTCCCCTGCATCCCCTCGGCGGACCGGTACTCGCCGGCGTGGATGGTCTCGCCCGGAAACGTGTCCAGCCCTGGCACCGCCGGCACCACCTTCTCGTCGAACTTCCCCGTGGCCACCACCAGGAACCTCGCGGCGTACAGCTCCGCCTCGCCGGTGCCGAGGTCGACGGCCTCCACCTCCCACCGGCCATCGTCCACGAACCGTGCGCTGCGGACCTCGCGGCGGAGGCGGAGGCGCGCGCGCACGTCGAAGCGGTCGGCGTAGGCGTCGAGGTAGCGGACGAAGTGGTCGCGGGGGAGGTAGGCGGGGGCGTCGTCCGCGTGCGGCGCGTGGGGGAGGGCGCTGTGGTGCTTGGGGAGGTGGAGGTGGAGGCGGTCGTAGGCGCGCTTCCGCCACAGCGAGCCCACGCAGTCGTCGCGCTCCAAGACGACGCTCTCCACCCCGCGCACCGCCAGGCACGCCGAGGCAGCCAGCCCCGACGGCCCCGCACCGACGATGATCACATCCACCGGCGGCGCGGTGTTACTGGTAGCACACCTCGTCGTCGACATTGTTGGATGGAGAGAGTAGCTACCCCTACCTGCGTGTGCCTGCCGTGTACGATGATCACTACTAGTGAGGACAGTGCGTGCCTGGTTGTATACCTGCGTGTGCCTTGTGGTGAACACGCTTTTTCTGGCGGAACCGGTCCCTAGCGGACAACCATCGCCCACTGATTTCGTGTTGTATTTTAGTGTATCTTTATTTTCCATTTACATATATAGAAAAGGCAGATTGATAGCGGTCTATTGTACCTATTTAATACCATATATTTTACCTATTTAATACCACACTCAATGACATGTGGGTACCGCCAATTTGTGTCCCACATGTAAGCGAGTTGTGGGTATATGTTTCCATTAAAAAGAGCAATATTGCTGTCAACTCACCCATGCTTTTTAGTTTTCTTTTCAAAATTGTATCGTTTTTATCTTTTACACCAAACAGGGACGGAGCCAGCGTCTGACCTTAAGGGGGGCAAGGTGTGCATGTGATATGATTGAGGGGGGCTGAGCTAGCAAATCTACCACAAATAAGGAGATGTCATGGCTAATATTCTTAAGAAAATCATGAGCATAGGGGGGGCGTCGCCCCTGCTCGTCCCCCCCTTGTCTCCGTCCCTGACACCAAAAGTTGGATTTCTGATATGTTTTGATATTTTTAGTTTCTGGTGATTAAATCTCCAAAACAAGATCAATATTGAACATATTTTTAAAAATCTTAAAATTTGAATTTTGAAATTGAAATGAAATTTTAATGATATATGTTGGAGTATAGTAGAGGTTCCATGCATATGTGTTACATTTTATTTCGATAACACATATTTTATAATACTTCTCGCATATTTGATATAACATATGGGCGAGTATAATAGAGGTTCCATTCATATTTCATTATGGTTCTATGCGACACCACATATATTTTATGAAGATTGAAAATAGGACTAAGAAGTCCAAGTATATTTGAAATATACTAACAAAGTATCCGAAGTATTTGAAATTTATGTGATGACTTTTATATTTATCTGACATGATTTTCTAAAAGATGAGATATCCCGAAAAATGTTTCATGGTAAAAATTATTTCCCCAAATACTTTAAATAAAAAAAAAGAAACTTTCAAATTTCTGGAAAAGTTATTTAAAAGTTTTCTATGGAAACCCACCGAAAATATATTCTATAATATCTTAATAAAAATTATTTTCTAAATTGAAATACAACCTATATACATCAAATACAAGTCAAAATACAGGCAGAGAGGTATGGACACGGTGACAGGTGGCAGCTCTTGACTGCTTCTGCCTGCCGTGTACGATGATCACTACTAGTGAGGACATTGCGTGCCTGGCTGTATAGCCGTGTAATGGTAGTCGAGAAAGGCAAGATATCTACCAATCCATCTTTTCTTTAGCCTTGTCTTGTTTCCAGGAATGCGATCGAGAGATGTGCAGTCACCGTTGATGTCTGGTCGATCGCCGGTAATGTTGGCACATCTGATCAATCATCATATAAATCTAGAATCATTTTCTTCCAGAAATGCAATACCCTAGGCCACGGTACCATCTCCACCGTCTATTTATTGGAGAATTTGGTACAGACTTTGAAAATTTTCGTTCCACCTCTGTACTGTCTATTTTCTTTAAATCCACTGCATTTTGCAGCACGCCACCTACGTTTTCAGTTTTTTTACATATGAGGATTCTGTTTCACATCACACACACGCGCTAAGTTGATAGCTAGATGAGGCCAAGCTTATTCAAAGATTTATCAAGATTAATCAATAATTTCTTACCAAATCTGCCTCACAAGATTCAACAGGATTCAAAATATTTTCAACATATTTTGTTATTTGTTTCATGCATAATTTATATAAGGGCTGGTCTAGCGGGCGTCCGGGCATTGGATGGCAGGATCTGGCGCACCCCTGCAGAAGAAAAGGGCTATTTTTTTAATAATATATTTTTTAATCAATTTTGGAAATAATAATACGCAAAACTACAGATTTTCAAAACTAGTACTTATTCGGTGCGGCGCGGACTGGACTATAACCATTCATCTCGGGCGAGAACAAAAGGATCCCATCAGTTTCGGCGGCACCAAAAGGTGGATCCACGGGCCCCTCGCGTGCTGCCAGCTCCGGCGGCACCAAAAGATTGCTCTGCGGGCCCCGTCACGCGGTCTGTCAGCGGACAGAGAGATAGCGCCCAGGGGAGACCGGCCGGCAGGGCCTTTTGGTGCGTGCGTTACTGACTGACGCCTTTACTTCGCGCAGCGCCCCGCTCCGGCTCCCCTCGCGTTCTCTCTTCCTTCTTCCTCGTTCTTCCTCTAGCTCTCTCCATTTGTAGCACACTTGTGGAAGATGTGCCATCTGTTCCGGTTTGTAAAGGCATTTAGTCCCGGTTTTTCAACTAGGACTTCGAAATCGAGACAAAAGGGCTACCTCTTTAGTCCCGGTTCGGCCACAAACCGGGACTAAAGGCACTCACGGGCAGCGTCGAGCGCGCGGGGCCTTTAGTTGTAATACGAACCTGGACTAAAGGTTTTTTTATTTATTTTTTCTAAATTTTCTTTTGTTTTTTTTTTTCAATTTATTCTTAAACTTTTGAATTGTTTGACTCGTTAATCTCCCACATCTCCCATTTTTAACACTAATTATACTTAATCTTAGTTTAAATTGTACTTACGATCAAACTTCCTGGCCGGTCACTCATCCTAGCACTACTCCACCCCCCGCACACTTAACTTCTCCAATCCATCTCTCCCACCCCGCGCGAAGGACCCTTATACTTTGTTGTCAAGACTAGTATATCAATCCTATTAACTCATATCAAATATGTGACACGTTTTTATTTTTTGAAATTAAAAACAACTATTTTTAGTAAACAATAATAAATAAGTAATAATAATATTTTATTCTAATGAAAATAAAAACTAATTAAATTAATATTTTATTCTAATAAAAGTAAAAACTAATTCAATTAATATTTTATTCATTTTTGCCATTTATTCATTTAATATGACATAAATAATATCTTCAAATCTGTAAATCGAAATTCGACAAATAATATATCCATTATTATCAGAAAAATGCGAGGAATTCATATATGACATAAAAAAATACTAAAATAATTTAATTTCTGAAATATTTTTTTTTCTTTTCGAATTTTAAGAATCCAAAACGGCCTAAGGATGTTGAAATCAAAGAGCTAATTTTTTTCTGCACGTTTTGATAGGTTATGCTTATTTTACATCGTATGCAAAAGTTATGGCCATTTGAATTTTTCATAACATTTTTTTGTAAATTATGTCGAAATTTATAGTTGTTAATTTTCGTAACAACTAAATCACTTAATATAACTACAGTTTGAAGGATTTTATTTTTAGAAATTTTTATAATTTTTCTGCATAATTTTGAATCTAGAAAAGACGATCTCCAGAAGGATTTGTGCCCTCACGGCAGAACTTGAGACTTTTTTTTGCCCACTTTCTTTAGTCCGTGTTGGTAATACGAACCGGGACTAAATATCACACCTTTAGTCCCGGTTGGTGATACGAACCGGAAATAAAGGGTTTGGCACCGGGGACACCCCTTTTAGTCCTGGTTGGTGATACGAACCGGGACTAAAGGTCCCGTTTGACCCGGGACTAAAGATTGCTGGCGTTCTAGCCATTGGAACCGGGACTAATGCTCACATTAGTCCCGGGTCCAACCATAAACGGGAATAATGCTCCGAACTGGGGTGGACGAATGGCTCTTTTTCTACTAGTGGCAACACCTATCAACTCGATTCAGCTCCATTTTTCACCAAATCTTGTGCTAAATTGCAGTAGGCTGTAAGGGAAACCCTGATTTGTTGATGGGATAGACTGGAGAAATGATTTTTGGTGGGAAAGTGATGGTGTTCCTGGAGAGCAATGTCAATGGGGAGCCTGTTGTTTGATCCATAGTTGAGCTGCGTGGTATAGTGCCGGGATTCACAAGCTTCAAGGGTATATCCTAATTTCTCGCTAATTACAGTTCATTGTGAATTATTATGGGCTATGGAATGTTGTCTGTTAGCTGTTAGAATTTTGGCGCGTTCGATTAGATGTATATTTATAGGTTGTATTTTGTGATGGCACTTAGCATCTTATGATTTACTTATTTTTAGTCGTTAGAATTTTGGCGCATTGGATTAGATGCATATTTATAGGCTGTATTTTGTCGTGGCGCTTAGTATCTTACGATTTACTTATTTTTATTGTGAATAAATGTGGATGTGGTTGCTTAGTATCTAACAATTTACTGGTGGCAGTAGGCTTCGACCACAGCATGGAGAGGGTAAACATTGTCCTATCAACTTTGTTCTGTGTATCATGCAATACCTGTTTAATAAATCATTTTCGCGTGCAGGAACCAATGGACATCCGAGTATGTCTTTAGGCTCGTGTGCAAGTGAGGAGACAGACGTGTTCACCAGACACAACAGGATCAGGTTGACTGGTTCGGTATGTTTCAGACTCCACCGCCACAGCCCACACATCATACACAACACCATGATGACGGCTCACAGATTCCTCCTCGTAACGTAACCTGGGCGCACCCCATACGTTTGGATGGAGTACACTTCCCTCTCCGTGACCTCGCCGTGGCCGACGACAGTGATATATATCTATCTATGTATGAGACATATATCTATTCATGTGAGAAACATCTATATATGTATAAGACATTTATTTATATATGTATACTAATAGTTCATACGCATAGAACTCACAGGCAGGCACTGGTTTCTTGGTCCCTTCACTCGGAGTACTTTTATTCTACACGGTAATAACTACTACTACTCCATCGCTTCAGTACTTTGGCACCTGAGGATGGATCAGATCAGCGAGTAGCCAGTAGCACCAAGTGTCCCCTGATATGGTCCGCAGGTTGCACTCCGCCGCCGTGACCAGCGTGGCGGCGAAGCCCCTCTGCACCTCCTTGGGGCAGCCGCGCAGGTCACCAAGCTGGCCCTCCACCACGTGCCCCCCTTCCGCGCGCACGCCTTCCATGAAGATGCGCAGCGCCTCGCACCGGCAGTGCTCCGGTACCACCGCCAGCTCCCGGCAGCACCGCTCCTTCGCCAGCATGGGGAGGCCAGGCCCGCGGTGGCATGCCCGGCTCACCACGTAGGCGCGGCAGGTGGCGAGCGGGTTGTGCGGGAAGGCCACGCCTGGCCGGCACCGGGAGTAATCCTCGGCGCCGTCTGCGGCGGCGAGGACAGTGAGGAGGACGACGGCGCCGGAGAAGAGGAGGAACAGGTCGTTGGATGCCATCGACTCAACTTGTTCTTGGCCTAGTTGCAGTCAAGGATTTATGGATCCAATGATTCATCAAGAGATAAGAGGGCAAAGCGCGCGGGCAATGTTCATTTCTTTTTTTGTTGGTGCTAGTTTGGAGCTTTTTGCAACTGAATTTGGAAAGATCCGACAATCTATGGTTTCGCTTGGACGCATCACATGGAGTTTCCTTTCTGTCTTCTTTTTTCATGCTTACTATTGCCTAGTTTTTACGTCACATGAAGTTTCTTTTCTGTCTCCCTTTTTCATGCTTATATTGCCTAGCTTTCACTTTTCCCTTGAGCTTCCTTTCTGGCTCCTTTTTTCATGTTTTTTTGAATGGTCCTTTTTTCATGTTTATTGCTAGTTTTTTACTTTGGCAAATTCTAGGCTTGAGCAGGCCGATATAATCGTTCGATGACCATCTATACACTAAATACATTCGAATATAAACAAATCTCCGACATCTATTTCGAGACGGGTAATCATCACTACAGTTCCCTCTTCTGAAGAACGTAGTGCAGAAGTAAAAAACATATGGCCTGGTAAGATCAATCATCCCCATGCAACAGCACTGAATATGCATAAATAGTCGGTTTCCATTCTACACAGAGAACTTTCACCCAGGTGCAGAAATGGACAGCAAAAGAAGATTGACACGGGAATAGCAATTACATTATACAGATATACATCAGAAACAGTTAATTTAGCTACGTTTTGAAGAGAAAAATACAAAGGTTCAGTTGAAAACAATAAGCCAATAGTCAGGAAGTTTAATAAAGCGAGAAGATATTACCTTCACTACCAGGCTCTACAATAAAACTAGGTAACAAACACAAATTTGATGTTAGGCAAGGAAGGAATTTGATGGAAATTAACTGAAACTGTAGAACCAAACCAATTCGAAGAAAATAAGAAGAGAAGCTGACAAATCTATTAAGTACCCAGTTTGCATCCTACCCAAGGGACGTGCAATCTGCTGAAGAAATATAGAAGAAAAGAACGAAACACAAACAGCAGTAACATTCTGAATATAAATTACATAATCACCCTTAGTGGCATATATAGATATAACATCAAAGTATCAAGTGTTCATATAAAATTTGAACAGCATAACGAATATGTCAAAAGAAATCATTTTATCCTCGGCGACCTCAAACTCATTAAATGTCAGTTTTTTGAAATGCTAAATACCAGCTCCTGATATGTTACTATTTTTAAAAAGCTAAATTCCACCAGTCTAAATTCTGAGAAGTCACTCTTTTGAAAAGCTACTAATATTGAATGTGGCAGTCAACACTACCAACATTCGATGCTTCATTTCGCACTTTATGGTCTATATAAGAGTGTCACTCTGAGGAGCCTTGGCTCGCAAACAGGAGGATTTATGCAGTGAATAACATGTTACTGAAGATGAAAGTTTGGATCCAAGAATCTGAAATCTCAACAGGAATCATAACAATTTCAGCTCTAACATCAAAACTCAATCACAAGTTGTACATGTAACTCACATCCAGAATGCCACTGGACGCTTGTATGATTCATTAAGCTCATGGGCATCTGTCATCTCATAGGAGCATGCCAGTCGCCTGCTAGTCCTCAGCTCTCCATCTTTATCATACTTGAGACGAACTGCATAATCCTTTCCAGCCTGATCCTCATGCGCCACGCACTCGAGCAGGCAGTACCTGCTGTCGCCCATGGAGAGGAGCGTGGCGCCAAGGTGCCTCTTGCGGTCCGCGTAGAACAGCTGCTCCTGCCCGAGTTTCCACGTCGGCATAGTCTGGCATTCAGCGTCGGCGGCTACAGGCATGGCGTCGCAGCAGCAGACACGGCCAAAGAACCACCGGGAACAGAGGGTGATCCCCAGTGTCTCGGTATCGTACACCGGGAAGTCGGTGGCGCCGTAGGCCGGCAAGGCGAGGATCTTGGTGCCATGCGCGCCGAAGAACCACAGACGGCCGTGATGGCCCTCGAATCGCACGGCAGGGGGCTCGGGGAGGGGCTCCGGCGCCACTTCCCCCTCCTGCAGGTTGCATTCACAGAAGGCGTCGACGTCTATCTTGCGGACGCTGTACCCTCTCTCCCAGTCATCCACTACCAGATACACATGCCGCTGCGGCGGCGGCGGCGGCTGCTGGTTCTGGTTCTTGTTGCGTCGCTTGGCCGATCCTCTCCTGCTGTGTCGGTTGACCGGGCGGAATGAGCGCTTCGGTGTGCATTTTACCGTATGGGCTACTGAGCTTCATACCGTATGGGTTATTAGCCACCAGCGGGCTGGGCTGGCTGGCGGAGCGGCAGTCTCTTTATTTTTCAAGGGGAAATATCTGTGCTTAAATTCTTTTTTAGGAAACAGCCAGGAGTCCGTACTGCTTTGAACTTTACTATGCAGAGATTTTTTTTATCAAATATACTTATTGATTAAAGTAAAATTGTAATAACTCGTGTACTATTGAATCTATCCGCCAAGCACCCAATTGGTAGGTACCAGCTAGGTATGGGTGTGAGTACAGTCCTATACCCCCGCAAATAGCGAGTATGTGTAAAATTTTGTATCCATAGATTATGTCGGTATGACCATATGGTACGATATTGCTCTATCTTGTCTATTTCCATCCTTAATCTCGTGAGATACGCTTTCCTGGATCGGCATTTTATTGTCCTAACACGTTCGTAACATGTTCCTCAAAAAATGACCTAAGACGTTCTTAACTTTTTTTCTTCTGAGAGAACGTCGTGTGCTTTATTGATCAATCAGCCATAGAGTCATTATTACAAATAGAATCACCACAGTGCACCTTTCTTGATATTGATCGTTAACCCATTGCCGATCCTCCACAATGCACCTTTCTTCACCAATTCTCTTCCATACAGAATACTACTACGCCACGTATAGGATACCAATCGAGGACAGGAAGCAGACCAAAAATCACAATTCAGGAAATATGCCAACACGTTCTTCCTTTTAAAACCCTTGCACGTAAAGACTAAGGATCCGTGAGCATATGCCAACACGTTCCTCAAAACAGTCCGGCCCACTTTTTATGAATAAAGACAAACTGCCGAGCCGGACCCGCTGAAAGGCTGATGAAAAAGGCCCACGGAGCCCAGAAACAGAAATATGGCGTGAAACATCGAACGCACCTCGTCGCTAATCGATCTCCTACGGCCCACCCCGATCCCCCAATTCCAGCTGCCCTCCCCCTCTCTTCGCAAAAAACAAAAACTGCTTCTTCCCCGGCCACCTCACCGCCGTCGCCGGGGCCGACGGGGTGCTTCAAGTGCGGCCGCTCGGGACTCTTGCCCCGCGACTGACCCTACGCCGTCCCCCACCAACCCCACAGAAGGCTTCTCCTACCCGGCGCTCTCTTCCCGCTTCTCCCACGGCGGCAGGGGCAAAGGGGGATGGGGCGCTGCCGGAAGGCGGAAAGAAGAAGTGGAGGAAGGAGAGGGCGACGCGCGCGGGCCAAGATCACTACGGGAATGCTTCTCTCCGCCGACGTCCTGGTGCCTTCTTCCTCCGACCTCCGCTACCTCCCCCGAGACGTTACCATGCTCCACCAGGTAGTACCTTGGTCGGAGCAATAGATATGGTACAGCCGAGGAAGGCATTTCAAATGTCCATGTGAGGTATGTTCTTGCAGCATAACAAGCACTGACAATGAAGGATTTTTCTCAACTTATGTCCGATGACTGAATTTGTGCAGCATGCATCATAAAGCAAGAAACTAATTAGTCTGTCTTGTGCTCCATAAATTTAGGTAGGCTATATGCCTATGTTACCTCTGTCTTCCTACAAGAAGCACACAGTAAAAGGCACCTACCAAATGCTGCTGTAGAATAATTAAAGGAAACTACCCGAAGAAGACACTACTGAATGCAAATACACTCTTTATTTATTTATTGACATACATAAAAAGTTCACTTACAACTGAGAAACATAATGGGTATAGATTGAATTCCAAGCAAACAATCAAACAAATTAAATACTCCCTCTTTCTCAAAAAGGATGTCGCAAATTTATCTAAATTTGGATGTATCTATATACTAAATTGTGTCTAGATACATTCGAATTTAGCCAAATCTACGACATCCTTTTTTGGAAGGAGGGAATACATCTTGTTTCACTGCAGAACGTTTGGAAGAGAATAAAAAACAGTCTTTTCTTCTTTATTTTTAAGAAAGCTGAAAAACAATATGTAGGAAAGGTAATTTGCACGAGTATTGAGAAGGCAGAAGGAACCTGCAGATTCTAATCATCTTTGATTAGTATATTTCCTAGTTGCTGTTTGATGATCTCAGGCACCCCATTGGTATCGTGCAATTTAATCTGAACGAGGTTTGGCCGTTCCTTGCGAAGAAGATGACCTGCATCAGGGATTACTTCTGTGACTGTTCTGTTCCAGTTGACATTTCCCTGTAGCACTATGGTTTCGAGACTTCGAAGGCTTTGCTCGATGACGAGACATGAAGGTATCCTATCACCCTTCAGATTTAAGTGGCCAAGGAGAGGCATGTTCTTGAGAGCAGCCTGGAGCGCAGGCAGACCCTTTGTTTCTTGTTCGGTACCCTGCATCTCCAGTTCCAGTGACAGTAGGCTTGTCATCTTGTCCAACGGGCAATTTCCCTCCTTCCACTCTTTCGAGATATCGAGCCTGACACCGTGTAGCGTCTGTAGCTCGCTACCACCAGGACCACCCTCGTGTTCTTTCACGACGACTGGCATTGTTGTTGGAAGCATGAGCTTGGTTGCGAGCACATGCCGCAGCGTCTTGATCTTCCAGAACTTCAGGTCAATCTCCTCGACCTCTGTGTTCCTAATGTCGAGCGTCTGCAGGTGGAGCAGCCTCGAGATGCTGGACGGGAGTTGCTTCAGGGACTGGGAGTCAATGCGCAGGTACCTCAAGTTAATCATGTCACCAATCCTATCCGGCAACCCCTCAAGCCTCAACCCCTGTACGGAGATGATGCGGATGAACTTAGAACCACGCAAGAACTCGAGATCATGGGAATGGTGCTGGCCGCCATTGTTGATGATGCGGCATATGAAGGAACGCAGCTTAGGCAACTTTTTGTTGGCGAAGGTGCTTGTGTATCGTCTGCCGTAGTCACTCTGAACGGAGAGGCGGCGTGCCGATGGTGGCACATGGACATCATGTACGTCGCTGTCATTGATGGTCTCCATCAAGCCAGATTCACGGACCTCTGACTGCAGGAACCCCATGAGGCTCTTGTGAACTCTGACAAGCTGGATGCCACCGCCAACTTTCGTCTCCTCCACCTCAACGAGGCACCTCAAGACTAATTCCTTGAGGTAGTCGTGCCCAACCTCCATCATGGTCTTTCTGTTTTGTGGCTTGATGAAGCCCTCTCCAATCCACATCCGCACGATCTCATCGGCATAGTGGCATGTACCGTTGGGGTAAGCGGCGAAGTAGAGGAAGCATGACTTGACATCGTTGGGGAGATCTTCGAAGCTCGCCCAGAATATTATCTCGATCGCCCTTATGTTGCACATGTGGTTACTTTCGTGCCTCCTAGAGCCGTGATTGCCACCGTTGTTGTCTTGTTGTGGTGGATATACAGACTCGAGCTGCTGCTGAAGAACTGCTTCCCACTGGACATGCCTCTCTTTGAACCGGAGAAGTCCGGCCAGAAGCACTATAGCCATAGGGTATCCCCCTGTTATACGGTGTACCAGTTCCAAGTACCTCCCATAATCCTCCTGACTGTTCACCCTTCTTATTCCTTCTTGACTCTTCCTCAGCACCTTCCACAGGAAAAGTTGTCCACTTCTTTTTTTATCCAGACGAGTCAGCACGTATACTCCGTTGACGCCATGTAAGTTCATGGTATTAGCATGCCAAGCGACTTGTTCGTACTCGGTATCCAATATGAGCATCACACAGCCACCGATATTATTTTCGTCCGTGGGGTCAGGCAGGCTCTCCCTGACGCAGTTCAGGATGGCTGTCGAGGATATGCCGCCCAGAATCAGTAGGTACCTCTTTCCTTGCAGAAGGCAACGGAGCTTGTGACTGATATCCCAGCCCTCTTTTTCGCCCTCTTTTGCTATCATCTCCCGCTCATAGTCGTAGCACAGAAGGGATGCAAGTTCATATACCTTTGTAAGGAAATCTGTCGTGCTGGAACCGGGCTCCATGTCGTACCGAACTAACATTTTCATCTCTGACTTCATCTCACGATGGATAATCTTTGCGAGCGTGTTCTTTCCGGCACCACTATCCCCAACTACGGAGATGAACATTGGGTGTTGTGGACCGTTTCTCATAAAAAGGAAATGACTACGCTCATCTTTACGGACCAGCATCTGCTTAAGAATCTCCACGTCCCGGTCAAATACCACTGCGTTCTCCAGGTTATCCCGCCTGTTCATATATGTATGTATATATGTTTTTTGTCAGTTTTTGCTAAAGGATTTAATATACTGAATTCAAATTTGTGTCTATATAGTGTACCATGCTGCAATTGCTGTGGTGGAGGATGCTAATACCACTGATGGTGTATGCACAATCTGGTATTCCTTTTGGTTCTCAGAGATTTGGTCGAGCCTGCTCTTAATCATTTTGATCCGACCAGCCAACCCATGTCGGACCATGGCTTTTGCAAACAGGCCAGTGAAGTATCTGCGCAGGGCTATCCAGCGTCGACGAGAACCCTGTTCTTTTGCATTATTAGCGAGAAAATCTATGCATGAACTCAACAAAGAGCTGAATAAACAGTTCTTTTCTAAAATTGTTTTGTAGAGCTAAATCTTCCAGGCTTGTGTGGATGAAGGTCTAAATTTGGGCAACCCCTTGAACCCGCAAACTAAAACATAGCTCATCACCAACACTTGGTTCACAGCAAAAGAGGCCAAAGAGAAAGATTGAGGAAAGAGCCGTAGAATCAAGCAGAAAGAAATAATGTATAGAGCCTCAACGAAAGTTTTGTTTCTACAATAGGTGTTCTGTTTCTACCGCATCGTGGGTTTCTACTGTATGTTTTCTACTGCTCGCGTGTGTCTATAGCACCTTGTGTTTGTACTGCATATTTTCTACTACATTTCGTGTTTGCACTTTATTCTTTCTATTTCTACTTGTTGGTGTGTTTCTACTTTAGTGCATCGTATGCTTCTATTACACTTTCCTAGTGCAGGGTAGGACGACGAACGCACCTCCTGGTAGAAGAAGTCATCGAGGGCGTCCTCGGCGTCGAAGGCGACATCGCGCGTCTGGCACACCCACACCCGGGTCAGCCCGTCAGTGCCGGCACGGCGTCTCCGGTCGGCGTCGCGGACGAAGGCCTGCAGCCACTCCAGCCGGTCGCGCAGCAGCACAATGTCATGGCCGTCCTGGAGCAGGGCCCTGGCCTCGCTCACCGCGAGCTCCCCGAGCTTGGAAAGCACTGCCGAGATGGCAGTCTCCGCCATGGTTGGCTAGCTAGCTAGATGACTGGTTAGTCTCTAATTCCCTCCCTCCCATTGGTTAGCTAGAATGCTTGCTGGCTCTTGCAGTTGGGGTACTTTTTTTTGTGCGTAATGCAGTTGGGGTACGTTGACCTAATGATTACCCTGCACATTACAAGCATAGCTGCTTCAGTGAATTATTACCATATAATTGGAGCTCGTTTATTCTTGATTTTCCAACAACTCCTTGTTTTAGCAACATCATGCATGTTATTACTCCAGAACAACACATTCCAGCTGGGTGGAAATGCTCATGTCAATCTGTTCTGGTCAAGGTTGATTAAAAAAAAGCCAATAATCAATCATATCTCAGCATGTTCACAAACCGTCTGACTAGGTGTATAACAAATTGAGCTCGTTATTCTCGACAGCTCCTTGTTGTAGCAACTTAACTAGTGAAGACCCATACTTAGACCTTGGCAGCTCAGGCTTGCTGTGTGTAGCATCTGCTAGGCTGGTGCCATGTGTTTAGTTAATTATTTCCACATGTGCTTAATTATTTCCACAGAAGATATGGCAGAGATTTTGTGTTTAGTTAATCACCCCTCACATGGCTGTCTCCTTCTATGGCCTCGTGTGAGTCACTGACATTTTTTTTTTCAGAAAGAGAGCGTCTTCTCGGATGCTATTCTGACCTAATAATGCAAAGTTTTCCCCTATTTTGTGTAATATTAGTTTTCGCGTCAAGTTCAGAAAATTTCTTAACCTAGATGAAAATGAGCACATACAACCCCATTATACACTCTTCTCGTCTGGATTCAAACTATAACTCTGTTCTGGGCATCCTAGCGCCTTGTGTAACGTGTATACCTTCCTTTGGCGTGCTTGGCAGAAAAGTTCATCTTCCAGCCAGCACAGGTCTTCGCAGCGACGAAGGCCAGAGCTCATCTGTAGGAAAAGTCTGCAGCCGTCTCTCTTCTTCAGGCCTCCGTCCCCGCGTCAGGATTCGGATCAGCAACAAGTATTGGTCCTGGATCATTGCAGTGCAGGTACAAGAATATACACATATGCTGGCTGCTTGGAAGGAAGGATAGGGTCATCATCCTTCATTCAACTTCACTGCTATGACCTGTGAAGCGATTTCTTCGCCAGGCTCATACTCTCTTAAGGCCGACTGCTGCCGCCTTCTGCTTGCTATCGCCAGACACATGCCTCCTTACTAACTGTACCACATTGCAAGGGGCCAACAATGTGCTTTCAACTTCAGGCAATTGGGGCTTGGGATATCACACCGCAGTTGGCAAGCGGACTGTGCAGTATCTCTTTGAGCGCTGGTAGGATCTATGGCATTTTGAGGAATTTCAACTTTTAAGTTCATCATCAGGCTAGGCTAGCGCTGAAGATCCGAAACAGATCCCTGGCATTTTTGTATCTGTTAATGTTCCGTCAGAAGTGTGCGTGGATCCATCCACGCTCTTGTCTATGATATGGTTTAAAGTAATAAAGCTTATGAGTTTCCAAAAAAAGAACTACGGAGTACAACTTATAATCATATGTTATCATTTCTTAAATTTTGAATAACAAAATATATGTTTTGTGCAAAATAAGTTTCTTTAAATTTATTTTACAGATTTTGGAAAAGGTAGGCTAAAAAAGATGTTCACCCGGTTTCTGAAACCGTTTCAATAGTTAGAAACATCCATATGATTTTTTATGTATTCCATCCGCTATGCGAAATATTCAAATGTAACCTATGAACGCTCATACAAAATGTCCACGTGACTTTCAACAATTATCTCAACATGTAGAAATGTTGAGTACACCAAAGTAAACTTATTATATGTTCCACCTTCCATTGAGTATGTTCATCATTTGTTTATTTTCCGGGTAAATTCTAAAAATGTCAAGGGAAAGAGAATAAATTCATTTTGATACGTTCTATTTTTTTAAAACAATTTTTTCTATGGGAACATATCACGTAGAAAGGTAAATAAGAATCTATTATATGAATGTTTTTGTAAAATGATATCAATAGATTGTGTTGACGGGACACATGAAATATCTAAATTTGAAAAAGTTAAGAAAAAATCAATATAAAATGTCTGAAAATAAAACTAAATGATCAATATAATAGAAAATAAAGGACAAAAATAAGAACTATCTTATGAGCCGACGTAATAAAAAAGATTGTGCTTTGAAAAAACAAAAAGATGCTGTTGGGCTTTGGGATTCCACTGCAACCTGGAACACTATCAGGTAAGGCCCATCAATACGGCCCATGATTGTCCGTCTAAGCCAGAATAAACTAGGAAAAAATGGCGCCAATCCAGATCGTCGCTCCCGCCAAAAAAGAAGTAAATCGATGCCCAATTCTGCCTCACTCCATGGCGGCGTTGTCGCCGATGGGTTGCTTCAAGTGCGGCCGCCCAGGCGTATGTCAGTACCCTGAACCTCCTGAGACACACCTCAACTCCGTCAGTTATCCTACGGTTCAGACTCAAGATCCTACCTCAACGGTCCAGATACGTTCCGGAAGTGAAACAGTAACTGAAGCACTGTTCTCTGTATTTTTTTGTTACTTGTTATAACTCGAACCATTATATGTATCAGCCATGCTGTGAGCTAGGAGTAAGGAAGTTGAAACTAAAGTAGCGTATTATTAGCCTAGCAGCTTTCCTTCACAAACTCTGGGTCGATCTGAGATCTGATCTTGTATCGCTATTCCTCAAATCAGTATGCACATCTGAGTTCCTGTGATCTAATTTGATTCGGGCATTACAGCATACCGCCGTCCTCCCCCACCAAAACAAAGCCCACAGCCGGAGGCGTCCCCCTGCTTCGCATGCCTAGGCTCACGGTGGCTTGGGCTTCCTCCTTCGCTACTTCCCCGAGGTGTTCAAGCCGCTGATCAACTCCAACTCCTTTCCAGTTCCGATGCAATTAGGTGATCAGTTGTAACACCCTCAGAATCGGACCTATGCAAGTTTTAGCGAAACCCGCCAAACCCGCATAGAAACGATTCAAAGGTGCCCACCAGGCACTTTCGTGCGGGTGGAAAACGAAGTAATAACATTACACAACAGTCCTCGATGGGATCCACAGAACAGATATATATAACAGCGACTCCATGAGTCAAGAATACAAATATAATATACAAAGATCCAAATCACCTTGAAACTGATCGAGCGTCCGACTACGGACAAGATGCAAATGGGACTAAGAGCCCTGAAGAATAACCAATGGCGTCCATAACCCTGCCCAGGCCAAGCCGGAAGGGTAACCCTGCTAACGGCGTCGATCTCAAAACCTGCTTAAACAAAAGGGGTGCCGACAACGGGCAAAGGAAAAAGAAGGAGCGTCAGTACTGAGGCCAGTACACGGCGAGGCTAGAATTCGGCGGTCCTCGCCTACATAGGTATGGTGGACTGAGCGGCAGCGGCAGCATGCACTAAACAACCTATAGAGACTCGATACAACTGGCGGTTATCAGAGGGGGTAAGAAAGACCTATTCGGCTCCAACCTGATACTAGCATCAAACAAACCCATCCTGGTGTTTCCCCCTCGAGACCAAACGAGGAAGTCAACCGAGGAACTCACACCGTTGGCAGTTTTACTTATTCAGTTGTCGTTGCAGCAATTACTAGTCAGGTATAGATAATCATCCTGATAAAATAAGCAGTGGGCACTTTTAGTTAATCATTCCGTTATAGTGGCAACACTTACTAGTCAGATACAATTAGCATGAGATAACCCAAAACCCAGCAGTTGTTGGTACTTTTATTCAGCCATTCCGTTGTAGTTGCAATACTTACTAGTCAGATACATTTGTCGCAAGCGACAACCAAACAAGCAATTGTGGGCAGTATTAATTAGCCATTCCATTATAGTGAAGCTGATTACTAGTCATTATAAGTCAAATTTATAGCAGTAAACTTTAGTTATGCTTGTCTATGATCGAGAAACTGTGCTCCAAGTCGTCCATATCCGCGGACACGGCTTTCAGAAAGTTTTACCCGGCCGGGATGCACCAATAGCAACACACACTCGATCAACCTCGGAAAAACCAAATCAAAACCCAACGAGGCCTTCACGACAAAGCAATCACAAGATTCAAAAATATTTCAGGGGGCCACCCCTTAAGTAGATCCCGCAACGGAGTAAGCAAGCTCCGAGACGGCCTCAAGGTCTGCGACAATGGCTGTAAGCGACTGGGAACCCGAAAACTCGGGGTGTCGATACCGCGTAATCACTCCGCTTACCTAAACAGTACAGTGTGCTATCTGTCGCACAATCGTAAATAAAGCGGTAAACATGGCATAAGTACAGGATAGTAAATAAAACCACAAACTAGTTTGTGGCCCCAAGAAATAAGACGGAATCAAGCTCTGGCTCAGGGGGGTCCCATATACCTCCCGGATGTGGATAGCGCGATAAAACAAGGAACAGGAATCAAGTACTCGGGGTCTTACGGGACACAAGTGGGCGTTCGGAAACCAAATATTATCTATCACTCACCGATGCCTCTGCTTATTCAATTTTTAGTTGTTAAACAGAAATTAAAGTGACGATAAGTAAAACTATGATCATCTCCATCAACAACATACGGCAATATATCAACAACTGTGGCACTTGACAACACGCGACAGCACTTGAGCAAGCGACTACGACGCGCAGGTCCAACTATCTACCAAACAACAGGTAATAGGATGTGTCCAAGGCAATATAGGGCTGCACGGTATATCACAGGTACGGAACTAAAGCATCGCAACACAGATAGCAATAGATCAACAGGAGGGAAGTAAATACTAGAAAAGTAAGATAGGTAGAAAGGGGGAGATGCTCGCCTGAAAACATTGTCGAAGGTTCAACCGAAGATCGGGGCGAAGCTCACATCAACTCAACGGCCTTATCCGCGAAGAAGCAAAACACTAGAAGAAACACCGGATGTACTATTTAATACAACGGCAGAGGATCGGCATGATGCATGTATGATGCATGGCATGGCAAAGTGCGATGCAATTAGGTCATATTAAGCGGAAACGGGGCCCCGACAAATAATTAATAGGTGCATGTTGTTTAGATACCCCGCAATTTAAATGTTATTTAGCAAGGCAGAATAGATCACCGATTCGCTACACAAGGTTAAATGAGGCCAATATGAGACTAGATTTGCCCGCATATGGGCCCCATATTTAATTATTAGGTGAATCGGCATAAGGCCCCCAACCAATGATATGCATGCGAGAATGACAATTATTATGCGACAAGTGTTGTTATGTTATAAAATAGGGTTTCGGGAAGGGGTTCACACTTTAGGGTTCGGCAGATCTTGGGTTCTGGGGGTTCGGGGTTCGACAGGGTCCGGGGTCCGGTCTCGGGGTTCAGGGTGCGACAGAATCGTTCTCGGACTCCGGGATCGTTCTCGGATAACAGAAGTAGAGCTTGTCGCATCCGGGGTCTTCGGGTCATGTCGACGGTCATGGCGTTCGGGATGAAGTACTTGTCGTTCTTGTGGCGATCTTGGCGGTTATCGGGTCCGGGGTGAAGTACTCGGCGTCCTCGAGGAGAAATACTCGTCGCACCCGTGTCGGCGAACTTGGCGTTCAGGGGGAAGTTCTCGGGGTCTATGGTGATCTTGTCCGGTACCGGGGTTCGGGTCCGGGAAGGAGTACTTGGCGTTTCATGTCGACGTTCTTGATCCGAGGTCATCGCCCCCCCCCCCTCTCGATGATCTTGGGGTTTGCGGCTCCACTTTCGAGGACGATCTTGTTTAATTGTTGGAGCCGTCGGAAGATCTTGTAGTCCTTGAAGGACTCGGGTGCTCGCAGGTTTGGCTCTGGTGGTTCTTCCGAGACTCGCGTGGTACTGAAGTTCTTGACGCGTTTCCCCTAAAAGCACAGAGGTGGGCCATCTGCAGCACATGCAGCTACGGCAGGAGGTAGCCCACATGGCAGCGGCGATGGGGTCGGCCGGCGAAGCGGGTTGGTGGCGGTTGGCCGGCGGGCTGCTGCAGAGGGGGCCGAGCCGCGGCTCGGGACGGGGTGCGCGGTCGCCGACGAGGAGGGGTCTTGGCGGGCTCGGCGACGAGGGGTGGAGGCAGAGCGCGGCGGAGGGCGGCTCGAGGTGGGCGAGGCGGCGCGCGGCAGGCAGGAGGGGAGGTGCGGTCGTCGGCGCGGTCGGGCACGGGGCGGAGGACGCGGGCCGGCGCAGAGGCGCAGAGGGGCGGCGGCGGACGGCGGCCTGGCGCGAGGCGGGGTGGAGGAGCGACGGCGGCTGCGCGGAGGAGCGAGGCGGAGGCAGGAGGGACGCCGGAGGGAGGAGGCGCGGTGGTGAGCGACGGCCGGAGAAGGGGAAGGTTGCCGGCGAGGGAGAAGAAGGGAGGCGCGGGGCCGCTCGCGGGGGCTCGACGGAGGGCGACGCGGAGGTCGAGGTGGGGGGCGCGCGGTCGCCGGAGCGGGGAGGCGAGCGGGACGGGGCGTTGGCGAGCGCAGCGGGGGGCGCGGCCGCGGCTGGCAGAGGGTCGAGCGGCGCCGGAGCTGGGGCGAAGAGGAGAGCTGCGGTGGCGAGGGGAGCACCGGCGGCGGGGCGGAAGCGGCCAGGCGAGGTGGGGCGCCGGCGGCGGCTCGGGGTGGCCTGGGGCGGGCTGGTCGTCGGCGGGCAGGGAGATGCGGGCTGGCGGGGCCTGGTGAGGGCGAGCTCGAGCAGGAGCTCGTGGAGGGGAGAGGCGCGAGGTTGGGGACGGGCACGGGCAGGGGCGCGTCGGGCAGGAGGTGGGGGTGGGACCCAGGGGCGCGTGGGGGTTGGTGGCTGGGGGGCAGGCGCGGGCCCCGGGTGTCAGCGGGTGGGGTTGAGTGGGTGGCGTGTGTGGTAGAGGTTGATTGGGTGAGGAAGAGGGGGAAGATGAGGTGGCGAGGACTGATTGGCCAGGATGATGTGGCTGTTTGGGTTGGGTAGATAGCTGGGTAGGTCTAGGATTTTACAGGGCGGTTAGGTGGACCGTTTTAAAAACAGGGGTGGTCGTTCGGGTCTACTCGGCCCGTTCGACTGCCCCACTAAAATAATTAAATGTTTTATTAATTAAACGGACCGTTTGCAAAACAATTTTAACAAAACAAAATATTCCGGCGACCCGGTTTTGGTTTTGAATTAAAGACGGGGCGTTTTAGAAAACAACACGGGCTTTGCAAACATAGTTTTAGACAAACAACATATGATGATGCCGATGCAATGCACAAATTCAACGCGATTTTCTAGTAGTGGTTTTGCGGGATGCCACATTAGTCTGTGTAGATGCAGAGGCGCTTTTGCTGCTCGTTCTTGTTACATGCCAGATTGTTTCGTTCGATTTTGGTCCTACCTATTTTGTTCTTCCAAGTCGATCCGATAGAGCTCTTTTGTTTGCCAAAACGACTGAAATAACAATGTTTTGTACAAATACAGGGAAACTGATGCCCTGCAATTATTCAGCAATTTACAGTGTATGTGGCATCAGAATTCAAATATTCAGAGACTTGTCTGTACTGCATATGAACAAATAGTGCAGCCTGCTGTTGCTCGATATACACGTGTGCTTATTCCGATTTCTGTTGGCTTCCTAATTTTGAGTTCGTGTCTGATCAAGCTTTACGTCCGACTGGCACTCTCGCTTGGTCCCTTATTTACTCCTTCGAGCAGTTTGAGCGCAAAGTTGAGAAAGTTGGGGCGAATAACTGTGTTAGTGATCTTAGGGTAAGCTTCTTTCTTCCTTTAGGCTTTGTTCTGTTAACCCCCTTCACTATTGGATTGGAGTGGAATGGGGAGGATTAGAGGGGAATTTGGTTTAGATGGGATTTAATCCTCCTCAATCCAAGTCAACCCCATCCATTTCTGGGTAAAGCGAACAAGGCATTGAAGGGTTTACTTCCGTGTTGTTACATGAGGATTGGGCAATTTTCAGAGCATGGTCAACGGCTATCCTTCGATCATGGAATATGCTCCAACGCATGGAGTTTCGGGAGGTATTTCTGGACGGATGTACGCGATTGGAGGACACGGCGAGGAATATTTTCTCACGACATGGATGGCCGCGTGATCTGAGGATTGAGCTATCTTAGTTTCCAGACTTTAATTTAGTGCCTTTTTGTAATGTTTTTTTTATTTTTGTCTTAGTCTGTCATTCGTGTGGCTGTGTGCATCTTAGTTATGCAGAGGCCGGGTGTAAGAATCAAATATTTGGTTAATAAATGTGCCCATTTCAAAAAAAAAAAGATAAATTTGCTTCCGCCGGATAGGATGCTAGAACAGAATAACATATGGCTACCACGGAAGTACATCTGGTCTCTGCAATGAAACGATATCAAGACCATAGTCGAGCTAATGAGGATTCACTCAGCCAAATCATTAAAAAAAAAGAATGAAAAAAAGTCACTCCTCAACATTGCTTGTGATCAAAATTAGCTCATCCATATAGGGAATATGGATGAATGCATACGTGAGTGTTGTATTGCAACATCGAAGAAAATCAACTTTCTTCACATACCATCTTCCCCATGCCCGACGAGGAAAAATTATATGGAGAGGAAACAACAAAAGGAGTCATCGCCCATTACAAATAATCCGATGTGTCCATTGGATATCCACATATGAGGTGACCGAGACTCACCGGGATATTGATCCATCAAATGTTCTCATTATATCCGCCAAGGCCCGAATCACCATGAATGTTCTCTCAAATTCTCAATTATTTATTTGAGTATCAGTTTTCCCCACAAGTCAAGACAAGCAAAGCATGCATATTGTTTGAGGAATGGTTCCAAGTGTTTGGTTTCTTCCATTAATTATGTGTTATAACTTGGAGATGTAAGGATTCACACCTCAAAGACCGAAAGGGGACGTTTTTGAGTGAGCTGCTACAATGTGTAACATTAGGTGATCCCTCCTAGTGCAAAATGCTTCTTCTATACATACACCATCCAAGATGCAAGTATTATACTAAAACCTGTCCTAAAATGAATTTTACTCTCTCTAAGTTAAGTGAAAACCAAAATTAAATTAAATATAAAAAATAGGAAAATAAGTAAAACTTCAACCTAGAGATTAGCAAAAGAACAACATCAACCATCAAGATCGCGTCACTCCTCCAATTCCTTGGTGTCAGTCAATTTTTTGAATTTGATCCAGCCAATTTCCTATGAGCCTTTCATGCAATGAAAAAAGTATGTCTCATCGTGTTGCACACTCGTACATAATCCTTAGATTCCACACATAATCTCTTCCAACATTACTTTTAGACACGTTGTATCCAAACTGATATATCGTTGCTTTAGTTTGCAACAATGTGTTTTATAGTTTAGATTTTGTGAAATGTGCAACATTTAGACAAAAGCTTTCTGATGGTCCACATCTCCTTTCAGTTTATTCTAAAATCTCAGCTCATGTGAGACACATCAAACATTTCAGCAAAGAATGTTGCACCTCATGACCAGAAAACCACATAAGAAGTGGGAGCACCAACATGGCAAATGGTCTAGAAATATGTAGTGAGTCATATATAGTGGTGAGCAATCTGCAAAAACTTTAGTTAAGTAAACCAAGATGGAAAGTGTGATGTCGCTGAATGGTGTAACTCATGAGGAGTAACATTGCAAGCAGGGACGGAGACAAGGGGGGACGAGCAGGGGCTACGCCCCCCTATGCTTAGGATTTTCATTGGAAATTTAGGCATGGAAGCTCATGTTTTAAGCTAATTTAACTAGCTTAGCCCCCCTCATTGAGATCACACACATGGTTTGCCCCCCTTGAACTTAGTTTCTGGCTCCGCCCCTGATTGCAAGCATGACCATAATGTTGTCTAATTCTTTTTTACAATATTGCAAAACAAGAAGGGCATGAAAGATGCCTTCATATGTTATACCGCATGGCACCAATGATGTTAGAATTGAGGCAACTACAACTAAAATAATCTTAATTGGCAATTCCAAATATTTAATAAAAATAAAAAAATAGCAAGAGTATCCCTCTAGTAGCATATGATTTTCTATCAAAGAGTAAAGGATGAAGATATGTGGTTCACTGAGAAAATTTGCATCCCATACCCTCATAATTTTTTTCAGGAACCGGTGGTTGTTTTCTGGATTCAATTTATCTAATGACTAATGTAGTTAGGTAGTTAATTCTGCATTTGAATATGTGCATTGTACAATGAGACCATGGTCCTTGGCACACATCTTCCGATCTAAAAAAACACATAATGCTCTTACTTGGTCTTAACACACAAATCAAGATTAAAATCGATATAGTGAGGATGCACAAAACCAAATTATTACAAAAAGAATGAAAAGGGTCCACTCTTCAACATTTCTCATGAACAAAATAGGTCTTACACATAAAAAAGTAAGGCTAGTAGAAAAATCATCACATGAACTAGTTAGATTTTATTCAATCAAAATATAGTATTATATATGGAATATGGATGAGCACAGAAACTAGACATGAGTGTTGCAACACTAGATTAAAATTAAATTTCTTCACGCACTAACAAAGGGACTCATTGCTGGTTACAAAAATAATTCTTAAGTGTGTCTTTCTTGTCAATAGTGTGACTTCCGTACAGACAATTGCCAGCACACCAGTCGTGCCATTGGTAATATTATGTGTCTCCATGTTGTAGACTTATACATAATCCTCTGATTCCAAAGTTCTTGCTACTCTGAATTTAGAAACATTTTTTCCAAACTGGTCTATGGTTGCTCTGGTTTGCAACTTTGTGTTCTACAACACAAATTTTGTGTAATGTGAAACAACTAGCGAGAGAAAATTCTTAGCGCATGCATCTCCTTTCAGTTTCTTCTAAAATCTCAGCTCATCGGTGAGACACGTCAAAGGTTTCAGCAAAGAGTGTAGCATTTCATGACCAGAAACTAATAGAAGAAGAGGGACACTAGCATATCAAACGGGTCTAGATATATGTTGCAAGCCAAACATAGTGGTGAGCAACAACAAAAAATTTAGTTAAGTGGAACCAACGTGGTAAGTGTGATGTTGTTGATGGTGTTATTGAAATGGAGTAACGCATGAGGAGTAAAAATACAAGCATACCATAATGATGTATAATTCTTTTTTACCATAATGCAAAACAAGAAGGGCATGAAAGATATCGTCACATGTACCACATGTCACCAATGATGTTAAAACTAAGGCAACTACAAATGAAATAATATTCATTGGCGTGTCCAAATATCCAATCAAAACACCAAAATTAGCAAGATTATCTTAGATAATGCAGTAGCACATGATTTTTATTCAAAGTGTAAAAGCTGGACATGCGTGATTGATTGAGAAAATTTTCTTCTCATATCTGCATAGTTTTTTAGGAACCATATCCAAATGATTAAGTAGAGGAACTGAAGTAATTGGAGGTCTGCGTTATGAGCTTAGAAACTAAACCCTTTATCTCAATCAACAATGTACTTCCTCTCTGCCTTGTCATGCATGATCCAAGTTATTAATATGTCTCTGCAAAAAAAGGATACAAGCTATGTACATGACAAGAACAAATCATGGCATGTCCATCTGATCCGTGAAGTGGAGTTAATTTTCTGTTGTGGGAGAGAGAACATCGTCAAGAGAATCCACTATGATTGAAATAATGTTACACATAAGTAGGATCAAAATGACTTGGCATTTTTATTGCTTTTTGGCTCATCCTTTTCTTGTTTTGTAGTACAAAATTAAGGCTAACACCATAATCCACATATATAATATATACTTAAAAAATTAATTAGATCATTTGCCCTTAGTTCTGAGAGGCGTGTCACCCGAAAGTTAATTACAAATTAGGAACGTGATATCCGCTTGAAAGTCTTGAATGCTCTTCGAAAGATAATCATCTCAAAACCCTAGGGAAATAAATGACCTAGTCAGTTTCCTCTAAAATCTCAAGTTGCACCATCGCTTTTTTTGTTTGATGCCTAGCTAAAGATGTTCGGCGGATAACATATGAAGAGTGACACATGAATACTACGAACATCAGTGGTGATATATCACACTATATATTGAAGTTGACACTTGAGAAACTTGATAAGGAAGGGTAAACATGTGGCAAGTATGACACCAAGTTATACAACCTTTAATTAGATTTTATTTTGGATATAAAAGGAATTCTATTCTATTCTAAGGTGTGAGTAACATATATGGGATTATCAAACCCTTTTGCATCCGTTCTTGTATACAATTAGAGTTAGCATGGTTTGTCGGCGTGGTGATGGCGGTGGCTTCATATGCAGTTTGGTCCTCTGCCAACCACGATGTCACATTGGTGCAGCCTCTGGTGTCTGTGTGAGGCCTGTGAGTTTTTTTGGAGGATGATATCTTCGATTTGTGGATCTTTCGACGACGACAACTTTAATGATTTCTTATCCAGGGCGTTGATCCGGCGAGACTGTGGCCTTCATGACTTCCTGATTGTGATTAATAGCAATAGGATGGCTCTTACAATGCAGAGGTAGCGGCAGTAGGGCGCCATCAACCCGCTCGGGAGGAAGAAAATGATCGGTCCCTCAGAACCTCGATGCATTCTCTATATTTTTTTGATGGTGTTTGTATTATTGATTTGACTAATATATCTGAGATCATTTTCACAAAATAGGTCAATAGATCGGTCCTCAAATGATTTTTTCCATGCAACAACTACAATATATACATCTTTTTCCTTGAACCATAACAATTATAACTCATGTTTTGGATGTCCAAGTTGAAACTTTGACCACAAATGTTTGGACGAGTTTTGCCGGTAGTTAGAGAAACAAAATAATGGAAAAATGCTTTTCAGCATGAATACAATATCATTAGTTTTTTTCACATAACATTGGATCAATTGTTATTCAAGACGTGTGTGCCTTGTGCCAGGCTATCTGGAATTTCCATAATGATAATGTTTTTACAAAGAGTTGTTTGAAATTTTGCAGGTTATCCACGAGGCTACCCACATGTTTGTATGTGGTTCTCACTTTAGATGTGGAGGCATGTGAGTCCATGGTGTTCTCGTACACCATTTTGAGGTAGTAACACGATCTATGATCAATCGGCAGAGCTGTCATTCTAGCAATGTAATTTCTGGAATATTACCATGACATGTAATCTTTATTTTTGTTGTTCAAGCCTCTGATTTTCTCTTGAAATTTGAATATGGTTTGTTACCACGGAATATAACATCAACATGCATCGAATGGGGCATATCTAGCAGGTCTAAGGGTGGGGCGTACCACTCCCTAATATTTCAGCCCACATGTATCATAAGGAAGAGGACGAAGACCTAATTAACCATGTATATAACATGATCTAGGCTAGTCCACCCTAACAAAATTCTCTAAACACACCACTATGCATCGATCCATGCAAAGACCGGGGGCTTCCTTCATTTTATAATTTTTTTTAAGATAAACTTGCCTCCATACATATGGCAGATTAATTCAGGTTAATTTACTCTTATGAAAACCAACTTCCATTAGGGTTTATAATAAATTAGCATAGTACCAAGTCAATGCGATTTTTATAGATGGAATTTTGTTTATGAGCACTAGTAAGCTATGCAATGCAGTAGATGTGGTGCGGGCCTTGTGAAATGTACTTGCAGATTCAATATTACTCCTCAAAACAGGCTTTCCTCCGCTATATTAATATTGATACAACAAGTTCCAAAACAAACACTTGCCAGGGCAACAGCAAACACAAACCCAACTGATAAGGAAAAAATAAAAAAGAAACAAACACTACTAGGAAAATGGGTGTTAGTGGCGCACCTGTTTTCCCCTTCTGTGATGCGTCACTAAGCTTGCACCATGGCTAAAAGCTACCGGTATCTGGACATAGCAGTAGCGCACTGCCTGATGTGCTACAGGTATCTGGACATAGCAGTAGCGTATTGCCTGGTGCGCCACAACTATGAAAGCCAGTGCGTTTCCACTAAGTTGTCTGTGGCGCACCATGCGGTGTGCCATGCAGTTGTGCATGGTGCGCTTTAGTAGCTGTGCACCACTAAAGCTAGGCCATGTGCGCACGGCCAAGTTTTTTTAAATACGCTACCAGATGATATACATACACATATATACATATATACAAATGTACAATACATATATGAATACACAGTTTGAAAAATAGGATAAAACAAATACATATAGATAAGTCACATACATTAATACACATGATAAGTTACATTATGTCGATCAACTTACAAAGTAGCTAGTGACATGAATGCATGTGTCTCGACCAAGTTAAAGCTCGCAAGCCTAGACATATAAAGTAGAAATATGTGGGACAAACATCCAAGGAAGATAAGCATCACCACGACGAAGGTGTCGGTTCCTCGTCCGAACTCCCGCTAGATAGCGCGTGTATCTAGCTTCCGCCTCCGCCATAGTGTTGTACCATTTGTGGCTGTTACCGCTGAAATGGTGCACCTGTCTCTGGCAGTCTTCCCAATCATCGTAGACTCTGGAAACCCGTCCTTTATACACGACGTACCACGTCATCTACAAGCTAGCAATAATAATTAAATGGTGGGTGAAAATACATGTAAAAGTCGCATATAAAGATACACTTATCAAATAGCGCCAACTCAAAAAGAATGCTTTATATATAACTAGGTTGTTGGACACAGAAATATGCTATGATGGAACTGTAATCCAAGTAGGATGCACAAGATTTGGACTTGTACATGACACAAGGCTTACAATCCCATCCCATCTCATTCACATATACTTAGGTCGTTGGACATTTTACCATGTGCCACGATATTTTAATCATCGACATTCTCGGAAAACACCAAAATAACTCGGATTTGTGCCTCATTCTCGAAAAAAGTAAGTAGGCCCAAGTCAAAATCATGCTTCATATATACATAGGTCGCTGGTCATAGGAATATGCTATGACGGAACGGTCGGCCAAGTAGAATGCACAAAGACTTGGAATTTTGCATGGCACAAGGCCGACCATCTCATCACAACACATTGACATATATAGCGTGCCACGAAATTTTAATCATCGGCATTCTCGGAGAACACCAAAATAACTCGGATTTGTGCCTAATTCTCGAAAAAAAGTAAGTAGTCACAACTCAAAAAGCATGCCTCGTATATACATAGGTCATTGGACACAGGAATATGCTATGATGGAACAGTCTGTCCAAGTAGGATGCACAAGACTTGAACTTGTGCATGGCACAAGGCCGACTATCCCATCATAGCAGATTTACACATATAGTGTGCCATGACATTTTAATCATCGGTATTCTCAAAAAAATACCAAAATAACTCGGATTTATGTCTCATTCTCAAAAAAAAGTAAGTAGTCCCAACTCAAAAAGCATGCCTCCTATATACATAGGTCGTTGGACATAGGAATATGCTATGATGGAACAGTCTGTCCAAGTGGGAGACTATTGGAGATATGCCCAAGAGGCAATAATAAAATGATTATTATCATATATTTATGTTTATGATAAATTTTTACATCTCATGCTATAATTGTATTATCGGAAACATTAATACTTGTGTGTTTTGTAAACATAAAAAGAGTCCCTAGTAAGCCTCTTGTTAAACTAGCTTGTTAATTAATGGATGATCATGGTTTCCTGATCATGGACATTAGATGTTATTAATAACAAGATCATATCATTAGGAAAATGATGTGATGGACACACTCCTATAGTAAGCATAGCATAAGATCAAGTCATTAAAGTTCGTTTGCTACAAAGCTTTTAAATACATAGTAACCTAATTATTCAACCATGAGATCATCTTAATCACCATTACCGGATGAGTGGTTTGATGGCATCAAATGCCACTTTCATAACTGGGTGGTTATAAAGGTGGCATTGAGTATTCTGAAAGTATGGATTGAAGCGCATGGATCAAGAGTGGGATTTGTCCATCCATATAACGGATAGATATACTCTGGGCCCTCTCGGTGGAGTGTCATCCTATTGGCTTGCAAGCATGTGACAAGGTCACAAGGTATGTCACAACACAATATGAGTAAAGAGTACTTATCGGTAACAAGGTTGAACTAGGTATAGAGATACCCATGATCAAACCTCGGATAAGTAAAGTATCGCGCGACAAAGGGAATCGGTATCGTATGTAAATGGTTCATTCGATCATGAAGTTATCGTAGAAATATGTGGGAGCCATAATGGGTTTCTAGATCCCCCTAATGGTTATTGATTGGAGAGGTGTCTTGATCATGTCTGGATAGTTCATGAACCATAGGGAGACACGCTTAAGGATTCTATGTTGTTTGAAGTAGATATGGAATATGAGTTGGAGACCTAATGTTGTTCGGAGTCTCGGATTGGATCCAGGACATCACGAGGAGATATAGATGGTCTGGAGAATAAGATTCATATAAGGAAAGTGGTTTTCTGGGGTTCAGAAAAAGTTTTGGTGTTTTGACCGGATACTTCTAGAATGTTCTAGAGGGACCATCAGTGGTTCCACCACCCCGGGAGGGGGTCACTTGGATAGTGGCATGCCCTAGCGGCCAGTTGCACCAAACCCTAACAGGCTAATTCGGCCAATACTAGTAAAAGGGTCAAACCCTAGTTTGAATAGTCAAATCCTAGTTTGAAAAGTCAAACTCTAGTTTTTGGTAAGAAGGAAGACTTGTTGGAAAAGGTTTCAAACTCTTCCCTTGGTGGACGAGTTGGGAGGGGGGAACAAGGCCTAGGCTGGGAACCCTTGGCCGGCCTCCCCCCACCTATATAATGAGGGGTGGGGGCACCCCCCCCCCCCCACACACACACCCCTTGTCCCTTAGCGCCTAACCCTAGCCGCCACCTCTCTTCTATATCGTCCATCATCCTGCTCCGGCTTAGCCGAAGCCCTGCAGAAATCTCTCCTCATCAACCACCACCACCACACCATCGTGTTGTTGGGATTCCGAGGGGATCTACTACCTCCGCTGCTTGCTGGAACAAGGGATAGGAAGGTCTTCATCGACTACCATACGTGTGACCGACTACAGAAGCGCTGCCGGAATGTGGCGCCGGAAGGATCGTCTACACGATCTTGAGATCAGCAAGTGATCGACTACATCAACCACGAGAATCCGATCTCTTTAAACGCTTTGGATCTGCGAGGGTTAGTTCTCTACAAACTCATTGCACCGATCTCATAGATTAGATCTTGGTTTTGTGTGTTCTTGCGGTAGAATTTTTTGTTTTACATGCAACAAACCCTACAGGATGCACAAGACTTGGACTTGTGCATGGCACAAGGACGACTATCCCATAATAGCAAATTCACATATATAATGTGCCACGACATTTTAATCATCGGCATTCTCGGAAAAAGACCAAAGTAAGAAAAAAAGGACCAAAGTAAGCACAAAAGGACCAAAGAGTAAGCAAAAAAACCAAGCATTAATTCATATATAACCCTAATAATAAGCAAAAGAAGTAAGCATTGATTCATAACCCTAATAATTAGTAGCATGTATCATGATTAAGTTCAACGGTCGTCGACACACACAAGTACTTGTGGGGATGATAAGTCAGAAACATATCTATAATTTTTTATGTTCCATGCTTGTTTAGTATCTACTTTGCTTTGCTTTGTCTACACTTTGAGGTGTTTTTATATGTTTTCTGGTACTAACCTATAAACAAGATGCCATAGTGTCAGTTGCCTGTTTTCTTCTATTTTTGGTTCCAGAAAGGCAGAAAATCAATATTCTCGGAATTGGACTGGACAAAAGCCAAAGTCAATATTTTACCATGGGGAACACGGAGCCTAAATACGAGACGGAGGGGAGCCACCAGGGGGCCACACCCCTGGCCGCGCGTCTAACCCTAGCCCATGCCTGGGGGGCGCGGCCGCCCTGGCTGCCCCCCCCCCCCCACCGCCTCGCCTCTTTGCCTATAAATACCCCCGATACAAAAACCCTAAGTACCCGATCAATATTCCACAAAACCATCTATAGCCGCCACCACAGGCGTCCCTAGATCATGGGGGATATGAAGCTCTTCCCGGAACCCTGCCAAAGGGGAGATCATCCCGGAGGCCTTCTTCTTCATCATGCTAGCCTCCGGTATGAAGTGTGAGTAGTTCCACCTTGGACTACAGGTCCATGTAGTAGCTAGATGGTTGTATCTCCTCCTTTGTGCTACCATGTTTAGATCGGTGAGCTCCGTTCATGATCAAGATCATCTATTTGTAATCATGCATGTTGTGTTTGTGGGGATCCTATGGATATTGAGATTACTATGTCAAACTAATTAATGGTTTTGTCTTATTGATTCTATCGTGTCTGTGTTGTTTGTGATCTTGCATGCTCTCTGTTTCTAGTAGCTATCTTGGCCAAGTAGATGCTAGTGACTCCAAGAGGGGGTATTTATGCTCGATAGTGGGTTCATGCCTCTATTTAATCTAAGGGAAGTGACAGAAATCTCCAAGGTTGTAGATGTGTTATTGCCACTAGGGAGAAAACAACGGTCTCTTGTTCATGGAAAAAGTGGATTGTTTACCTTACACACTTTGCTTAAAGCAGTTATCCGTTGCTTGCAACTTAATACTGGAGGAGGTTTGGATGATAACCTGAAGGTGAATTACTAGTCATAGATGCAGTTGGATGGCGGTCTATGTATCTTGTTGTATTGCCCAATCGAATCTCATAGGATCATGAATGTCTAGTATTGCATTATTATGCCTTGCTCAGTCTTGTCAATTGCCCTGTTGTAATTTGTTTACCCAGTAAACCATGTTTGTTTATGTTAAGGAGAAAACTTCTAGTGAACTATGGACCCCGGTCCAATCTTTACCATTGGTATATCTTCCATTGTTATTGTTTAATTTCTGCAAACCACTACTACCTTCCACACCATATAGTTAATCCTTTGTTTTTAGCAAACCTATGAGATTGACAACCTCAGTGTTTGTTGGGACAAAGTCTTGAGTTTGTGTTGTGCAGATTTCCAAGTTGCTAGCAACACCTTTGAGTTGTTTCCTTACTCCTACTGGTTCGATAACCATGTTTCTTACTGAGGGAAAACTTGCTGCTATGCTCATCATACCTTACTATTGGGGTATCCCAACGAAGAGTCTGCGCACCATCAGGGGATAAAGTTTACATCACACAAGCTCATCGATAGTTCAGAACTACAACTAGGCAAACATCAAAACTTCTGGCTCGGCTCAGGGAACGGGAGGTGATGTCTACGCACTTCTATTCTTGTAGACAGTTGTTGGGCCTCCAAGTGCAGAAGTTTGTAGAACAGCAGCAAGTTTCCCTTAAGTTGATTACCCAAGGTTTATCAAACTCAGGGAGGAAGTGGTCAAAGGTATTCCCTCTCAAGCAACCCTGCAATCAAGATACAAGAAGTCTCTTGTGTACCCAACACACCCAATACACTTTTCAGGTGTATAGGTGCACTAGTTCGGCGAAGAGATAGTGAAATACAAGTGGTAATGGTGCCATAAAATAGCTTGACGGTGAGGTAAATACTAAAGCAAGCAAACATGCAACAGATCTATATGCAAACGGTGTTTCAATGCTTAGAAACAAGGCCTAGGGATCATACTTTCACTAGTGAACACTCTCTCATATAAATATCCTCTCTTCATAATACTACTCTCTGGTTGGACACTCTAATCATCGGTAGGGCTATAACATCACTCCTCAAAGTCCGCCTTCCCCAATCTAGATAATCCCACACTATCACCTTGAGCGCTAGATGGTTCTAACAAATACCACAATTTCATAGAGACATCCAACTCCAAATATAACTCATAACAAATATTCAATCTAGCCAAAGTGCCACACAGGGTATGCATGCTGTCACTTTCACACACGTGGGGAAAAGCATCGATCAATTAAAGCACAAAGAGTATTTATGTAGACTCAAACCTAAGTGTGTTGGAATTATGCCCTAGAGGCAATAATAAAGATGTTATTGTTATAATTCTTGTTCATGATAAAGTTTATATTCCATGCTAGAATTGTATTAAGCGGAAACTTTGATACTTGTGTGGTTTATGAACAACATCGTGTCCCTAGTACGCCTCTATGGACTAGCTCATTGATTAATGATGGTTAAGGTTTCCTAACCATATACATGAGTTGTCGATTAATAATGAGATCATGTCATTGGGAGAATGATATGATGGACAGACCCAAATCAAGTAGAGCAATTAGATCGTGTCATCGTGTTCATCTTTGCGAAGCTTTTTCTATGTCAAATATTGTATTCCTTAGACCATGAGATAATGCAACTCCCTGGTATCGGAATAAAGCTTTGAGGTCATCAAACGTCATCCTATGAGAGGGTGATCATAAAGGTGTCTCTCAGGTGATCGGAAAGTACTTGTTGGGTTGTATGTATCGAGATGGGATTTGTCCCTCCCGGGTCGGAGAGATATACTTCGGGCCCACTCGGTAATCGATATCAACACCGCTTGCAAGCACGTGGTTAAGGAGTTAATCACAAAGTGATATCGGATTACGGAATGAGTAAAGTACTTGCTGTGAACGAGATTGAGCTAGGTATGCAGATACCAACGATCGAATCTTGGGCAAGTAAAATATCGCATGACGAAGGGAATATAAATATGGGATTAATTGAATCCTGGCATCGTGGTTCATCCGATATGATCATCGATGAATATGTGGGAGTCAATATGGGTTTCCAGATCCCGCTGTTGATTATTGATAGAATATCATGTCTGCATATTCTCGAACCCGTAGGGTCACACACTTAACGTGCCTCGATGCTAGGATAGAATGGATAATTGGTTTATGAGTTTTTGATCGGAGTCTCGGATGAGATCCAAGACATCATGAGAGGTTCTAAAATGGTCCGGAGAATAATATTCATATAAAGGATAGCAGTTTTTGGATTTCGGAATCGTTACCGAGTATTCGGTATTGTACCGGAAGGTTCTAGAAGCTTCCAGAGTGGGACCAACATGGCCCCACTTGTCGGAGGCCTGCGTGGGACTAAGGGGAGTGCCCTGGCCGCATTGGGCCAGGGGCACAAGGCCCCATAGGCCCAGCCGGCCAAAACCCTAAGGGAAACCCTAGGAACCCTTCTAGAAGGAGGGGCGAAACTTGCCCCCCACTCCAACCCTTGGGGCCGCCGCCCTAGGGCTTGGAGGAGGGGCCAAGGGGGCCGGCCAGCCCCCTATATAAGGTGGGCAGGGGCGCACCCTTCCCCCCACTCCTTCAACCCTAGCCGGCGACCTGCTGCCCTCCACATCTCTCTCTCTCCCGACTGCGCGTAGGCGAAGCCCTGCCGCAGAAACTCTCCACCATTGCACCACGCCGTCGTGTTGTAGATCCAATCTATCTCTCCACCCCACTTGCTGGACTGAGGAAGGAGGAGACGCCGCGGCACCGTACGTGTGCATCTCTCGGAGGCGCCGCCACTTGCAGCGTTGGATCGGATCGGATCACGAGGAGGAGAAGGCTAGTTCAACTACATCACCCACGTTCCGTTGAACGTTTCCGCTGTGCGATTTCTTCAAGGGTATGAATATCTCATCTATCCCTCTCGTTGATTGCATCTCCTAGATTAGATCTTGGCTTTCCCGTTCGCATCCGTAGAATTTTTTTGATTTACTATGCTTCGAAACCCTTCAGTGGTACCAGAGCTAGATCTATGCGTAGATGTGTTTCACGAGTAGAACACAACATGCTTGTTGCAGGCGTTGATGTTTTCTGTTGCAAGCCTCTTGTTGTGTTCTTCTTATGACGCGGGATAGTGAGATCGAAGCGGTCCAGGCCAACTTTACGCGACCTTGTTCGCGAGACCGGCTCCGCACTTGACGTGTGGCTTGTTCCACACATGCGGCTGGTGGATGCCAGTTTCTCTCACTATAGTAGTCATGGGATTTACACCGGATGTTGGCAACCATAATATCACCGTTGTGGCTTTCCGTAGGTAAGAATCGTTCTTAGCTTGTTACTCCCATAAGCCATGTAAAACATGCAACAACAAAGTAGAGGCGTCTAACTTGTTTTTGCAGGGAGTGTTTTGTGATATGGTATGGCCCAAGACATGATGTGTATGATATATGCGATGATCATGTTTTATAATATTTCACGACTTGCATGTCGATGAGTACACAACCGGCAGTAGCCATATGGTTGTCTTCATAATTATGTATGACCTGTGTGTCAACTTCTTATACGCCATGCAATACCTTTACTTTATCGCTAAGTAGTTAGCAATAGTTGTAGTTGATATTCGTGGTGGAGGTAATCATGGTGGAGTGATGGAGATCATACTGGTGCACACAAGATGGATATCATTGCGCGGAGATTGGCTATACCATGTCACATAAATAATATGCATGAGATGTTTATCCTTTTATGTATCTTATTATGCTTATATCGTGACGGTAGCATTATAAGATGATTCCTCACTTAAAGATCAAGATAAAATTGTGTTCTCCCCATGTATGCACCGTTGCAAAAGTTCGTCGTGTTCAAGCACCTGTGATGATCGGGTGCTATAAACTCTACGTTCACATACAACGGGTGCAAGCCAGTTTGGCACACGCGGAAATACTTGTGTTTGACTTGACGAGCCTAGCATGTACAGACATGACTTCGGAACACACGAACCGAAAGGTTAAGCATGAGTCATATGAATGATATGATCGACACTTTGTTGTCCACCATTGAAACCACATCTCTTCTCGTGAAGATCGGATTAGGTGTGATGAATTTGGATCGTGTTCACTAAATAACTTGAGGGATGTTGAATTTAGTGGGAGTTCATCTAGTAATTTGATTAAGTTGAACTAGTTATCATGAACATAGTCTAAATTGTACTTGCAAAATTTTTTAGATCAAATGGCTAAGTTCAACTTCACCAACTGGTTCCGCAATCTGAGAATCATTCTCGCCGGCGGACAAAAGGACTATGTCCTTGAGAAAGCGCTAGGTGACGCCCCTGCTATTGATGCGCCGACTGATGAAAAATTTGTTTATCAGTCGCGCAAAGATGATTATGGAGCGATTAAGAGTACCATGTTGTTTGCTATGGAATCGGACCTTCAAAATCATTTTGAGGAGTTCGCCGGGCCCTTTGAGATACTTGAGGAACTAAAAACCATGTTTCAAACTCAGGCCCGTTCTGAGAGATATGAGATCTCTGAGAAATTCTTTAACTGCAAGATGGAGGAAGGGAATTTCGTTAGTGAGCACGCCATTAAGATGTCGGGCTACACTCAACGTCTTGAGCAACTGGACTGCAAGATTCTAGAAGAGCTCAAGATTGACAGAGTTCTGCAATCACTCCCTCCTAGCTACAAAGGTTTTGTAGTTACTCACAATCAGATTGGTTCCACTGATACGATCACTGAGCTCTTCGCTAAGCTCAAAGCTGCGGAGGTGGATATCAAGAAAGATAATCATGTGTTGATGGTCAACAAGACCCCTAGCTTTAAGAAAGGTAAGGGTGCAAATAAGTCCTTCAAGAAAGGCAGCGGCAAGCGTGTTGCCCCTGCTGAGAAGAAGCTCAAGTTTGGACCTAAGCCGGACACTGAGTGCTTCTATTGCAAGGACAAGGGTCACTGGAAGCGCAAATGTCCGAAGTACTTAGCGGACAAGAAGGTTGGCACCATTAAAGGTATATTTGATATACATGTTATTGATGTTTACCTTACTAGCGCTCGTTGTAGTGCCTGGGTATTTGATACTGGTTCGGTTGCTAATATTTGTAACTCGAAACAGGAGCTACGGAATAGACGGCGGCTAGCGAGGGATGAGGTGACGATGCGTTGGCAATGTATCAAAAGTTGATGTGATGGCCGTCGGCACGCTCTCCTTAGTTTTACCTTCGGGATTAGTTTTAAACCTTAATAAGTGTTATTATGTGCCTGCGTTGAGCATGAACATTATATCTGGATCGTGTTTATTGCAAGATGGTTATTCATTTAAATCGGAGAATAATGGTTGTTCTATTTATATGAGTAACATCTTTTATGGTCATGCACCTGCTATGAATGGTTTATTTCTTCTAAATCTCGAAAGCAATGAAACACACATCCATAGCATTGAGGCTAAGAGATGCAAAGTAGAAAGTGATAATTCGACTTATTTGTGGCACTGCCGTCTAGGTCATATTGGTGTAAAACGCATGAGGAAAATCCATTCCGATCGTGGAGGTGAATATTTGAGTTATGATTTTCTCACGCATCTTAAAGCAAGCGGAATTGTTTCGCAACTCACGCCACCCGGAACACCACGGCGCAATGGTGTGTCTGAACGCCGGAATCGAACTCTATTAGATATGGTGCGATCGATGATGTCTCTTACAGATTTGCCGTTATCATTTTGGGGTTATGCATTAGAAACCGCTGCATTCACTTTAAATAGGGCACCATCTAAATCCGTTGAGATGACACCGTATGAACTATGGTTTGGTGCTAAACCTAAGTTGTCGTTTCTTAAAGTTTGGGGATGCGAAGCTTACGTCAAGAAGTTGATGCCGGACAAGCTCGAACCCAAAGCGGAGAAATGCGTATTCATAGGATACCCTAAGGAAACGATTGGGTATACCTTCTACCACAGATCCGAAGGCAAAGTGTTTGTTGCAAAGAACGGATCCTTTCTTGAGAAGGAGTTTCTCTCGAAAGAAGTGAGTGGGAGGAAGGTAGAGCTAGACGAGGTTATTGAACCTTATCTCGAGTTGGAGAGTAGAGCAACACCTAAAATTGTTCCAGTGTCGTCTGCACCAACAAGAGAGGAAGCTAATGATGAGGATCATGAAACTTCGAACAATGCTACTGCTGAACATCGCAGGTCGACAAGGTCGCGTGCTACTCCTGAATGGTACGGCAACCCTGTCTTAACTGTCTTGTTGGTAGACAACAGTGAACCTGCGAACTATGAGGAAGCAATGATGAGCCGGCCAGACTCTGAGAAATGGCTAGAGGCCATGAAATCCGAATTGGGATCCATGAGCAAAAACCAAGTATGTACTTTGGTGGATCCTCCTAGCGACCGAAAGGCCGTTGAGTGCAAATGGATTTTCAAGAAGAAAACGGACGCAGATGGTAATGTTACTGTCTATAAAGCTCGGCTTGTCGCGAAAGATTTTCGACAAGTTCAAGGTGTTTACTATGATGAGACTTTCTCTCCCGTAGCGATGTTTAAGTCCATTCGGATTTTATTAGCAATTGTTGCATTTCATGATTATGAAATATGGCAGATGGATGTCAAGACTGCGTTCCTCAATGGCAACATTGATGAAGAGTTGTATATGATGCAGCCCGAAGGTTTTGTCGATCCTAAGGATGCTAATAAGGTGTGCAAACTTCAGCGTTCCATTTATGGACTGAAGCAAGCATCTCAGAGTTGGAACCTTCGTTTTGATCAAGTGATCAAGAGCTTTGGATTTGTTCCAAATTGCTACGAAGCTTGTATCTACAAGAAAGTGAGTGGGAGCTGAGTGATATTTTTAGTACTATATGTGGATAACATATTGATTATTGGAAATGACATTGATATGCTTAACGATGTGAAGAGTTATTTGAACAAATGTTTTTCAATGAAAGACCTAGGAGAAGCTGCTTATATATTAGGCATCAAAATCTATACAGATAGACAAAGACGCCTAATAGCTTTAAGCCAAAGTACATACCTAGACAAAGTTCTGAAAAGGTTCGGAATGGATAAAGCAAAGAAAGGTTCATTGCCCATGTTGTCAGGTAAGATATTGAGCAAGGCTCAGTGTCCGGCTACGGTAAACGATAGACAAACTATGAGCAAAGTGCCATATGCCTCGGCCATAGGTTCTATCATGTATGTCATGTTGTGTACTAGACCGGATGTGTCCAATGCTCTTAGTTTGACGAGCAGATACCAAAGTGATCCAGGAGTGGAACACTGGACAGCCGTAAATAACATCCTAAAGTATTTAAATAGGACTAAAGAAATGTTCTTGGTCTATGGAGGTGATGAGCAGCTCGTCGTAAAAGGTTACGTCGACGCAAGTTTCGACACCGACCCGGATGATTCTAAATATCAGACATGATACGTTTATATTTTAAATGGAGGAGCTGTGAGCTAGAGAAGCTGCAAGCAAAGCGTCATCGCGGGATCTACAGTAGAATCGGAATACATGGCTGTTGCAGAAGCGTCAAGTGAAGGAGTTTGGATCAGGAACTTCATCACTGAGCTTGGTGTGGTTCCAAGTGCCTTGGACCCACTGGAGATATTGTGTGACAACAGTGGCGCCATAGCACTGGCTAAGGAACCAAGATATCATCCAAAGACCAAGCACATCAACCGCCGGTTTCATATAATTCGAGATTATATAATAGATGGAGATCTGAAGATTAGGAAAGTACATACGGATCTGAATGTCACAGATCCGTTGACTAAACCTCTTCCACGAGAAAAACATGATCAACACCGTAATGCCATGTGTGTTAGATTGTTTCCACATGTAAACTAGATTATTGACTCTAGTGCAAGTGGGAGACTGTTGGAATTATGCCCTAGAGGCAATAATAAAGATGTTATTGTTATAATTCTTGTTCATGATAAAGTTTATATTCCATGCTAGAATTGTATTAAGCGGAAACTTTGATACTTGTGTGGTTTATGAACAACACCGTGTCCCTAGTACGCCTCTATGGACTAGCTCATTGATTAATGATGGTTAAGGTTTCCTAACCATAGACATGAGTTGTCGATTAATAATGAGATCATGTCATTGGGAGAATGATATGATGGACAGACCCAAATCAAGCAGAGCAATTAAATCGTGTCATCATGTTCATCTTTGCGAAGCTTTTTCTATGTCAAATATTGTATTCCTTAGACCATGAGATAATCCAACTCCCTGGTATCGGAAGAAAGCTTTGAGGTCATCAAATGTCATCCTATGAGAGGGTGATCATAAAGGTGTCTTCCAGGTGATCAGAAAGTACTTGTTGGGTTGTATGTATCGAGATGGGATTTGTCCCTCCCGAGTCAGAGAGATATACTTCGGGCCCACTCGGTAATCGATATCAACACCGCTTGAAAGCACGTGGTTAAGGAGTTAATCACAAAGTTATATCAGATTACGGAACGAGTAAAGTACCTGCTGTGAACGAGATTGAACTAGGTATGCAGATACCAATGATCGAATCTCGGGCAAGTAAAATATCGCGTGACGAAGGGAATATAAATATGGGATTAATTGAATCCTGGCATCATGGTTCATCCGATATGATCATCGATGAATATGTGGGAGTCAATATGGGTTTCCACATCCTGCTGTTGATTATTGATAGAAGATCATGTCTGCATATTCTCGAACCCGTAGAGTCACACACTTAACGTGCCTTGACGCTAGGATAGAATGGATAATTGATTTATGAGTTTTTGTTCGGAGTCTCGGATGATATCCAGGACATCACGAGAGGTTCCGGAATGGTCCAGAGAATACGATTCATATAAAGGAAAGCAGTTTTTGGATTTCGGAATCATTTCAGAGTATTCGGTATTGTACCGGAAGGTTCTAGAATCTTCCGGAGTGGGACCAACGTGGACCCACTTGTCGGAGGCCTGCGTGGGACTAAGGGGAGTGCCCTAGCCGCATTGGGCCAGGGGAACAAGGCCCCATAGGCCCAGCCGGCCAAAACCCTAAGGGAAACCCTGGGAACCCTTCTAGAAGGAGGGGGAAATTTGCCCCCCACTCCAACCCTTGGGGCCGCCGCCCTAGGGCTTGGAGGAGGGGCCAAGGGGGCCGGCCAGCCCCCTATATAAGGTGGGCAGGGGCGCACCCTTCCCCCCCACTCCTTCAACCCTAGCCGTCGACCTGCTGCCCTCCACATCTCTCTCTCTCCCGACTGCGCGTAGGCGAAGCCCTGCCGCAGAAACTCTCCACCATTGCACCACGCCGTCATGTTGTAGATCCAATCTATCTCTCCACCCCACTTGCTGGACTGAGGAAGGAGGAGACTCCGTGGCACCGTATGTGTGCATCTCTCGGAGGCGCCGCCACTTGCGGCGTTGGATCGGATCGGATCACGAGGAGGAGAAGGCTAGTTCGACTACATCACCCACGTTCTGTTGAACGTTTCCGCTGTGCGATTTCTTCAAGGGTATGAAGATCTCATCTATCCCTCTCGTTGATTGCATCTCCTAGATTAGATCTTGGCTTTCCCGTTCGCATCCGTAATTTTTTTTGATTTACTATGCTGTGAAACCTTCAAAGTGCCACCATGGCATGCACGCTGTCACTTTCACACCCATGGGGAGAGCAGAGATCTAATGAATCACTTGAGTAGCAAGGTAGATATACTTGATTACAAAACTCATGACCACAAGATCATGCATAGAGAGAGAGATGAACACATAGCTACCGGTAGAGCCCTTATCCATGAGGAAGAACTACTCCCTCCTCATCATGGGAATCAGCAACGCTGATGAAGATGGCGATGGAGATCGATGAAGATGGCTCCGGGGGCACTTCCCCGTCCCGGCAGGGTGCCGGAACAGAGACTTTCTGTCCCCCGAATCTCCCCTTCGGTGGCGGCGGCGCTACGGAGGTTTTTGTGGATTTCTTCTGGATGCCCTAGGGTTTTTGGGTCGGAGGCTTCTTATAGGCGCATGAATCAAGGTCGGTGGGGGTCTAGGGGGCCCACACCCCCTCCAGGCACCTCCAGGGCTTGCCCGCGCCTAGGGGGGTTTGGCCACCCTGTGCCCCACCTCCGGCTCCGCTTCATGGTTCCGTGTTGCTCCGGGAAAAATAATAGCTTTGGCTTTTGTCCCGTCCAATTCCGAGAATATTGATTTTCTACCTTTCTGGAACCAAAAACATAAGAAAACAGGCAACTAGCACCGTGGCAACTTGTTAATAGGTTAGTTCTAGAAAAGATATAAAAACACCTCAAAGTGTAGACAAAGCAAAGTAAAGTAGATACAAAACAAGCATGGAGCATCAAAAATTATAGATATGTTTCCAACGTATCAGGAGGACGCCTTGTTTTGTCATGAACGCCCTATAGTCACCCTGCATCTTTAGGCGATCTACTATGTCATGGTTATTTAGGGGATTGCCTCCGTAGAAGATCCCCCCGAAGTCATGACATCACGAAAGATGATTGCCCCAAACTGATGTTGGATGCGATACATCTCTTGTCTAATATCTGAACCATTGATATTTGTGTTGGCTTCGGCCCACTGTTTGAGATGATCTGGCAATGTAGAATTCTGTTGGTCTAGTAGGAACGCCCTCATGTGATGGAGTGCATAGTAGGCTTCCTTTTGACTGCCTTCCGGCTACTTCAAGCAGGGGAAGTCCGTTACGTGGGTGAAGATGTGTCTGCCAAACTTGACCTTCTTACGCACGAAGGTGGTGCCTTTTGCTGAGGCATAGCCAATGAGAGAATCATCCAGAACTTCCTTGATTTTGTCATAGTTTTTATTCTTTTCTGCACTCTCTGAGTCGAAATACGTGGCTTGCAAATGTTTCAGCGATAAGGCGATGAGTGTGAAGTGTTGATCTCTGCGCAAAACAATTCAAATGGAATGTGTTGGAAAAAGAATGATGAAAATCTAATAAAGCATGTTATGGCGGCGAGTGAATAATGACTTACTTAGAAAAGTAAGGCACGAGAATGTATTCCTTTATCTTGTTCGCCACCAAGATGCCTTGGAGGTATGAGGCCAAGAATAGCCATTCAATGGGGCTTGCCAAGCAACCGCCACGCATGTAGTAGGGGTCTACTATCGCGATGCCCGGGGTATTCTCTCTAATGGTCTGCATGGCCAGGCTTCGAGAAAACAAGCGGACCATGGTATAGTGCAGCGGGTACATGTGGAACATATTGATGATATCATCAAACCGCACGAAGAACAGATCCGCGTGGACATTATCGACGAAGCCCAAGCCTGGTGGCACCTTAACCATGAATACCGGGTGCGAGGGATCTTTCTCTCGAAGAAGGTGTTTCTTTATCGTCAGCACACCGTCATGCACACTCTGCATTTCCGAACTAGCGAGCCTGTGCAATTTCTTAGTTAGCATGGGCTCACCCGCCACATGCATCCTCCACATAATACCCTTGGGTCTTGGTGGATCGTCCTGAAACCTGATCGGATTCATAATTGACGCCACCAGCTGGCTCGAGCTGCTGGATTTTATTTTCCTGGCCTTCTTTCCTTTTGAAGAGCAGGGAGGGACCGCAATCTAAGCATCGAAGGCCCTATGTAGTGTGTCAGGGCTTAGAATAAAGGGTCGGTTGGGTGTATCAGCTGGCTCGGTGAAGGCGCAAGTTGGAGGCGTCTCCTGAGAACCAAACAGACGCTTGTTGCAAGTGGGTTTCTATGCGGGGCCACCACCTGGGTCTTCATTTAGGTCGTCGCAAATTGAGTGTTGATGTACTATTGGATGCCATCTCCATCATCCTCGTTCGGATCCTGCACCATGGGCATGTCAATATGATTAGCTAACCCATCGCGTGGAGGTGACAGTGGTAGCGATGTGGGGGTCTTGCCATGGCTTGGAGCTGGCACAACAGGCGGTGTTGTTGTCTGTGGGGTGCTAGCCCCGGTCGTCCCCAAACGAATCATGCTCTTTGGCCATAGCATGAATAAGACGAAGCAATTTCTGAGGATAGATGGCTCGTCTTCATCCGCTCATGGGGGTTGAATGGGAGGTTCCAAGTCATCGCAGCCTCGTAGCACCTGAATAATTTTAACCCTATGAACGCTATCTGGAATCGTCTTTAAGTGGAACGTGCGGTGCAAGGTTTGAATGATAGTACCCTTAGCAACATTCCTCAACTCGTTGTTCACGTAGCTTAAGAGAGTGCATCGAACATCCGTCTGCAAAAAACATGTATGGCGTCAGAGATGCCATAAGAGCAATAAATGTCAAGGCGGTAAAGTAATTGGTTTATCGTGATGGCGTCTAGATCGGCTAATGTCGAGGCACCGCATACGACGACGGGTGTTCAAGAGACGGAGGGGCTGCTTGATAGAGCGGTGCCAGTCGCCGGTGTATTCTCCCTACCGGGTGTATTAAGCTCTGGTGCCACCTCGAGGATGGCAGGGGGTCACCAACGCATCCGGTGCCACGAAGATGGAATGGGGAGTCACCAACGCGTCCGGCGCCGCAGTGCTAGCGGGCGGAGTCATGAACACGTAATTCACTGGATTCGCCGAAGCCGCGTTGTTCGAGTGGCTGCTGACCATGCTTGTAATTGGGCACGACCCTTGTCGACCACCCGCATTCCAGTTTGCTATTGACTCCACCAAGGTAGGCAGGATGAGGTGAGGGTAATTGTCAGGTTTTCTTGGACGATATGTAGGATTTGCGTAACTTGTTCCTTAAGTTCTTGAACCCTGCGATTTTCCTCGCCGCTCCTTCCCGCCAAACATGTCTTCGGCGGTGGACCAAAATGATCCGCCCAATTCTTAGCCCTGAAGCCGGCCAGACGGCTAGCCGACGACGACTTTTGCGTAACCGGCGTGATTTCCTTGGCCCAGTTCATTGCCCTTTTAAAAGGGTTATCCCACGGGTGGCCACTATCGATCCCTGGGATGAGGAACCTGTTGGAATTATGCCCTAGAGGCAATAATAAAGATGTTATTATTATAATTCTTGTTCATGATAAAGTTTATATTCCATGCTAGAATTGTATTAAGCGGAAACATTAATACTTGTGTGGTTTGTGAACAACACCGTGTCCCTGGTACGCCTCTAAGGACTAGCTCATTGATCAATGATGGTTAAGGTTTCCTAACCATAGACATGAGTTGTCAATTGATAATGAGATCATATAATTGGGAGAATGATATGATGGACAGACCCAAACTAAGCGAAGCAATTAGATCGTGTCATCGTGTTCGTCTTTGCGAAGCTTTTCTTATGTCAAATATTGTATTCCTTAGACCATGAGATAATACAACTCCCTGGTATCGGAAGAAAGCTTTGAGGTCATCAAACGTCATCCTATGAAAGGGTGATCATAAAGGTGTCTCTCAGGTGATCGGAAAGTATCTGTTGGGTTGTATGTATCGAGATGGGATTTGTCCCTCCCAAGTCGGAGAGATATACTTCGGGCCCACTCGGTAAACGATATCAACACCGCTTGCAAGCATGTGGTTAAGGAGTTAATCACAAAGTGATATCGGATTACGGAACGAGTAAAGTACTTGCTATGAACGAGATTGAACTAGGTATGACGATACCGACGATCGAATCTCGGGCAAGTAAAATATCGCGAGACGAAGGGAATATATATATGGGATTGATTGAATCCTGGCATCGTGGTTCATCCGATATGATCATCGATGAATCTGTGGGAGTCAATATGGGTGCCCAGACCCCGCTGTTGATTATTGATAGAAGATCATGTCTGCATATTCTCGAACCCGCAGGGTCACACACTTAACGTGTCTTGACGCTAGGATAGATTGGATAATTGGTTTATGAATTTTTGTTCGGACTCTCGGATGGGATCCGGGATATCACGAGAGATTCCGGAATGGTCCGGAGAATAAGATTCATATAAGGCAGTGCAGTTTTTGGAGTTCGGAATTGTTCCGGGTTAATCGGTATTGTACCGGAAGCTTCTAGAACCTTCCGGAAGGGGACCAACGTGGCCCCACCTTCCGGGAGGGGGCATGGGCCTATGAGGGAGTGTCCTGGCCGCTTTGGGCCAGGGGCACAAGGCCCCATAGGGCCCAGCCGATTCTAGAGAGATTTGACTCGTTTAAATCTCGGGATAGAATTTCTAGATAAGGGAGAGTTTAAATCGTTTAAACTAGAGATAGGATTTCTAGATAAGGGAGAGTTTAAATTGTTTAAACTAGATATAGGCTTGGAGGAGGGGCAAGGGCTGGCCGCCCCCCCCCTCTATATATAGAGGGGTGGTGCGCCCCCTCCCCCCACATACCTTCCTCCAAGCCCTAGCAGCCTTGCTACCTTCCTCTCTCCCTCCCGACTGTTTGTAGGCGAAGCCCTGCAGCAGAAATTCTCCACCATATACACCACGCCGTCGTGTTGTAGATCCAATCTATCTCTCCACCATACTCGCTGGTCCGAGGAAGGAGGAGACGTCGAGGTGCTGCACGTGTGCATCTCACGGAGGCACCGCCACTTGTGGTGCTAGATCAGATCGGATCGCGAGGAGGAGAAGCGAGTACGACTACATCACCCACGTTCCGACGAACGTTCCGCTGTGCAAATCTTCAAGGGTATGAAGATCTAATCTAATCTCTCTCGTTGTTTGCATCTCCTAGATTAGATCTTGGCTTTCCCTCTGTTCGCTCCGTAGAAAATTTTGATTTACTATGCCGCGAAACCCTTCAGTGGTATCAGAGCTAGATCTATGCGTAGATGTGTTTCACGAGTAGAACGCAACATGGTTGTTGCGGGCATTGATGTTTTCTGTTGCAAGCCTCTTGTTTGTGTTCTTCTTATGACGCGGGATAGTGAGATTGAAGCGGTCCAGGCCAACCTTACGCGACGTCGTTCGCGAGACCGGCTCCGCACTTGACGTGTGGCTTGTTCCACACATGCGGCTGGTGGATGTCAGTTTCTCTCACTATAGTTGTCATGGGATTAACACCGGAGTTTGGCAACCATAATATCACCGTTGTGGCTTTCCGTAGGTAAGAATCGTTCTTAGCATCTACTCCCATAAGCCACGTAAAACATGCAACAACAAAGTAGAGGCGTCTAACTTGTTCTTGCATGGAGTGTTTTCTGTGATATGGTATGGCCCAAGATGTGATGTGTATATTGTATGCGATGATCATGTTTTGTAATGTTTCACGACTTGCATGTCGATGAGTACACAACCGGCAGGAGCCATATGGTTGTCTTTATAATTGTGTATGACCTGCGAGTCAACTTCTTATACGCCATGTAATAGCTTTACTTTATCGCTAAGTAGTTAGCAATAGTTGTAGTTGCTATTCGTGGTGGAGGCAATCATGGTGGAGTGATGGAGATCATGCCGGAACGCACAAGATGGAGATCATTGCGCGAAGATTGGCTATACCATGTCACATAAAGTTATATGCATGTGATGTTTATCCTTTTATGTATCTTATCATGCTTAGATCGCGACGGTAGCATTATAAGATGATTCCTCACTTAAAGATCAAGATAAAAACTGTGTTCTCCCCAAGTATGCACCGTTGCGAAAGTTCGTCGTGTCCAAGCATCACGTGATGATCGGGTGCTATAGACTCTACGCTCACATACAACGGGTGCAAGCCAGTTTTTGCACACGCGGAAATACTTGGGTCTAACTTGACGAGCCTAGCATGTACAGACATGGCCTCGGAACACAAGAACCGAAAGGTTAAGCATGAGTCATATGAATGATATGATCGACACTTCGTTGTCCACCATTGAAACCACATCTCTTCTCGTGATGATCGGATTAGGTGTGGTGAATTTGGATCGTGTTCACTAAACAACTTGAGGGATGTTGACTTTAGTGGGAGTTCATCTAGTAATTTGATTAAGTTGAACTATTTATCATGAACATAGTCTAAATTGTACTTGCAAATACTGTAGATCACATGGCCAAATCCAACTTCAACTTCAACGTTTTTGCTGAGAAAGAAAAGCTTAGGAACAATGGGTCTAACTTCACCAACTGGTTCCGCAATCTAAGAATCATTCTGTCTGGCGGACAAAAGGACTATGTCCTTGGTAAAGCGTTAGGTGACCCCCCTGCTGCAACTGCGCCGGCTGATGAGAAAGCTGTCTATCAGTCGCGCAAAGATGATTATGGTGTGATTAAGAGCACCATGTTGTTTGCTATGGAACCGGAGCTTCAAAATCGTTTTGAAACCTATCCCGGGCCCTTTGAGATTCTCGAGGAGCTGAAAACCATGTTTCAGACTCAAGCCCGTTCTGAGAGATATGAGATCTCTGAGAAGTTCTTTAACTGCAAGATGGAGGAAGGGAGTTCCGTTAGTGAGCACGCCATAAAGATGTCGGGCTACACTCAACGCCTTGAGCAACTGGAATGCACGATTCCAGAGGAGCTCAAGATTGACAGGGTTCTGCAATCACTCCCTCCCAGCTACAAAAGTTTTGTAGTGACTCATAATCAGATTGGTTCCACTGATACGATCACCGAGCTCTTCGCAAAGCTGAAGGCTGCGGAAGTGGACATCAAGAAGGATAATCATGTGTTGATGGTCAACAAGCCCTCCTTTAAGAAAGGTAAGGGAGCAAAGAAGCCCTTCAATAAGGGCGGCGGCAAGCGCAATGCCCCTGCTGAGAAGAAGCTCAGGTCTGGTCCCAAGCCGGACACTGAGTGCTTCTATTGCAAGGACAAGGGTCACTAGAAGCGCAACTGTCCGAAGTACTTAGCGGACAAGAAGGCTGGCACCATCAAAGGTATATTTGATATACATGTTATTGATGTTTTCCTTACTAGCCCTCGTTGTAGTGCCTGGGTATTTGATACCGGTTCAGTTGCTAATATTTGTAACTCGAAACAGGAGCTACGGAATAGACGGCGGCTTGCGAGGGATGAGGTGACGATGCGCGTTGGCAACGGATCAAGAGTTGATGTGATGGCCGTCGGCACGCTCTCCTTAGTTTTACCTTCGGGATTAGTTTTAAACCTTAATAAATGTTATTATGTGCCTGCGTTGAGCATGAACATCATTTCCGGATCGTGTTTATTGCAAGACGGTTATTTATTTAAATCGGAGAATAATGGTTGTTCTATTTATATGAGTAACATCTTTTATGGTCATGCACCTCTTGTGAATGGTTTATTTCTTCTAAATCTCGAAAGGGATGAAACACACATCCATAACATTGAGGCTAAGAGATGCAAAGTAGATAGTGATAATACTACTTATTTGTGGCACTGTCGTCTAGGTCATATTGGAGTAAAGCGCATGAAGAAACTCCATTCTGATGGACTTTTGGAGTCTCTTGATTTTGAATCATTTGACACATGCGAACCATGCCTCATGGGCAAGATGATCAAAACCCCGTTCTCCGGTATGATGGAGCGAGCAACGGACTTGTTGGAAATCATACATACCGATGTATGCGGACCGATGAGTGTTTCGACACGCGGTGGGTATCGCTATTTCCTCACTTTTACCGATGACTTAAGTAGATATGGCTATATCTATTTAATGAAACATAAATCTGAAACGTTTGAAAAGTTCAAAGAATTTCAGAATGAAGTGGAGAACCATCATAACAGAAAGATTAAGTTTCTACGATCCGATCGTGGGGGCGAATATTTGAGTTATGATTTTCTCACGCATCTTAAAGCAAGCGGAATTGTTTCGCAACTCACGCCACCCGGAACACCACAGCGCAATGGTGTGTCTGAACGCCGGAATCGAACCCTATTAGATATGGTCCGATCGATGATGTCTCTTACTGATTTGCCGTTATCATTTTGGGGTTATGCATTAGAAACCGCTGCATTCACTTTAAATAGGGCTCCATCTAAATCCGTTGAGACGACACCGTATGAACTGTGGTTTGGTGCTAAACCTAAGTTGTCGTTTCTTAAAGTTTGGGGATGCGAAGCTTACGTCAAGAAGTTGATGCCGGACAAGCTCGAACCCAAAGCGGAGAAATGCGTCTTCATAGGATACCCTAAGGAAACTATTGGGTATACCTTCTATCACAGAACTGAAGGCAAAGTGTTTGTCGCAAAGAACGGTTCCTTTCTTGAGAAGGAGTTTCTCTCGAAAGAAGTGAGTGGGAGGAAAGTAGAGCTAGACGAGGTTATTGAACCTTCTCTTGAATTGGAGAGTAGCGCAGCACCTGAAATTGTTCCAGTGCCGCCTGCACCAACAATAGAGGAAGCTAATGACAAGGATCATGAAGCTTCGGACGATGCTGCTACTGAACGTCGCAGGTCGACAAGGTCGCGTGCCCCTCCTGAGTGGTATGGCAACCCTGTCTTGACTGTCTTGTTGGTAGAAGACAGTGAACCTACGAACTATGAGGAAGCGATGATGAGCCCAGACTCTGAGAAATGGCTGGAAGCCATGAAATCCGAATTGGGATCCATGAGCGAAAACCAAGTATGGACTTTGGTGGATCCTCCTAGCGACCGAAAGGCCGTTGAGTGCAAATGGATATTCAAGAAGAAAACGGACGCGGATGGTAATGTTACCGTCTATAAAGCACGGCTTGTCGCAAAAGGTTTTCGACAAGTTCAAGGTGTTGACTACGATGAGACTTTCTCTCCCGTAGCGATGTTTAAGTCCATTCGGATTTTATTAGCAATGGCTGCGTTTCATGATTATGAAATATGGCAGATGGATGTCAAGACTGCTTTCCTCAATGGCAACATTGATGAAGAGTTGTATATGATGCAACCCGAAGGTTTTGTCGATCCTAAGGATGCTAGTAAAGTATGCAAACTTCAGCGTTCCATTTATGGACTGAAGCAAGCATCTCGGAGTTGGAACCTTCGTTTTGATCAAGTGATCAAGAGATTTGGATTTGTTCCAAATTGCTACGAAGCTTGCATCTACAAGAAAGTGAGTGGGAGCTCGGTGATGTTTCTGGTACTGTATGTGGATGACATATTGATTATCGGAAATGACATCAGCATGCTTAACGATGTGAAGAGTTATTTGAACAAGTGTTTTTCAATGAAAGACCTAGGTGAAGCTGCTTATATATTGGGCATCAAAATCTATAGAGATAGACAAAGACGCCTGATAGCTTTAAGCCAAAGTACATACCTAGACAAAGTTCTGAAAAGGTTCAGAATGGATAAGGCAAAGAAAGGTTCAGTGCCTATGTTGTCAGGTAAGATATTGATCAAGGCTCAGTGTCCAGCTACGGTAAATGATAGGGAAGCTATGAGAAAAGTGCCTTATGCCTCGGCCTTAGGTTCCATCATGTATGCCATGCTGTGTACTAGACCGGATGTGTCCAATGCTCTTAGTTTGACGAGCAGATATCAAAGTGATCCAGGAGTGGAACACTGGACAGCCGTGAAGAACATCCTAAAGTACCTAAATAGAACTAAAGAAATGTTCTTAGTCTATGGGGGTGATGAACAGCTTGTCGTAAAAGGTTACGTCGATGCTAGTTTCGACACCGACAAGGATGATTCTAAATCTTAGACTGGATACGTTTATATTTTGAATGGAGGAGCTGTGAGCTGGAGAAGCTGCAAGCAAAGCGTGATCGCGGGATCTACAGTAGAAGCGGAATACATGGCTGCTGCAGAAGCGTCAAGTGAAGGAGTTTGGATCAGAAACTTCATCACTGAGCTTGGCGTGGTTCCAAGTGCATTGGACCCACTGGAGATATTGTGTGACAACACTGGCGCCATAGCACTCGCTAAGGAACCAAGATATCATCCAAAGACCAAGCATATCAACCGCAAGTTTCATATAATCCGAGATTATATAGCAGATGGAGATCTGAAGATTAGCAAAGTACATACGGATCTGAATGTCGCAGATCCATTGACTAAACCTCTTCCACGTGTAAAACATGATCAACACCTCAGTGCCATGGGTGTGAGATTGTTGCCAAATGTAAACTAGATTATTGACTCTAGTGCAAGTGGGAGACTGTTGGAATTATGCCCTAGAGGCAATAATAAAGATGTTATTATTATAATTCTTGTTCATGATAAAGTTTATATTCCATGCTAGAATTGTATTAAGCGGAAACATAAATACTTGTGTGGTTTGTGAACAACACCGTGTCCCTGGTACGCCTCTAAGGACTAGCTCATTGATCAATGATGGTTAAGGTTTCCTAACCATAGACATGAGTTGTCAATTGATAATGAGATCATATCATTGGGAGAATGATATGATGGACAGACCCAAACTAAGCGAAGCAATTAGATCGTGTCATCGTGTTCGTCTTTGCGAAGCTTTTCTTATGTCAAATATTGTATTCCTTAGACCATGAGATAATACAACTCCCTGGTATCGGAAGAAAGCTTTGAGGTCATCAAACATCATCCTATGAAAGGGTGATCATAAAGGTGTCTCTCAGGTGATCGGAAAGTATCTGTTGGGTTGTATGTATCGAGATGGGATTTGTCCCTCCCAAGTCGGAGAGATATACTTCGGGCCCACTCGGTAATCGATATCAACACCGCTTGCAAGCATGTGGTTAAGGAGTTAATCACAAAGTGATATCGTATTACGGAACGAGTAAAGTACTTGCTATGAACGAGATTGAACTAGGTATGACGATACCGACGATCGAATCTCGGGCAAGTAAAATATCGCGAGACGAAGGGAATATATATGGGATTGATTGAATCCTGGCATCGTGGTTCATCCGATATGATCATCGATGAATGTGTGGGAGTCAATATGGGTGCCCAGACCCCGTTGTTGATTATTGATAGAAGATCATGTCTGCATATTCTCGAACCCGCAGGGTCACACACTTAACGTGTCTTGACGCTAGGATAGATTGGATAATTGGTTTATGAATTTTTGTTCGGAGTCTCGGATGGGATCCGGGATATCACGAGAGGTTCCGGAATGGTCCGGAGAATAAGATTCATATAAGGCAGTGCAGTTTTTGGAGTTCGGAATTGTTCCGGGTTAATCGGTATTGTACCGGAAGCTTCTAGAACCTTCCGGAAGGGGACCAACGTGGCCCCACCTTCCGGGAGGGGGCATGGGCCTATGAGGGAGTGTCCTGGCCGCTTTGGGCCAGGGCCACAAGGCCCCATAGGGCCCAGCCGATTCTAGAGAGATTTGACTCGTTTAAATCTCGGGATAGAATTTCTAGATAAGGGAGAGTTTAAATCGTTTAAACTAGAGATAGGATTTCTAGATAAGGGAGAGTTTAAATTGTTTAAACTAGAGATAGGCTTGGAGGAGGGGCAAGGGCTGGCCGCCCCACCCCCCCTCTATATATAGAGGGGTGGTGCGCCCCCTCCCCCCACACACCTTCCTCCAAGCCCTAGCAGCCTTGCTACCTTCCTCTCTTCCTCCCGACTGTTTGTAGGCGAAGCCCTGCAGCAGAAATTCTCCACCATATACACCACGCCGTCGTGTTGTAGATCCAATCTATCTCTCCACCATACTCGCTGGTCCGAGGAAGGAGGAGACGTCGAGGTGCTGCACGTGTGCATCTCACGGAGGCACCGCCACTTGTGGTGCTAGATCGGATCGGATCGCGAGGAGGAGAAGCGAGTACGACTACATCACCCACGTTCCGACGAACGTTCCGCTGTGCGTATCTTCAAGGGTATGAAGATCTAATCCAATCTCTCTCGTTGTTTGCATCTCCTAGATTAGATCTTGGCTTTCCCTCTGTTCGCTCCGTAGAAAATTTTGATTTACTATGCCGCGAAACCCTTCAGAACCATGGGATCCCGCACTAACAATTTCCTGCTCCTGCATAAGAAGTAACGTGAACCGTTTAAAAATCCGACTTCATCGATTAGAATGCAATTGATTTGATCGGCGGTAATTAAATTCCTTACCAAAAGAACCTCGAAGTCCTTCACCTTAGGATCCACAGTGAGTTGTTTGGTTTTGGGTCCACATGGTAGCGGGCCCTGATAAAGTTTCGTAGCTGTCTGTTTTCGAATTTTGCAAAGGGGTTAGGTTGCCCCTTAGCTCTATACTCGTCGTCCTCCTTATCCTATTTGGGCTCCGCAACTCTTTAACTGCTAGATCCAAGATGGTGGTGACCTATATTCTTTTCCTGCAACTCCTTTCCCTGCCTACTTGAGGCCGCGGCTGCTTCGGATTCACACCTGTCCTTGAACTCCTGATGTTGATCTTCGCTGATCTGCGGGTCGATATTCTAGATCTCCTCGGGACTTTTATCTTCTTTAAAGCTCTTCTTCTTTATCCGGGCTCTCCAGCTGGCCAGGGCCGTGTTCATCTTCATGAGGGTGGATTTGTTTGCTTCATTCCCATTATAATTTGTGTTCGGATACTGAGGGGGGAACTCATATCTTGCGTGCAGCTTCTCGAAGAGGAGTGTGCGTAAATGACCATTATCTTTATGCCGGAGATTCTCGGTGTTGATCGAGATAGCGGTCCGGGTGATAGCCTCCACTTACGCACCGTGTCTTGTTGGGTTCACTTCGGTAATTTCCTCTCTGACGATGCAGATCATGTTCGGACGTCGTTCCTTCTTCTTCTTAGACGGATTTGTACCATCTGTTGTGTCCTCACCGCCATCAGTGGTTTCATCATCTGCCGTTCCTTCGGCTTCTTCTTCCTCCGCGTCCTTCATCTCATCATCGTCGCTTGAGAAACAAATAAATATATTTGTCTTCTTTTTAGTGAAGAGATGATTTTTTTTAACTACGAAAGGTAAGAGTCTTTCTCAGTAATGCTACACTTACACGCTACACCTTACAGGATTCATCTACGGGATGAGATGGAGAAAATCTATGCATTTGCGGCCCTCAAATCATGGGAGACAAAAGTATTTCCACCAGCCAACTACTTCCACGTAATCCCGTAGGTTCATTTCCCTAAAAAAGGAGCCCGTAAGTCTATCATTTTTGAGTCTTTCTTGATAGTACAAGATGTCTTATCTTAGTTACATGTTTTTCAGGTTTATAATAATCGAATTATATCAATGTTTAAGGAGCATGCAAATTGTTATATTTGAAGATAACCCTACGAGAAAATCCATTGTATATTTTTAAAGTTCTTTAATTAACACACAATTTCTAGCATAGATTTTCTTACATGCCGTGCGCTCCTTTTCTTACATCCAGAAAACACATACTAAGGCTTTTGACAATGGGATGTATCTTAGCACATTTTTATAGGAGCTAATAAAACTTAAAAAACAACTATCATAATGGGGTGTATCTTAGATGTTGTATTTAATAATTTTATGTTTATGCATGTGTATGATTGGATTAGTCAAGTTTTTTTTTTTTGCCTACGATAACGTGCAAAAGTTATATCTCAGGCCTTTCACAATGGAGTATATCTTAGCATATTTTTGAGAGGAGATATAAACATCTCTCCAATGCAGTGTATCTTAGAGGTCGTATCTTAATTTAATATTTTTGCTCTCATATATGCATTTGATTGGGTCATCAAACATTACGTGCAAGAGGTGTATGTTAGCTAAGATATAACAACACTTTCTTTTATCACTAAATAGGGTGTCATATCATCTTTTTTGCCTATGATACCGTGCCAAGAAACGACCATTGTGAAAGGCCTTAGAGCAAGTACAATAAGGTAACATCAGCTAAATATAAGACATTAAATAATATATTTGTGCTGAGTTGGAGGAGAGAGAAAGAGAGTGGGCTCTTAGAGCAAAGGCAATAGTAGAGCCAACTGTTGGCTATAAGCCATGTTCATTTCATGAAGAGTCAATAATATAGTTGTTGTTGTACATATTGGCTACTGAGTTGACTATAGATGATATGGCATTAGTAAGTACCTTATAATCAGCAGTTGACTATACTATTGGTTCTTGCTCTACAACAACTTCATCTCTCTTTATTAACTAACATGCCATATAAGCAAAATATCTAGAATATCACGCTAAGAAACACTCATTGTGAAATGTCTAACTCACTACATGTGAAACTTTCTTTTCGAGGTAATGTATTTTTTCCTTTCTTTGAGAGAACTTCAAGTGAAACTTGGCAGGTGGCCAAAATAACAAGAACAATATCCAGCGTGGACATACATGATGGCCCTAGACTCTAGAGAGAGCCAAGTGCCCATTTACACATTTTTGTCATTTCTGCCAGCGTGCATCGGAAGAAGCATTCAAGGGAAACACGGACCACGCGTGCGTGCGTGCGCGTCCTACGTGGCGCTTGGCGACCGCGTCAACCCAGCACCCGCGTGGCGTACGATCCACGCGATCCCGGCCGTCCGTCCGTGTGGTGGGAGCCCAACGGTAGGAAACGGACGGGGCCAGGCCGGGTCACGTGAGGCGCACCCGACTGTCCGGCTGACGAGCCAGGCCCACGTCCCCCTCAACGGTCACATTGACCGAAAGCGAGGCAACGGTCACATCGCCGCATCCGTCCGTTCCCCATCCGACGGCTGCGCGCGGCGCCTCGGGCTTCCCGCCGCCACACTCACTGTCCAGACCGTTTCTTTTGCCCGGGCTTCTTCCTCCCCCCTCCCCCCTCGCTCCATAGGTAGAGAGGGAGGTGAGATCGTCAGAACAGAGCCACCACCACCACCCACTGCGTGAGAGAGAGGGAGAGATAGGGTAGAGAGAGAGAGAGGATCTTCGATGGTGAGGTAAGAACAGTGGTAGGATAGAGGAGGGAGAAGAGTAGCAAGAACCCATCACCCCACCCCACCCATCCAATCCCCATCTGCATTGCATCCATGGTCGCTGCATCCTAGGATCTCTTGTTCGTAGGATTTCTTCCTTTTCTTTGATTTCTTCTTCGGTTCCTTCTTGATCTTGTGACAAGCAACAGCAATGGAGGTGTTGGGGGCAGTGCCTGCAGCTCTGCAGAGAGTGATCAGCGCACCCGGCAGCTTCTGATCTTCTTCTTCTTCTTTTCTAGATGTTTTAGGCCATTCTTTGTTCCCCTCTCTAACGATTCGTTCATTCTTTTGTACTAGGCAGCATTCTGCAGAGTCCAAAGATCCACCACTGAAATTCTTTCCTGCATATACAGCAGCATTAGCTATATACACAAGAGAACATTACATTCTTTTTCTTTTCTTTTCTTTGCCCAAAGGGAACTGACAAAATTCTTTCCAAGAACCAAACAAATTCTTTCCTTTTTTTTCGTTTACTACATTGATCCATTCATACACTCCATCCGCCTCACTGAACCTGTAGCCACATAACAGAGAGATTGAGAGAAAGAGAGTGAGAGAGCAGAGTGTGATCAGCAGAGGAGAAGGAGGAGGAGAGGCAGAGTACACTGCTGCATTCGCTGGTGACGCCTGTCTCAGGGATGTTGGCAGGCTGCTCGTTTTCGTCCAGGCATCAGATGAGCACAGCGCAGCGCCTACCATGCGGCTTCTCCAAGCGGGCCGGCCGTGGAGACACCGGTGCCGCCGGCGCCCCGCGCGGCGTCGCAGGCGGCGATGGCAGGGGAGGCAATGGCACCTGCTCCTTCCGGCCTCACCCGGCGCCGCCGGTCACACAGGCGGTGTCATGGGGCGCCAAGCCGGAGCCCGGCGTCGGCGATGGCGGCTGGGACAGGAGGGACAGAGCCGTTAAGCGCCCTTACGAGGAGGAGGAGGTGGAGGAGCAGGGGGCGGTGGAGGAGTATGGCCCCGTCGCCCGCGCCAAGCGGACGAGGATGATGGGTGGCGACGGCGACGAGGTATGGTTCCATCAATCCATTGCAGGGAGCGGGATGATGCAAGCGGCCGCCGGAGAAGGAGCTGGGGGAGAGGAGGCGGAGGAGGAGCAGAAGGCGTTTCTTGTGCCGAGCGCCGCGTCGTTCCCGCATGGCATGGCCGCGGGGACGTCGTCGCTCGCCCCGGCCAAGCAGGAGGAGTACAGCAAGTCGCCGTCGTCCCATTCGTCGTCTTCGTCGGGCACGGACGGTGGCTCGTCGGCGATGCCGCCGCCCCTGCCGCTCGAGGCCGTTGGCGCGAGGAGCTTCGTACCAGAGGCGGAGCGGGAGGCGCTGGAGCTCGTGCGCGCGCTCACCGCATGCGCCGACGCCCTCGCTACCTGCAGCCACGACGCCGCCAACTACTACCTGGCGCGGCTCGGTGAGGCGGCCTCACCGTCAGGGCCCACGCCGATGCACCGCGTGGCCGCCTACTTCGCTGAGGCGCTGGCGCTCCGCGCGGCGCACATGTGGCCTTTCGTGTTCGACGTCACCCCGCCACGCGAGCTCACCGACGGCGCCTTCCACGACGAGGACGACGCCATGGCGCTGCGGGTGCTCAACAGCGTCACCCCCATCCCGAGGTTCCTCCACTTCACCCTCAACGAGCGTCTCCTCCGCGCTTTCGACGGCCACGACCGCGTCCACGTCATCGACTTCGACATCAAGCAGGGGCTCCAGTGGCCGAGCCTGCTGCAGAGCCTTGCGGCGAGGCATCCGGAACCACCGTCGCACGTGCGGATCACCGGCGTCGGCTCGTCGAGGCAGGAGCTGCAGGACACCGGCGCGCGGCTCGCACGCGTGGCCGCCGCGCTGGGGCTCGCATTCGAGTTCCACGCCGTGGTGGACCGGCTCGAGGACGTGCGCCTGTGGATGCTCCACGTGAAGCGCGGCGAGCGCGTGGCCGTCAACTGCATCCTCGCTGCACACCGCCTGCTACGCGACGAGACCGGCGGTGCACTGTCCGACTTCCTCGGGCTTGTGCGCAGCACGGGCGCCGCCGTCTTCCTCCTCGGCGAGCACGAGGCGGCCGGGCTCAACACCGGGCGCTGGGAGGCGCGGTTCGCGCGCGCGCTGTGGCACTACGCCGCGGCGTTCGATGCGGTGGGCGCGGCCGGCCTGCCGCCCGCCAGCGCGGCCAGGGCCAAGGCGGAGGAGATGTTCGCCCGTGAGATCCGCAACGTGGTGGCGTTCGAGGGCCCCGACAGGTCCGAGCGGCACGAGAGCTTCGCCGTGTGGCGGCGGTGCATGGAGGACGGCGGGTTCCAGAACGCTGGCATCGGCGACAGGGAGGCGATGCAGGGGCGCATGATCGCGAGGATGTTTGCTCCGGGCAATTACAGCGTGCACCCACAAGGCGACGGTGAGGGGCTCACGCTCCGATGGCTCGACAGCCCGCTCTACACCGTGACGGCGTGGACGCCGGCCGGCGACGGCGCAGGTGGCAGCACCACAGTGTCCGCCTCCACCACGGCGTCGCATTCTCTGCAGAGCTAAGCAGGAAGTGAAGAAGCAAGAACTGATCTTTTTCAGTGGTTCTTTTGCTGTTAATGATTCATTCATTCATTCAATTGGTCCATAATACAGTCTGACCATTCTTTTATACATTCTCATTCATTACCGGAGGTTGTAGAAGAAGAAGCAAAGAAATATGTAGTTTTTCTCTTTTGTTTTACAGTGATAGGAGAAGAAAGATTCAATTGTTATTATTAGCTATATGTAATAATTCTTTATTCTTTTGGCTGCTAGAGCTAAGATCCCAGCTGCAATGTAGAAGAAGCAGCAGTTACATTCTTTCCAGACATTATATGCAACTTGTAATCTTTGTTCAGAGTCAGAAATGAAATGGAATCATAAGACTATTTCATCCATACTTCTTGTTGTATAATCATCTGGAATGTGAGTGTTGGAGTGTCTGCATCCCATGCTTTCTGAATTTATTCAGTAATCAACTGTAGTTTTGATTCAACAGCTAATGTTCCCATGGAGTTGCTGTACTAAATTCATGTGCTCTGCCTGCAGTACTGTTCCTAAATTCAGAGAACAAACTCATCCACTGAAGTTGGTGACTAGGCAAAATTCAGAGAACCGCACTCACTTTCCTTCAATCCAAGCTTGTAATTGAGATGTAAAATGGCAGCAATGCATGGTACAACATGTTTCTGAACTAAGCTTCTACACGATTTGTCAGCAATGCTCAGGCAGACAAATCTGTAGCAAGATCAAGGTGGAGATAGAGCAATGGAAGGTTGCCGTTCTGTGCAGAATTGTTACTGAAATTCAGAGAACAAATTCAGATGTAAAATGGCAGCAATGCATGGTACAACATGTTTCTGAACTAAGCTTCTACACGATTTGTCAGCAATGCTCAGGCAGACAAATCTGTAGCAAGATCAAGGTGGAGATATAGCAATGGAAGGTTGCCGTTCTGTGCAGAATTGTTACTGAAATTCAGAGAACAAATTCACCGACTGGAGTTGGTAACTGAGAAAATTCAGAGAACTTTCCTCCCATTCCTTCAGTCCCAGCTTGTAATTGATTGAGATGGCAATGCACATGGTACAGCTTGTCTTTGAAGTAAGCTTCTAAACAATTTGTTAGCAATTCTCAAGAGCAGAATGACAGCAGTCTTGTTGAACAAATGACGGCGCATAGATGAGATGATGGAGTACCAATTGTAGCAGGCTTAGAGACCTCCAAACATCGCCTTCTCTGCTGCTTAGAATAAAACCTACATTCTCCTGAGCCACTTTGTTCTAGTAAATCATCTCTCCTTAGTATCATCATGACACGACAGTCTTGACGATGCTCTCCTGGAACAAATTAATTTCTCAGTAGGCAACTCAGACCCAAATACTGGTCTCTTGATTCTCCCTGAGCGCAGCCGGATTTCAGAACCCATTAGCATCACTGCAACCTTCAACCACACTCTGCCAGTGAGAGAATATCATCTGAAGACAATCACAACATTTGCCGAACCGGTTGCCTGATAAGACAACCACAATCATAGTGAACGTATGTTGGCAGGGGCTGTTAAGATAGAAGATCTTACTGTTGCAACGATGGATGAACCGTTCACGCACAAAGATTCGAGGCTAACAAATATCTTATCTTTGGAACGTCAAAATAAAAACTACTACCTCAGTTCCTTAATATAAAATGTTTTAGCAGTTCAAATTAGAGTGCAAAAATGTCTTATATTTGGGAACGGAGGGAGTAACTATATTATTAATAGGAGTTCTCATGCATTGTATGATATGGTGTTGTGTGGGTTAACATATGATGACTTCCTTCATGCCCTTCTTGTATCTTCTTTTCTTAGACACAACAACACTATGGTCGTATTGTCATGCTTGTTACTCCTTGTGATTCATACGCTACACCGTTCAACCGCATCATGCCTACCATGTGGTTTACTTAACTACAGTTATGGCTATATATATTGTTCACCTCTATATATGCATTGCTATATATTGCTAGAGCGCTTGACATGCTTGTTGTGCCACATTATTTGCTAAGTTGTGTCTGGCTGTTGATATGAGATTTTAGAAGAAACTGCAAGGAGATGTCGACAATACCTCCATTGTCAGTCCTGCTGGTGCATAGTCCACAATTACTTTGATTCTAGAACACGGTGCTACAAAACAGAGGAGACATAGACCAGTCTGGGCATGATTCATCTAAATGTGGCATAGCAAGCACTTGGTGTATGGCGTCTGACGATTTTGTCGGACGTGGTTGTACTACGAAACATAGTTTTAGGATCCGCAGGAAAGGATCCATTAGAGAACATTCCTCGGAAAAGAGTTATCAAGCCAAAGAATGATGAATTATTGTACGCAGATTAGAGCATTCTGTATGGATCTGTATTTAGAAGATTTACGTCAAAACTAGGTTTAACTTATAAATCCCATAAATAAATAAATCTCAAAACAATATCATGTATATATAGAATTTCTGTTTCGCATCAGTCCCACCTCAGTACTTAAGAACAAGAAACAATGAGATAAATATCACTAAACTTCACCTAATTGTGTGATGCTTGGTTGATCATGATAGTGGGATTACTCGGTATGCACTTGTAATTTGTGTAGACACTCAGGAGACTAATCAAACACACTGTCGGACGAAATGCAAAGTCTTTCCATTGCTAACTAATGGCAAAACGTACTTTGTCGTTTGATGAATTTTTTAACATCAATTTCTCTGTCACTAGTGAGATGAGTAGCTTCATTTCACAGACCATATGGATTTCTCTCTCACCAATGGGATGATTTCATCTCCTCGTGTCTGTACTGCTCGGATATGGTAACATCGTTGACGAGCGGTACATTGTTGACTGAACCGAAAGTTTGGTCTCTGAGATGAATGGCTCGCTCACCATGGATCCATCTGCTTTAATTCATCTACTTGACCATGGAACATGATGTTACTTTCCCCCTAGTCAACAATGTACAATAAACATGACTTTGATTAACTTTTGGGGCATGTTAATCCGCACTATTCCAATTTCTATTTCCTTAGAGGCCTTTAGTGCTTTGCTCACATCTGTAGTGCCCTGCTGCGTTATAACATGTACATATAGTCCAGTACCCTTTTAGTGCAGATTAGTTAGGTAAATCACGGTTTCCATCATGCCCTTGTTCCACTATGGTCCATTGGTCATGCTTTGTATTGTTACTATTACTCATGAGTCACACCCTTCAGTGGCTTCACGCTTACTGTGTGATTTACTTAACTAAAGTTTTTGCCATTGCTCACTCTGCATTGTTATTTATATCTAGACCATTTGCTCTGCTGGTGTCCACTCGCCTTCCCTTGGTTTTTAGGTCACGTCGTGCTACATTCCACTCGGAATATTCGACAAGCTGGGATTTTAGAAGAAACTGCAAGGGGATGCGTACAATACCTTTCATGTCGAACTGAACATTTCACAAAAATTCAACTGTAACCCACACTTTTGCAAAGCAGAGCAGCCGTAGTCCGTAGACCAGCTTGGGCACAATGTATCTAAACATAGAAATGCAAGAACTGGGTATGTGGCATCTGAGGATTATGTTTGAGCTTGCGTGACATAGAAAGCTCATTTTACCATTGAGAAGATAGAGCGAGCAAGATTTGGTAGGAGCAAAGACGCTAGCTTGTGATATGCCTTTATAGCACAATTATCTCATTTTTCCTTTAACTCCTTTTGTTGTCATTGGCGAGAAAGTTTTAAAGATCACTGGGGTTCAACAACTCTACATTTGTTCATAAAACATGTGTCTATCAAACAAATAGATTGCATCGTCTTGGTGTAAGACTTAAAAGATCAATGATTTTTTCCTTTGCAAACATAAATTGGGAAATATCATTTGTATTTGCCTTTTGTATGGTGAGCTACAAGGAACTAAGAATAGAGTAGTTCACAACCTTTTGTATCATGAGCTAGAAGGAACTAAGAACAGATTAATTCATAGCTTTCTATATGCGTGAGTACCAAGAACTAATTTACCCCTTTTCTAGTCCTAACTGAGGAGATCTCGTATAACACTCTTTGTTTTGCATATAGTCTACTGACATAGAAAGTTCGACCTTTTGTATTCAAGATGAAAAGGAGAAAGTGGAGAAAACGACACTTCCATATCCTATATTTTCACTAGGAAAATAATAGAGGATTGCACTCTGCACACATGGTGTGTGCTGCACAAGAGTGAATTCCACTTTATACCCCCTAGTTATGCATTTGTGACACTAATTACCCCATCGAGTGAAAAATTGTCTGGATTGTCCTTTTTAGAAGTTTTGAACCCTCCTTTTCTGATTTGTGTCTATTGGGCAAGGTGTAAGGTATTAACCGGAGTTTAAATGTATCAAGATGATGACGAGGAATTGAAAGTATGGATACGAGAAGTATGAACATGCTTGTCGATCATGTCCTCGGATCTTTACACATTTTACCACGTCACCCCGACGTAACATGCCAGCTCTATGTAATCTAAAGAAGCAAAGTTCTAAATAGGGATAAAAATGTGTTCACGGACTCTTAAATGAGATATTTCGGTTTTAGTTCTACTAAAGGGGGTAATTAGTGTCACAAATGCATAACTAAGGGGTAAAAAGTGGGATTCACTCGCTGCACAATAACAATTTGACCAAGCCATCAATCAGATGAAGAAGAAATTTTAGAAATATTTGCTAAATAATGGCTAACCCTGCTTTTATCATGAGGAGGTTTTGATGACGTTAATTCCTATGAGAATACACTAGGAAGCTTTGTCTGCTTAAAGATTGGGTTACCTTTTTGTTTGTGCAAGTATATGTTCATTTTTCTCCCTCGATCTCAGGACTCACTGATACCCGAGGCAGGCAATACAAGGAGTCGCGAGCATGGGAGAGTGAAAGACTACACCAAACACCGGTGAAAGTAGTCGTTACACTAGCCAAACCAATTTAAAAAACAAAGACCGTCATGCTAAATAATTCTATTATATTTTCAATTAAATTTCTTAGCCATATCGAAAGAGGACCAGGTGTCGGCCTGGTGGCTGACACTTCGGGTGTGGAGGCCAGCCCATCCGGGTTCGAGCCCCAGCTGAGGCATGCTCGAAAAATGTTTTTTATCAAAAGGGCCACACGGCCCCCAATTTCATTAAGAAACTGGAGTTTGTCTCACAGTAAAATGACCCATACAAAACGAGAGCTCTATCCATCTACCATCTCATCAGCAAAAAAGCAACCTACGATCTTTTTTCCTACCACCCCACAGGGACTAAACTCACATCTATCCGACGACCAAGCATACAATTCTCTAGAACGATGAAACATCATACAGGAAACAAGCCCAACACAGGTTTTAAACATATTACATCATTTAGGACACTTTTTTAAGCCACAATCTTCTCTGCAATAGCCATAGTCAACCATCGCAAATCATCCTTTCCATTGGAGCCCAGCCATGTCGTCTCCCAAAAAAATCAATTGCAATTCCTCCTCAAATGATCAGACACCCGACGCACGGTTTCTTTGACCTTTTCTTTCTGCAGCACATTCCAATCACCTAGAAGGTGACACATAGAAAAAATCACATCAGTAGGATTATTTGGTATCTTCCTTTGAAAACAATCAGGGTTGTTTTTCATAAATTCCAAAGCAAAGCCACAACACCAATCATAACAACCACCCTATCTCTACCAGATAATTTGGCAAACCAGTTTTGACAGAGATCAAACAAACTTTCAGGTTTATCGGCTATACCTAGCGCACAACCTGCAACACTCCAGATATATCTAGCTAGAGGGCATTCGAAAAAAGATGTGTGAGAGTTTCATTACAGCCAATAAACTCACAAAGAGTACACCCTTTCCAACCTTTCTTAGCCAAGTTATTGTTGGTTAAGATTCTATTTTTAACAAGCAGCCAAATAAATGCTTTGATTTTAAGAGGAATTCTTATTCTCCAAATCATTTTAAAAGGAAACAAGACTCTTCTCGCAACGAGGTAAGTATAAAGAGACTTAACCCAGAAAATACCAGATTTAGTTAAACTCCAACTCACTCTATCCGGCTCGTCGGTAAGAATTATATCTTTACACATATCTAACAGTTTATTCCACATTTCTAGAGATTTACCATACAAGCAACGCCTGAATCTAATGCAATTGAAATCCTGAGAAAAATACTTTGGCTACAGCAACATTCTGTGAAAAATTTAGACTATATAAACTTGGGAAAAAGCACAAACAAAGGATTATCTCCCACCCAAACATCTTCCCAAAAAATTGTCTTACAACCATCCCCTAGAATTTGCTTACAACAACTATAAAAGATATCTTTCACTTCCATCAGTCCAGACCAGAAATGTGAGCATCTTACATAATTTATATCCTATGTAAGAGTACCAGTTCTTAGATATTTACACTTTAAAATGTTCTACCAATGTCCCTCATCATTTTCTAAACGCCACAACCATTTGCAAAGAAGACTAATATTCTTAATGTCTAAATTAGTTACTCCTAATCTCCCTTGGTCTCTTGGCTGACATACATCGGCCCACTTCACAAGGTGATATTTCCTAACCCCATCTTTTTCTTGCCAAAGAACTCTAGCTCTGAAGAAATAATGTTTCAATACCCCTTTCGGTACTCTAAAAATGACATCATAAAAATGGGTACACTACTTAGGCACGTCTCAGTCAAAACGAGCCTGCCCCCAAAAGACAGTAAACCACCTTGCCAGCATGGGCATTTCTTCTCTACCTTTTTCTTCGCTGGCTTCCAATCTATCTTACTAAGACGTTTATAATGTAGAGGCATGCCTAAATATATAAAAGGCATGTCACCCACCTTGAAAGTGAATATATGAGCATATTCTTCTTGATTTTCCTTAGCTAAACCAAAATAGTAAACTTCGCTTTTCAAGAAAATAATTTTCAACCCAGTTAAATGCTCAAAGGTACAAAGAATTATCTTTAGATTCCTAGCATATTCCAAATCATCTTCAAACATAAATATGGTATCATCCGCATATTATAGCAAAAACAACCCCCCTCATACATTTCATGAATCAATCCTTTAATGAAACCTTGTTCTTGTGCTCTCGAAATCATAGTCACAAGAACATCGGTTGCAATGTTAAAAAGAATTGGGGAATAAGGGTCTCCCTGCCTTAATCCTGTTCTTGTAACAAAGTATGGTCCTACATTGTCATTTATCATAAAATTAACTTTACCACTATGCACTACCTTCTTAGTTAGATGAACAAACTTTGTTGGAAATCCTTTCATTTCCAACATTGAAAACATAAACTCCCAGTTGATCTTATCATATGCTTTTTCAAAATCAACTTTAAAAACAACTCCCGACTCTTTTTAACATGAAGGTAATGCATAGTATCATGTAAAATAACCACACTATCTAGTATAAATCTTCCTTTTATAAAAGCAGATTGAATTTTTGAAACAATCTCATCTGCAACTTGAATGGCTCTATTGTTCATTACCTTGGTAAATTTTTTCAATAAAACATTCAATAAACGGATTGGTCTAAACATTTGAATCATGTTTGCCCCCATTCCCTTAGGAATCAAAATAATAGTACCGTAGTTAAACCTAGACACATCTATCCTACCATCAAATAAATCCTGAAATAAAGTAAATAAGTCGTCATAAACTAGCTCCCAAAACTGTTGGTACAACTCAATAGGAAAATCCTCCGGACCAGATGCTTTATTATGTTTCATAGAAAAGTCTGCCTTCTTAATCTCTTCCATAGTAAATCTAGCCGCTAGTTTGATTTTAGAGTCTTCAGTGAGTGCAGAATCAACATGCCAAGTACAGGCAACAGCTTCACTAGCCCAAATAAACTTTTGTAATAGTTAGTTGCATATTTTAGAAGATTTTCATCCCCCCGAATGATCCCTTCGTCTTGAATAAAACAAAAAAAAATCCTATTTCTCCTCTTTCTACCGCTAGCTTTTGCCATAATTTTTTTGTATTATTGTCTCCTTCCATAATATCCTTCTCTCTCTCGCTCTCTGTCTCCATTTAATCTATTCTTCTCTCAACAATACATTTAATTGATCTTGCAAATAATTCCTAAGCTCATAGTTAGCTGCCCGATAACCCAGCAAACTCACTGTTGATATCAATACTATCTAATTGGGATGAAATTCTTTTCCTCCCTTTTCTGTGAGCACCTTCAATATTAAGATTCCATCCTTTCAAAACTCTCCTAGGAACTATCACTCTTTGTTGCCAAATATCTAGACAACTTTTACCCTTGAAACTTTTACTCCAAACCTTAGCAACTACGTCTCTAAGATCAATTCTATTAAACCAAAAAAGTTCAACACAAAATTGCTTAAAGGGAACAAGATCTCTATTTCCAGTATCTACAACAAGAGCCACATGGTCAAAAACCCCTCTAACCAAGGTTTTGACATTAACTAAAGGAAAATGTTGCTCCCATGCAGGACTAACAAGTACTCTATCAAGTTTTTCAAACAATGGGTCCTGTTGATTGTGTGACTAGGTAAAACTTCTACCAGAAAATTTCAAATCAATTAAGTTCCAATGCTAAATGATATCATTGAAATAATGGGACCATTTATTCAGCCTCTTATATTTTTTTCTCTCAAAAGTATTCCTAATTATATTAAAATCTCCATCCAAACAAAAGGGATACGAGTTTTTGCCAAGCACTTGAACTAAATCTACTAGGAAGTCACCTTTATCACTATAATTTGACGCTCCATAAATGTTAACAAGATTCCACTTAAAACCAGATTCTTTGTCCAAAAGCACCATATGAAAAAAAAACTGCTAGTATAAATAGTATGTACATCAAACTTATCTTCTCTCACTCCCATAAGGACCCCCCCCCCCCCCCCCCCCCCCCCAGAATCACCTCTGGCAGATTCCAAAAGCCAAATGTAGCGAAATCTATCACTAATATTGTTCAACCATGCATCAGTAAAGTAACTTTTCTTAGTTTCTTGAATACAAATAAAATCTATTTTATACTCAGAGATGTTTTCCTTAAGGAAATCACTCTTCCCAGGCTCTCCTATACCTCCACTATTCCAAATAAAACCTATCATAATATACTCAGAACAATTTTCTACCCCTATTCTCCTTCTTTTATTACCACAAAACACTGAAGCTAGTTGAATAATCTCCTCATTAAGCTCTTCATCTTCCTCATCAATTTCAGAATCTAAAAACTCTCTAGTTTTGATTCTTCATTTAAATCCTTAAGGTTCTGTTTTCTTTTATTAGCTAAAAATAAATTGCATCTAGCATGTTCTAATTATTTTATCATAGAAATAGATTTCTCTACTTCTTCTTCGTTATCCCCTAGGCGTACACCAATACCTCTAGTATTTAAAACTGCGGGGAAAGTTTCTTTGCCAGGAATATACTCCAGATTTTTCTTCCTGGCCATATCTTTAGTCTTGTCCATGGTATGAGTGTCTTCTTGTCTTTGTTTCTGTCACTTCTTGTTCTGATCTCCGCTTCATCCGCACTAGCTTTGGCCTTGGCTTTTTGAATCCTTTCTTTAGCCTCTAACTTTTTCTACTCCCCCCGTTTCAGTTTACAAGGCCTACGCGTATATCTAGGTTATCAATTTGACCTATATAATTTAAATTATATAATATAAAAAATATATCATTGGAAAATACAAAGTCTAAAGTTTCCGGTGATATATTTTTTTGTAATGTATACATCATACTAAGTTGCTTAATTTGGCGACATAGAACTACGTGAAGGACTTGTAAACCGAAACGGAGGGAGTATTTCATTTGCAAGTATTTGTCCTTCACCATTTTTTCCTACCCCTGCCCCTGTTATGTTAGTGACTGTCTGTCCTGGCTTCCTACTGTCCATCTCTTCTATCCAAACATTATCTTTAATCCCTACCCACAGGTCCCAAATTTTCCTTGTTACCATCCTCTTCAAGATACCTATCCATCCATACTTTCTTCGCCGGTCTCTCATCAATCTCTCTGATAGCTTGAGTCCCCAGCCCCAGCTTCCTCGCAAAGTTGTAAGGATTCTATGTGCAATCAAAATCTTGTTCCTCATCCCCCATATCGACATTATCCATCATGACAGGATCTCTGGCAAACGAAGCATTTATTTCATCTATAGCATTCTTTCCAGCACTTTGTCTGTCTTTCGTAGAAGGTTTCACCTACCTAACAAGATATAACCAAGGAGCTTAGTTTTAGCCATATCGAACATTTTAGTTGCCATCAGTGTGATCTTACTTCCACGAAGGCAGGCAGGTCGGAAAGCCGTTTTATGCCCACCTAGCAGCCGTACTACGCGTCGGATACTCATCTCCCAGCCCAGCCAGCCCACGAAGAAGAGGAAGAGGCGCTCGGTTCAAACGTTCAAATTTGAAACCCGTGGGCGTCTTCCCAATCCCAAAAAGGCAAGCGCCAAGCGATCTTTCCAGAGGATTTCGTTCGTTTGACCCTTCCCTTGACCCGCGGCTCCCCCTCCGCGAACAGCCAGAAAGGGAGAGAACGAATCTGCGGAGGAAGGAGGCAGGCAGCCCCATGGCGACGGAGGCGAGCAGCGCCGGCGCCGGCGCCGCCGCCGCCTACGAGGAGGAGCGCAGGAAGCGGATCCTCGAGAACCTCAAGCACCTCCAGGTACGCTCGCTTCCGATTCTTCAGTTCCAACACCCAACCAAACCAACCAGCACGGATCACTCCGTGGATCCCCTTCGTTCTGCGCGAAAGATGCCACATTTCGCGACGATGCCGATTTTTTCCGCCGATTCTTCGCAGCAGCGGCTTCGATCTAGTACTAATTTCTCTGCGTCTTTCCTCCTTCTCCGCAGGATCTGGGCATAACCAAGATGGCTAAGAGCTTGGTCCAGGCTACCAGACAGCAGAACAAGGTAGGCGCCCATCTCTCACATCCCTTGCACTGACTGTACTGCAGTCCGGGTGGTCACGCGGTAGGGGGCAAAGTTCTCTGTTTTCCATGGTTGCGGTGGGTTTGATTCGTTCCTGCCGCTGCGTTTTTTGCAGAGCACCCGTTCCAGCCCCAAGACCAGGAATAAGTTCGAGGCCACCACCGAAGTCAGGCGCTCCTCCAGGGCCAGGAGCACTCCAGTTTCCTACAAGGAGGATGTGAGCTACCGGCCTTTTTTTTTGTCAAGTTTACAAAGAGTTGATTCTACCATTGTTGCAATCTGATGCACTGATTGTGATGTTCTATTTGGAGTCTCCTGTGCCACCATGTGGCCTGCTTACATAGTAGTTAAGATTCATGTGCTATATTGTCTTTCCGCATAATGAAAAATGTGCTACTCCCTCCGACCCATATTAGTTGACTTGGATTTGTCAAAATTTGAATGAACCTATATACTAAATAGTGTCTAGATTCATCCAAATCTAGACAAGTCCAAGTCAACAAATATGGGTCGGAGGGAGTATATGAAGTAAGATAATGTCGTTATGTTTCTAATATGCAGATACTTATTGCAAAATTCATAATCTTCCATATCCTCTTTTTGGCATGTTCATGGGAACCTCTTATGAGTATTTTTTTTTACGAATGGTCCTTGGTGCCTTGATTGTTTCCCTTGACTATAGTTTTACTTGGTTAGAGTTGCAGTGCAAGGACATACTTTTATTTTGTTTATGAAATGATGATTTTTTTCCTTTGCAATGGTGACTAAGCTGGCATTTGGTTCTTTCCACAGTTTCCTGAAGTTGACAATTTTGTGCGCCGCAGAAGGTAATTCATTCATCGACTTTATTGATCTATCTTGGTCATGGTTGTCCCATTCTTAATGTAATTCGCTACTTGCCCACGTGAACCACCACCAGGGTCACTAAAGGTCCAGACAACGGAAGGGGATACACTGGAAGAATTTCTTCTCATCAGCAACAAAAGCGTGCTTTTAACAGAGCCGAGAAATTTCAAGATAGTCTAGACTCGGACAACCCATCGTTTGTTAAGACCATGGTTCGATCACATGTATCCAGCTGCTTTTGGCTTGTAAGATGTTGTTCTCTGTTATTTGTTTAACTAATGCTGATAAATATGTACTACTGTCAACAAAAAATCATCGTTATGAATTTTCCATTGTACTAGGGTCTCCCTTCTGGGTTCTGCAAAGATCATCTGCCTCCTGATGAGCATAAGATGGTTCTGGAGGATGAAGAGGGCGATGAATTTGATGCTGTATACATTGGAAAACGAACAGGTCTGAGTGGTGGATGGCGAGGCTTCTCGTTGCACCATGATTTGGAAGATGGGGATTCATTGGTCTTTGAGTTGGCTGAGCCTGATAGATTCAAGGTGCTGCTCTTACTTAGTTCTCCATTTATGTGGAACAGAGGAACTTCCTGATCATTACTACAAAAACTCGTAATCTTGTCCCAATTCCCAATTATGGAGCCTGAATAGGACTATAAAAGTGAAAAGAAGACATAAATTTCTGACAAGAATACCTTGGAGAGAGAGTATGCAAGCATACTCAGACAAGAGCCCCTAATGTACCAACGTAAACATGTCAATTGGCATGTAAGAAAAAAGGTGTGCTACTGCTAATTTCATATAGTATTGCGCTTAATTAGTGGATTTTGAATAACTGTATTATCAAGCTGAAACATTGATAAACGTCAGGTCTAGCAATTTGTTCATATGTATATTCAGTCACATCTTTGGGGATCTGCTTCTATAGCCTTCACTTGCAATTCTTTATTTGTTGCAGATTTATATTTTCAAAGCTATTGAGGATGCAAATGAGGACAAGGCTGGTGGTAAGTCTTCTGATGTGGATACAATGGACAGTGATTCCGCACAGGAAGAGCCTGACCAGACAGAGTCACCTGTTTCTGAACCCCCTTCGAGCCCTGAACCTCTGAAAGTAGCTAAAAGAAGAAAGCTTCCTGGGCGGAAGTAGTTTTCTTGTTAGTCAGACCCAAAATGTAGGTACTTAGGGCAAGTATGTTGCCATATCAGCGACACGCTCTCTTGCCAGGTCATCTGTTCTGCAGCTTTTTCTTGGTCGGTTTTTGGAAATGTAGGCGTAATATAACCCCTCCATGTTATGCCAATCTGGTGCGTCTCAAGCGCTGCAATGTTGGTTTATCAGTTCTGTTTACATGATTGACAATGCCAGTTTCTCCGTGTGCTGTTGCTGTTGTGTACTACATGATAGAAGAGAGATGAATAGCTCCTGTCAATGCGTTCTCTCTGAAAATTTTCATGTCATTTTTGTCTTCAGGAAACTTCTGAAAGTAAGGACACAGGAAGCTTTTGAACTTCTGTAATGCGCAGCTTTGTCAATATTAACCAGCTAATCGTTGTACATTACATCAACTGACTAATTAATTAGTACAGAATCTACAAGACAAAGGATCCTAGTTTATTAATTAGTATAGACTCTACCAGACAAATGAAGCACCGGTCGCTGAAGCAGTTGACCCTTCCCTTTAACTTCCATAGGCACTTATGAGGGAAATTAGTAGGATGGTCATTCTTTAGATTAGCATAGGCATGTTCTTTTAGTGAGGACTGACTTCAGATGATTGGTACTCTGTGTATGTTTCCTACTATTCAGGAAAGTAGGATTCTTCTACATAAAAACCTGAGAAATTCATTCTTCTTTCATAGAACTCCAACACTCGTGTTTCAAGGAAAAAAACAATCTTATCAATACATTTTTTATTCAGCATGTGCAGACCATTTTCTACAACTTTGCTATGAGACTGTAGTAGATTGCCACCAAATTTTCTTCACTGGTATTTGGTCTTTCTTGGAAAATTCGGAGCACGAGCAATATCTTCCTAAACAATGCAAACGGAAAAGTTTGCCTGAACCGTTATGTAAATGGTTTGTATCATCAGTAATATAGGGACATCCTGGCAATGTAGACACGCATGTTAGCCTGTTCTATAGAGAGCTCGATATGAAGGGGCGTGGTGTAATGTCGTCTATTTTGTCGAGGAAGCACTTGCTGCCTAGTTAATTAAAATGCTCCAATGTACCGAATAATGCATCATGGTTCATAACATTCCTGCTTAATGTACCGTGTAATGTCGACCAGGACATGTCGACCAGGACATCCAGAGTTCCACATAACTGCTCGGTTCCGTAGCCAGGCTCGTGAGGCTGCTTCTGCTTCGCTTCGCCTCCACCTCACCTGTGCGGACATTCAAGCCCTCTCTAGATGCTCTGCTAGCCTACGAGGCCCTCCTAGAATGTGGCAGCTCCTTTTGCTCATCCTGCCAGACTGCACTGCCCAGCTTGCTCTGAGAGTCTCCTTTTCTTCCTTTAGTATGTGCCTCTATTTTTGTTCGGGCCCTATCTTCTGCCCGTGTAATCTCCTTAATTGTAAGACTTTTAAGCTGTATGCCTGGACCTTTTGTTTCTATCCTTGTCCCCCTTGTCGATCATTGCTTCTTAATGTTAATTAAGCTTATTCTTGCATGCTGGAACGTTATTGGTCTTGGTCAGCGCTGTAAACGCGATGACGTTCGGGTGGCCATTGAATCCTTCCTTCCCACCATCATGTGCATTCAGGAATCCAAACTTTCCGACATCTCCACCTTCCTCGCCTCCTCCTTCCTCCCGCCTTCACTCCGATCCTTTGTCTTTAAGCCTTCTGACGGTTCTTCTGGCGGCATCATAACGGCTTGGGACGACAATATTGTAGAGCTCCTCCATCACACTATTGACGATTTCTCCGTCACCACAACCTTCTCCTTCCGCTGTGACAATCTCTGCTTTTCTATTATAAACGTTTATGGCCCTTGCGTCCATGCTCAAAAAGCCCCCTTCCTCGCCTCTCTTGAGCAAATCTTCGCCTCCCTCGCCAATAGACAGTACACTTGGTCGAATCAACAAACCCCACCTATCCTCGCCCGTCTCTACCGCGCCCTTGTCAACCCTGCTTGGAGCATGGCTCTCCCAAACACTACCCTAACCTCGTCTCACCGGCCTACCTCGGACCATGTTCCCCTTCACCTTGAGGCCCTGTCAAAAGCCCCAAGAAGCTCCATTTTCAGGCTCGACAACACGTGGCTACAACACTCCTCCTTCCCTCCTTTGGTCACTTCTAATTGGCACAGCGTTGGCCCTAGCCACGGTCACTTAGCCTCTTCTTGTCGTATCAACCTGAAGCTTAAACGTGTCAGGTCTGCTGCTCGAGTTTGGGCTTGCATCCGTCGGCTGCCTTCCATTTACCTTGTTAATTGTCGTGCTGTTATTTCCTTCCTTGACCGGCTTGAAGAGGTGCGCCTCCTCTCCCCCCTTGAACGTCGCCTTCTCTTCTTGGCAAAAATCAATCTAAGTCGCATCAACACTGCGAGGGCTACCTACTGGCGCCAGCGCGCAAAAATCCGCCACTGCACCCTTGGCGACGAGAACACTCATTACTTCCATTTGTGTGCCTCTGGGCGTCTTTGGAAAAACCAGATTAAGGTTCTTGATGATGATGATGGCAACACTATTTTTGCCCACCCCGCCAAGGCTGCCATCCTCCACTCCTTTTACAAAAACCTTTTGGGAACTCCTCACCCTGCTTCTGACAACTTAGACTTGGCCACGCTCGTGTCCTCGACTAAGCTTGATTCTGCTCAAGCTGCCTCCCTTGTTCGCCCCTTCACCATGGATGAGCTTCAGCTCGCCGTCCTCTCCATGAAAGATAACTCGAACCCTGGACCTGACGGTTTTGGCCCGGCCTTCTTCAAGCGCAACTGGGATCTAGTAAAGTACGACCTTATGGACTCTCTTCGAGATTTTCACTCCTTAACGACTGACCTCCACCCTATTAATAAATCCTACATTGTTCTTCTTCCCAAAAAAGCTGGGGCCAACAGGCCTGACAATTTCCGGCCTATATCCTTGCAAAACTCCTGCCTCAAATTCCACACCAAATGTCTCACTCTTCGTCTTCGAACCCTTATTCCTTTCCTTGTTCACCCAGATCAGATAGGGTTTATTTCCGAGCGCTCCATTGCTGAAAATTTCGTCTACGCTGCTGATATTGTTCAATATTGCCATAAGCGTGCGGCCCCGGCCACGGTCTTCAAACTCGACTTCCGCAAAGCTTTCGACTCCATCGGTTGGGAGGCCTTGGACCGCATCCTCTTAGCCAAAGGCTTCCCTGAGATTTGGCGAGCCTGGATAAAAATGCTTAACCACACTAGCTAGACGGCTTTCCTCCTCAACGGCATTCCCGGGAAGTGGATCCAATGCCGCAGGGGCTTCGCCAAGGCGACCCTCTGTCCCCCTTTCTTTTCAACCTCGTTGCTGATGTCCTCCAACATCTCCTGCTCCAGGCTTCTAGGGATGGCCTACTCCTGCACCCTTTAGTTGATGATCTTCCTTGCCATATTCTCCAGTACGCCGATGATACTCTCATCATTATCCGGGCCATCCCGCAACATGTAGAAAACCTAAAAAACCTCCTGGATGCCTTCTCCTCGGCCACTGGCCTCACCATTAACTTCCATAAAAGTACCTTCGTCCCTATCAAAACTGGGCCTGCCGAAGCCTCTCAGATGGCCTCCACCTTCGGCTGTGCCATCTCTTCCTTCCCCCAAACCTACCTCAGCCTCCCTTTGTCTACTCATAAGCTTCGGATGCTGGACTTTGCCCCTCTTATTTCCAAAAGCGACAAGCGTCTCTCTGGATGGCGAGGCAGATCCCTTCCTATTGGAGGCCGCCTCCTACTCGTCAACTCCGTTCTCACCGCCATGATTGCCCATGCTATGAGTGTCGGCCTTCTCCCGGCAGGTGTCATCGAGGCAATTGATAAAAGGTGTCGTGCCTTCTTATGGACCGGGGAGGAAACCTGCAATGGGGGACAGTGTAAGGTTGCTTGGGCTGATGTCTGCACGCCTACGGATGTGGGCGGCCTTGGCATTCTCTCTATTCCTGCCCAGAACTCTGCTCTCCTTACCAAATTCCTCTCCAAGCTTCATTCCGATTCTCCTGCCCCTTGGGCCTGCTGGTTTCGTCGCATGTATGGTTGGTCTGCCAACAGAGATCTCGGAGACCCACACCGCCTGGATACTCCGGTTTGGAAGGGCATTGTCGCCGGGCTCACTGTTTTCCGATCGGTTTCCCTTGTCACTATCGGTTGTGGCTCTTCCTCGGCCTTCCGGCTTGACACTTGGAATGGCGATGCCCCGCTCTGTGACCGTTTCCCCGCCCTTTTCTCTCATACGACTAGGCCCAATGCTTCAGTCGCTCGCATCCTTACGCACCGCCTTTCCGATTGCCTCGTACCCCGCCTCACCACCACTGCCGCTGCTCAGCTCAGCTCTCTCTCCGCTGATATTCTCTCTGTTCCCCTTCGCCCAACTATCCCTGATCTACGGAATTGCCGACTCACTAACAAGGAATTATCGAACAAAGGTTTCTATGTCAATTCTTTTAGGCATTTGCAAAAAGATGAACAGGTGACGATGATTTGGGGTAGCAACGCACCCTTGAAATGCAAGATCTTCTGCTGGCTTGCACTCCACCGACGGCTTCCAACCAATGAACGGAGATTTCGCCACCAGATCTCCACGACGGCTGACTGCCCCACGTGTCAAGACGAAGAAACTATTGATCATTTGTTTACAAACTGTCCCCGGGCTAAGGAGGTTTGGGCGCTCTTCCCCCTTACGGATGACGAGCGTTGCGAAGACTTCACTGAGCTCTGGGCCTCCCGCAGCGCGAGCCCTGCAGCAGCCACCATCTGCATCGCTGTCCTCTGAAACATCTGAAAACGAAGGAATGCACTTGTGTTCAACAACATCGATGAACCTCTCTCACTTATTCGTAGCAGATGCATCGAGAATCTGTGACTCTGGGTGTACCGCTGTACGAACCCGGGCTCTGCATCTAGCCTTAGGTCCTGGTGTAACATCTATGATCCGCCGTAAATCCTCTTGTCTGCCTTGCCTCCTCTGTCCTCTAAAACTCTGCTGAGAGCCCTGTAACTGTGTTTGGTTGAATGAAATTGTTCAGGCTGGCGTAAGCCCGCCGTAGTTTCGGTCAAAAAAAAACATTCCTGCTTAACAACCCACTATCTAATCATTACCTTTTTTTTTGAAATGGAGGATGTTCCAGTCTTTGCATCAATTGATACACATAGTTATATATAATTCATTTTTCAAAAGCAAGAACCAAACAAGTTAAATACGGGAAAGAAAATAAACAACCCGAAGTCCACCATATAGATAGTAAGTCTCCAATAAGAAATCGCCGCGTACCAATGACGACGTGTCCAATCATAAGTCGATCATGAGTTTTTCATCCCAAAAGCCGACTTTCAAATCACCACCTCCAATAAGGAAACAACGCAGATCTTGTGTTTCCACCAAACACGCATACTTAGACAATGAAAAACAGCCTCTACCATTGTTTCCAGCTACATATCGCACCAAGGTTCAACATGAATACATGTATGACTCGACGCCATGTAAGTGCCTACCACCTGCCGTGTGGCATCCCGCAAAACCACTACTAGAAAATCGCGTTGTTTTTGTGCATTGCATCGTCATCATCATATGTTGTTTGTCAAAACTATTTTCGCAAAGCCCGATTTATTTTCCAAACGCCCCATCTACATTCAAACACGCAAACCCGGGTCCCCGGATTATTTTGTTTTGTCCGCTGTCGGATTGCAAAAGCGCTGGGTAAAAATAAATATTTTATTTAATTGTTTTAGTGGGGCAGTCGAACGGGCCGACCCGACCCGAACGACCACCCCATGTTCAAATCGGTCCACCCCAACAATTCCTACAGCTACCAATCTACCTAACCACACCCAGCCTCCACCTCACCCCGGCCAACCCCGTCTTGCCACCTCACTCCACCTCTCACCCCACCCAACCAGAAAACGCCACTTGGCTGCCACATCACTCCCTCTCTCCACCTCTCTCTCTCAACCCACGTACAGCAGCCACTCCACTGACCCCACATGCGCGGCCCACACTGGCCACTACCTCCCTGCACGCGGGCCCCGCCCCCAGCACGCCACCCACGCCCGCTCTCTCTCTCCCTTCTCTCCACCCCACAACGCCCCGCCTCCCACGCGCCCTCTCCTCTCTGCACGCGCCGCTCGTCCACCTCGCCTCCCGAGCTCAGGCAGCCTCGCGCCGGCCCCGTCGCACGGCACTGCCGCGTCCCTGCGCCCCCGTCGGCCCTCCCCTACCCCTGCTCCGGCGGGCACCGCCGCGTCCCTGCCGCCCCTGGGGACCTCCCCTCGCCCCGCCGCCGCGGTCTGCCCCCGCCCCGCCTCCGCGCCCGGCCTCACCCCTCTCCGTCGACCCCCTCTCCTCCTCCGGCGAGCCGGCGCGCCGCGCCACCCCGCTCGCACCCCGCCAAGCCGCCTCGCCGCGCGTCCTCTCCAGCCTCACCGCCCCCGCCCGGCCCGTGCTCGCCTGCCGTCCCCGCCGCCAAGCGCCGCCCGCAGAACCTCGCCTGCCGTCCAGCGGCCGGGCCGCACCCCTCTACCCCGCCTCTCCGGGCCGTCCGCTCCGGCCAGCTAAGCGCCGCCGGCGCGCCTCCGCCCATCGCCGCCCCAAGCCGCCAACCTCCCTCCGCCTCGCCGGTTTCCGCATGCGCCGCCGCTCGCCGGCCCGTCCTCCCCAGGGCGCCACCAACCCCGAGCCTGCCCCGGCGCCTCTGCCTCGCCGTCGTTGGCCGTGAGCAGACCCGACCCCGTCACCCTCCCCGAGCCGAGCCCCATGTCCTCCTGCCGCGGCCCCGAGCTCGTCCGGCGCCGTCGCCGTGCGTGGCCGCGAGACCCCTCCGCCGCGCGTCCAAGACCGCCCCTCGACAAGGACGGCCACGTGTGCAAGTGACCGCCAAGATCGACACCGAACCAAAGTGGAGCCATAAACCCCAAGATCTTCGAGAGGGGACCGATGACCGCGGTCCAAGGACGTCGTCATGGAACGCCAAGATCGACTTCTCGGGAACCCGAAGACCGATTCCGTACCCGGCGCCACGCCAAGAACTTCACCCCGGATGCCAGAACCGACCCGATACGCGAACCCGACCAGTTCTTCTCGACGACAAGATCATCGACAGGGAGCCCGAAGACCACATGTGCGACAAGTACTCCCTCGAGAACGTCAAGTACTTCACCCCGGACACCGAGACCCCGATGCGACAAGTGTTTCAGCCCGAACGATAGGACCGACAGCATGGCCCGACCATCGCGAATGCGCTAAGACCTACCGCCGATATCCGAGAACGCTTCCGTCGAGCCTCGAACCCCAGATCCGTCGAGCCCTGAGACCGAACCCGAACCCCGGAACCCCAAGATCGTCGAGACCCCTCAATGTGTGAACCCTTCCCGAAACCTTATTTTATAATATAACAACAACTTGTTGCACATTAAATCATTCATCTCACATGCATATCGTGTGGTTTGGGGGCCTTATGCCGATTCACCTAATAATTAAATATGGGGCCCATATGCGGGCAAATCTAGTCTCATATTGGCCTCATTTAAATCTTGTGTAGCGAACTGGTGCTATCTTTCGCCATGCTAATACAACATTTAATTTGCGGGGTAGATAAAGAACATGAACCATTTAATTAAATGTCGGTACCCCGGTTCCGCTTAATATGACCTAATCACATCGCACCCCTGCTATGTCATTCATCATGCATGCATCATGACGATCTTCTGCCGTTGTATTAAATAGTGCATCCGGTGTTTCTTCTAGTGTTTTGCTTCTTCGCGGATAAGGCCGTTGAGTTGATGTGAGCTTCGCCCCGATCTTCGGTTGAACCTTCGACAATGTTTTCAGGCGAGCATCTCCCCCTTTCTACCTATCTTACTTTTATAGTATTTATTCCCTCTTGTTGATCTATTGCTATCTGTGTTGCGATGCTCTAGTTTTCGTACCCGTGATATCCCTTGCAGCCGTATATTGCCTTGGACACATCCTATTACCTGTTGTTTGGTAGATAGTTGGACTTGCGCGTCGTAGTCGCTTGCTCAAGTGTTGTTGCGTGTCGTCCATTGCCACAGTTGTTGATGTATTGCCGCATGTTGTTGTTGGAGATGATCATAGTTTTACTTACCGTTCACTTTAATTCCTGTTTAACAACTAAAATTGAAGTAAGCAGAGGCATCGGTGGGTGATAGGTAATATTTGGTTTCCGAACGCCCACTTGTGTCCCGTAGGACCCCGAGTACTTGATACATGTTCCTTGATTTATCGCGCTATCCACATCCGGGAGGTATATGGGACCCCCCTGAGCCAGAGCTTGATTCAGTCTTATTTCTTGGGGCCACAAACTAGTTTGAGGTTTTATTTACGATCCTGTACTTATGCCATGCTACTTATGTATTACGATTATGCGAGGAGCACACTGTACTGTTTAGGATCGGGACACGATTCCGCGGTGTCGACAAGCCCAGCCACACTTTCGGGTTCCCAGTCGTTCACAGCCGTCTACCCAAACCTTGAGTCTGTCTCGGAGCTTGCTTACTTCGTTGCGGGTGTACTCCAAGGGGTGGCCCCCTGAAATATTTCTGAATCCTGTGATTGTTCAGTCGTGAAAGCCTCGTTGGGTTTTGATTTGGTTTTTCCGAGGTTGATCGAGCGTGTGTTGCTATTGGTGCACCCCGGCCGGGTAAAACTTTCTGAAAGCCGTGTCCGCGGATATGGACGACTTGGAGCACAGTATCTCGACCATAGACAAGCATAACTAAAGTTTATTGCTATAAATCTGACTTTATAATGACTAGTAATCAGCTTCACTATAATGGAATGGCTAATTAATACTGCCCACAACTGCTTGTTTGGAGTGTCGCTTGCGACCATTGTACCTGACTAGTAAGTTTTGCAACTACAACGGAATGACTGAATAAAAGTACCAACAACTGCTGGGTTTTGGGATTATATCATGCTATCTGTATCTGATTAGTAATTGCTGCAACTATAACGGAATGATTAACTAAAAGTGCCCACTGCTTATTTTATCAGGATGATTATCTACACCTGACTAGTAATTACTGCAACGATAACTGAAGAAATAAAACTGCCAACCGTGTGAGTTCCTCGGTTGACTTCCTCGTTTGGTCTCGAGGGGGAAACGCCAGGATGGGTTTGTTTGATAATAGTATCAGGTTGGATCCGAATAGGTCTATCTTACCCATCTCTGACTGTCGCCAGTTGTATCGAGTCTCTATAGGTTGTTCAGTGCACGCTGCCGCTGCCGCTTCAGTCCACCATACCTATGTAGGCGAGGACCGCCGAATTCTAGCCTCGCCGTGTACTGGCCTCAGTACTGACGCTCCTCTTTTTCCTTTGCCCTTTGTCGGCATCCCTTTTGTTTAAGCAGGTTTTGAGATCGACATCGTTAGCAGGGTTACCCTTCCGGCTTGGCCTGGGCAGGGTTATGGACGCCATTGATTATTCTTTAGGGCTCTTAGGCCCATTTGCATCTTGTCCGTAGCTGGACGCACTATCGTTTCCAGGTGATTTGGATCTTTGTATAATATATCTGTATTCTTGACTCTTTGAGTCGCTGTTATATATATCTGTTCTGTGGGTCCCATCGAGGACTGTTGTGTAATGTTATTACTTTGTTCTCCACCCGCACGAAAGTGCCTGGTGGGCACCTTTGAATCGTTTCTATGCGGGTTTGGCGAGTTTTGCTAAAACTTGCATAGGTCCGATTCTGAGGGTGTTACATGCCGGTACCATGACTCCCACCTGTTAGGATTTAATCTTTTTATTAGATGGGAAAATCCCTGCTTGTAATCCGCACGTGGAAAACCGACGTAGGCAGTTGTCCCTGGAGCGTCGCCGGTGGCGAATCCAGCCCATTTTGCTAGGGTGGGCAAAGCTAACTGGGGTTAGAGTTTTTTTTATTTTTTTTCTTATTTTCTATGTATGCAATATGGGCTGGGCTAAATCTTAGGGTGGGGCCTGCTGGCTCCGCCACTAAGCGTCGCCTCCAGGAACCGTTATAGTAGACGTCTGTTCACCCCTATAAATAAGTATTACCTCTGTTTGAAATTATTAGTCTTAAAAGCTTTTTTATATTGTTTGAGATTATAAGAGCTATCTCATTCAGAAATGCAACTCTAGCATGCACGTCCGTGCATGCTAGAGACGTCCATCTACTGCTTTTGCTTTGAGATTTATAAAAAAAAAATAATCTTTTGCATGCACCTAGTACAACATCTGACAAATGTATGACACTCTCTCTCTCACTCCTTTAACTCTCAATACTAGATTTAAAAGAGTCATATAATTTAAAATAATTATCTGATTAATTTTTTTTGAACGGCGTATTTATTTTTATTAAATCTTTTAAACAAGCCTAAAATTAATAAAATTGAAAATTTAAATTTCGAAACATAATGAAATGTCATGATTCACAATAAAACATATTGTATTATTGATTTCTTGTTTTTCTTTAATATATTTTATTTTTTCAACTTGAAGGATTTTATCAACTATTTTCTAATTATGATGGAAAAAGTTTGAAACATAAAGGAAGGGACTGTTTTAGCAATAAAAAACCACCAAGTTTCATTTTTTTTGTTTTATCAATTTCACAAATTGATTTTAAATATTGTCAAAATATAGTTAATATTAGTCTTATTTTAAAGCTCTTTACGTTAAAAATCCATATGTGCAAACGGTTTTTAAAGTGAATTTGTAATTAAAAATCTATAAACATTTTAAATTATACAACAATATGAAAGAAAATAGGCTAATCAACACAAAGGTTACTCTTTCTCGTCCAATGCATGTTTTTTTTCCTCTCACTTCTCTTATGCGTGTAGCACTGTTGGTGCATGCATATATTAAAAAGAAAGAGTTATGAATTGTCTTGGTATTAACAACTTGGCCCTTAGGACTAATAATTGTTGGAATTTAATGAGTTTTGGGTTGTTGGCCCATTAGACAAATTTTAAAATTCTCTTTGGCCCCATTGTATATGACAGCATATGGCTGTACTAGTGGTGCTAAAATTTAGTCTCACATTGCTAGTTAAAGGGGGAGTTGAACCATCTTATATAGTAGAGTGTTGCACCACTCACTAAGGTGTGACAAAAAGAGTATCCCTCGCGCACTCCTTCTCCGACGCCGCCCGCCTCGTCTCGCCACGCCACGCCACGCCAAGTACGCGCGCGCCGCGTGCTGCGGAAATCTCGTTGAGCCGAGCTTTATTTTGCTGGTTGAGAAAACTGATTATGAGTCATTAACGGACGCGTTAATTATAGCCCTTTCCAGTTTTTATGGACGTGGCTGTTAGATCTTCCTAACCTGCACAATATAAGCGCGTCTGCGCTAAACCTAATCGGTGAATCAATACGCACACGCGCCTACCTTCAGAATCTTATGCCGCCGCTTTCGTCTTCCCCATCCCGGTTTGCGGCGTGCATCGCAGATCGGGATAGTAGGCCTCCGGAACCCCGCCTCTCGTGAATCTGTACGGGTGAGAGGCGATCAAGTTTTTAGGAAGCGCTCAAGCGCGACTACTGGCAACCATGACATCGTCCGACGACGAGTTTCTGAACGACGACTTCTTTCCGGACGTCAGCGACCTCTTCGACAACCTCAACATGGGCGACGCTGCTGTGACCACTGTGGCTACTATTCAGCCTACACTGTACGTGATACTCAACCGTCTTTTACGTATTATGCTAGAGTTCTCTGTTCTAGCGCTTTGTGTAGATGTGATAGGTTTATCTCCTATAGATATAATTTATTCATCTACTTTGTTGATCTGCATAATTGGTTTTAGTACCGTTTGTATGATCATGCTTTATCAATTTTTTATTCGGATTAATATAGATTATTGCTTATATTTTCAACAATAATTCTAAAAGATAGTATATTTTCGTCAATGAATAATAACTGGTCATTCACTTGTCTCTCCGATCTCTGCTTTTAAGACCACCTGCCGACTCTGTTGCATGGATAAATAGAAGCACGTGTCAGCAGTTGGATACGGCCAGATATGGGGATATGTCCGGATACTCCCATATGTATCGGACGATTTTTCTTTTTTCAAAATAATAAGAAAATAAATTGGATGCGGATACGGATACACCCAGGATATGGGAATACCCTAATCCATATTCTCTCAAAAAAAAAAAATACCCTAATCCATCGATCTGTCAGCGATGGAGCGACCCAGCCCATTTCTCTCGTTTCCTCCGACCCCCCGACCTGGGCGCCCGCGCGCGGTCACAGTGAAACAGATCGCCGGCGACCTCTGCTGCGACGACGCCGCACCGGAGAAAAGATCCAGCCGACGAGCAGCCCCCTCGGCGGTCCACCGCCCGCCTCTGCGGTCAGTTTCCCTTCCTCCTAGTCCTATTTCCACTTCTCCTTCTTGCTGTGCTCCGCCGGCGCGGCTGGCTTATTACCGGCGAAGTGCCGATCAAGTTCATTAAAGATTAGACAGGCCAAAACAAATAGATGCGTAGGTGTATAGATTATAGGACACCTCGATTGAATTGGATACATTGCTATCCGATGGATTGACTAGCTACTAGTATCAAATTATTTTGTGATGTAATTGTTCTTTGATCTTGCGGGTGTTTGGGATATGGAGAAATAGAGGAAAGGAGTGAGAACGGGAATAGTTGCAGGCTTGCAATGTAGGCATGATGTATCTTTCCAGTTTGCTTTTATCCTTCCTTTACAATACAAATTTGTTATAAATTGTTACTTGCACCTTGCAAACTGGATAGTAAATTGCTTACTATACTGGCAAATTTAGTACAGTAAATTGCTTACTATACCACTGCAGTTGTGTCATGTTTTCTGGCAACAACAATATGTCATGGTACTTGATTTAGTAATTCTCATTCTACTCACTAATATACATATCATTAAATTTATTACATATATACAAATGTACCCCTGTATCCAGGTTTAAGGAAAATTGCCATATCGCGGTATCACAGTATCTGTACCAGTATTCGTATCGCCGTATCTGGACATCCTAGCCCGTCGATGACAAACATGGCTTGGCGCCTCCAAAATAAACGTCGTGCGTACCACCTACGGAGCCGTATCCAACCCAATCTATAGGGGTAGGCCGCGTCTTATACCACTTCCCACCTCGAATGCCGTCATCATCATGAGACCCAACTGGCACAGGTTGTCTAAGACCCCTGCAACCATTTCCAGTTAGTTACACCCAGAATCTGTGGCCTGCCACTGCCCCGTCGGCTGGAGGTAAGAACATATACACTTCCAGTCGGTAGCTAAAGTAATATCCTACTGGATGTATTCCATTTCCGGTTGTCTGAGTTCTTATTTTAGAAAAGTTTGGGCATGATCCATCTAAATGCGTTGTAGCAAGCACTTGGCGTGTATCATCTGATGATTTTTTCGGACGTAGTTCTACTAGAAGCACACTTCTATGGTTGTCACACAACTACCGCTAACGATCGTCTTTACCAATGTCGTCATACTAGAGCAATTGCTTTATAGCTTAATTGATACCTTTCTGTATGGATATGTGTCTAGAAGATTTACACATAAACTAGGTTTAAGACACCTGTTCCAAAAAAGCGATATAGATTATAAGAAGTGCCAGGTGTACAGAATATCTGATTCACACCGGCCAATCTCTGCACTGAAGAACAAGAGAGAAAAAACCCACTAAATTTCGCTTTTTATGATGTTTGGTTGATCGTTATAGTGGGATTCTGGTGCGCACTTACAATTTGTATAGCGCACTCAAAAGACTGATCCATACAGATATCATGTGGCAGTAAATTGTTTTGAGTGCGGTTGATGTATCCTGCTGATGGATGCATCAGAGGAGAGAGCGCCCTACCCCCAACCCCCCTCCGGCGGCCACTCCGGCTCCGGCGTCCCCAGCCCCTGCCCACCACTCCGGCAGCGGAGTCCACCCATCACGCTCCCCCTCCCCCATCCGTTCCCCCTTCCCCGGAGAGAGCACCGGTTACCCTCTGCGCGTGCATGAGGACAGGTGGAGCGGAGGCCGCAGCTCTGACTCGGAGGAGACGTTGCGCTCCTACCTAGCGACGCTCATCGGGGAGCGCTCTTCCACGAGGACAGATGAGGAGGGGGCCCGTACCACTGTGAGATGAGGTCGGAGGTCTGCATCAGCGAGCCGGTGGCCATCGATGCGCTCTCCTCCTCTGACGACCCCCTGGAGGACGATCCTGTCGACATCGCGGCTGCCCCTGAGGCGCCATGGGAGGAGCCCAGGCATGTTGCCCGCAAGAAGGCTTCGGGAAGACACACAGGGAAGATGGTGGCGGCCAACTTGTCTTGGGATCACCAAATATGTCTTGAAGTCTATTCCAAATTTCATGATCATCTTTACGATACATGGTATATTTCAAAACTGCATTTACGTGGAGCTCTTGAACTTCCAAGAGTGAGATTTTCACGATCCCTTGGAGGAAAAAGAAATTCATGTATTATCCTTCCAATTTTAGGACCCATCTAATGGAAGATATCAAGGATGCCAGTTTTCCAAGATTCAAAGTCATCACCATCAAAGTAAGTTCCTTCATGAAAGTAGCTACATCTAATAGACATAGTTTTTCCTTATGGTAAATCCAAAACATGGAAACAATGCTTGAATGTGAATAGACAATGCTAAAAATTAGCAAAAAAATATAGATTTTGGAAAATTATTTTCTATTTATTCCCTACAACACCCCACATATGAAATTTTACAAAGATAAAACTTGTGCAAAAGTAGATTGCAATATAGTAAGGGAGCTAGGAGAAGGGATCTCAAACACGAAGATGTATACCGAGTTCGGATAGCTAGCGCTACCTATGTCCTCGGTGGATAAGGATTGGGCACAAAGTCCTTGGTCACCAAGACCAACCTATTTCCCCTTGATCTAAGGAAACAAGTCAATACCCAACCACTAAGAGGTTGATCTTCACACTTAGAACGCGATCTCACGCCTTCACAAACTCTTGAACGCTTCAAAAGACACCATGAAGGTTTCCAGGTGGCTCTGTAGGATCAACACCAATGATTGCAAGGGTTATTCGATAAGAGAGAAATAGTCTTGCTTGCACTTCTAATTTGAAAAACACAGATGTATATCCATGCAAAAACAGATTGTTTTTACTTCCTTTCTACAACCTAGCCAAGCTATAATATGTCCCAGAGGGACCCTTTGACATGAGCGATGAATGTGTGCCCGTCTCAACAACAATTCCTTTGTCGAGCACCGTGATCAGATCACAGTTTTGTATCGTGCTCAGCCTATGTGCAACCACAACACTTGTCCTCCCAACCATCAGCTGCTCTAACGCCTCCTGTATCACCTTTTCAGACTCGCTATCTAGTGCACTTGTAGCCTCGTCTAGTAGCCAGATACATGGGTTCTTTAGGATGGCACGAGCTATTGCAATGCGTTGCTTCTGCCCTCCTGACAGCTGAACACCTCTATCACCGCACCATGTGCCATATCCATCCTTTAGGTTGCTGATGAAGTCATGTGCATAGGCAGACCTTGCCGCATTCTCAATTTCTACCTCACTGGCTGTTTCAGTGCCATACACAATATTTTCTCTGATTGTGCCTGCAAATAGAGTTGGTTCTTGGCTGACCAGTCCAATGCGTTGCCGCAAGGCTCGAAGATTATATGTTTTGATGTCTCTGCCATCAATCTTTACCATTCCCTTAAGCGGGTCATAGAAACGCTCTATAAGACCAATAATGGTAGACTTGCCAGAACCACTTCGCCCAACCAGGGCTGTTGACTTTCCTGGCTGGATGCATAATGAGAATCCTCTGAATATGATGAGATCTGGCCTTGATGGGTATGCAAAATCGATGCCTATGATGTCCAACTCACCTTTCAGCTTCTCTGGCTTGTATCCCTCAGGGTTGTCAGGGTCGATTTTTGTTACCCTATCAAGAACAGCAAAAACTGAAGCAAGTGCATCCGTGCCCTTAGCGAGGTCTGTTGTCATGCTACCAACATCCGCAATCATTCGTCCCGTGCTTACCAGAATAATGAATGTTTGGAAGAGTTCCTTGGCGGTAATGTGGTGCTCAGCTATGAGCCTGCCACCAATCCAAAAGTCAAGCGCCAATGTGCATGTGATCAAGCTCGTGGAAGTGCCAAGGCCAAGGCCTGCAATCCATGACCGTCGTATGCTTTCCTTACGATGTCCATTCTGTGCTTGGTTGAAGAGGCCTAAGATGCGATCCTGGGAAGAGAAGGCCGTGATGGTACGGAGATTGGAGACAGCTTCAGAAGCTATCTTGCTGCTTTCTGATTGTGCACTTATTGATTTCTTGGACATGCTCTTGAGTAATACACGGCGAGCATAATAGCATACAATGATGAGAGGTTGCACCGCTATCATGACCAGGGCCAGACGCCAGGCAATGAACAAACCCATGGCGCAAGCAATAAACACTGCAGAAACTGCCTCAATCACCAGCGCCATTCGATCACCCACAAGAGACCTTACCTACAATAAAAAAACATCATCATATATAGGTTAGATAAATATCCATTGAAGTATCAGCACTCTGAATTGATGTATGGTACTTACAATGTTGGCATCATTGGCAAGTCGTGAGCATATTGCACCACTGGAGTTCTCATCACGGTCAAACCATCCAATCTCAAAAGTGAGGATTTTTGCGAGCATCTGCTCCCTGACCCGCTTGGTGAGGTATTCACCCATGGAACCGAAGTTGTAGTGTTGTCCTATATTGATCAGGAAAGATAACACTGCAAGGGCAACAAAGCCCAGTGCGTAGGCCCTTGTTTTGACCCTGATCTCATCGTGATCTGTCAAGAAGTATACTGACAACATGCTTCCCTTGGCGTATGCATGAGCAGGCAGGATGGCTCCACACACAATTGCACTCAAGCTTCCGATAAGCGCCTGCCTCCACTCTGGTGCATTCAGCATAAGCAGTCTTCTGAAAGATGGCAAAGGAAGCTTTGGCGCCTCAATATTATTAGACTCACCTGCATCATCCAATGACCGCCACGCTGACCTTGACCTGGTTATACTGTTGTTTCCGTACTGCCCTACAAGGGGAGTGCTGACAGCAGTTCCACTGATGTGATCAGCCTCATTTGATTCTTTAGTCTGCTGCAGGCGGAGAAGAGAGGTGTAGAGACCATCCTCATTAGCAATGAGCTCATCATGGGAGCCCAGCTCTTTGACCTCACCATACTGCATTACAACAATCATGTCAGCATTCCGGACAGTAGATAGGCGATGCGCAACGACAATTGTCGTGCGGCCCATGGAAGCCAGGTCAAGCGCCTCCTGTACAATGCTCTCTGACTGAGTGTCCAACGAACTGGTGGCTTCATCAAGGAGGAGGATCTTGGGTGACTTCAGGATTGCTCTAGCAATAGCAATCCTCTGCTTTTGCCCTCCTGACATTTGCACACCATGCTCACCCACCTGCTTTTATATCGGATATGTTTATTATTAGACTATGCGTGTATGAACCACTACTTTGTTCACATAACTACATAATAAAGATTAGAAAAAGATCAACAACTGAAGATGAACTAGTTTCTTTATGTGCTAACAACTGTAATCATCATCCTACAGAGTACAGACGGTCTCTTAGCTGAATCTGAGAAAAAATCAGTAAATCTCCTATTTCATCACCCAATCAGATTTTTTTTTGAAGTAACCAATCAGATTATTTTGAATAAGCCGTGGCCAACAACTACATTAAAATGATATCTACTGGTATGTAAGATAGAATCAACTTGGAGAATTGTCTCTGAAGTGTATCGTGGTACTTGATATAGTACTTGGAGAATCAACTTGGGGAAGGCGCTAAGCGACATTTCGTGGGAGTGGAATATTTTACCTGCGTGTTGTAGCCGTCCGGCAGCTCCAAGATGAAGTTGTGGGCGTTGGCGGCCTTGGCCGCAGCAGTGACCTCCTCAGGCGTAGCGTCCTCCTTGCCGAACAATATATTCTCTCTAATGGAAGTTGCGAACAGCGCGGGCTCCTGGCTGACAAGCCCCATCTGCGCACGGAGCCACTTGAGCTTAAGCCTCCGGATGTCCACACCGTCCAGCGCCACCTCCCCGGATGACGGGTCGTAGAACCTCTCCAGCAGTGCCAGCACTGTCGACTTCCCGGAGCCGCTGCTCCCTACCAGCGCTGTTGTGCTCCCCGCCGGCACCCGTAAGCTGAAGCTCGTGAAAATGGGGCTCTCAGGCCGAGACGGGTAGCAGAACTGCACGCTCTTGAACTCCACCTCGCCGGCTATGTTGTCAAGTTCATCGCCGGTGTCGCTACCCGAGGCGATCTTGGGCACCCGCCGGATCACCTCCTGCACCCTCTCAGCTGATGCGCTCGCCTCGGAGAAGTACTTAAGGTTGGATAGCCCGGATCCCAGCGACCTACACACATAGACCATGATGAAGCATCAGTCAATCAATCATGGGTCTTCCATCCAAAAATGTGATGAAAGAGTTGTGTAATGTGATTCCGCGTACAGGCCGCCGACGACGATGGACATGGGGACAGTGTAGACGGAGCCGCCCTTGTAGCCGTGGTACATGACGAGGCGGCTGCCATACCAGACTAGCAAGGCCCAGATGGCGAAGGTGATGCCGTTGCTGCCGATGGCGACGCCCTTTGCTAACCCCTGCTTGATGCCCAACCTTGCCGACTCCTCCAGAGCAGCCGTGAACCGCGTCATGGTGTCCTGTTCCGCAGCGCACGAGTACACGGTGCGCGCCGAGGACACGGCCTGCTCTACGATTGCGCCGGCACAGGTGTAATGCTCCCTGATCTTGCGCGCGAGGCCAATGAGGATGCGACCATACATGAAACCCGGGATGATGAGAAGAATGAGGGAGGGGAGCGCCACCAGGGCAAGACGCCAGACGAGGGCGAAGCAGACAGCGTAGCTGCCCAGGAACCTGGCCACGTTCATCACGAAATTGGGTACTTTCTCGCTCAGCACGTCCTGGACGAGCAGGCTGTCGGTGGAGACGCTGGCGATCACCTCGGCCGTGGTGCCCACCTTGAGGTCGAAGTACTCCACGTCCTGCCGTAGCACCGCCGCCAGATACCGTGCACGCATCCGTGACGCCTGCCGCTCCGCCGTCCGAGACCAGCAATACCCCTCTGCACGAACATCGTAGTTAGTGGTTTCAGGCAGATGTGGGCACACACGCACGCCAGTGGTAGCATCCAAACATTATTCTCACTCACCTAGGAACGCCATCACCCAGCAGCCCAACGCCAAGAAGACAAGGTTCATCGCGTTCTGGTCAAGTGCACCATTCAACCCACACGATAATAATCGCAAGGTAATTAGCAAAGTGACCGTGTAAATAGAAAATCAGAAATGAAATTAATCGATCGCCATAGATGCGTACCTCGTTGATCTTGGAGCTGAACTCGGCAAGCTCGGGGCCTCGGCCGAGGTCGTTGTAGATGCGGCTGCTTATGAGCAGCGTCACCGGTATCGAAATGCCGTCGCCGATGGCACCCACCAGACCCAGCACCATAAGCATCACGTCCACCGGCTCCGCGTGTGCAAACACCGACATAAACGAGGATCGGAAGGGCCGCCGCGTGGCCACCTTCACGTCCCCGGCGTCTGCCATTGCATCAGCCATGACGGCTAACGGCGCGCCGCGAGAGCTTAGAGAAAACAATGAGATCGATTTGATGGAGTTTAGGTGCAGCACTCGAGGGCGGCCTCCATAATTTTTTGGGGGGCGTGAGTGTGTGACTAGTTCACTGAGAATTAACTAATTCTCAGTCAACTAGCGTCACGTGTGTTGATCTGGGAGGATTTTACCAGCTCCGAACGTCAGAGCATCTTTAGCAGAACACGTATAATTTAGAGGAGTAAAAGTCTCCCTATTCTTTAGAAGAGTATAATTTTGTTCCTCTAAAAATCTGAGGTTAATTTCTAGCCAAACTCTTATTCTTAACTCCCTAAAAATAGTAATTTAAAAATAAGTGTTGCAATTGAGCTAGCGCATAAATATATAATAGTACATAATATAAGAGATCCATAATTCATATAGGCCAATAGATTTGTGGTTCAAATCGATAGCATCATCATTGTGCCCGGCAAATAGGGTTCTTCTACGCAATAAATAACCGTCAAAGTCACACATAGCGACCACCTAGGCATACATGATATGGATAGTGTTCTAGTTACGCATTAGAGCACATAATTAGAAAGTGCTATCTATTCATAAGTGATGATACCGATCTAGTTTCTCCACTTGTAGCTCAATTGTAACGCTCATGAATTTCTCCCCAAAATTCTTGGAATGGTTGGTTAGCTCCATTCTCTATGAACAATAGAATGGTTGGCTAGCTCCATTCTCTATGAAAAATATCAACAGTTTCTGATGACGCCATGAGAAGTATAAATCATTGTCTTCATACTCTGACCATTTTGCTTCTTTTTGTTCTTTCTCATAGAGCTACAAATTTAAACAAAGATGAACAATGCAGTATCAACTACAAATTTTAGGATATTGTACATGAAATTCAAAAAAAAGGGGATGGAATTCACCTTGTTCTAATGTTTCCAACTACGTCTGCTGTTGCACCAGCCATGCCGGTTAACGACACGCCGAGAGCCTCCTGGCAATATAATGCCGCAACCCGTGGGCTGTTTGAAGGAAAAACGGTGAGATCGGTTTGACGGAGTTGTGTGCAGCGCTCGAAGGCAGGCCTCCATCATATGTATTTAGCTATTTCATATTGTATGGGATTATAATATTATTAAAACAACCGTATCCAGATCACAATCACATCATGATCAGAATTTGATTTATTGAGAGTTGATTAATCCTCTTAGTTGACTAAACATGTTAAACACTATATTCTATGGTCCTCACTCGATCTCAGCATCTACATGATTGAAATGATGAAGCCGGTGATGACTTGGAGAAGGTATCTGTGACTTGACCTTTGGATGAAAGGAATCTGATTTTTGCTTCCTTTCAGGGTATGATATTATTTCGGTATCTACATTCAGAAGGAAAATAAGTCTAGCATAGTATGAGTACATAGAGCTAGGGCTCTAGGACATGTCAAACCTAGAGTATGACCCGCACAACCTCACGACAATCAACTAGAACCACCTTGATGACTCGCTATTCATTATTTCAACTTCTCTACATTTAGTTAGTTTATAATTATGCATATCAACTACTTATCATCAATTTTATAGTTACTCATAGTTACACGATGATTGATGTGTTGGATGTTCTCAGTGCAGCGGCATCTTGAAGCAAAGGAGGGAAGTCATTGCCAATATACTCTTCAATCCTTTGCTAAGACTTCTACATAACCAAGAAATCTACCATGCTGGGAAGTTCATACTGAGTTTTACCTTTGATAGCCTTAAACGTGTGTATTTTACATTTAGTTGCATGGTGGGATTTGTTGGCTTGTAAACTTCTTAGACAACGACACAACCAACTGCTTGATGTTCTTTATTTATGTGTAGTAATCAGGTATTATTATAGGTTATATTTCTTGCTCGATGTAGCTTATTAAGATGTGGATTGTATTCATCTATAATCTAGAGGGTGTCGGATGATGAAATTATTCCACCAAATAATATATAAATTTGGTTAAACAAAGAAACACTAATTTTCTAGCCAATTAATCGGTCGTCACGGTTTTGGTGTGGAGTTGTTGATGCTCAACAAAAGGTTCATTGGTTTAGCTGGGCAGTGGGGGATGGGTTCCGTGACTACTCTAATTTTAATCAAAGTCTTCTAGTGAAGCAAGCTTGGCGATTGACTACATCACCAAAATCCTGGTGCGCTAGTGTACTTCGTGCACCCGCCATGCCGGCTAACGATGTGCTGCCAAGGCCTCCTACGGATTGACGCAATTCGTGCATTGTTTGAAGGTAAAACAATTAGATTTCTTTGATAGAGTTGTATGCATTGCTCTAGGGAAGGCCTCTGTAATATATAATTATTTATATCATATGAGATTAAAAGGCTATTAAACCAACCATATCAGGACGATGACGTTCACAATCACATCACGGTCACAATTTGATTCAAAGAGATTTCATTCTAATCCTGTTAGTTGACTAAACATGTTTGAGATTTCATTCTACCGCCCTTCCCCAATCTCAGTTGTGTGTAGCATATTGAGATTGATGTTGGGAAACTTGCACCATACGGCACATGCGGGCCTCACCCTTTCTTGGGATGCATGGGAGGTTTCTCGCTAGTTGGTCCTTATTTGCATATGTAGTAGAGATCAGTTCCCAAATCGCATGAGAAGATACACCAATTGATAATAGAGATCAGTTCCCATATTTCTTTGTGTCCTCTTTTACTTTTTGTATATGTAGTACTCCCTATGTTTTAGCTTTTGTGAAATGGATGTATCTAGACCCCCTTTAGTGTGTATGTTTGAAGTTAACTTACACGCTAGAAGACTTTTAGATATATTTATTTTACAAAAACTAAAACATTGGAATGGAGGAAGTAGCTTTTAGGGTACTTTACGCCATCAACTTAGTACTGACTGTTACCTTTGATAGCCTATAAACTTGTGTATTTTTCTTTTAGTTGCATATTAACGATCTGTTATTTTATATATTGTTTAGACACAGTGGCATAACCAACTGCATGATGTACTTTATTTATGTGTGGTAATCATTCATGTTTATTAGGCTATGTTTTTGGCTCGATGCAACTATCTTATTAAGATTTAGGCTGTATCCATCACATTGGCATCGGTGATCCCGCTTTTTTTAAAAGAATATTTCTGAGTTCCAAAAAATTCTAAAAACAAATCAGGATGTAGCTCGTGATTTATACCACAAACCTGCAAAATTTCAATTCGAAAAAATATGTATTTTGAGCTACACAAAAATCTATAGTATACTAGGAAGAACCATACCCCTTGCTAAAACATCTTATATTTTAAAACGGAGGGAGTATGTACTAATCCAGTATGGATGCTTGAAATCTCTTTAATGAACACTAACGTGATGATGCGCTTCTCTTCGTGCCGAGTATCATGGCATGACACATGCTTTGCACCATCGGTCTCTGTTCCTGGCATTTTAAAGCCTATCTGTTTTCCCGCCGGAGCGACCCTCCGTGGCGTATTTAGAATAGAGTCCACCCCCTCTCCTTCCTCCTCCGCTCACACCAACCGAGAGACCAAACCAACCAATCTACCACCTCAAATGGCCGCCGCACCCACGTCGCACCAGGTGGCCGCCGGGGCGCCCTGGAGCTCCCTCCCCCACCATGCGCTCACGGACGACTCTGCCCCCGCGTCCATCCGCTTCTCCGTCGGCCGCCGCCGCGCTGCTCGCCTAGGTGCGTCCGTCTGCTCAGCCCTACTACCCTGCTGTTAGAATTGAACCCCCATTTCTCCAGCAGTGTCTGCTCCGATTTGTTGGAATGGGGGTAGCTGGGATTCCTTACGATTGACCGTCGTTGGTAGGCTATGGGGAAGAGTGTTTGTGAATTGTTGTACGGAGAGAAGCCTCCTCTCTTATGCCATCTCTAGCAACCAGCTGGTTCCCAGGATTGCAATTTCAAAACTCATACATAGCTAGGAGTTCTTTTGATCCTATCATCACGCATAGCTTTGTAACGTGCAGTGTTCATCGTGCATGTGTCCATTGCCTGTACATACGTGTCCATCCGCGCTGTTGTGATGGTCCCTAGTTCCAATGCTGATCTTTTCTTAACCTTGATTTCTATGCTGTATGTAAGTTCAAAACTTCAAATACATGGCGTACGTGGCTGCTGCTGTAATGTTGGAACCTGAACCGTAATAGAGTCCCTGAATTTGAAAACAGAGGTGAAGGCATCTGGAAACATCTTCGGGGACTACTTCCAGGTTGCGACTTATGGAGAGTCTCACGGAGGTGGTGTGGGTTGTGTTATCAGTGGCTGCCCACCCAGAATACCACTCACCGAGGAAGACATGCAAGCGGACCTCGATCGAAGGTGTGTTTTTCCAGATTTCATTAGTTTTCCATGATGTGCTACTAATATGAAAAGACCGATTACAGGCGGCCAGGTCAGAGCAGAATAGCCACACCAAGGAAGGAGACGGATACTTGTAAAATTCTTTCAGGGACATATGGAGGTAGGGTAGTGTCTTTGAAGACACGGTGTTACTTTAATTTGGTGAAGTCGATTTGTAAATAGGAACGAACCATCTTGTTTCAGTGTTATGACAGGGCTGATGGGTTTTCTGCAGGAATGACCACTGGAACGCCAATTCATGTTTTTGTACCAAACACAAATCAAAGACGAGGCGTAAGTATTTAATACTACTACTTTATATTCTAATAGCTACTCATGGTAGCGGGACATTTGGAAGGGCAAAAGAGTTGGTATTTCTCCTTCTGTCACACAATCATTTTTAATTTGGTTCAACAGGATTATACTGCAATGGCCAAGGCATACAGACCTTCCCATGCGGATTTAACTTACGACCTCAAGTACGGTATTAGATCTGTACAGGTACACCACATTATCACATTGAAGCACTAACTGTTGCATCTTTCCTGCTACAACTCTACATTTGCAAGATGTTTTACTTACTTTGTTTTACTTACTTGAATAGTCGGTGCTCAGGAAATCGGCCACTTAACCGGTTAACTGGCTGATTAATCCATGCTCGGAGGTTACGCCGAGTAGCTGATTAAACCGATAAATCGTCCAATTAACTGATTACTAGCCAGTTAGCCTATTAATCCCCTACTCGCTAGCCAACCGTGTGGCTACCATTTTCTAGACAATGTGAATAGTTTAATTGTACCTTTTTATGCCAACTAAATAATAGGGAGGTGGAAGGGCATCGGCAAGAGAAACCATTGGAAGGGTAGCTGCAGGAGCTCTTGCCAAGAAAATTCTCAAGCTCAAATCTGGAGTCGAGGTTCGGTCCTACTCAGGCACTTTCTTTGTTAATTGTTCCACATCTGTAACAAAGCCATGTCATTCCCCCTACTACTACTGCTTGATAAACAATATGCAATTCGATCCATCATGTACAAGTTGTATAGACCAAAATTCTACAATAGTACAAGTATATTGCTACAGTGAACACTGCTTTACTTTCCCTTTTCTATCCCATCGGAAGGGTAAATTTTGTGGCTCTCTCTTGAAAACTTAATTTTTCAGTACCTTATACTACATAAAATTATTTCTTGCAGATTCTGGCATTTGTTTCCAAAGTGCATCAAGTCATACTTCCTGAAGACGCAGTTGATTATCAAAGTTTAACCCTTGACCATGTCATTGGCTCCCACCCTTTTCATTAAAACTACATGATACTCTCCGTGGTTTCTGGCTTTTAACTTCTTTCTTTTTTTTGAAATTCTCCAGATAGAGAGCAACATTTGTAGATGCCCCGATCCTGAATATGCAGAGAAGATGATCGCTGCAATTCATAAAGTACGAGTTACAGGGGATTCAGTTGGCGGGGTGGTCACATGTATTGTCAGAAATGTTCCGCGTGTAAGTAATACCCTTTTATGCTCATTTTGGTGAGTTCCAGCATAATAAACCAAATAAGACTTGCTCTATTTTTTTTGTACTCAGAACCATGGTTTGGGATACATCATATGTTTATTGCTTAATTGTAAATGGACCAATTCATTAATAGTAAGACAATGACTTATGATTGCTTGTATAATTTATAGGGTCTTAGTTCTCCTGTATTTGACAAACTTGAAGCTCTACTGGCAGAGGCTATGCTTTCTCTTCCTGCAAGCAAGGGCTTTGAGATCGGTGGTGGATTTGCATGTAATTAATTGTTTTGCACAAAATTTGATGTGTTGGGAATGCGTCATACTTTATACTTTCCTAAGTACTAGTAACTTGGTCCCAGGTACTGACTTAACTAGAAGTGAGCATAACGATGACTTCTATATGGATGAAACTAGAAATGTGAGAACACGAACCAACTGCTCGGGAGGTGTGCGGGTATTTCTGGCACCACACTATTGATTTAACTTTCATTTTAAGTACTTGTAATCAGAAGTATGTCACTGATTGTAAATTGTATGTGATTGAAGGGAGGGATATCGAATGGTGAAACTATATACTTCAAAGTAGCTTTCAAGGCAACAGCAAGTATTGGGGTACGCCATTTCCTATTCAGCAAACTTATTTTGCAAAAAAAAGCTAGAAATTATTGTATTTATGAAGTGTATGAACATTTTCCATGCCATGCCATGCCATGCTTTTCAAATGATAAGAACAGTGATGTTATGTAGTTGTAACTTACAACATCCAAGAATCAAACTTTTCAGCAAAAATATATGCATATGCAATTGTTTTTTGGGTGAAAAATACGTGACATCTTTCTATTGGGGTAACTTTGCAAATATTTGTAGAATATGGGTAAAATTTTATGCTTGCTACTTGTGAAAGGTTAGATAGTCGTTTTTCTGAGGTATTAGTTTAATTTTTTCAGAAGAAGCAAAATACTGTAACAAGGGACCATCAACATATCGAGCATAGGACAAAGGGTCGCAATGACCCATGTGTTGTCCCTCGGGGTAATGGATCAATCTAATAATGTACCTTCTAATTTGTTACTTCCACTGGTATCCTATGATCCGATATTTTTCCATCATTGTTGTAGCTGTCCCAATTGTGGAATCGATGGCGGCATTGGTCCTCATGGACCAGCTGATGGCGTACAGTGCCCAGTGCGAGCTGTTCCCGCTGAACCTTTCCCTACAACAACCAGTTGGCTCCATAAACAACACACATGTGTTGGCACCAGATCTACCATAATACTAGCCTTGAAATAAGAAGCCCCTCTTATAGCTACTCTCCCTCTTACATTTTGGTTGCACCTGCCATAGTTCAGGGTTTTACTAAGCAGTTATTTGCAGTTTTGCGCCAAACCTATATCCTAGCGTATACTTTGTTTTGCGAAAGGAGTTTTATTGAGCACCGAAATAAAAGGCGTATATGTTTTGTAGTGCAGACAATTTGTTCTGGACATTCTGTTAAAGTGAGCAATACTGATGTTAGCCCGCCCTTTGGAAAACTCCACTATGTCACTAATTTATGAGCAAAAGAACAATCAAAGGATAATAGTCTCTTTTATTCAGTGGCGGAGGATGGAAAAAAAATCTAAGGTAGGACGAACTCCAAAAAGAAGATGTAAGTACCAAAATAGGTGGACACACTACATGTGATCCAAATATAATCACTTAATGCAATAGAAATATTAAAATATTTGCGTATAATTAATACCAAAAAACATATCAGTTATGAAGCTTTAATGACCTAGGGAATAGCAAAAGATTAAATTTTTTATCAAAATATTATGTAATTTTACCGATGAAGACTTTTATGCCTTTCTCGATATAGAATAACATAAAGTCATGAAGAAGCAATCATTTTGTCAGAAAAATGAAGAAGCAATCAGGAAATCTTGTTGTGCAACTCGGTCTTCATGATCTTTGTCAAGGAGAAAGTCCTTTCAGCTGTTTTTGTTGCCAGCGGTAAAGCAATGTTAGCTCAACAAGGCGATAAAACTTAATTACATGATGTTTCATTCTATTAAGGTAACCTACTTCTGAAGATTATCCAGTGGTACAATACGCCGACGACACCATTATTATCTCGCCTACAGATAGATATCAGCTCATAAACTTACACTCCATCGTTGAGGCATATGCGCAATGTACTAGACTTAAAATTAATTTTCACAAGTCTAAGATGATTCCAATAAATATTGACGATGTTAAAGCACAAGGTCTTGCTCAGGTTCTTGGTTGCCAAGTGGGCACCATGCCTTTCACATATCTTGGTTTACTGGTTGGCACAACGAGACCAATTGTTGCTGAACTAATGCCACTTGTCGACAGGGTGGAGAGAAGACTAACAAGCACGGCAATATGGCTTACATACGGAGGCAGAGTGACCTTCATCAATTCAGCCATTTCTCCCCTCATTATATATGCCTTGTGTGTGCTAAAAATCACACTGCAACTTATAGAGTTCATTGATAGAGCTAGGAGGCACTCCCTTTGGAGGAAAACAGAGGATAGGGATGAAAAAACTTATTCACTTTCTGCTTAGGATATAGTTTTTAGCCGAAGAAAAAGGATGGTTTGGGCATAGTGGATTAGAGAGTTCAGAACCAAGGACTACTATTGAAATTCCTTCACAAATTCTTTAACAAACATGATGTGCCTTGGCTTATGCTGATTTGGGAAAAATATTACCAGTCTGATATTCCACATGCTAAAAGACCATGTGGATCCTTTTGGTGGAGGGATGTGAGCAGCCTATTTGATATATATATATATATATATATATATATATATATATATATATATATATATATATATATATATATAGGTGTTACCAAATGTTCAGTCAACATAAGCGACACGGTTTTACTCTAGAAGGATTGTTGGATGGTTGACTACATTCCACAAGATATTTTCCCTCACTTGTTCTCGTTTGCTCTAAATGAAGATTGTTCAGTGCAACAGTATAGTGAACGAAAATCTCTATCTAAACATTTCTTCCTGCCAATGTCTGTAGAAGCTGGAACCGAGCTAACTGAGCTCCAAAATAAACTCATTAAAACTGAATGTGATAGACACTACCAGACAAGTGGTCTTATATTTGGGGACAGGACACGTACATAGTAAAAGATTTTTATGATTTCTTTTTTAGAGAGGTGACTCCAGGTCCCAGCTTACCACTTATATGGAAAACGATATGTGTGATGAAGCAAAAGGTTTTTTCTTGGCTACTTGTTATGGATATACTGAATACTCGTGATATGCTTTGTCGCCGACAATGCCCTATACCTGATGTCAAGTGTATACTATTTCATCAGGTTAGAGAGACCAGGGACCATTTGTTCTTGGAATGTACTTTCAGCACCATATGTTGGTCTATAATGGGTACTCAGTGGGATTGCTCTCTTGGTTTGAGTGACCGAATGGAGGCAGCAACAAACATTTGGAAGGGGCCATTCTTCCTGGAGTATGTGATCATAGGTGCTTGGAATATATGGAAACAAAGAACCAGGAAGCACTTTGATGGCATTATACCTTTGGCTCAAAAGTGGCTTGCTCAATTTTTAGTTGATTCTGAGCTTCTTTGTTGCAGGGTTAAGCATGAACATAGAGATATTATAACCTCCTTTGTAGCAACCTTGAGAGTCTGATCTGATTCTTTGGAACCATGGTGCTATTTTGTAATATCTATGTAAATATTCTTATTTTATTAATATATAAGCAGTAGGAGCCTCTCCTGCTGTAATTCCTCAAAAAAAAACTCCAAACTTTTCAATTCTCCGCATAGGAAAAACAAATATATCAAGGTTATCTTATATATCCTAATAAAATAAATCTCCATGATCACTGGTAGAAAACGTCTCATGCGTCCGGTTGGTAAGGGCCATTAGTCCCGGTTGCCCAACCGGGACGGGGCAATCGGGACTAAAGCTCCAACCTTTAGTCCCGGTTGCCCCATCAACCGGGACAAATGGGGGCACACGTGGCGGCATCAGAGCGCGAGGGGGGTGGAGCATTAGTCCCGGTTCGGGACTAATAACCTGCTGCCGCGGCAGAGATTTGGCCCATTTCTCTGCCGCGGCAGAGAATTCATTTTGGCACATTTTGTTGCCGCGGCAGCATTTTCGCCACTTTTTGTGCCGCGGCAGAGAATTCATTTAGATTGTTTTATTGTTTATTTAGTGTTTTGCACTTATCAATGAAGGAACCTTATATTACACAAGATCATCATGACAACATTACATTCAATACACGGATCGAGTTCATGCACTACATACAAAAGTTGCTATTCGATGCTACCGGCCAATTTCTTGAAAGTTGCTATTTTTACAATTCCTATTGTCTATACACAGCCGAGTAGTATTCCCCTTGTGTGTTTAGGACTTCTGCATCCAAGAATCCCGCCAATTCCTCCTGTATTGCTCGTATGCGATCCTTTGGTAGAAGACCGTCCCGTAGACGTTCGATCTGATTTAAAAAAGGAGTCAGCCTATATGAATATGAAACTAAACACAATTTGATTGTAATTAAAAACTATAGAAATTGTTTACGTACGTGGAGTTGCTCTAAATTTCTGCCCTTCTCATCGCACGTCTGCCGGATGAACTCGCATACATAGTATCCACATAGATTGTTACCTGGTCCCTGCGTCAGGCACTTTACGACAACAGAGTTCAATCAAAATAATAATCAAGCATGATAATAACTGTATCAAAACTAGAATCAAAGAGATGCGCGGATATAGCTAGTGGTGCTTACATCTAGTGGTTGAAATGTAAGCTCCTCTTTCCAAACACCCCTAGCCTTCTTGGTGAACCGTTTCCAAGCGCTGCCCGGCGTAGAAAACGAATAAAATAAGTTATTAAGTACTTGATATCATAAAATTCACGAACGTTGCCGATATAGTGTCGTAATGATTAGAATTACCGCTGGAGAAGTATCTGCATGTCCTTCCACGTCTCAAGGGGTTTATGTTTCGAGTCCATGACTAGTACATGCCCTTTGTCAAGTTGAATGATTAACAGAATATAGTGGTACCTGCGAATGCAGAACTAATCAATTATATACTTAACATCGAGTAAGCGAAATAGAAAGTGTATACAAGACAATAACACTCACTGGAAGTTATAAGGAAATAGTATTTCCCTTTTGATTTCTTGAAACCTTAACGCGTGTACTATATTATCCTCCGTATCCTGGGGGCTTATTTTGAGATTAGCTTCATGAACCCAATATGGGTCAATGAAGCCAATGTCATAGATTTGTCCTCTGCTGCATTCGAGAATCTTCATTCTGCATATTAAAGTATGATTATATACATGCAATAAACAAAATATTATAGATGGAGACTAAATTAATTACAGAATTAGTACTTACAGACAATAGGCACTCATGATCGATTTGTCCAAGGCGTCTTGATTGAATAATTGAAATAGTTCATCAAATTCAATGGATATCATGTCATCCTTATCTTTCCCATGATGCTTTTTTGTAACCCTCAGCACTATCCAGTTAGCCCCGGCCCTTGTGGCATGCATGTACCAGTTATGCAATCTTCGCATTTTTGTTGGAAGATTGTTTACCTTCTCAGGTTTGACGAGAGGTTTTCCGTACTGGTATTGGTATGCTACTTCACTCACGGGGAAGAACTCTAACTGGGATAAGTACTGGGCAATACTCATACCTTGAGCAGCGGCAGCTTCTCCGTATTGTGCAACTACCTCTGGATCATACTGCTCTTCGGCCCCATATTTGCTCGACCCCATATTGGTTTGAGAAATCACCTTGAGAGGGGCGCAAGTCTGTTTTGCTTATTCTCCGAGCTGGGCAACAGATTTCCCGCTTGCATCAGTACTGCTCTTCGAGGCTTTTTGTGCTGCATGTGACTGGAGAATAGAACGCTCATAGTCTGATGACAGCTTTGGCTCGGGTTGATGAAGAGTCTTTAGCATTTTCAACACTTTGGCTTTTTCTTCTTTGGTGCTGGGGAACTCTGGCTCTTTCGGCCGCCTCAGCTTAGCGAAAAACGCTGTCGTTTCCGCATCAACGATCGCCGCAGTCTCCTCTTCAGTACAGTCATAAGCTCTCTTGGGAGGAACCGTTGGTACTTTTGGAAGAGGCTCTTGTTTACGTTTCGGCGATCGCTTACGACGCACAGTAGCGGTACGCTTACGCTTTTTATCCTGAGGCGCCGGCGATGGCTCCCGCGGCGATGGCTGCACCGGAGATTGGTGAGGCGACGAAGCCGGGTGAGGCGACGAAGACGGCTGCCGCGGCGGCGACGACCTCGCTGGAGACGGGTGAGGCGGCGGCGAAGATGGCCTTGGCGTGTGATTTCGAAGCACGATACAATCCTTCGGCCATAGAATGGTGACGTTTTTTGCGTCACCCAGCACAGTCACATCCCCTTCACCAGCAGGGTAGTGAAGATCCAAAACCTCAAAGGTGGGCATGATTTCATCCACGCCGACAACAGCGTAGCCCTCTGGAACCGGACGACTGTGGTAAGTTGGTGTGGGTCCAATTGGTAAGGCATAGCCGACCGCCACCTTCATTGATATGTTCACAACTTTGACATGTAGCTCGCAGTGTGTCATCTCTGTGATATCATCCATTGGGTAGCCAACAGGAGCCATCGTCGGTGCATCATCGGCATCGCCATTGTCATCACCCGGGACCTCGGTGGAAGCCACACTGCTTTTTCGATTATTCGATAGGCCGGTAGCATCGAATGCAGTGTGCTGCTGAGATGGGCCGGTAGTACTTTGCTCTTTAAGTGAGTTAATTTCATCTTGTTGTTGCTTTAATCGTTCTTCAATTAAACGCATTCGCTCTTTCTGACTTTCTGCTTCAACTGCCGCCTTGTCCTTACTCCTCTGACGGCTTCTATCAGGATATTTCTTCCTCTCTTCGGGAAACCCAGTCCTCCATGATTGGGAGCCTATTGTGCCTCGTGTTCGTCCATCATGTTCCTTATTTCCAAGGGCGAGTGTGAGCTCATCATTCTCTCTATCGGGAATGAAGTCCCCATCTTTAACAGCCTTTACTGCTTTTCTCATCCTCTCGATTGGCAAGGGGTCTTCTTTATGTCGTATGTTATATATACACCTCCCTTCCGAGTCCAACGTGCCCCCATGCCCGTAAAACCAATTCCTTGCACGTTCTACCCAATCGTCTGTCTCTGGGGTGATATTTTTATCACGCAGTTCCTGCTCAAGTTTCTCCCACTTAGGAATGCCAACCTTGTAGCCACCTTGCCCCATAGTATGGTGATACTTCTTCTTAGAAGCATTCAGCTTATTCGTTTCAGACATTTTCTTAGCTTTTTCTGATTTCTTGTATTCCACAAACTCATCCCAGAATGGTTTTATCTTCTCAAACTGAATATTCTTGAAATCGGGAGTCTTCTCTTTCACGACATAGTCAAGGTGCAATCTTTTCTTCCAGTTGGTGAAACACTGGGCCATCTTCTTCAAAGCCCACTCCCTGACCTTAGCCTCCATGGCTCTCCCATGTTGTAAGGCGTCCTCAACTGGATCCTCCGCATTTGGATCCAGCTCTATCTTCGGTAGTTTGAAATTAACCATGAGCCTCTTCCACAGTAAATCTTTGGCGTGGTTAGGGACAAATAAACATGTTCCCTCTTCATCCGCATTAGCAGGCCTATTCCAATTTCTAATGGTGATCGGGATTAAGTCCCTAACGATTACTCCGCATTGTGCCACAAATTTGGTTGCGACAACTTCGGGAGCTGTCGGTCTGCCGTCTACAGCGACATCTTCGATCCTGAACCTCTCATGGTCTTGCAACTTTTTGGTTGGGCCTCGTCTGCTCTTTTCAGTAGATTCCTTCGATCCGGAGGGCTAAAAGAAGAAAGATCGTCGTTACTATTTCTATATAGATAGCAGATGAGTAATTGATGAATTGATTTATATTACATGCACCTTGATGGAGCGGTCGTCTTCTCGATTACACAAGGCATCGCCTTCTCCCTCGCGGAAGGCAACACCTTCAACCTCAAACAAGTTGTCTACTCCGGTAAAAAGAGGATCACCCTCACCGGAGTTGTTCAGAAACGTTGATACGTCTAAATTATCTTCCCCACGGATCACACCTTGGATCAACTCTTCCTTTTCTTTGTCTCTGACGTGTGGGTCCATATTTTCTTCATAGGTGGAAAAACGAATAAGTCAAAGCGGCTAAAGGAGAAAGTTAAAGAGAAACCCTAATATATACATACACAATAATAAAAATGAAGAGAAACCCTAAACCTAGCTACAAAAAGGAAACCGTGTAGTAGATAGGTAACTCTAGCTAAAATCAACTAAAATCAACTAAAATCAATATTCCGGAGTTCTGAGGAGTGTAAAACCTAGTTCGGAGAAACCTCAGATGCATATGAGAGGGGAACATGAGTATAAGGCTACAAAAGGGAAACTATCCAGCAGATAGGTAACACTAGATACTAACAAAATACCATATTGGAATCGATCTCGATCTCGATATCGTATTCTACCGAGAAGAACCAAATCACCGGAAAGAAAGGGAAACAATCAACACATGGCATCGATGCAATGCTCAAGCAATGATGATGATACGACAAGTTAATGTGCATTGGAATGTAACCCTAAAGCATGCCCGACAAGTTAATCGGGGTTCCGAGGGGCGCAAACCCTAACTCAAGGAACTCCGGAATCACCTGTTAGGGTTACTAGGGTGTTCTAATTAAACCTGTTATTTAAGTTGTTGAACAATGCATGATTATGGCATAGATAGATAGTTCTCATTTTTCTGAACATTTTGGTATATTATTTGTATTTTTCTGAATTACAGATTAAAAGTTATTGAATTTACAAGTTTTATTCAAATTCTGAAATTATTAAATCAAATGTTTAAACCTTTTGCACCATAGTATGACAAGTTAATTTGTATTAAAAATTAACCCTAAGACATGCTCGGCAATTTAAACGGGGTTCCGAGGGGTGAAAACCCTAACTCGGCGAAACTCCGGAGTATATGAGAGGGGTTGATTTTGTTTTCTAATTAAACTTGTCTTGAAAGTTGTTGAACAATGCATGATTATAGGTTAAATAGTTAGATCTCATTTTTCTGAACATTTTGATATATTATTTGTATTTTTCTGAGTTATAAATAATTAATTATTGAATTTACAATATTATATCAATTTATGGATTTAATTAAACCATTTCTGAATTTAAACAAAACAGAAAACAGAAAACATTTTTGCGTAGACACATGGCTCTCAAATTTCTGAACATTTTGATACATTATACATATTTTTATGATTAAATATGAATTAGTTATTGATTTTACAAAATTATATTAATTTCTGCTATTTTTAAACATTTCTAAAAAGGATTAAGCCATTACTGCATCACCCTGACGTCATCAACCCTATCCCTAACTTTCTACACCGGGGCTGCTCCTACCCACAACCACTGACTAGGGGGCCCTAGGCCGATCTGGGTCCACCCCGTGGCCACGTAGGCGCCACGTCAGACGCGGCGGCGCGGGAGGCGTCAGGCGGTGGTCGCCGGCGACGATCTGGGCCACCCCAGCACGCGCGGAGGGGTGCGCTGGAAAGATCGTGACAAGGGGAACCACATAGTGGTGGCGTCGCCCCTTTAGGGTCACCCGAGTGAGGCTTGCGACGAGCGGCGACGACGGAGCTCACAAACGAACGGCACGCGGTGGCTACAAAGATATAGGAGGCAAACGGAGGGTGCCCTGAGCACAAGAAGCTCACCACGGTGCTCGACGTGGGGTCTTGGAATCCAGGCGAGGCCGAAGGTGAGCTAATCGATGACGGCGAGCTCGTCGGGGTCGGGGAAGACGACGAGGTTGGCGAGGATTCCGTTTGCCAGAGAGGGAGAGAACGCACGCGAGGGGGAGAAAGAGGGAGAGAACGCACCGCGACGCACGACGGCGGACAGAGGCGACGCTGGGCAGCCTGACGGCGGGGCGGCGACGTCTTCCTATGCGCGCACGTCGGAGTTGCAGAGAATGGAGAAGGGGAAGGAGAGGAACGGGCGTCGTGTATAAGGGGGGAGAATATGTCTCGGTTGGTGGCTCCAACCGGGACCAAAGGGTTATACGTCCCGGTTGGAGCCACCAACCGGGACCTATACTCCAATATTTTCAGCAGCCCAAGGGTTGGCGCGCAGGGGGTCTTTAGTCCCTGTTGGTGGCTCCAACCGGGACATATTCCCCTGTTTTCAAAAAATTTCAGGTATTTTCTCTCTGTTCCCGCCTTATTTTTTATTTTGGGGTTTAAATTTGTATTGTTTTTTAAATGATAATTAATTTGGAATTTAGAAAAACTTTAAACATAAGAAGTGTTTGGATTTGAATAAATAATTCAAAAACATTTTCTGTTTTAAAAAATAATTAATGTAACCATTTAAAATATGAACCATTTACAATTAAAAATGAATTAACTTATATTTTTTAATATCAATTTGGAATTTAGAAAAACTTTAAACATAAGAAGTGTTTGGATTTGAATAAATAATTCAAAAACATATTCTATTTTTAAAAAATAATTAATGTAACCTTTTAAAATGAATTAACTTATATTTTTGAATATTAATTTGGAATTTAGAAAAACTTTAAACATAAAAAGTGTTTGGATTTAAATAAATAATTCAAAAACATTTTCTGTTTTAAAAAATAATTAATGTAACCATTTAAAATATGAACCATTTACAATTAAAAATGAATTAACTTATATTTTTTAATATCAATTTGGAATTTAGAAAAACTTTAAACATAAGAAGTGTTTGGATTTGAATAAATAATTCAAAAACATATTCTATTTTTAAAAATAATTAATGTAACCTTTTAAAATGAATTAACTTATATTTTTGAATATTAATTTGGAATTTAGAAAAACTTTAAACATAAAAAGTGTTTGGATTTAAATAAATAATTCAAAAACATTTTCTGTTTTAAAAAATAATTAATGTAACCATTTAAAATATGAAACATTTACAATTAAAAATGAATTAACTTATATTTTTTAATATCAATTTGGAATTTAGAAAAACTTTAAACATAAGAAGTGTATGGATTTGAATAAATAATTCAAAAACATATTCTATTTTTAAAAAATAATTAATGTAACCTTTTAAAATGAATTAACTTATATTTTTGAATATTAATTTGGAATTTAGAAAAACTTTAAACATAAAAAGTGTTTGGATTTAAATAAATAATTCAAAAACATTTTCTGTTTTAAAAAATAATTAATGTAACCATTTAAAATATGAACCATTTACAATTAAAAATGAATTAACTTATATTTTTTAATATCAATTTGGAATTTAGAAAAACATGATCAATATACCAAGTCTGGTATTTTTCCTTTCAACTATGTAACATAATATGAAAGGTTTGAGATGGTCTAGTATTTTAGGAAAATAGGACGGTAGCATTCTGAAACCGGGACTAAAAATATTTTCCGCCATTTCCCACCTCTTCCCGCCAAGTTTTCCCGCCCTTTCCTTTCTACTAGAGCTTTTAGTCCCGGATGTAGTCACTAACCGGGACTAAAGATATTTCCCGCCATTTCCCAAAGCTTCACGCCAAGTTTTCCTGCCCTTTCCCTCTATATTTAGGGTGATCGTGTCATGGCTATCCACACATCCACACCTTCCTCTCTTAGAACAATGAACAACGCCTACTGGGCCATTCTGACCCTCGAGGAGACCGAGGCACTGTGCGCCTCCAACTACCCTTGTCCACCGGGGTACCGGCCGCCCGCCGGCTGGATGCTGAGCGCTGGAGGGGTTCCTGTCCCTCCTGTCCCTCAAGGTTCTGCACGCCAGGCGGCCATCACAAACCACTTCTACCACGAGCTCACGCCGGAGCAGCGGATGGATCCCCAGTGGGATCCTGACAACTATGACACCTGGAATGCCTTCTTCGCTAATAGGCGGGAAAGGGAGCTCGCCAGGTACGAGGGTGATGGCCCGCCACCGGTGAACCACAACGAAGTCGGCCGTCGTCTGTGGTGGGAGAACCGTACTATCATCAAAGTGATGCGCTACATCGCCGGGGGAGACCATCCTCGCCTACGGTGCCCACGAGTCCACCCGCCACAGGCCCCACACTGTCCCGGCGGTAGCGGCATCGTCTTCCAGGAGACCCCTCTCCCACCCGCCGTGAATCCGAGGCTGCAATGGCCCCTGGTATATGCCATGGATGGGCTGAGGATCCCCGGAGTGGCAGGTGACGATGACGATGATGATGACGACGACGATGAAGACCCTGAAGCTGCGTACTATAGGACTAGGCATGATTATGACTAAAGGGGGCGGCTTTAGGCCTGAGTGTTAGCTAGTCCCGATTTGTCCCGGTTTTTAATATTAATAAATGTCTTAAGTGTTACCTAATAAATAGAGGGAAATGCCTATATAAAGAGAGGGTTCATATTTAGTCTCGGTTGGAGAAACCAACCGCGACTGAAGGGATTGCGGCAGAGTGGGCCAGACAACACTAATAATAGGGGTGAGTGTTGACATTATGTCGTGCGGCTTGTACCTTGTCCCGGATGGTGTCACCAACCGGGACTAAAGATGAACCTTTAGTCCCGGTTGGAGACACCAACCGGGACTAAAGATGAGTCAGCACTAATAATAGGGGTGAGTGTCGACATTATGTCGTGAGTGTCGACATTATGCCGAGCTGCTTGTACTATAAATATGCATCCTTGTGAGTCCAGTCCTCCAGCCAGTTTGAGGCATCTCCAAGATGGTTTTAGAGAGCAGGGACACCACTACGGCCAGTTTCAGGGAGATGCCGACGGAGCCCAGTCCTCCGGCATCTCCGAGAAACTGGTCATAGAGGCACTCCCTAATATGTGAAATTAGTTAGCTCCGAGGCGTATTGATCTAGTTAGTGAAGTTACAAGCTGCAAGATGGTTTTCGAGAGCAGGGACACCACTGCGGCCAGTTTCAGGGAGATGCCGACGGAGCCCAGTCCTCCGGCATCTCCGAGAAACTGGTCATAGAGGCACTACCTAATATGTGAAATTAGTTAGCTCCGAGGCGTATTGATCTAGTTAGTGAAGTTACAAGCTGCAAGATGGTTTTCGAGAGCAGGGACACCACTGCGGCCAATTTCAGGGAGATGCCGACGGAGCCCAGTCCTCCGGCATCTCCGAGAAACTGGTCATAGAGGCACTCCCTAATATGTGAAATTAGTTAGCTCTGAGGCGTATTGATCTAGTTAGTGAAGTTACAAGCTGCAAGATGGTTTTCGAGAGCAGGGACACCACTGCGGCCAGTTTCAGGGAGATGCCGACGGAGCCTAGTCCTCCGGCATCTCCGAGAAACTGGTCATAGAGGCACTCCCTAATATGTGAAATTAGTTAGCTCCGAGGCGTATTGATCTAGTTAGTGAAGTTACAAGCTGCAAGATGGTTTTCGAGAGCAGGGACACCACTACGACCAGTTTCAGGGAGATGCCGACGGAGCCCAGTCCTCCGGCATCTCCAAGAAACTGGTCATAGAGGCACTCCCGGTCCAGCCACAAAATGGGACTAACACTCAAGACATTTATTAATATTAAAAACTGAGACTACAAAACCGGGACTAAAGGCCACAAACCGCGAAAGATATCCTTCGGTCAAGCCACAAACCGCGAAAGACATGAACTAGAGTTACATAATATGAGCATGAACTTCTTGGCATATGTCATTCCTTATGACCGCTTCAGACGTAACCATGGAGCATCTTCTTTACTTAACGGAATGCTTGGGTCAGTTTTCACTGTGAAGGGCGGAATTTCATCAAACTTATTATAATCTTCTGACATGTCTGTCTTGTCCTCGATTCCCACGATGTTTCTTTTCCCTGAAAGAACTATGTGACGCTTTGGCTCATCATATGATGTATTCGTTTGCATATTTTTTCTTTTTTCGGTCTGGAGGACATGTCCTTCACATAGAAAACCTGAGACACATCATTGGCTAGGACGAATGGTTCATCTCTATAACCAAGATTGTTGAGATCCACTGTTGTCATTCCGTACAACTGGTCTATCTTTACCCCTTCCCCATTCAGGTTGACCCATTTGCAGCGAAACAAAGGGACCTTAAAAGAGACTCCATAGTCTAGTTCCCATATCTCCTCTATGTAACCATAATATGTGTCCTTTTGTCCATTCTCGTCTATTGCATCAAAGCGGACACCACTATTTTGGTTGGTGCTCTTTTTATCTTGGGCGATCGTGTAGAATGTATTCCCATTTATTTCGTACCCTTGGAAATTCAATACAGTAGAAGATGGTGACGCGGCCAACAAGTATAGCTGATCTCCAACAGTGGTGTCATTCAAGAGATGTGTCCGCATCCAACCACCGAAAGACTTCATGTGTTCATCTGTAATCCATGATTCAGGCTTCCCCGGGTTTTTGGAGCGTACAATATTCTTGTGTTCCTCGATATACGGAGCTGCCAAGGTGGAATTATGTAGAACTGTGTAGTGTGCTTTAGTGAAAGAATCCCCGTCCCTACATATCATTGCTTTCTTTCCCAGCGTGCCTTTTCCACTTAGTCTTCCCTCATGCCGCGAGTCAGAAACACCAATCGGCTTAAGGTCAGGAATAAAGTCAACACAAAACTCAATGACCTCCTCTGTTCCATATCCCTTGGAGATGCTTCCTTCTAGTCTAGCACGGTTATTGAAAGAACATTTCTTAATCCCTAGTGTTTTGTGTGTTAGATAACAATACCAAGGATCATTTAATGTGTGTTGAAGTGTTGCAGCTCAGAAATCTACCTTTGGGGGCGGATAATCCGGCCCCACCAGGGGCGGATAATCCGCCCCTCCCTCTGCCCAAGCCTGCGCAAGCCCCAGAAGGGGGGGCGGAACATTGGCCGGACTTTCCGGCCAGGCCGGATAATCCGCCCCCCAGGGGGGCGGATAATCCGCCCCTTCTGCTCTTCGCCAAGGCGCAAGCCCCAGAGAGGGGGCGGAGTTTTGGCCGGACTTTCCGGCTACGCCGGATAATCCGCCCCAGGAGGGGGCCGGATAATCCGCCCCCCAAGTTTTTCTCCAAGCTTCACCAAGGCGCAAGCCCCAGAGAGGGGGGCGGAGTTTCCCCCGGAGAGTCCGCCCTTGGGGCGGAATTTTCCCAGGGGGCGGATAATCCGCCCCAAGTGGGGGGCGGATAATCCGCCCCCAAAATTGAGCAACGGCCAGATCTGGGGAGGGGGTATTTAAGCCAGCCTTCCCCCTCCTGCCAGAACTCTTGATTCATCTCGAAAAAGAACAGATCAGATCTCAAAAGTTCATACAAGAGTGCTCCACCTAGATCCATCCAAAGGCCCCATCCCTTTGGGAATCAAAGGAGGAGAACTCGACCTTCATCATCAGCAATCAAGCGCTTCATCTCCTCTCCATTCATTTGGAGAACCTCCGATCTAGTATTTCTTGCAACGATCTAGATCCTCATTTTTGTTTATATTGATAAACCTTGTTTTTGTGGCAGCTTTTTGTCATCCCGGGAGCCCCCAATTCGGTTGTGGGTGTGTGCCCCGATAGTATTGTAAAAGGCACCGGTTCCCGCCTCGAAGGGATCCAATAGTGGAGAAGGTGGATCAGGCCTCTCGTGGCGAGATCCATCGGAGAATAGGGTGAGGCCTATTGTGGCGTGGTGGTCTTAGAACCGCCCACCCCTCCAACGCAGACGTACTTCCCCTAACAAGGAAGGAACTGCGGTAAAACAAATCCCTGTGTCTCCGCGTGCTCCACTACGGTTTCCTCGCTCCTCTTTTACGTGCTTAGTAGTTAGGGTTTCATATAGGGAAATTCTCGTAGTTGCATATCTAGAGAATTTACCTTGTGTCAAGCCTAAAATTGAAAAAGTATATTAAAATTGGTTAGCACCTATTCACCCCCCCCCCTCTAGGTGCCCATACGATCCATTTCAGTTATGAACATATTTCTTTAAGACTCCCATGAACCTCTCAAAGGGGAACATATTGTGCAGAAATACCGGACCGAGAATGGCAATCTCTTCCACTAGATGAACCAGGAGATGCGTCATAATATTGAAGAAGGATGGTGGGAACACCAATTCAAAACTAACAAGACATTGTACCACATCCTTCTGTAACCTTGGCAGAATATCTGGATTGATTACCTTCTGAGATATTGCATTGAGGAATGCACACAGCTTCACAATGGGTACTCGAACAATTTCCGGTAGAAGCCCCTCAATGCAATCGGAAGCAACTGCGTCATAATCACGTGACAGTCATGAGACTTCAGGTTTTGGAACTTTTTCTCTGCCATATTTATTATCCCCTTTATATTAGATGAGAAGCCCGATGGCACCTTGATACTGTAAAGGACTTCAAAAAAGATTTCCTTCTCTGCTTTGGTAAGAGCATAGCTGGCACGACTTAAGTGACGCCCTTTATCCATCTTGTTATCTGTATGCATGTTCTTTGGGTCTTTCATAATTTGTTGGTCCTCCCGTGCTTCAGGTGTATCTTTTGTCTTCCCATACACGCCTAGGAATCCTAGCAGGTTCACGCAGAGATTCTTCGTCACGTGCATCACGTCGATTGAAGAGCGGACACGCAGGACTTTCCAATATGGAAGCTCCCAAAATATAGATTTCTTCTTCCACATGGGTGCGTGTCCTGTAGCGACGTCGTTCGGAACTGATTGACCGCCGGGACCCTTTCCAAAGATTACTTCTATGTCCTTGACCATACCAAATACATCATCACCAGCTGGGAGTTCAGGCTTCTTCCGGTGATCTGCCTCACCTTTGAAATGCTTGCCTTTCTTCTTACGGGATGATTGGTCGGAAGAAATCGTCGATTCGCTAGGTACACAACCTTCTTGCATTTATGCAAATATGTACCTTCGGTCTTATCTAAACAGTGGGTGCATGCCTTATATCCTTTGTTTGTCTGTCCTGAAAGGTTACTAAGAGCAGGCCAATCATTGATGGTTACGAATAACAACCCTCGTAGATTAAATGGCTCCTGTTTGTTCTCATCCCACGCACGTACACCTGGTTTGCCCCACAACTGTAAGAGTTCTTCAACTAATGGCCTAAGGTACACATCAATGTCGTTGCCCGGTTGCTTCGGGCCTTGGATGAGCACTGGCATCATAATGAACTTACGCTTCATGCACAACCAAGGAGGCAGGTTGTAGATACATAGAGTCACGGGCCAGGTGCTGTGACTGCAGCTCTGCTCCCCAAAAGGATTCATGTCATCCGTACTTAGACCAAACCATAAGTTCCTTGCGTCACCTGCAAAGTCTGGGAAGTCTCTCTCGATTTTTCTCCACTGTGACCCATCAGCAGGGTGTCTCAACTCCCCGTCTTTCTTACGGTCTTCTTTGTGCCATCGCAACAACCTGGCATGCTCTTTGTTTCTGAACATGCGTTTCAACCTTGGTATTATAGGAGCATACCACATAACCTTAGCAGGAACCCTCTTCCGGAGGGGCTCTCCCTCAACATCACCAGGGTCATCTCGTCTGATCTTATACCGCAACGCGTTGCATACCGGGCATTTATCTAAATTCTCATACTCCTTACCGCGGTAGAGGATGCAGTCATTAATGCATGCATGTATCTTTTGCACATCTAATCCCAGAGGACAGAGAGTCTTCTTTGCTTCGTAGGTACTCTCGGGAAGTTCGTTATGTTTTGGAAACTTCGGCTTCATTATTTTCAGCATCTTTTCAAATGAGGAGTCAGTTAGACCACACTCTGCCTTCCATCGCAACAATTCCAGTGTGGTACCGAGCTTTGTGCTGCCATCTTCACAATTTGGGTACAACAATTTCTTGTGATCTTCTAACATGCCCTCTAACTTCAACTTCTCATTTTCTGTTTCACAGTCTCGCTTTGCATCAGAAATGATCCTACCAAGTTCATCAGCCGGCTCATCTGATGCCAGTTCTTCACCTTTTTCCTCTCCATTATCTTCCATTGCAGTATCACTGTATTCAGGAAACATATGATGATAGTTGTTATCATCATCTTCTTCTTCACCATCTTCCATCATAACCCCTCTTTCCCCGTGCTTGGTCCAGCAATTATAGTTGGGCATGAAACCTTTCATAATCAGGTGGCCGCGAATGATTTTCGAGGAAGAGTACTCCTTGTTGTTCCGACATTGAACACATGGACAACGTATAAATCCATTCTCTTTGTTTGTCGTAGCCACATCGATAAATTTATCCACGCCTTTGATATACCCGGCTACCCGCCGGTCACCGTACATCCATTCCCGACCGTTCATCTGCATCATATAAGTAAGTTTATCAAAAAACAGGACATCATAAATAGTGAAATAACCAATTCACACCGACACATGAATTGTATCAATGACCTAGAAAAGATAAGATTGCTAACCTCGATCGAGGGAAATAAAGAGGAGAAAGCTCAAGTGCGTCTCGGACACCTTCTATATTTTTGTTCTATGAGAAATTCAACGGGATTTTTCACTCAAACATTTCAACAAACACCTTCAATGCATGCATGAAAAAAAAACTAGCACACACCCTCACACCTTACACCATTCGAAAAAACAGAGTGGAGGCAGAGGGGGCTGGGGCGTTGCATTTATAGACAGCAAGGGGTCTTTAGTCCCGGTTGAAGCCAGCAACCGGGACTAAAGGTGCGTGCCACGCCACGTGGCTGTGGCCAAACCTTTAGTCCCGGTTGGTGGCTCCAACCGGGACGCATGCCCCCTTACCAACCGGGACCCATGCTCCCTGGCCCCGTGCCCGCTCCAACCGGGACGCGTGCCAGCATTAGTCCCGGTTGTTGCTATAGGAAAAAGGGCCATCCGTTCGCGACCCCTCGGAGCATTAGTCCCGGTTGTTGGCGCAACCGGGACTAATGCTCCGAGGGGTCGCGAACGGATGGCCCTTTTTCCTCTAGTGGATAATATCTGTAAGCTGAGAAATAGTATCCACATTGAACCTATAAAATGAGTCATTTGAGTCAAGACAACAAGTTCTGAAGAAACTCTAATGATGGCTTAGCGAAGTGGTTGTCACAATCAGCTGTAATATAGTCTATAGAAAAAAAATATGTCCACACTGAAAATAATCAATAGTGGCCTCGTCTTTTCTCTCTTTTAATGATTTTTCACTCATTTTGTTATCATTTCATCCATACTTAGGATTGTGATATTATTTTCTGCGTGAATTTGCCTCTTTCACGAGGGCCCTAAACCATTATTTCTCCAATTTAGCAAGCATGTCCTCACACCCTTAACCAAAGATATTAGCCAAACTAATACAATTAGAATTTTAGATCAATAGTATATACAAATCAAAAGTAGAACCATAAAGCATAACCCATCACATAATTTGAGTTGGTTTCGACCACACACCATAAGATGACCAAAATACTCTAAAGTCCTTACATACCCTATCTAGGACCTTTTTAGAGTTGGATTTTATTGTATTGATAATTAGCTATTGTAAAGAGAAAGCGTTAGTTTAAAAATATACTACACCTATAGGTAGCAGGAGCCTGGGACGCAATAAATATCGGGCATATAGCAAGTGGATTCCGCACCCACGCTACGTGTATGATTGAACTGTATTCTACAAAAGAGGGGTTTTAAGTAATGAGATGGCACATCACGGCTTGGATCCCTAGAACAACATTTGCAGTCAGATTACCGACTCCACTGGCCGTCGTGATAAATGCGTCCTCCTTCCTACACCTAGTCCTTATTTCACTTCGGAACCAGTTTTGCACAGAATTCACTAAAACAAACATAACTCACTCATACAACGTTTGTTTTCAGCGTATAACCACTTCTGAATCAACATCTGTATTGTCTTTGGAACCTACAAGTATTGTTTATCCTAAAGACAAATAAGTAAGTTGTAAGAAAATAAACATAACTTTATTTAACAAGCATCAATTAAGAAACAAAATGGTTGAACAACTGTGAGGATGATGGCCAGGGAAGTTTGGAGATGTCAAACAGGGACTGGATATCGGGATGATTACCTAAATAATAAGATTAGTACTCCTGGTCTCACGCATGAGGAAACCCCCGCGTCTCCCTGGGGTGGGGGTGGGGGGGGGGGCATGGGCGGAAACCCTAGCCTCAAAGTCAAAAGAAAATCAGCGCAGCTTGATTTAACAAGCATCAAGTAAGAAAAAAAGGGATGAACAGCCGTGAGGATGATGGCCAGGGAAGTTTGAAGATGTCAAACAGGCACTCAATATCGGGATGATTAACTAAATAATATGATTAGTACTTCCGATCTCACGAGGAAACCCCTGTGTCGCCCTAGGGAGGGAACCAGATCCTCTAACGTAGAGGAGCAAAGTTAGAGAATCTACATTATCCTAACTTCTCTTCTTCCAAACATTAAGATTAAGACCAAAATAGTTTAAATTAATTTATCAAATACAAATTTTTGTTATGTATTTTAAGTAACTGTATACATACGAAATTATTATGTTATAAAATTTTGTTTAAACTTTTTATATCTACAATAACTACCTACAGTAATTAAATTATAGTACATAATAGGATACTTAAGCTACAACGCCCTGACTTTGCTCCTTGGTTTTTCCTAACTTTACTCATCTACGTTAGAGGATCTAGCTCCCCTAGGGAGGGGGCACGGGCGGATACATTTTCCCTGTCACCCAGCGCTTTCCCGGGCTTCACGTCTGCTTGCCTCCTGCGGGAGATCGATATCAGAAGGAAATTTGACCGAGCGATGGGCAAAAAAGTTTGGTCGTGATGGGCCTTTGGCTCGCGAGTCCAGCAAGGCACACGGGCTCACAGCAGCAACTCGACGCGTTCCGCGAGCACCATATTGATCTATCTGCCTCCTCTTGTCCAAATTCCCCAACCCACACACTCCTCGCGGCATCTTCACCAGACCGACCCCAACAGCCGACCCAAACGGTATGTTTCTGTCTGTTTGGGTCGGGTTGCGGTCACTTTTGGGTCGGGGTCCGGTCGCGCCAGCGGTGCGACCCATTTGTCCGTCAGGGCGACGCCTTTTTTCCAAATTCAAACATAGATAGTTCGCGCTAAAAACTGGCAAAGTTTGTACATATTTATACATGATGTTATTGCTAGTGATGTTACACCGAGCGAGAGATCTTTAGATAACTTGATAGTGATGTTATTTCTCAACGGTTTCAAGCCATGAAAAATAGAAGAAAACATTTACCTAATAGGACTAGGGCTATTAGCACATGATTGGTCATAATCTTGATGTATTTCTTTGTCTTGTGAATAAAGGTTCATATGATTTACTAATCCATCTTTCGTACTTTTATCATGTACAGTCTTTGATGTGGGTGAATTTGGACACTTCAACTCTTCCGATCGTTCGTCAAAGTTCCGTTTGTCTTTTGGGAGCTCATCATAACTAAAATTAGTCGTATATGAACATTTGAATGCGTTGAAACTTGTGAATATTGGAGTGTGTTGTGAATTTGTGTGAACATTGAATGTGTTGTGGACATGTAATGTATTCTATTCGTGTTTCCACACTAAAACTATTGTGGAAACTATATTTACTCTGTATGATGCTTATATTTGTCCGAGAAAAATTTTAGTTGACTTCCGGCATGCCCAGGCTTCGACAATTTCCTGGGTCCGCCACTGGGGAGGGGTGAGCTCGGGCTACCCTATAAAATCTTCCCTTCAAGGTCAATCTATATTGTAGTTAATGCGTGTCATCTTAGAAACGAAATTCAATTTATCTAGCGTGAAGGAAGATGCAGAAAATGCATGCAAGCCTCGTTTAAGTCCCTTCCTCGAAACAGGCTTTCGCCCCGCTTTATAAATAAAGCACACAGGTGAGACCGCTGCTGGGCCAGACAGCACATCGCCCAAGAAACAAACCGAACAACAACGGAACCACAGCTGGGGCAGACAAACCCAAGCCCAAAAGGAAATACAAAAGAAAGGAAGAGAAAATAAAGCCGACATCGGCGGTGCGATAAGAACGAAGGTAACTCGCCACCATTACGCCTACCGAAGAAGTACCACCACAGGCCTGGCATTCCAAAGCGCCGCGTACCAAGCAACACCTCCAAGAAGGGGAGTGACAACAACGACACTGCTGCCCGGACAGGTCCTAGGGTTTCCCCCGGTACGCCCCGGGAGGTGTGAGAGAGATACACCCGACGCCCTTCAGGAAGGAAGGCGATACCCACGGGAGTCACCGCGTCGGGGTCAAAGAGACAAGGATTTCTCCCGACCTCTCACTAGCCACACTCCCGGACCCCTTGAAATGTTCCACCAAACTTGCCGCCCACCTGCACGTGCCAGAACGGTCTTGAGGTCACCATCATCGTCACACCGTGAGCCATGAGGCGAGGCCAGTAAGACAGAGAGAGGGGCCATTGGCGAGGGTCGGGATGACCTCAGCACGCGGGAGGGAACTACCTCCACCGCCAGAAGGCGGTAGCTGACCGGATGTAGCAGCAAGACAGACTAGGCCCTCCATGCCCGGCCGAGCCCGAGAAGGCTCGTAAAGTCTCGCCGCCCCACTGCAGCAAGGGTGCCACCGTACATGCCAACCCCAGCACCAGGTCCAACTCCATCGTCCACTAGGGGGAATCGCCACCGCGGCAAGTCCCAGCCGTCAAGTAACAGCTCCAACGCCACCGAGCTCACCCGAGCTAGTCGGACCTACGCAGGTCTGAGAAACACCATCGCAAGTCACCTCCCGAAGCCGCCTCCGTTGAAGGGACGACTTGCAGACCACCTTCCGGGGCCGCCGCCCTGGCATCCACGGACTCGCACCCACAGGGCCAGGTACATGACGAGGCCTGCAAGGCAGGGGAAGAATGGTTAGCATAGGATGGCGGCAGTGGCACGGCCGCGCGGAGGAGACCGACCTCCACCCGCCATATGCGGTTGCCGACCGGGGCACGGCAGCAGGGAACACCAGGTATCGGCCCGGCCGGGCCCCAAAAAGGAACTCGTAAAGTCCCCGCCGCCACGCTGATGCTGCGTAGCCGCAACCACCGCCGCCCTCCCACACGCCCCATGCTGCCACGCTGCCTCCAGAGGGTGCCAGCATCGCGCAGGGCCCACCTCAGACCCAGATTGGGCCCAAAAGGGCCCAGATCTGGGCTAGCCCCCCCCCCCCCCCCCCCCCCCCCCCCCCCCCCCCGCCGCCGCCACTGGGAGCAGCAGCACCCGCCACCGCGAACGGCGCAGGAAGCCCCCACTGCCGCAGAGAGAGCCGGCTGCGGCCAGCGCCGCCCTAAGTACCCGCACATGCCGCCTAGGCCACCCCGGCCAGCCCAAGCCACGGTCCTGCCCCGCCGCCCGTCGCGCCGCCGCAGCCGCGTCGCCATGGCGTCCGGCGCCAACGCCACGCACCGCCCCGGGCGGACGCCCGCGTGACCAGCCCCTCGAGGAAGTAGACGAGAACTTCCCGCCGGCACCGGCCAGGCTTCGCTCGGACACGCCCTCCTGGCGGCGGCGAGGGAAGGGGAAGGGGTTGAGGGGGGGGGAGGGCGGACGGGAGGCAGAGGTTCCCCTGTCGCATCGCGGGGGCGACGAGGGGAACAGGACGTTTTTCTTCGTGTGGTTTTACATTATTTTCTGGTTATGCTAATAGACATCATTGCTCATGAGTTGCTCCATTCAGCATCACACGTTCACCTTTGCTTCCAATGCGGAGTCAGTTATCGATCTCTCCTTTTTGCCACAATATATCTAAGACTTTGCATCTCTATATATTGCAAGACCTTTGCGATTACGCCAGATTTTATCTCTTCTCTTTGGTCATGAATGTAGCTACGTACATCGGCCAACTAGCTATCAGCTCCTTTGAGAGGCTTCATTATTCGTAGAAATTCATGTTGTGCCGGTAACATGTGAGATTTTAGAGTAAACTGAAACCCAAGATTAACAATGGAGCGGTGCTCTGTCTCCGTATGATTTAGGGCATTCTTGTTATGTTGCTTGTCGCTAAGTAATTGAGTGGCCGCGAGTTAGTTCTACTATTGTTACAGATCATCTTTATGCATTCTCCGTTGTTGATCGTAATTTGAAGTTAAGGCTTCACATTAACGGGAACGAAGAATGTGACCACGAATACATGGTTCAGTTGTGGATGAAGGTTATCTTGTCAGTCCAATTTGGCTAAATGAATTGCAACTGCTCCGCTTCCCATTTCGAAAATGAATTACAACTACGAGGAACTGTTTGTAACATCCCGGCCTTTCTGGACTGGTGGCTGTCACTCCTGTCAGTTTAATAGAATCTCTAGACTAACCCATAAACCAACACTAGTCTTTTTGCGTCTTTTGTCCTCACTCGTGAGCACCCGATATCCACTTTCCGGTTTGTCATCCACCCTCAAATTTCTTTAGGCCAAACACGCTTAACCTCAGAGTTTTTTTCAGATGAGCTTTTGGAAAAAAAGTTGCAACTTGTTAGTATGGATTTTCTATCAATCCTATTAAGTCATCCGCTAGGGTCTTACATACACCCACCCTTAGAAGATCGACGCCCTTATCGATTAACCACAAGCCAGGAACGTCCCCTCTTGGCGCACGTCTGTGCGTCCAGTGCCGACACATGCGCCATGTCGTGTCCACTCCGGACTACACGCGTCATGCGCCATATGTCTGCCACTAGCCCACACACGTCCGTGTAACCGCGAGGATCGGCTCTGATACCACTTGTAACACTCCGGCCTCTTCGGACCGGCGGCTGTCACTCCTGGCAGCTCAATAGTATCTCTAGACTAACCTCACAGACCAACATTCAATAGTATCAATAGTATCTTTTCTGCGCACTTTGTTCTCACTCATGCGCACCTGGTACCACTTCCCTGTCGGTCACTCATCCTCTAATTTCTCTAGACCGAACACACTTAATCTCAGAATTCTTTTCAGATGAGCTTTCAAAAAAAAAGTTGCAACTTGTTGGGATGGATTTCCTATCAATCTTATTAAGCCATGCGCCAGGGTCTCACACTGTTGGTATAGGCCGCCGAAGGAGATGCGCTTGTAGATGCGCTGGAACGTCTGCTTTGTAGCAGTTATTGGTTTGATTTCCTTTGCTTCAAACGGGCGACAGATTATTGATTTGCTTCTCCTAAGTCTACGTGATCCGTTATAGCAAAGGTTACAATTTACTGATTTTATTACTGAGTTAATAGTGCTGCTTCGTAACACCGAGAGAGGAGTGTGTACACAGTTTGGACTTAGGTCTAAAAAGTTCTATCGGAAAAAGTTGATCTCTGAAGCTGATGCTAGTAGGCCTTTCACAATGGGGTGTATCTTAGCACATTATCCTTGGAGAAATAAATTATTAAGAGACAACTTCTCCAATGCATTGTTTTTAAGTGGTGTATCTAAATTTAATGATTTAGATGATATGCATGCATTTGATTGGCCCTAACCATGCTTTTTACCTATGGTTTTTTGCAAGATGTGTTTCTTAGCTAAGGTACAACCTCAATCTCTTTTCTCATTAACTATGATGCCGTATAGACAAAATAACTAGGATACACCGCTAAAAAACACCCATTGTAAAAGGCTGTAGAACAAACTTTTGTAGCTACGAACTGACAAGCAAAAGGAAGAAATTGTTACCTTTTTGGTGTGCATGCATTGGCACCATAGAGAGAAATTAGGGACTGACAGTGGGCCTAGCTAGCAATTCACTTCCTTAGACCTTGATTCTTATACTAGATTCAAGTACATGAATCTTTTTGCTAGACTCAAACCCCCACCGTTTAGACTCATGCTAGCCGAAGAAAGATTTCCTTAGCACCTGGTTTTTGACGCGTGCACACGCCCTAAGTATCTATATGGTACTTCCTCATTTGACCCGTTATTCCCAAGGCTGGGATTCCCGAGGGCAACAGGGCGCAGGTGCAACCTCATGTGACGGCGGGTCGATCTAGCCAATGGAACGGACACCGGAGAGCGGCCACCCAACAATCTGTGCGGTTTCAAGTGCAATGACACTTATGCTTGGGGCTATTGACTATCGGGTGCGTACATCTAGCTAGGTTTGATCATTTTGTGACTAAAAAGGTATAAAGTAAAGAAATAGGTACAATGTCTTTGTGGTAGGGCTCTATTGTCATGCATCGCTGCCCGATGATTTTTTATGATACTAAATATACGTTGATTTGTTGTCTTTATGTGCATTCACATGCTCACCGACATTCCTATACTATGGGATAGAAGGTGGTAATAAAACATTTATGGAAATGCATGCATATATTTGTGGGTTATGTAGGAGATTTTAGCGCCGGTGTGTGAGACTTTAATGTAGATTCCTGAGCCTTCGTGGGCTGTACCACAAATCTTGGTCGCATTGCGAGCCTCCAAGATCTTTCTTGGAAATTTACTACTCGTCGGGGCTTTTCTGTAGGTAAACTTAAATTCTGGTATTTCTATAAGATAATATTGAATCCTAGGACGAAAATAAGCTGTCACAAGGTTAAATGAGTTGTTGGGCTGGTGGTCTGACCAGATCGAACTATTACAGGACTAGGTGGATGGATGAGATATATCGGTCGTACTTGATCCGACGACTAGGGGGACCTTTTCCACCTCGGTGTGACCAGATTAGGCATCAAATCTTGCCAGCAAGGTGTATTTATATTGTACTTAGCGATTGTCATCTTGAGGAAGGAAACTCATTTTATCTAGTATGGAGGAAGATCCAGAAAATACAGACAAATCTCGTTTTCCTCCAAGTCCCTTCTGTTACATTATTCTCTGGTCATGCTTATTGACATAACTGCTCATGAGTACCTCCATTCAGCATCACACGTTCAGGATTGCATCCACTGCAAAGTCAGTTATCGACCTCTTTGCTCTCATCTTTGTGCCACATGGTATCTAGGTTTTGCATCAATATATACTGCTAGACCTTTGCGGTTTGTACCAGCTTTCAGTTTGCATCTCTTCTATCCGATCATGGATGTAGCTACGTACATCGTACAACTAGCCAGCCCATTTGAGTTGCTTCATTATTATTAGAATAAATTAGAAGAAATTCAAGTTGTACCGGTAACATGTGAGATTTTGGAGTGAACTGAAACCCAAGGTTAATGATGCGGTGAACGCTTGTGGATGATGTATAATTTCGGACATTTTAGCCATGTTGCTTGTCGCTAAGTAAATAAGTGCTTGTAAGCTAGATTATGTTGATTATTGTTTCGAATCAGCTTTCTCCATTTCCCTATTGATCCTAATAACATGCAAGTTAACGCACAACTGAATAATGCCACGTCTTGTCGAACTAAGTCAAGGGTTTATGTTAGTCTATTAGGCTAACTGGTTTTCAACTAGTGGAAGTGATCAAATCAAAGTAATATCAAATCTCCACACAATGCCTTAAACAAGGAAACGACCAAGGCCAGACATAATCTGTGAAGTTTAGACATATGGTTTTTCAACCGGAAAACTGATACTCGGAACTCGAAGAGCACTCTTGGTAATCAAGAATGTCTGCCTAGGTATTCTCTACACGGCTGGGCGTCTGGCGATGGTGACGGCAACAATGGTGAGAGGCGTGAACTCTCTATGGCCGGAACGTCGCTGTGGGTTGGCTAGATTCCAGTGAAGGTAGGATTAGTAGGAGTAGTTTTTTCATGCAATTTTTACTATATGGTCATTCCGGTTATTGTTATTCCTCATGGATTGCACCATTCACCATCACACTTGTTGTGTTGTTTATTGTCTTTTTAAGAGGGATATGACCCCGGACTCTGTTAGTGTTGTTTAGTGTCTACACCATTATCCATGCTGCTCTCTCTACCCCATTTGTATATATTCCTACAACTTCCTGGGAGAATAGGGCCTTTTGTGATGTAATTTCATTCTTGTCAAACTCATTGATTTTTAATTTATAGACCGAGACGGAGCTTTTGCCCCCGTTTCAAAAAAAAACTTAGTCTTCAGGCTATGCGTCTAGATTTTCTACTTGGGATGGGAGAAATTGAAAGGGGATGTGTACATGAAGAATCTGAGGATCAAGGATCACTTTCTCACGAATCTTAGCAGCGACCGAAAGAAGGAGTCAATAGATATAGTTTCTTGAATGTTGGGGCATAGCGGAGGTACTACAATCGAATTTCCATAACTCGCAATGAACAAAGGTCAGACTGTGAGTTTTTCAGGAAACGATGCAACAAATGGGGGAAACAGTTTTCCTTTGACAAGCTTAACGGGTATCATGGCCTGGAGAATGTCAAAATGTGGGTTCAACTCAAAAATCATGGTGAATACTATGACTTGCATTGGGCCACTTGTATTGTCTGCATCCAACTCCGGTTCTCGATGGTTTGATGCCATGTACTTATTTGCAAATTCTGGTTAGAAGATGTGTGTTGAGAATCTAGGATAAGATGGTCTGTTTATATGTAAATTATGTTTATGCAGATGTGCTCACTTTTTGTTGTCTAAATTGTATTGTCACAGGGTGGTGTCGGATTTCCAATAGCACTTACTCGACATTCTCTTTGCCCTCGTATTGTTGGTAGCTGTTGTACAGGTCATGTAAAACTACTCAATGAAAACGCAAAGTACATGTGTTTTAAATCAAAAATAAGATAAAACATAGACAATTAGTTGCTCATTATCATTAATTTGTATCCATAACGTCCAATAATTTCTTTATATAAACAACTAGATGCCATTCTCTAGGTCATGTCGAATAACGTAGTTGCTCATTAATCATATCAGCGCCATACTTAACACAGTGCTGGCTGATTCCTCAAAAAAAAAGCATAGTGCATGCTGACTGAACTAAAGGTTTAGGTTCTGCCCATCACTCATATTTCCATAGTGATGCAACTTACCGTTGGTAACTCATGTACACACTGGCGGCTACTCATTTACGCATTGTAGGTTATCTATTCGTGCATGCACTGGCTTCTCACTTGGTCGCATCTGCATCACCCGTAGTACAAGGAACTCTTCATGACGACCTCTATACAAGTGGAGCAGGTAAGCCAATGAGTTGTTTATCCAACACGAAGGAGACATAGTTTATGGATTGGGCCTTCGGCGCCTTAGGCTGTTTTCTATTTTTTTGTCGTATTTTTTGGAAAAGAGTATATATTAATATCACAGGGATACCAATTACACCCAGCCTCTGCAACAACGTATGCCTTAGCGGCCCTACGGATACACACAGCCCAGAAAAAAGAATTACAAAAAAGAAAAGTCCCGCTACAAAGAACTAATCCTCAAAGCAACGACAGTGACACCATCAGAACAACACCAGTAGTCCTCCACTCCAATAACAACGCCTTTAAGAAGGAAACAGTGCCCAAGCGCCGTCGTTGCCCGAACAAAGATCATAGGTTTTCACCCTGGAGAACGTCCTCACTCACAAAACAATGCCTTCAACAAGGTCATTGCCAGGCACAACCAGTTAAGGCCAGACCTTGGATTTTCACCCTAAGATAAGACTGGAAACTCCCCATGTGTTGTCTTTCCGCACCAACAGTCGCTGCAACGTGTCCTAGATCACGCAGCCAGTTCTCCATCGCCACAAGAACAAAAATCACCATCGCTACCCTCATATTTCCGCTTTCCTGACATTCTCTGCATCTGACTTCACCATGGCTCTAAGAATGGCACTTGGTGGGAACAAACAACAGAGCTTCGCAACGCTCCAGCTGAAACCAAACGGCTAGAAGAACAAGGTGCGCACGACCGAATACCTTCCGATCCAGCAATCTCCAGGCATGATACGCCCATGGGAGTTCGTCGGCGGAGCCTTCCGGAACCCGCCTCTCCAGACTAGAGAAACGAGGGCAGACATCAAGCAGATCTTCGTCTTCGTGCAAAAGAAACCAAAGGACCACCTCCTTTCTATTTTTTGTCGTATGGATTAGAGTTTTGCTTCAAGCTTTATTTGTTTCTGTCTTTATGTGTTGTGTGCATCTTGTTATGCAGAACGGTGTAAACTCTTTTGTTTGTATAGCCTTGATGTAAATTTTGAGTTGGCAATTCCCTTTATATAAGAAAATGTGATGCAACTTTAAATTTGCTTCTCATAACCATGCACCTTCAGGTACAATTTCATTTATTTAAGCTGGTTTATAGAGTTTGATTCCATTTTTTAACTCTGTAATTGTTCTAGATTTCAGTCATGTTGTCCATTCACTATGCTCATTTGTTCATGATTGTTGCTGCTACTCACGAGTCACACGACTCGGTACCGCTACCATCACATTTACCGTTCCGCAGGTATAACTGAATTTGTTAACTATTGCTCACTCTGCATTTGTTATATACCTCTAGACCATCTGAACGGTTTGTGTTCCTTCAGTTGGCTGCTAAGCCATGAGGTGCTACATTCAATACTGGATTTCCATGGTGCCTCCGGCCGACGAGCTGAGAATTTAGAAGAAACTGAGATGAGATGTAGACCAACAGACTCTGTTTCATGCCCCTATCTAGTTGTGTTTATTAGTGTCGCACACTGCATGGTCAGACAAGTTTGGACTGTACAACGAACTGCTCCATACAATGGTAGGAACTGAGCTGATTGGGCAGCACGTATTGGCAATGTACAGCGTCTGAAAGGCATATGCCAGTGTGCAGATCAGAGAAGCTGGTTTTGCAACTGGGGAAGAAGATACAGTAAATACTAGCAGGAGGAAGGTTGCTAGCTAGACGTGTTTACAGCAAAGTCTCATGTTTCTTTTAGTTTCTTCAATAGATGTTGAGAACCTTTCAGCTGCGCAGATCAGATCCAGCCGATGTTGGCTTTTACCGCTTTCATGCAATTAGTGCAGAGCTTGTCATGGACACCTTCAGACTTATCTTTAATTATGAATATGTTGTTCCTCATGAGCAGCAACATTAAGCGTCACACTTAATTTGTTCTTCTTTTCATTCTCTGTTGTCACTTGTTGCGCTATTTTTTTCGAAATGGAGACCGATCCCGGTCTATGCATCGATAGATGAATTCGACCTTTTAGTACTTTATTTTAGTCGATTGTTTACAGAAGATTACATCATGTAATAAGGACATGATCTCTGACTCTTCATACACATCTCCACCTGATTTAATTAATTTATAAGGACATGAGGTGTGTGGACTGAGGCATAGCACAATGGTTGGGGTGGGTTGATGCACCCCTGCCCACCCAGGTTCAAGTCTCTGTACTTGCATCTGGGGTCGTATTCATATTTCTACTATATCAAAAGCGTTTCGGGTTTCTCTCTTAAGGTGTGAACCATGCATATTCCGTGATTTCGTTCATGCTAATGCGTCCTGGATGTAGATATATACCATCGTCCAACTAGCCAGTTGTGTTAAGCTTCTACGATGCTCTGACGAAACTTACGTTGTGTCGATTGATAGCACGTGAGATTTTTAGAGTAAACTGAAGTCCAAGGTTGACATTGTTCAAATGATTTCGAATGGAGAAGAGATGAAGCTCTGGAGTGTGGCAGGAGTCGGTGACCCGAACATGGTGTGAGTTGTACTAGCTCTTGTGTGTTTTAGGTGGGTTGTTGGCTACAGTGGTTGTTTTCTGCCGGATTTGGCTGCTGTTAAAAAGATCTGCATTCTGTAAAAATACGGTACGCAATTGCTTATTCTCGAAAAAATGTTCGGCTGGTTTATGGAGTTTGATTCTATTTTTTGGACTCTCTAATAGTGTTAGATTCCATTTCACGCCCTTCGTTCACTATGCTCAGTTGGTCATGCTTGTTAGTTACTCACAAGTTGATGACTCAGTAGCATCACATTTAAGTGCCACGGGTGTAACTGAATTTTTTGGCAATTGCTCACTCTGCGCTTGTTTTGCTATATATACCTCTAGACCATATGTATTGAATGGTGCTACATTCAATACTGGATTTCCATTGTGCCTTCGTTGACGAGCTGAGAATTTAGAAGAAACTGAAAAGAGATGTAGACCAAAATATTGTGCTTTTGGATCACATCCAGTTGTGTTTGTTAGTGCAACGCAGTGCATGATCAGACGAGTTCCAACTGTACCACCCACTTCCCTATACGATGGTAGAAACTGAGCTGATTGGGCAGCATGTATCAACAATCTACTGCGTCTGAAGAGCATATGCCGATGTGCAGATCAGAGAACCTTATTTTGTAAATGGGGACGAAGATACAGTAGATACTAGCAGGAGGAAGGTAGCTAGCTAGACGTGTTTACAGCAGAGTCTCACATTTCTTTTAGTTTCTTCAATGGATGTTCAACACCTTTCAGTTGTGCAGATTCGATCCAGCCATTGTTGGCTTTTACCGCTTTCAAGCAATTATTGCATAACTTGTGATGGACACCTTCAGACATATCTTTAATTATGAATATGGTGTTCCTCATGAGCAGCAGCATTAAGCATACTTAATGTGTTCTTCTTCTTTTCATTTGATGTTGTCACTTGTTGTGCTATTGAGTACCAGACTCTTAGCCGCAGCTAACTCTACCTCTTTATAAACCTTTGTACCCGGCATTTCCCCCATTGGGTGCATAAGTTTGTTCCATTGGGCGGTGGGTTAGGCATATCATACTAATGAGCTCATATTTTTATGGACGTTGGAACAAGTTGAGGATCAAGTATCATGTCCTCATGAATATCTTAGATATCACATGAAGCCAAGATACACCACATATAGTTGACTAAATTGACGAGCATGCCGGCATTCACCTAGGCCGAGTGTCATTTTCTTTGCAAACACGCAAAAGCTTTGTGTGTCGAATGCATAGAAGAAACAGGGACAATGTCCAAAGTTCAACTATGCTGGCATCCAAGGACGCAGCTCAGTGCCATTTCATTTCACTTATTATCACTCACACTGATTTTAGATTTGATTTTAGATTTAATTGTAAGCATCGCTACACATGCAGGAGATGTTTTTTCCTTCAGGTGCTTATGGGGAATCATTTTTTTAATTAAAAGGGATCTCTCCCCGGCTCCACTTTCTATTAATGAAACCACCTGAGTTTGTGAACACAAACAGAAAGGAAGTCTAGAACTAAACCTAGGTTTGTCTCTAAGCAGCCAGACAGTGCTAAAAACAGAAGAGCCAAAAGACCAACTCTACGAACCTGACTAAGAGCTGAAAACAGATAGAAGCTTAGGAAGAAGGAAGAGACAGAACAGTTCACTAGTGGGGAGGGAGGATTACATGATGCAAACTCAAACATACTAGAACACCACATGGATAGAGTCATCTTCCTCAGGGTTCCCCTTCAGGTACTCCAGCGATGTTTTGCCACCATGACTCGAAGCAACTGTTGTTTTCCAGGTTGAGATATACTCAAACCCATTGCAAATCAGCTTGCTATAAGTGCTAGGGGACTTTTGAGTTTGTGCATCATCCCGTCCATGAACTGAGTGATCTTCCCTCCTTCCAAATCCTTGAAAGGGGCTTTCCAGTTCCTTAGGTACAGAAGAACCATAAGTCAAACCTGCTTGATATTTAACCAGGAAGTTTTATTAAAGACTAAACTATTTCTATGATTCCAAATGCTCCACAGAACAGCAGAAGTAACTACATTGTGTAAGTTTTCGAGGTGTTTTGGTAGAAGTCGTATCCCTTTGGTCTCGGGAGGCCTGCATGTTATATATGCGATGGGGTACAACCACCAAAGATTTACATGAGGAGATCGATCAACAGATCGATCGGATTACACCGTGACCCTCACGCTAAAAACTCCAGGCCTAATCTATCTCTACCTCTTTAAACTACCTAGAGCCTTATCTCTAACTCCATCGTATCTTATAGATTGATATGATGGTTACAAGCGTGACAACACAACGTGTCAACAGGTGTGCGCATAACACCTTTTCTAACACCCCTCCTCAATCACAACTCTCTAAGGTTGAGATTGTTCTTGAACTCTTCAAGTTTGTGCACTGGAAGGGCTTTAGTGAATCCATCGGCCACCTGATCTTTAGTAGAAATAAACCTGATGTCAAAAGGCTTTTTTGCCACCCTTTATCTCACAAAGTGAAAATCGATTTCTATATGTTTTGTCCTGGCATGAAAAATAGGATTAGCAGAAAGATATGTTGCTCCCATATTGTCACACCATAAACATGGAACTTGGCTCCTTTTGATTCCCAATTCATTCAGCAAGGATTCAGTCCATATTATTTCAGCAGTGGCGTTAGCCAAAGACTTGTACTCAGCCTATGTACTTGATCTTGACACTGTTGCATGTTTTCTGGCACTCCAAGAAATAAGGTTAGGTCCAAAATACACAGCAAATCCTCCTGTAGACTTTCTATCATCTACACAACCAGCCCAGCCAGCATCTGAGAAAGCACTAACAAGTGTAGAGGAAGATCTCCTAAAAGTGATACCAAGACTCATTGTGCCCTTGACATATCTTAGTATTATTTTTATAGCTGACCAGTGTGTAGTGGTAGGTGCACAAAGATATTGACAAACTTTATTCACAGAAAAGGAAATGTCTGGTCTTGTCAGAGTCAAATATTGAAGTGCACCAACAATGCTTCTGTATTTTGTACCATCTTCTTCACTAAGAGGTTCTCCTTCTACTGCTGACAATTTTTCTAAAGCAGACAAGGGTGTAGGTGATGATGTACAAGTGAGCATACCAACTCTTTTAAGTAAATCCGATGCATACTTTTCTTGAGTTAGTATTAAACCTTCACTTATCCTTTTTACTTCAATGCCCAAGAAATAATGCAAATCACCTAAATCCTTTAGTGCAAAAGATGTGCTTAAATCCTTGAGTAATGCATCTGTAGCTTTACTAGTGGAACTAGCAACAATGATATCATCAACATAGACAAGTACAAACATGATGATACCTGACTTGTTGTAAAGAGTGATGTGTCAGCTTTAGAACCTTCAAAACCAAGTTCTTGCAACTTTAAGCTCAACTTTGAGAACCATGCTCTTGGGGCCTGTTTCAGGCCATAAAGTGACTTGTCCAATTTGCACACATGTGAAGGTGCTCTTGGATCTTCATAAACAGTTGGATGCTTCATATACACCTCTTCTTCCAGAATGCCATGGAGAAACGCATTCTTCACATCTAGTTGTCTTAGGGTCCATCTCCTGGAAACGATAATGGCTAGAACAAGTCTGATAGTAGCAGCTTTTACAACAGGAATAAAAGTGTCTTTATAGTCTATAACATATCATTGTTTAAAACCCTTAGCTACTAATCTAGCCTTATACCTATCAATTTTACCATCAGCTTTCCTTTTAATTCTATAGACCCACTTGCTATCTATTAAATTTTTACCTTGAGTAAAAGGAACTAAGTGCCAAGTTTTATTTTTTATCAAAGCATCATATTCATCATCCATTGCATTTTTCCACTCAGGACTTTTTAAGGCTGCTTGTAGGTTTTCTGGTTCTCCTACAGAACATGACAGTCCTAGTTTAATAAAATTGTTAGTGTACCTTTTCCTTTCAATTTTACCGGTTTGGAGACGTGTTTGATGTCGAGGTGCCTCTGGTTCCACGGAAGAGGCTGCAGATGCATTCGATGTGGAGGATCCGCCCGAACTGGCCTGATCACGTGCAGCAGACGAGGTTGTCGCGGGTACCTCCGTCGATGCCAATTCGGACGACGTGGCGTACAGCGATTCCTCCACTTCGTTGCGGTGGGGTCTGCCAGGTGGGGCTACTGCAGATCGGCGCGTGTAGAACACGCGCGCGGGGGGCCTCGCGTTCGGCTCACCCGTGGATGTGGAGCCATCGGACTGGAGCGTTGCGCCTCGACGCAGATTCCCTGGCATGTCTGGTACGGGACGCGTTTTTATCGGTTCGCAGGTGCGGCCGCCAGTTCTGATTGGCAAGGAACACTGATCCGTATCCCCCTCATGTTCCACGCCAGCTGTTCCCGCGTCCGAACGATGTTCGTGACCGTATGCAGGCGTTTCTTCACCGTTTTGGATGATTTCTGCGCCGCCAGCTCAGAAATTCGGAGCTCCATCATGCTGGCTCCTGTGCTGCAACTGAGAAGCACCAAAAACGGGAGAATTTATAGAATCATTAGCTGTTAGTTCATCACATTATTCATCCCCATTAGGTGTATCCAAGTGTTGTGGAGAATGATCGGGAAGGAGAAGAATCTCCTTGTGAAGAAGGGAACCGGCATTATGATGCAAATACTGAAAAGAAAACACTGTTTCATCAAATACCACATCACGGGAGATGTATATGCGCCCGGTGGATACTTCAAGGCACTTGACACCCTTATGCATGGGGCTATAGCCAAGGAAAACGCATTGAGTGGAACGAAAAGCTAATTTTCGTTTATTGAAGGGCCTAAGATTAGGCCAGCAAGCTCATCCAAAAATTCTAAGAGAGGAATAGTCAGGAACCTTTTTGAGGAGCCTTTCCATAGGAGTTTCATTGTTGATGACTTTTGTAGGGAGGATGTTGATGAGATATGTGGCGGTCACAAAGGCCTCATCCCAAAATTTTAATGGCATGGATGCGTTTGCAAGGAGAGAAAGTCCTACTTCAACAATGTGTCTATGTTTTCTTTCAGCTGAGCCATTTTTTTGATGAGCATGAGGACAAGACACATGCAATGCCAATTTTCTGAAAGAAAGAATTTAATTTTTCATATTCACCTCCCCAATCACTTTAAAGTGTGAGGATTTTGGTATTAAATTGGCGTTCAACGAGTTGTTGGAAATTGAGAAAGACTTGAAAAACATCAGATCTTTGCTTGAGAAGATAATCCAAGTGTACTTGCTAAAATCATCGATAAATCTTACATAATAAGTGTATCTACCAACAGAACTAGGTGATGGCCCCCATACATCAGAGAAGACAAGTTCAAGAGGGAAGGTGGATACACTGGTAGACTTTGGGTAAGCCAATTGATGACTTTTAGCTTTTTGACATGAATCACGAACCACATTATTCCTAGACTCTTGAGAGCATGGGAGCTCATGCTTTTGAACTACTTGTTGAACGACTTGAAATGATGGATGACCAAGACAACTATGCCAAGCTTCGGAGAAAGGCTTGGAGATGCTGAAGGCCTCTTTATTGAATGACGATGATGATGATGAAGAAACTAGTGGATAGAGGCCCCTAATGCAATCCCCTTCAAGCACCACCTTCTTCGTTGCCTTGTCTTTTACACAGAAATTCCAAGGGTGAAATTCAACAAAACAATTATTATCTCTTGTAAGACGATGAATTGAGGCAAGACTTTTTGTGGCATTAGGAACATGAAGGACATTTCTAAGGTGAATATTAGATGATGGGATTTGAATAAATGAATGACCAACATGCTTAATGTTCATACCTGCCCCACTGGCCGTGTGCACTTGATCATGGCTGTGGTACCTCTCTTTCATGGTGAGCTTGTCAAGCTCGCCAGTGATGTGGTCGGTGGCGCCCGTGTCACAGTTCCAGTTGGTGTCGATGCGGTGGGAGTGGATTGTGTTGGTGTGCCTTTATTCCTCCTCGTCATCCTCATCGAATCGGTACAAGCACTTCCATGCCTCGTGGCCTTGTTTGCCACAAATTTGGCAGATGGGTCGGTTACCGCCTTTGCCGCCGCTGCCGTTGCCTTGGTTGGAGCGGCCGTCGCCGCCACCGCGGCCATGGTTCTGGCCACCTCCTCGTCCTCCACGTCCACGTCCTCCGCGGCCACGGCCGTGTCCTGCCATGTTGGCGGAGGGGTTGTAGTCATTGACGAGGAGAAGTTGCATCCGGCTTTCGTAGCCGGCGACGCGAGCATAGAGCTCGGCTAGGCTGATGGAGTCGGCCCCGTTCCATATGGCGGCGAAGATTGGGTTGTAGTTGTCATTGAGGCCAGCGAGTATGTACTCTACCATCTCTTCTTCGTCGATGATACGGACCGCTGCAGCGAGCTCGTCGGAGAGGCCCTTCATCCTGGCGAAGTATGCCTGGGCCAAGGGGAAGTGCTCCCTCTTGGTCTTGGTGAGAAGCACCCGGAGATTGGCGATCCTCGCCCGGGATTGTGCTGCGAACATCGTCTTGACCGCCTTCCATACGGCGGCGGATGTCTTCAAGCCTACAACAGAAACCAGCACCTCCCTCAAAAAGGAGTTAACGAGGTAAGAGAGGATGTGTTGGTCAGTGTTTACCCATGCGGCATAGGATGGGTTGGGCACTTCTTTGGTGTCCCCCTTTTCCTCTTTGGCGACGGTGAGGGTTTTGGGGGGCGCCTTCTTGTCGCCATTGACGAAGTCCTCCAGCTGGGCTCCTCTAATGGCAGGGAGCACAGCCATCTCCCACAGGAGATAGTTATCCCGTGTCAGCTTCTCCGCGACAGACGAACCGGCGAGAGGGTTCGACGCTGACGAGCGGGAGGAGGAGGCGGTGTCGTTTCACATGGCTAGATGTGTTTTTGGAAGCCTCGCTCTGATACCATGTAAGTTTTCGAGGTGTTTTGGTAAAAGCCGTATCCCTTTGGTCTCGGGAGGCCTGCGTGTTATATATGCGATGGGGTACAACCACCGGAGATTTACATGAGGAGATCGATCAACAGATCGATCGGATTACACCGTGACCCTCACGCTAACAACTCCAGGCCTAATCTATCTCTACCTCTTTAAACTACCTAGATCCTTATCTCTAACTCCATCGTATCTTATAGATTGATACGATGGTTACAAGCGTGACAACACAACGTGTCAACGGGTGTGCGCATAACACCTTTTCTAACACATTGAACTGCAAGTATTTTTATTTGCTAGCCATTTTGAGCCAATGGAATCAAAATCAGTAACTAAAACACCGAAAACCTCATAGACATCAGTGCACAAGTTTTTTGCGATGATGCAATCGAAGAAAAGGTGTTTAACAGATTCTATTTCTTTACAGAAAGTACACTTTGTTAGAATTTTGTTTTAAGAGAAAATCCACAAGAAAACCTGGATCCGAGGAGGGATTTTCAGATTCCACACAGCAAGGCGGAACATCTTTGTGATCCCTCTAAAATTAACTAAAGAGTATATATAACTAGAAGAATAAACCCCTTTTGAGTCATGCTGCCAAATCAGCTGATCCTCAGAATCAAAAACACTTCTAGTAATGTCTTATCAGGAATCATTGCACGGTAATGCAAGACAAGAAGTCCATTCTCAGGTACATTCAAGGTTTTGGTTAACGGATTGGGTTTATTCCTGAGGGGCTTGGTTTGGTTACCGTGGTTACCGAGAAATCTCAAATGATTATCATAAAAATTTGAAAATCAAATTTTAAATTTGAATTTCTGGGATTTTTGTATTTCAGTAATAACCGAGAAATAACTGGAACTGTGCAGAATTCAAAAAACTTGGTAAGCATTATTTGGACCAGGAGGAATTCAAAAATATCTCGAATATTTTTTGCCCCATAGTCCCATTTCCCGGGGTGCTTGGGATATCAGGTAACCGAATTTATCTACCAGTAACCAAAACCTTGGGTACATTGACAGACTATTTCAATCCAATGCACGCCACCGGCTCCGAGTCTAAAACATCACCATCCAAGTGATTCTACACACAGATTAGATAGAGCTATGGTTCTTATTAGAGTAAAATATATCTATTGTGCCGTGGATTTGTGCGATGTGCTAAGTTAACCATCCAACTACAAAGAAACTATACATTTTCTTGTGAAAACAGCATGCCTTTTATACTTGATGATCATGCTAGACAATGCCATCGCTCGCATATCACTTAGCATCATACGAATGATGTTTTTGAACTAACTGTAGGTTTGGTCTCTAGCTCAACCTATTTTTTTTTTTCAAACCGATCTCTGCTTCATCATACACATCTCCACCTGATTTAATTAATTAATCAGGACATGAGATGTGAACCATGCATCTTCCGTGATTTCCTTCATGCTAATGCTATGTTATCACGTTCATGCTAGTTGATGGATGGCGTTGCTCATGGGTTAATTACTCAATTCAGCATACCACATATGGTTCCTTGTTGTTTTCGTTGCAAAGTTTGTTATAGTTTATTTCGTTTTCCACGAGTTATGTAACTCTCTGCCTCATTTACATACTGATAGATCTTCTAGTTTCCACCAGTTTTCATCTCTTCTATAGACCTTCCAGTTTGCACCAGTTTCCATCTCTTCTGTAAAGTCCTGGATGTAGATACATACCATCGTCCAACTAGCCAGTTGTGCTGAGCTGCTACAATGCTCTGACGAAACTTACATTGTGTCTATTGATAACATGTGAGATTTTAGAGTAAACTGAAGTCCGAGGTTGACATCGATTCAAATGATTTTGAATGGAGAAGAGATGAAGCTCTGGAGTGTGGCAGGAGTCGGTGACCCGAACATGGTGTGAGTTGTACTAGCTCTTGTGTGTTTTAGGTGGGTTGTTTAGCTACACTAGTTGTTCACCGTCGGATTTGGCTCCTGTAAAAAAACTCTCTGCATTCTATAAAAATACGGTACCCAATTGCGTATTCTCAAAAAAAAAATGTTTGGCTGGTTTATGGAGTTTGATTCGATTTTTTGGACTCTCTAATAGTGTTAGATTCCAGTCCACGCCCTTCGTTCACTATGTTCAGTTGTTCATGCTTGTTAGTTACTCACAAGTTGATGACTCGGTAGCATCACATTTAAGTGCTGCTGGTGTAACTGAATTTTTTTGCTATTGCTCACTCTGCGCTTGTTTTGTTATATATACTTCTAGACCATATGTTCAATTTTCGTCGGAGTGTGCCATGAGGTGCTACATTCAATACTAGATTTTCATTGTGCCTTTGGTGACGAGCTGAGAATTTAGAAGAAACTGAAAAAAGATGTAGACCAAAATATTGTGCTTTTGGACCACATCCAGTTGTGTTTGTTAGTGCAACGCAGTGCACAATCAGACGAGTTCCAACTGGAGCACCCACTTCCCTATACGATGGTAGAAACTGAACTTATTGAGCGGCATGTATCGGCAATGTATATCGTCTGAAGAGAAAATGCCGGTGTGCAGAATCAGAGAAGCTGGTTTTGCAACCGGGGACGAAGATACTATAAATACTAGTAGGAGGAAGGAAGGTAGCTAGCTAGACGTGCTTACAGAAGAGTCTCATATTTCTTTTAGTTTCTTCAATGGATGTTGAGCACCTTTCAATTGTGCATATTCGATCCAGCCGTTGTTGGCTTTCACCGTTTTCATGCAATTGTTGCATAACTTGGCATGGACACCTTCAGACATATCTTTAATTATGAATGTGGTATTCCTCATGAGCAGCAGCATTGAGCGTCACACTTAATGTGTTCTTCTTCTTTTCATTCTTTGTTGTCACTTGTTGCTCTATTTTTTTTCGAAATGGAGACTAAGCCCCGGTCTCTGCATCGATAGAGGCATGCGACCTTTTATTACTTTATTTTAGTCGATTGTTTACAGAAGATTACATCATGTAATAAGGACATGATCTCTGACTCTTCATACACATATCCACCTGATTTAATTAATTAATAAGGACATGAGGTGTGTGGACTGAGGCATAGCACAATGGTTGGAGTGGGTTGATGCACCCCTGCCCACCTAGGTTCAAGTCTCTGTACTTGCATCTAGGGTCGTATGCATATTTCTACTATATATATCAAAAGCGCTTTGGGTTTCTCCAGTGGCGGAGCTTCAGGCCGGCGACCCCGGGCAGCTGCCCGGGCTCAGCTGCTCCGTCTCCTTTGAAGTTTAGTGCAAAATAGCTAGTTCAACTGATTGTTCCTTTGGGCAAATGTTAATTAATCTGGGTACACTAAGGCTTTGCCCAGGCTCCATGAACGGACAAGCTCCGCCACTGGGTTTCTCCCTTAAAGCTATTCATCTTTTCCTTAATAAGGACATGAGGTGTGAACCATGCATCTTCCGTATTTCGTTCATGCTAATGCTATGTTATCACGCTCATGCTAGTTGATGGCTGGTGTTGCTCATAGGTTAATTACTCAATTCAGCATATCACACATGGTTCCTTGTTGTTTCCGTTGCAATGTTTGTTATAGTTTATTTCGTTTGTCACGAGTTATGTAACTCTCTGCCTCATTTACATACTGATAGATCTTCTAGTTTGCACCAGTTTTCATCTCTTTTGTGAAGTCCTGGATGTAGATATATACCGCCGTCCAACTAGCCAATTGTGCTGAGCTGCTTGATGCTATGATGAAACTTATGTTGTGTCGATCGATAGGATGTGAGATTTTAGAGTAAACTGAAGTCCGGCGTGCACATTGTTCAAATGTGTTTCGAATAGAGAAGGTTCAGAGTCTAGCGCCGCCTACTAGTCGTCCAGGGTATCTAGCCACCTCTCGAAGGGTATCTAGCCACCTCTCGAAGGAGTCGCCGTTGTCGGGATCGAGGTCGCTGATGATGGAGGATGAGGACAGCCTCGGAGCGGATGAAGATGAGCCCGCGTGTCGCTTTGTGGTGTACTCCTCGTACTCCCTGATTGGCGATGTCAATGGGTGGAGGAGAATGGCGGTAGGATGAACCAGCCATCTCTGGCGCGGCGAGGAGGGCGGTGGAAGGGTTTGGACGGCGCCGAAGCGGAAGCTGAGCGGTGGGGCTGGATCGGTGTTGGGAAAATGCCTCGGATGTTCATTAGTATGCTTTCACTTCCCTTGTAATCCCTATAGTATCTTCAGCTTCCATTTCGTTTACTCTTAAAATCAAGAAGGATTCCATGTCCTTGTAATGTCTTCACTTCCCATGTAATCTCTGTATACTACAGGAAGGCAGATGATATTAGGTGCAAGTTTACTTCCCAGTCAACCATGAATCTTTAGCTTCAATGTCCTTTACTCCCAAAACCAAACCAAAGAAATTTCGGAAGTAACTGAAAATAACTTGCAGCCGGCCCGCCCAGAATGAGAAACATTACCCGCCTAGTTACTGATCAACTTCCCAAAAATAGCATTCTGGACGTTCTAGCTTATTCAGAAAATTCAGTTGCATTTTTAAGGATATTGTAAGGCTTACACATGGCTGACGTCGCAATATTTATGTGTTTGCCTTGTCATGATGCGTTTGGAGGAAAAAAAACGAGCTGATGTCTACTGATTTAGCGAGTTCAATTGCATGTCTTGAGTTGCAAATCTCGATCAATAAAGCTTTGCTGAATGGCATGCTCTTTTTGCAGCATTCAGCATCGTCACACTTTCTGAGCTGCTAAGTTCATGAAGCTTGGAAGATTGCTCGCCCATGCCTCTATTGACCTGACATGAACCTTCGAAGACTTCTAACCATTTACACCATGCCTCTATTGTGTATCTTTGGAATGATGAATATACTCGTCCCTATCCATGAGTTCTTACTAGTGAGGTGACATTTTATAAGAACTTGCAAGGATCTGTGAATAGTTGTACGGATTATTGAGTGTGCCACAAATTCAAGACTAGCATCATGGCGTTGACCTGAGATGGCCCTGTACTATATAGATTAATTTGTTTTGATTTCCTTCAGTCACTTACCATATAAAGATACAAAATCAGCATGGTACATATGAAAAAAAAAAAGAACTCAGGCAATCCTCAGGCAACAAGACATCCTCGACCCCGATACAATCTACAAGTTTACGTGGTAATCACAGTATGGTACATATGAAAGAAAAAAACCAAACTAACTTAACTCGGAACCGATCCATCATAAGACAACAAAGGGCACACAGAACATCTCCCAGTCACAGGACCCATCAACCTCAAGAATAACATCAGCCGATTAATCGATAATACAGCAAAGAACCTGACACGAGGAATGTGTACATTACAAAGGAAACCGGGTTCTTCTACTTTTGGCGTCCGTGTCCATGGGCGCTTTCATCTTCCATGATTTCGATGGTCGCTAATTTACACTGATGGAAACTCCCCAGCTCTATCAAAAAAGCTGTTGCAAGATCATATACATCGCTAACCAAACTACCCATTCAGGAACAAATATGATGTTGAATTCGTCAGGCTTCGCATACAGAGCAAACCAAAAATTAATTTGAGAGCTGGAACCTTCCTGTCGGTTTCCTCTTTCGCCATCCCTGTACAAAGATTATGATTAGAAATGAGCAAGCTCAACTTTTACAAAAATTGGTGTGTATCAGCTGAGTACTTCGAAGTAAAGGACTTACGAAAATCAGATAGTAGAAGAGCGTGAGTATGGCAAGTGCAACAAAGCCGTACTGGAAAACATTGTACCTGCACATTCGAATGTTCAATATCACTCAAAAGTCAAAACCCCGAGACTCTGGTGTCTACAAAGGTATGGATTGAATTATTCAGCAACAACTGTGGGCTGATAATTCTATGGCTTCATGCTAGTTCAAGACTTACTTGTAGAGATACTTAATTCCACGCAGAGACTGCAGTGTGTGGCCAAAGATCTCCTGAGCTGCAGTGGCTTGTGAGTAGTATGCAAATGCTGTTGCGCAGAACTGGATCACACTGCATAAAACACAAGCATGGAAATTCAATTGAGAGAACTTCTTAAAGAACAGCAAATAGTGAACAAGAAATATAGTTAATGAAACCGACAAAATTCACGTTGATGCAGAGGTCATTATTCATCTAATGTAACAGAACATAGGCCCAAAAGCTATGTCAGTGTTAAATAGTTCTGTAGGGATGTACATTCCGAGTTTGCACTATTACTGACTAATAACAAAAACTACTGTCCTGAAGTAACATGGAACCAACTTCTTTAGATCTGCGACATATAGCCATACATTTCATCAGGACTTATAATACAACATGCACTTCTAAAACAAGACATCAGCAGCATACCTGATGGAACAAAGTAGGATCAGTCCAACATTAAACAGGAACGAATTCATCAATGTTCCTCCCCATCTGAAACAAGTTAAACGGTTGTTAGCGAATACCAGGAAAAATGGAGACTGCGAAGAAAAGAGTGACAGAGAATGAATCAACTACTTCATTGGGTGAATGGTGATAAAAACTAATTTCAGGCCAAGCATCATTTCCCCGGCAATCACTGCGATGAGGAGATAGAAGCAGAAGAATGCAAAGGCAGCAGTCCCAAGCAGACCTGGTAAAACAAAAAATTAATTAGTCTATTCTTATAAAGAGGATAAAGTAAACAATGTCAAGGATCAGAAATGTACCCCAAACATCGTCCAGCTTTATGAAGATCTCATTCAGGAAAGAAGATAGGGGAGGATCAATCAACAAGTATATGACAATATGTGCAATCCAAGCAATAGATATAATTAACCTAAGAGCATTAGCCACTGTCAGACGAATGCACTTGCAAATACGTTTTACTGAACAGAAGTACAGCTCAGAGAAATATTTACACTTACCCAACAACGCCGAATACGAGTTTCCCGATGTAAGCAAGAACTGTAAAAGCCCAAGTAGCTTCAGCCTGCACCATAATAGATGTCAAAACAGCAACTGACAATCATGAGAAACAAAAAACATGAGAACTTGCATGCAATTACCTTTTCTCCTTGAGGGTACATCTCTTCTAGAGCATTCATGTCATTTTCCAAAAGTAATAATTCCTGATGATTAAGACAGCAAATATATTAATTACAATAACCGAACAGAACATCACAGAAGTATGTATAACAAGCTAAAGAGGGAATGATTCGTATGATAAATATATTATACGAATGGTGCATCGCATGCGCATGCAAATATGGGCACCAGTTCAATGGAAAAATCTCAGCCACGTAAAATGACATAATGCAATGTCATCCTACTCCACACAATCCTCTAAGATAAGTTTGTTCACAGAATAAATGCAGCTAAAGCTTCAAGGAATGTCATGCCGTTTGAAGGACATGCATACCTTCTCGACAGCCTTCACATTTTTGCGCCATTTTCTGCCCTTGCTCCCACTCCTCTCTTCTTGGTGAAGGGCTTCAGCTGCCTTCTTCAATTCCTTGGCCTTCTTACCCAATTCAGTTGCTTCCTGAAGGAAACATATTGAACATCAAGGTTAGACCGATATCCAAATCACAAAAATAATTGCATGCAACAGAAAGTTTGGCTCTAATCAGTACAGGCAAACAGTTTTCATGACTAAAATAAAGCATATAAGAACATACGCACCTTTATATATTGCGAGCGAGTAATGACAGCTTTTGGACGCCGGACAAACGAGAATATAAGGCTCAATGGGAGGCAAGCAATGCCAACACCACCAAATATCTATCAAATAAACAGAGTTATTAACAGAAACCAAGGCAGAATTCTACAAAATAGACCAGCATAAGTGCATGCAGCAGTTGGATATTGGAATACATGCATAAGATTGTTCCAATAGAGCTTTGTCCAAGACATAAACGAAAGTACCGTATGGCATGCTAGATCTACAAAAACAGTGATAAAGCTAATTGTGAAGGTCGAAGTAGTAAAACTCACTGTGAAGAGTACAGATCCAACAATGGTAGTAAGGGCAACCACATATTCAGGGAATGTAGCGCGCATCGTCCAAGTTGTTTGAGAGTTAGCAGGTGCAGTATTAGCTGAACACTGAAGAAAACAAACGAATAAAAATTTAAGAAATGCTGAGCTACATGAAGTGGAACACAGGAAAACATAGTTCCATCAGCAGAATAACCTGACGGGTCAATGGAGAGATGCAAGGTTGTCCACTTGAGAATCCATTGAATTGGGTCGGAAATGCCTGAACTGATGAAGAGAGATGCCTGACAGTGAAGTCCACTTTACCAATAATTGCTGAAGCGACAAAGTGAAAGTGCAGTCAGGTAAAGTCAAGACATCACGGATTCTAAGAAGTTAATAACACTAGAGGTATATTTCAACCCATGCAGGTAAAAAATGAAGTATTCGCCTATGAATTTATCATGTTCAGGCCATTTAAGTAACTATACAGTATTTGACAGAAGACCTGAGTTGACAACTCAGTAATAAGGTCCATATGACGCGACTTGTGAGGACTCAACATGGATAACATGGCAAACGTGAAAAGGACAAAGTGATATGTTGGTTTCTACGTTTCCTAGGTTAAAACAAACCAGTCCAAATGTATAAGCTGCAACCTAGGACAAGAAAACAGGTGGTGAAGTAGAGACAATTTAGAGGCCTAGATGGGCACAAGATAGATATGCAGAGGAAGGATGAACCGACAGAACAGTGAGTAAGACCTCAGTTCCAGATCTGACTATCCAGCATTGACTGCTCACAGAGGAATAACGTGAAAGCTTTAAAAGCTCGAGAGGCATGTGGCTCCAATTTATACCGAAATGCGAAACAAGGGCCACATTTTTTCAAGCTCAAATCTGTTTGAAACTTCACAGCGTTCCTCCTCGAAGGAAATTATTACCGTATAGGATGCCGAGGATGAGGCCGCATACGACAGCGGAGGCGAGGACCCAGATGAGGGCGGTCTTGAGCCTCTTCCCGACGGACCTGAAGGCAGCAGCGCAACACAAGACGGATCCAAATCAGGCATTTGTAGCAGGAGGACTCACTTCGGAAGCAGCAAGCAAGGAAGGAAGCAGAGAAGCGGTGCTGGTAAGCAAGGAATCTGCGTAGCGTACTTGTCCTGGTCGCCCTCGTAGTAGAACATGGCGAATGGTATGACGAGGAAGACGAGTACGGCGTCGACGATGTATACGACGAGCCATAGCGTCTTCATGGGCAGCGTGAGGTCGCATGCCCCGTTGTATACGGCCTTGCGGCAGGCCTGCCTGTTGGCGACGTCTGCGGGGAGCATGAGGATGGAGAGGACGGCGACGGTGATGCCGAGGACGACGACGATCTTGGGGAAGACGGCCTGGTTGGCGTCGTCGGGGTGCTGGTAGTTGACGAGCAGGTAGAGGCTGACGAGCAGCACGAGGACGCTGACCACCGCCGCCACGATCACCAGCGCGACGTTGAAGTCCCCCATCGCGGCGGCCGTCAGATCTCCCCTAACCCGCTGGGATGCGGAAAAGGGGACTGGGAGCTAGGGTTTGGGCGGAGGAGCTGCTGGGTGCGGCGCCGGCAGCGGGGAGGCCACCGGCGGGCGGGATCTGCGCGGGGTTGGGGCGGCGGGGGAGAGGGATTTCGGGTTGACGTCGCCGAGGACGCGGGGGGAAAGGGAAAGGGGGAAGGGGGGGAGAAGGTGGGCGGCGTGGCTGGACTAGGCTGGCATGGGCGGCCGGCTCGGGTTGGGTGGTTTGGCCTGACTGAGTTGTTTGTTTGGGGTTTGAAAATTGTGACGGTTTTTGCGTGGTATTGGGGCTTGGGGGGGTTGGCTGTACAGCGGCGTGCCGCTGGCCTGTCTGTCCTCAGTCTCGTCGCCGTGGCAACCCTGGTGTTTTTGTCTGCCTGATGAGCTGCTACCTGCTACTGGCGGGATTGGTGGAGGGTCCGGCGTTTGGTGGAACTGGATAACTTCCAGTTCAAGTCTTCCTGATTTTGCTTCGCATCTCCACTTGGCTTCCGAGACGCGGAAAAAAAAAATTCCGACCCCACAAAATCGGTCTAGTCGTGTTGATCCAGATTTGATTTGGACCAACTTTGATCCGAACTTTTCAGGTCATTCTCAGTATCTCGGAAAGGTCCTGGGAACACCGAACGAAGCGAATTCGGTGAAAAAAACAGACGATGAGTTGACTCGCCCAGTTAGCAATAGAAGCCGAGTCGTCGTCATCCTTCGGCCCGTCGTTTCGGTCACGCGTCGCCGAAATAACGCGCCACCGCCGCCTCCTCGGCTCCCGCGATGGACCAGCGGGCAATATCTCACCCTCGCCGCTACACCCTCTCCCGCCCTCGTCGCTACACTCCCTCCCGCCCTCGTCGCCCGCCTCGGTCTATAAAAGCCGTACCCCTCGCCGGCTCCCCTCACACTCTGTCACAGCGCTCCCACTCCGGCGAACTCCAAACGCTCACACCTTTCCACTTCCACAACTTCGGCGAAAAGCCATGGCCAAGAGATTCCCCGACGACACCGCGACGGCAAACGGCTTCGGCCGCCACACACTGCAGCCGTGGGAGGCCCGGATGCTCCACGACGCGGGCTACATGGCGCCACCGGACGTTCGTCTCCCCCTCGGCCGGAATCTCAGCGTCAGCGGGATCCCGATTCCGCCGATGCCGATCGACAAGGACATCGTCGACGAGATCCAGGAGGCCATCACCGCCACGGAAGACCCGGATCTCGCCGAGGATTCGGGCGACCTACTCTTCTGGGAGCAGTTCTTCACCGACAGGCGGCTCTAGGAGCTCGCCCGCAACGAGGGGGCCACCGGGGTCGCCGTCGAAGCGCAACAACGCGGTGTCGCGCCACCGCTGGTGGAGCGCTCCCGAATGAACGCTCGTCACCGTGCTGGAGCACATCCACGCCGGCAACAACCCCCGCCTTGGCAATGTAGAAGCAGCGTCCAGCATCGGCATCGGCCACGGCAGCGGCCTTTTTATGTTTTCCTAGTTATTATCTAGCCTAAATGTAGTTTAAATTCGATGCAATATATATGTACTCGCCCTAATAAAAGGATAGAGATGTTGCCTAGAGGGGGTTGAATAGGCAATTTTAAAACTATTATGGTTTTGGCTTGATAGAATGCGGAATTAAACTAACGTTTATTTTACAAGCACAAAACCTAAATACACTAGGCTTAACTAAGTGCACCAACAACAAATTAAACTAAGCAAGATAGCACAAGATAAATATACCACAAGTGATAAGCAAGATATAAGTACTTCAAGCTCGATGGCTATCACAAGAAAAGTAAGCTCGGATATAGAGATAACCGAGGCACACGGAAACGAAGATGTATTCTCGTGTTCACCACCTTTGGGAAGGGGGCTACGTCACGTTAGAGAGGTGTAAGGTTCCACGAAGGATTCCTCACGCGCCACAAAGACTCACCTTCTTCTCCGAGTCTATCCCATGAAGGAATATGTCCTTTCCTTATGGTTAGCTTTTCCTCCACTCCGAAGATGGCAAGCTCCACAACCACTTCACAAGCTCCACGAAGGAGAAGTCCGGGTCTCTTCACAATCTTCCACGAAGAGGACACCGCGATACCAACCACCAAGCCAACTAGGAGGTCACCCTCCAAGAGTAACAAGCTCACGGTCTCTCACTCGAACAAATCGTAATGGAGAGCTCAACACTTATGCAAGAATGCAAAGCAAGAACACCAAGGGTGCTCAAATCCTTCACTCTCAAATCCCACCAAAGCAACAAGTTCTAGGGAGGAATTAGAGAGGAATAATAATGGTGGAAACCAATAAATGACTCCAAGATCTAGATCCAATGGGTTCCCCTCACTTAGAGGAGAAATTGATTGGTGGGGATTGTAGATCTAGATCTCCTCTTCCAAAGCCCTCAAAAAGATGCAAGAATCATAGGAGGAAATGGAGAGGAAGAAAGCTCAAAGAGGTCAACAATGGAGGTAAAAAACATGCTCAAGAGCCTTAGAACTTTGGGGAAAAGGCCCCCCTTTTATACCCTTTCAAGGGGGATGACCGTTGGAAGCAAGATGCGTTGGGCGAACACGTTCCGGCGACGAAACCGGCGCCGTCGGATCAGCTGCCGGAATTTACGGTCAAAACCGAAAGTTCTGGTACAAACCGAAATAGCATACAGAATAGTTTTTCGGCAGTTTGTCGGAAATTTCCGGCGGTCGTCGGAAATTCCGGCTACAGACTCGGTCCGCCGGAATTCCAACCGGAATTCCGCTGGAACCAAACAGGACACACGAAAACGGAGATAACTTTTGCGTACGGACTCCGATTTCGATGATCATGGGCTTGTTTTGACGAGGACAACAAGCCCTACAAGATGGTGCAGAGAAACATCATAGTCCAGCAAAGAAGGATAGAACAAAATAAAGAAAGGTAAGAATCCTCCCTACACGAAGAACCGATAAAACCTTCAAACTCGAAAACGCCATAGAAGATGCATACGAATTTCGTTTCGGTGAACTTGGGCTTGTTGAAGAGCTAGAAACAAGCTCAAGAACCTCACATGGAGAAACATCAAGAAGCAACAAAATAGGAAGATGCAAAGTATGCAAAGGATTGAGCTCCCTATGACGATGTGATCAAGTTACCCAACCGAAAGCCCTTCTTAATAGTGCGGCTATGTATCCTATAACCCGGTCTCCCAACAACCACCTTGAGACCGGTAAAAGGAAAACCTAGCAAGGCCATACCTTTGCCTTGCGCATCCCGCTTGATCTTGATGACAACACTTCAATCTCCATCCAAGCCGGAATGCATCACTTGATCATTGTTGCTTCGTGAAGGCTCCTAATTTGCTCTCTCATACACCATTATTGGATAGCTTCATTAATACATGTCTTCACATGTCCATTATCACCAATATGGATGGCAAGCTTCAAGCAAATGATCTTCTCGAGATGCTTATCTTGAACTTGCCCTTCTCAACCTTGATGACGATCACCACTTGATGTCATCCTCTCATGGGCTATATAAGATCTTCACTTTTGAAGCTTACCCATGGAAAGATACCTATCCCATATAGAAAACGCAAAGGCACATATATAATGGGTTAGTTCATGATGCATAATTCACAAGGCTTACCATACCACAAGATCATGTGGTACATTCTTTATGCTTCATGTGTTGACCAACTTGAAATCACTCTTTACTCTTTGTATAGGTCAACCATGTATCTTATCATGCTCCATCTCAATATCTTGAGGTATATAAAAAACTCTTAATTTGATTACATGCTCTAAATCTTAGTCAATCATAGATCAACTAATGAGGCTATCATGACACCGTCTTAGAGCCATAAATTGAATTCTTCTATTGAAATCACACTCTCAAGATCTTGATCATATCATATTCTTCTCTTCAATTCAATGATCTTGATGCCAATACTCAAGGTATATCTTTATCTTCATGGCATCCATACTTGAATCCAACACATAGACTACAAGCATGACCTATGTAATATTCCTTCATATAAAATTCAGTGAAAACATAAGTCCATAGGGATTGTCATTAATCACCAAAACCACACATAGGGGCAATTACTCTTTCAATCTCCCCCATTTTGGTAATTGATGACAATCACAACAAGAGGGTTTATATAATGAATAATAGAAACAAGTACGCAGCTTATCCGAGAATAAGTTGTGTACAAGAGGTTGCATTTGATATGGTCAAGTAACACAAAGCTACTAGCACATATCAAAACTGATTCTACTTACAAAAACTACAACTAATGTAAGAGATGTGAGTAGAACCAACATATATAGAGCAAACTCCCCCACAATATATGCATGTGTGATGAATTGAATTTCATTGCATACATTGTCAAGAATAAACTTTGGAAGAGTTTACACTATATATATAACCATGCAAAACATAATAAAGATTAAATGCATGAAAGGCAAACACTTAAGAACAAACCAATCTTAAGTATAAAACCATTTCCCTTAAACCCTCTAAACTTCTCCCCCGTTGACAACAAGTGCCAAAATGGATGACAAATTTAGAAGGCCAATATAGTATGAGTTCATCCCCAAGGTGTACATTTCTCATAATTCGAGTGAAATCAAATGCACGTATCCAATGATGAATATTTGGAGGAAATCAAGCTATATTGAGGATCAAAGATTGCTACAAGGATAAATCGGATGAAGCAAGCAATCCAATGATCCAAAAAATCAAATGGACAAATAGTGCTCTAAATTAAATAAGGAAGATCCCCAAGGTTCGTGCATAAATTTTAATTATTGTATTTGAATACAATATGCACAAACATGGAATCCTCACTCCCTCTATATTATTTAGAACACAACCAAGATACAAGGAGTAGATATAAATAAATACACTTGTCAAGATAAGCTTAAGTCCAAAAGAAACCAAATATGAGATATGAGTGTGTGACGATGCAATAAAAGTAAACCATGCACTCATAAATCAAGACCTTACCAATACCATTGAAAACCAAGAGGATAAGAGATATGGTCGGCAAAGAGCGATGATATCAAGGCGAGAGATTAACACTCTCGTGTATATAAGTTTATAAGTGGACAAAACATGAGAATAATCCACAAATAAACAACCATACATAAGAGGTTAATAAAATAAGAAAACATGATATCCAAGAGGAAGTCATAAGATATACCAAACATGATATTTTTTTACTTAAGTGCATATATAGCCCATGGCTCTATTTTCTCTTATGGTATATCAATGAACTTCACCAAAGAAAAAATAAAAACCTCAAAAACATCACAACTAACACTAAGGGAACAAATTCTAGTTGGGATACTTTGAGAAAGGCAACAAGTAGCAAAAGGAGGGATTCAAAGCAATTTCAACAATATTGCACATGAGAGTACCTTGAGGAATTGATATGCAATAAATTGCTAGAAGGCATATTTCGAATTGGTGAATCATGAACATGATTTTATTTACTCCCCATTATATGCATCATCTCAAATTACTCACATAAGCAATAAGGATAAAGAAGTCTTTCAAAGATCCTTGCAAGAACCGCACCATTTACAAACGGATAAATTCATGCCAAGATGCAACCTACAAGAGATTGGATGAAAGAATAGTATGCATAAATAAGATACTTGTTATCGAGATAGCAATGGTATGCTATAGTAGATAAGAATTTTTCGATCATCCTAGCTTGGCTCCAATTATCATGTGGTGACAACACTTTCCTTATAGACGAGACAATCATCCACTGCATCTCCAATGTACCTAAAACAACATTCAAGTACATCTTGGTCCCCAAACTTATTGGGTCCAAAGTGGTTAGACTAACCACACACAGGACACACTCCATAAAAATATGTACATATTTAGAGATGAAATTTGAATTTCATGCACATCTTACCCGTTTAAGGATTTGATGGAGTATACCCTATATATTAGATCAAAGAAAGCAAACACATGGAGACTTTCAATATACAAAGAAGATATAATTTGGAAAAACACCAAAATATTCAAGAAGGCATACAAGGTGTGACAAAACACATTTGTTGCCCAAACTATATCAAAGAATCAAATCAACACAAGATTTGTTCAACGAAGTTCAACCAATGAAATAAACAAAAACTATTGAGCAAAAAGATGAAATAAAAACAAAAATACTCAACGATTTATCTCATTCACGCAAATAAAATAGAGAAGAAAGAATGAGATAACAAACTCCCAAAAGAGCAAGGTTTCAACAAATAAACCAAACCATTAACACTTTTCACAATGGCACAAGGTTTCGAGAAGAAAAGGTTTGTCTTCCACTAAAACACATTCTATAATAATCAAAAACATCATCAAAGAGATGTTAAAAAAACCAAGGAAGACAATGGGAGCCACAACAATTTTTTTGAAAAGAAAATAAGGCGATAATAGGTGAAATCCCAGGTGAAGATGATCCATAAATGCCACCACACATAAGTATATCAATTGTCGAATACAATGAGTGTATTGGAATTGATTTCCGATGGTATATTACACGGATATTAAAGATAAATCTTCACAAAAAAATCATAGAATAGGAATAAAAAGATTAAGCACTATTCAAATATAGAGATTCTTGATAGCTTCAATCTAGTCACACAATCATGCAAAGCAATGATTAGAATAACTTGAAGCAAATGGTCTCCCAAAAATATATAGAGATATGTATTTGAGAAAGACCGCATTAAGAATTTCTTGCTCAAACAAAGACCAAAAAGACGAGCAATAAAAGCTTCTAACTAAAATAGGACCTTGTTTGAGCCAACATGCCACCTAGAAACAAGATAATCAACAATATCAACTCTAAGTGGCACTACCTCATGTGTTCACATTTCCTAGGATTGTGATATGCAAAAGAAGCATATTACTCCCCCATAATGTGATATTCAATTTTTCTTAATAAGAGGCAAAGCAACCTCAACTAGAGAGAATTAATGGACATTTATAATCTGAATTTCTCATGAGTATGACACACCACATAGTGACCAGATAAGCTTGCAATATCAATATTAAGTGGTAGTACTCATGTTCACACATTTTAAGGTTTGAGAGATGCGAGGCACTTCACTCCCCCAAAATGGTATGTTCCATTAACCACTCGAAATGAGCCAAATAAGATATCATCAAGATGCATTACAGGCTCCAAGCAAAACACACGAGTAAATGATGTGCCAAAAACCTATACATACTTGAATACACAAAATAATCAAGCATGAGGCACACCAAATACAAACACATACTTGGTACAAAACCAAAACATGTAAGGGGGCAAGTAACTTACAAAATAAATGAGTTAAGTACAAGTTACCGTGAAGAGGCACATTGGATATAAGATAGGGAAATGATAATCCTTATGACTTGGTTTGATCAAATATAATATATGAAGATCCCTTAATTCTTCATGAGTTAGCCAAGTATCCAATGCCCTCCATAAACACCTATTGATCAAGTTTGATCTTGTTGGTCCCCAACCAAGTTGGGTCCTAAGAGGTTAGTCACAATAGGCTTGGCAACCCAAATGGTTCTTTTCTTGAAACCACTTTGAGTTTCAACAAACTTGGCAAACACATTGCCATCCTTATCCTTCATAAGAGAATAATCATCATCAATAATGATAGGGTTAGATAAGGCACCGTTTTAACATGAAGAGGCAAAGTGCCCCTTCACATGACATATGTAGCAACAAGTGCTCCCCTTTCTCTTCTTCCTTGATTTCTTGGCTTGGGGAGCATTATCTTGATTCTTCTTCGGAAGTGGCCTAACTTCAACTTGGGCTTGACCTTGTACTTGTGGCCGCTTCCCTTGTTGCTTCTCACTCAAGTGCTTTTTCTTCAATGGACAAGATCTTACATGATGTCCTTCAACCTTGCACTTGAAGCAAATAATCTTGGCCGAATTCTTTACTTGGTTTTGGACCTTCTTATTGTTTCTCTTGGACTTGTTCTTGTTATTGGATTTGAATCCAAGTCCACATTTATCATTAGGGGATTTTTGCACACTCAAAATATTATCGAGTGTGGATTTCCCTTCATGACTCTTTTCCAAGTCATTCCTCAAGGAAGTGACTTGGGCCTTGAGCTCTTTGATTTCCTCTACATGGTTAGTAGAAATACAAGTACTAGAGGAAGTAGAAGCTTCATTGTTAGAGCAACAAGGCAAAGCAAGTGATCCAACACAAGGTTTATCAATAGTATGGCTAGATGGATTACTAGGACTAGCACATGGCAAAATAGAATTTTGAGTAGAAAGTTGTGCTAATGTCCAAAAGAGGCTCACAAGATGTTACCTTGGTAATACTTGCCTCACGAGCTAACATTATCCCATCATGGGAGATTAGAAGATCATTATTAGAGCCCGAGAGATTTTCATGACTTTCTTCCAGTTTCCTATACTTGCTAGTTAGCAACTCAAGTTGAGCCCTTATCTCAACGTTATCCTTTAGGGTAGATGCTTCACAAGAAGTAGATTTAGTAGCGCAAGCATCATTAATGGAATTTTACTTTTCAAGCTCATAAGATTCAATTTTTTGTGTGAGGAGACAATTAGTGTGCTTCTCCTCGGCAAGCTCTTGCTTAGGGAGATTAAATCTCCGACTCCCATCATCAAGTTGGAAATCCAACTCCTCTATGGTTCCCATTTGTTTAGTTATGGTGACCATAACGTGTTTGAGACAAGTAACGGCCTTATTATTACCACGAAGAGAGGTACACAAAAAAGTCAACTCAAGCAAGAGAGCACTAGTATCCTTATCAATGTCATCATCACTATCATCATTATCATTGCTATTATCTTTAGAAGATATATTGGGATCCAAAGTAGGAGATACCTTTGATCCTCTTGCCATAAGGCACATGTGAGCACGGGAGGATGAAGATGAGGATATTATTGAATCTTCATTCATGATCATGTCTTGCTCCATAGAATGTTTGATTTCCTCTACATTGTTAGATAAACAACTAGAGGAAATAGAAGCATTTTGTTCATGGGAACAAGGCAAATAAAGCATATCATCTACACTAGTATTCAAATAATTTTTAGATGATATACAAGGACTAGCAACAAAAAGGGGATATAGCATTATTGTTGCAAGAAGTGCTTAAGTACAAAGAAGAAACATTTCAATGGGATAGAGATGAAGGATCATCATTAGCGAGCACAATATCAACATTGCAATTCCCAACACCACTCACCATATATTTACCTTGTGTCTTGCCACACATTGGTGAAGTGGGTGAGGATGAGAACTCATCATGGCCGGAGGTGGAAGCAACTTGGAGCTCTTCATGATGTGAAGGAAAAGAGATCAACCACCAAATATTTCTTTAAGCTTGATCCACTTCTCATGAGACGACTTGCGCTTTACAATCTTCAAGAAAAAATTAACTGTGGGGCTCAAAGAGAAAATAATCTCATTAGATACTTGAGCTTCGATATGTAAATTTTTCCCATCCGCTAAAGATAGATTTTGAGGATCCATCGGAGGAGAAAAACCTACATCTAGAAATCGCTCAATATTTGGACACAAGGTCCTAAGATTACAAAGCAAGCAATTTCTCCACAAAGCATAATTTGTGTCATCAAAGATAATTGTGTCATTGTGCACTATACTCCTAGCCGACATCTTTACACTCTAGGTGGTGAAGCCTAAACAAGGAGAGACCTTGCTCTGATACCAATTGAAAGGATAGAGATGTCACCTAGAGGGGGGTGAATAGGCAATTTCAAACTATTACGATTTTGGCTTGATAGAATGCGGAATTAAACTAACATTTATTTTACAAGAACAAAACCTAAATACACTAGGCTCAACTAAGTGCACCAACAACAAATTAAGCTAAGCAAGATAGCACAAGATAAATATACCACAAGTGATAAGCAAGATATAAGTACTTCAAGCTCGATGGCTATCACAAGGAAAGTAAGCTCGGATATAGAGATAACCGAGGCACGCGGAGACGAAGATGTATTCCCGTGTTCACCACCTTTGGGAAGGGGGCTACGTCACGTTAGAGAGGTGTGGGGTTCCACGAAGGATTCCTCACGCGCCACAAAGGCTCACCTTCTTCTCCGAGTCTATCCCACGAAGGAATAGGACATTTCCTTATGGCTATCTTTTCCTCCACTCCGTAGATGGCAAGCTCCATAACCACTTCACAAGCTCCACGAAGGAGAAGCCCGGGTCTCTTCACAATCTTCCACGAAGAGGACACCACGGTACCAACCGCCAAGCCAACTAGGAGGTCACCCTCCAAGAGTAACAAGATCACGGTCTCTCACTCGAACAAATCGTAATGAAGAGATCAACACTTATGCAAGAATGCAAAGCAAGAATGTAATATTCGCAACATAGAAAACAAAAAATTTCCTACGATGGGAACAACTATGTACCAAGATCTATCTACTAGATACAAGCAACGGGCGGATATGTTGGAGATATGCCCTAGAGGCAATAATAAATGTAGTTATTATTATATCTTTGTGTTTGTGATAAATGTTTACATTCATGCTATAATAGTATTAACAAGGAAACATTGATACTTGTGTGATTTGTAAACTTAATTTGAAGTCCCTAGTATAGCCTCTATACTTCACTAGCTTGTTGGTTGATAGATGATTGTGGTTTCCCTATCATGAACATTGAGATGTTATCAACAACAAGATCATATCGTTAGGAGAATGATATGGTGGACATACTCCTATAGATAAGCGTAGCATAAAGATCAAGTCATTTCAATAGTTCAATTGCTATATGCTTTCTGATACATAGTAACCTAATTCCTTCGACCATGAGATCATGCATATCACCTTTACCGGATGGATGCTTTGATGACATCAAACACCACACCATAACTGGGTGGTTATAAAGGTGGCATTGAGTGTTCGGAAAGTATTGGTTGAGACACATGGATCGAGAGTGGGATTTGTCCATCCATATGACGGATAGATATACTCTGGGCCCTCTCGGTGGAATGTCATCCAATTAGCTTGCAAGCATGTGACTTGGTCACAAGGGATCACATATCACGGGAACGAGAAAAGAGTACTTATTAGTAACGAGGTTGAACTAGGTATGCATAGATACCGACGATCATAACCTCGGATAAGTAACATATCGTGAGACAAAGGGAAATTGGTATCGTATGTAAGTGGTTCATTCGATCGCAAAGTAATCGTAGAAATATGTGGGAGCCATATGAATTTCCAGATTCCTCTATTGGTTATTGTTCGGAGAAGTGTCTCGATCATGTCCGCATAATTCATGAACCGTAGGGAGACACACTTAAGGATTCGACGTTGTTTGAGTAGTTATGGTATTATGAGAAAGAGACCGAATGTTGTTCGGAGTCTCGGATGGGATCCGGGATATCACGAGGTGATCCGGAATGGTCCGGAGAATAAGATTCATATAAGGAAAGTCCTGTTTCGGAGTTCGGGAATGGTTCCGGTGTTTTCATCGGGAATGTTCTAGAAGGTTCCGGATTGTCCGACACTCCGGGGGGGGGGGGGAAGGGGTACATGAATGTGTCATTACATATTGGAATGATTGCATCATGTACTAAGTGTTCTTGTTGTCCCAAATAAAGGATTAAATTGAATCCTAAAACAGAAAAGTCAAATGTCCAGTTTGAAAGTCAAACGGCTAAAACAAGAAACTGTGGGAAACAAGCAAGAGGAGTTTGAAACCAACTTGGAGGAGGAGTTCCTCTCCTCCAAGCCGGCGGCCAGCCCTAGGCCGAGTTGGGGAGGGACTCTCTCCCTCCCTGGCGCGCCAAGGCCCCTCCACCCATAAAAGGAGGGGCAGGCCTCCTCCTCTAGACACACAAGTTTCTACCTCTAATCTCCGGTTTAGAGCCGTTCTGGTTTAGAGCTTCTAATTGCTTTAGCCTGCGGTTTAGAGCCTTCTAATTGGTGTGTCTAAATCTCTAGACCACTAATAGCCCTCTCTCATACTCCACCATACTCGCTCCGGCTTAAGGCGAAGCCCTGCGGGATCTCCCCTCTACTTCCGGTACCACGCCGTTGTGCTGCCGGAATCGCGAGGAGAGTGCTACAACCTCCGCTGCCTGCTGGAACAAGGGAGAGGAAGGTCTTCGTCGAGTACCGAACGTGTGACCGACTGCGGGAGCGCTGCCGGAACGTGGCGCCGGAAGGATCGTCTACGCGATCTTGAGATCGGAAAGAGTACGACTACATCACCCACGAGAATCCGCTCTCGTTAAACACTTTGGAATCTTCGAGGGTAAGTTATTCCATCGACTCGTTGCTACAATCTAGTAGATAGATCTTGGCTTGTTGGTTTGTATGCGATAGAAATTTTTTGTTTTCCATGCTACGAAACCCTACAGTGGTATCAGAGCCGTGTCTATATGTAGATCTGTTGCACGAGTAGAACACAATGGTCATTGTGGGCGTTGATGCTTTTATTGTCGATTGCTTCTTGTGTACTTTGCATCTTGCGGTATGTTGGGATGAAGCGGCTCGGGCTAACCTTACATGACATCGTTCATGAGACTTGCTCCACGCTTGACATGCAACTTGTATTGCATAAGTGGCTTTGCGGGTGCCTGTTTCTCCTAGCATAGTTAAGATCCAATTTACAACGGGTGATTAACAATACTAGTATCAATGTTGTGGTTCTTGTTCGTAAGTTAGAACGACACTTATTGAAAGCCCCAAACCACGTAAAATATGCAAAGAAAGTAGAGGCGTCTAACTTTGTTTTGCAGGGGTGTGCAGTGATGTGATATGGCCATGATTGTGATTATATTTGATGTATGCAATGTTCCTTATTGTAAGTCGGCAACCGGCAGGAGCCATATGGTTGTCTTTAATTTATGTTAAGACCCGCGTGTCTATTCAAAGTAGTTGTAATAGTTGAAGCCGGTGGACGACAACCATGGAGAGGCGTCATTGACCTTGATGCAATGCCGGTGATGATGGAGATCATGTTCGTGCTTGAAGATGGAGATCGGAAGCACAAAGAAGAAAGTCCATATCATATCACATATTATGAATTGCATGTGATGTTAATCCTTTTTGCATCTTGTATTGCTTAGTAGACGACGGTAGCATTATAAGATGATCCCTCATGCACATGAATTTCAAGTCATAAAGTGTTCACCCTTAGTTAGCACCGTTGCTAAAGCTTGTTGTTTCGAAGCACCACGTGATGATCGAGTGTGTTAGATTCCGCAAGTGTATACAACGTGAGCAAGCCAAATTTGCTCATGCGGAAACTAAGGTTTGATCTTGACGAGCCTAGCATGTATAGACATGGTCTCGGAACACGGATCACCGAAAGGTAAAGCATGAATCATATAGTAGATATGATGAACATGACGATTGTTCGCCATTGAAACTATATCAACTCTCATGATGATCGGTGTTGATGTGGTGGATTTGGTTCGTGTGATCACTAAAACAATGTGAGGGATATTGTTTTGAGTGGGAGTTCACCTAGATTAACTTTATTAATTAATTTGAACTCAATTTGTCATAAACTTAGTCTAAACTATTACAAATATGTTGTAGATCAATGGCAGCCCCTACCATCAATTTTAATGCGTTCCTAGAGAAAGAAAAGTTGAAAAACAATGGAAGCAACTTCGCGGATTGGTTCCGCAATTTGAGGATTGTCCTCACAGCTGGTAATTTGACCTATGTGCTGGATGCACCGCTGGGTGACCCACCTGCAGATGATGTTCCCGATGAAGTAAAGAATGTTTACCTCGCTCGGAAGAATCAGTACTCCATAGTTCAGTGTGCTATCTTGTATGGTTTGGAATCGGAGCTTCAGAAAAGGTTTGAGGATTCAGACCCATATGATATTGTCGAGGATCTCAAATTGATTTTTGAGACTCATGCGGCAATTGAAAGCTATGAGGCTTCTGAAAAGTTCTTTAACTGCAAGATGGAAGAGGGCAGCTCCGTCAGTGAGCATGTGCTTAAGATGTCAGGGCACGCAAACAAACTTCAAAGCTTGGGTATAGTGATTCCTAATGCTTTGGGGATTTATCGTGTCCTCCAATCACTACCACCAAGTTACAAGAACTTTGTGATGAACTACAACATGCAGAACATGAACAAGACGTTGCCAGAACTCTTTGCCATGTTAAAATCTGCAGAAGTGGAGATCAAGAAAGAGCACCAAGTGTTGTTGGTCAATAAGACCACCAAATTCAAGAAAGGCAAGTCTAAGCAAAAGGGACACTTCAAGAAGGGTGGTAAGAAAGTTACCACGCCGGCGAAGAAGACCAAGGCTGGACCTAAGCCTGATACTGAGTGCTTTTACTGCAAGGGAGAAGGTCACTGGAAGCGGAATTGCCCAAAGTACTTGGCGGATTTGAAGAACGGCAACATCAAGAAGAAAGGTATATCTGATATACATGTTATTGATGTGTATCTCACTAGTACTCGTAGTAGTGCCTGGGTATTTGATACTGGTTCGGTTGCTCATATTTGTAACTCGAAACAGGTGCTGCAGAATAAACGGAAGCTAGCGAAGAACGAGGTGACGATGCGCGTGGGAAATGGATCAAAGGTTGATGTGATCGCGGTCGGCACACTACCCCTTCATCTACCATCGGGATTAGTTTTATACTTAAATAATTGTTATTTGGTGCCTGCGTTGAGCATGAACATTATATCGGGATCTTGTTTATTGCGAGATGGTTACTTGTTTAAGTCCGAGAATAATGGTTGTTCGATTTATATGAGTAATATGTTTTATGCACATGCACCTTTGATAGATGGTCTATTCTTATTGAATCTCGATAGTGGAAATACACATATCAACAACATTGAGGCTAAACGTTTGAAATCAAGCGATAATTCGACCTATATGTGGCACTGTCGTCTTGGTCACATTGGAGTGAAACGTATGAAGAAACTCCATTCCGATGGACTTCTTGAATCACTTGATTTTGAATCACTTGAAAGATGCGAAGCATGTCTGATGGGTAAAATGACTAAGACTCCATTTTCTGGTATGATGGAGCGAGCTACGGACTTATTGGAAATCATACATACCGATGTGTGTGGTCCAATGAGTGTAGCATCGCGCGGTGGTTATCGTTATGTTCTTACCTTCACGGATGACTTGAGTATATATGGGTATATCTATTTCATGAAACATAAGTCCGAAACTTTTGAGAAGTTTAAGGAGTTTCAAAGTGAGGTAGAGAATCAACGTAACAAGAAGATTAAATTTCTACGTTCTGATCGTGGAGGTGAATATCTAAGTTACGAGTTTGGTGAGCATTTGAAGAAATGCGGAATACTTTCACAATTGACACCGCCGGGAACACCACAGCGTAATGGTGTGTCCGAACGTCGTAATCGAACTCTCTTAGATTTGGTTCGTTCGATGATGTCACTTACAGATTTACCGCTATCATTTTGGGGTTATGCATTAGAAACAGCCGCATTCACTTTAAATAGGGCACCGTCTAAATCCGTTGAAACGACACCGTATGAATTATGGTTTGGGAAGAAACCTAAATTGTCGTTCCTTAAAGTTTGGGGATGCGAAGCCTATGTAAAGAAGTTACAGCCGGACAAGCTTGAACCCAAAGCGGATAAATGCGTCTTCATAGGATACCCGAAGGAAACTATTGGGTATACCTTCTATCATAGATCCGAAGGCAAAATCTTCGTTGCCAAGAATGGATCCTTTCTAGAGAAGGAATTTCTCTCGAAAGAAGTGACTGGAAGGAAAGTAGAACTCGACGAGGTTGTCCAACCTTCTCTCGAAATTGCGAGTAGCGCAGCACCGGAAGAAGTTCCTGTGGTGCCTACACCAATAAGAGAGGAAGCTAGTGATGGTGATCATGAAACTTCGGTTGAAGTTGCTACAGAGCCTCGGAGGTCAACGAGAACTCGTACCACTCCAGATTGGTATGATTCCGTTATGAATGTCATGTTGGTGGACAACACCGATGACCCCGAGACATATGAGGAAGCAATGATGAGCCCAGATTCCAATAAATGGCAAGAAGCCATGAAATCCGAGATTGGATCCATGTACGAAAACCAAGTATGGACTTTGGTGGACTTACCGGATGGCCGGAAGGCTGTCGAGAACAAATGGATTTTGAAGAAGAAAACAGATGCTGATGGTAATGTTACTGTCTATAAAGCTCGACTTGTCGCAAAAGGGTTTCGACAAATTCAAGGAGTTGACTACGATGAGACTTTCTCACCAGTAGCAAAGCTAAAGTCTGTGAGGATTATGTTAGCAATCGCTGCATATTATGATTATGAGATATGGCAGATGGATGTCAAAACAGCATTCCTCAATGGAGACATTGATGAAGAGTTGTATATGATGCAACCCAAAGGTTTTGTCGATCCTAAAGATGCTAACAAGGTATGTAAACTTCAACGGTCCATCTATGGATTGAAGCAAGCATCCCGAAGTTGGAATCAACGTTTTGATAAGGTAATCAAAAGTTTTGGTTTTATACAAACTTATGGAGAAGCTTGTATTTACAAGAAAGTGAGTGGGAGCTCTGTAGCATTCTTAATACTATATGTGGATGACATATTGTTGATTGGGAATGATGTAGACCTTCTTAATAGTGTCAAGGAATATTTGAATAATAGTTTTTCAATGAAGGATCTTGGCGAAGCAGCTTACATATTAGGCATAAAGATTTACAGAGATAGATCGAAACGCCAAATATCATTGTCACAGAGTACATATTTGGACAAAGTTCTAAAGAGGTTTGGAATGGAAGAAAGCAAGAAAGGGTTCTTGCCCATGTTGCCCAATACGACCTTGAGTAAAACTCAAAGTCCGACATCGGCATAAGATAGAGAAAGGATGAGTAAGACTCCCTATGCCTCAGCCATAGGATCTCTAATGTATGCCTTGCTATGTACTAGACCCGACATTGCATATGCTGTTAGTTTAACTAGCAGATATCAAAGTGATCCAGGAGTGGATCATTGGACGGTGGTCAAAAACATCCTTAAGTACTTGAGAAGAACTAAGGATATGGTTCTTTCTTATGGAGGTGATGAACAACTCGTTGTTAATGGTTACACCGATGCTAGTTAGAACACCGATCCGGATGATTCTAAATCACAATCCGGATACGCATTTATTTTGAATGGTGCAGCAGTTAGCTGGAGGAGTGCAAAGCAAAGCGTTGTGGCGAGATCTTCAACTGGATCGGAATACATGGCTGCTTCGGAGGCTTCACAAGAAGCGATATGGATGAAAGAGTTCATTACAGAGCTGGGTGTGGTTCCTAGTGCGCTGGACCCAATGTCTATCTACTGTGATAACATGGGCGCCATAGCCAATGCGCAAGAACCAAGGTCACACAAGAAGCTGAAGCACATCAAGCTACGTTTTCACGCTATTCGAGAACATATCCAGGATGGGGATATAAAGATTTGCAAAGTACACACAGATCTGAATGTGGCGGATCCGTTGACTAAACCTCTCCCGAGGGCAAAACATGACCAACACCAAACTGCCATGGGTGTTCGGTATATTACCATGTAATCTAGATTAGATGACTCTAGTGCAAGTGGGAGACTGTTGGAGATATGCCCTAGAGGCAATAATAAATGTAGTTATTATTATATCTTTGTGTTTGTGATAAATGTTTACATTCATGCTATAATAGTATTAACAAGGAAACATTGATACTTATGTGATTTGTAAACTTAATTTGAAGTCCCTAGTATAGCCTCTATACTTCACTAGCTTGTTGGTTGATAGATGATTGTGGTTTCCCTATCATGAACATTGAGATGTTATCAACAACAAGATCATATCGTTAGGAGAATGATATGGTGGACATACTCCTATAGATAAGCGTAGCATAAAGATCAAGTCATTTCAATAGTTCAATTGCTATATGCTTTCTGATACATAGTAACCTAATTCCTTCGACCATGAGATCATGCATATCACCTTTACCGGATGGATGCTTTGATGACATCAAACACCACACCATAACTGGGTGGTTATAAAGGTGGCATTGAGTGTTCGGAAAGTATTGGTTGAGACACATGGATCGAGAGTGGGATTTGTCCATCCATATGACGGATAGATATACTCTGGGCCCTCTCGGTGGAATGTCATCCAATTAGCTTGCAAGCATGTGACTTGGTCACAAGGGATCACATATCACGGGAACGAGAAAAGAGTACTTATCAGTAACGAGGTTGAACTAGGTATGCAGAGATACCGACGATCATAACCTCGGATAAGTAACATATCGTGAGACAAAGGGAAATTGGTATCGTATGTAAGTGGTTCATTCGATCGCAAAGTAATCGTAGAAATATGTGGGATCCATATGAATTTCCAGATTCCTCTATTGGTTATTGTTCGGAGAAGTGTCTCGATCATGTCCGCATAATTCACGAACCGTAGGGAGACACACTTAAGGATTCGACGTTGTTTGAGTAGTTATGGTATTATGAGAAAGAGACCGAATGTTGTTCGGAGTCTCGGATGGGATCCAGGATATCACGAGGTGATCCGGAATGGTCTAGAGAATAAGATTCATATAAGGAAAGTCCCGTTTCGGAGTTCGGGAATGGTTCCGGTGTTTTCATCGGGAATGTTCTAGAAGGTTCTGGATTGTCCGGCACTCCGGGGGGGGGGGGGAGGGGTACATGAATGTGTCATTACATATTGGAATGATTGCATCATGTACTAAGTGTTCTTGCTGTCCCAAATAAAGGATTAAATTGAATCCTAAAACAGAAAAGTCAAATGTCCAGTTTGAAAGTCAAACGGCTAAAACAAGAAACTGTGGGAAACAAGCAAGAGGAGTTTGAAACCAACTTGGAGGAGGAGTTCCTCTCCTCCAAGCCGGCGGCCAGCCCTAGGCCGAGTTGGGGAGGGACTCCCTCCCTCCCTGGCGCGCCAAGGCCCCTCCACCCATAAAAGGAGGGGCAGGCCTCCTCCTCTAGACACACAAGTTTCTACCTCTAATCTCCGGTTTAGAGCCGTTCTGGTTTAGAGCTTCTAATTGCTTTAGCCTGCGGTTTAGAGCCTTCTAATTGGTGTGTCTAAATCTCTAGACCACTAATAGCCCTCTCTCATACTCCACCATACTCGCTCCGGCTTAAGGCGAAGCCCTGCGGGATCTCCCCTCTACTTCCGGTACCACGCCGTTGTGCTGCCGGAATCGCGAGGAGAGTGCTACAACCTCCGCTGCCTGCTGGAACAAGGGAGAGGAAGGTCTTCGTCGAGTACCGAACGTGTGACCGACTGCGGGAGCGCTGCCGGAACGTGGCGCCGGAAGGATCGTCTACGCGATCTTGAGATCGGAAAGAGTACGACTACATCACCCACGAGAATCCGCTCTCGTTAAACACTTTGGAATCTTCGAGGGTAAGTTATTCCATCGACTCGTTGCTACAATCTAGTAGATAGATCTTGGCTTGTTGGTTTGTATGCGATAGAAATTTTTTGTTTTCCATGCTACGAAACCCTACAGGATATACATCCGTAGAGAACATACCCTTGAAGACCGACAAAGCTTAACAAGTCCAAACTCGTGGTTGATGTAGACGATCTCATGCCGATCTCAAGATCGAGAGGAAGTCCTAGCGCCGCAAAACAGCAGCGCATCCGTGCTCGCACACACGTACAAGACACCAAGCAACCTCCGCCTCCTCGCTCCAGCGATGCAGCGGAAGCACAACTCTTTCTTGCTGAATAGCCACCGGGAACATGTATCTCGCTAGTCCGAGACCATGGGGGATAAATTCTAGAGGGGGAGAGAGATCCTTCACGAGGAGGTGTACTTTGAGAGGAGAGGGGGCCTTTTATAGGGAGAGGGGGGCACCCCAAGGGGCATGGTGCCAGCCATAGTGGCTGACCCCACCTCTTCACATTCATGTGGGTGGAGCTCCCACTCAAAATGAAAAGCCTCCACTCGCATAAAAGAGTCTCCACTAAAAAATCCACTCACATGCATTAAATTTCCACCAAATTTAATGCAAGCTCTCATTTAAATAAAACTTTTATTTATTTATTCAGAATTTTGTTAATTACTTTAATTAACAAACATTCATATAAAACCCCTTGCTAGTATTCAATTTCACATACAGAACAAGTTTCAGCAATTTCAATCGAAACAGTTTCGGTATCTAGTAAAATAAATTCCCGCGCTTGTTATTCTTTCCGGCATGAAACTTTTGATCCAATTGGATGTCGGTGTCTCTTAAGTGTGCCACCCTGTGGTTCGCGAATAATGCGGACATGATCGAGACCCTTCTCCGATCAATAATCAAAAGCGGAACCTGGAGATCCATACTGACTCCCACATATTCAACGATGACTTCTGTGATCGTGTGAACCTTATACACATGTAACTCAATCCCTTTGTCTCGCGATATATTACATGTCCGAGATTCGATCATCGGTATCCCCATACCTAGTTTGATCTCGTTACCGACATGTACTCTTTTCTTGTTTCCGTGATATAACATTCTAGTGATCAAATCACTTGCTTGATCCATGAGTATAACACCTTTGTAGCACTGAACCCAGAGTATATCTCTCCGCCATCGGGATGGAAAAATTCCACTCTTGATTCATGTGATATCACCGAGAGGGCCCAGAGTATATCTCTCTGCCATCGGGATGGAAAAATTCCACTCTTGATCCATGTGATATCACCGAGAGGGCCCAGAGTATATCTCTCCGCCATCGGGATGGAAAAATTCCACTCTTGATCCATGAGCCTCAACATAACACCTTTGTAGCACTGAACCCATTTTTATAATCACCCTGTTACGGTGTGACGTTTGATGTTATCAATATACTCTTCCGGTGTTAGTGATTGACATGATCTCATGGTCTAAGGACTAAGATTACTTCGTATGATGTTATAGCAATATAAACACAATTACCTTGATCATAATGCTATACTTCGGATGAATGTTCATCACATCATTCCAAAAATGTTGTGACCTCGTTATTAACAACATCCAATGTCCATGATCAGGAAACCTTTGATCATCTTGTTAATCAACGAGCTAGTTTATAAGAGAGGCATAACTAGGAACTTCCTTTTTGTTTATTAAACACACATGTATTAATGTTTCCGTATTAATACAATTATAGCATGTAAAATAAACATTTATCATAAGGAATACGATAATAACCACTTTATTATTGCCTCTCGGGCATATTCCCTTCAAAGAACACCAAGGGTGCTCAAATCCTTCACTCTCAAATCCCACCAAAGCAACAAGTTCAAGGGAGGAATTAGAGAGGAAGAACAATGGTGAAAACCAACAAATGACTCCAAGATCTAGATCCAATGGGTTCCCCTCACTTAGAGGAGGAATTGATTTGTGGGGATTGTAGATCTAGATCTACTCTTCCAAAGCCCTAAAAAGATGCAAGAATCATAGGAGGGAAGGGAGAGGAACAAAGCTCAAAGGGGTCAACAATGGAGGTAAAAACGTGCTCAAGAGCCTTAGAACTTTGGGGAAGAAGCCCCCCTTTTATACCCCTTCAAGGGAGATGACCGTTGGAAGCAAGATGCGTTGGGCGAACACGTTCCAGCGACGAAACCGGCGCCACCGGATCAGCCGCCGGAATTTCTGGTCAAAACTGAAAGTTCTGGTACAAACCGAAACAGCATACAGAACAATTTTTCGGCGGTTTGTCGGAAATTTCCGGCGGTCGTCGGAAATTCCGGCCACTGACCGGTCCGCCGAAATTCCCGTCGGAATTCCTATAACTTTTGCGTCTGGACTCTGATTTCGATGATCTTGGGCTTGTTTTGACGAAGAAAACAAGCCCTACAAGATGGTGCAGAGAAACATCATAGCCCAGCAAAGAAGGGTAGAACAAAATAAAGAAGGTAAGAAGCCTCCCTACACGAAGAACCGATAAAACCTTCAAACTCGAAAACGCCATAGAAGATGCATACGAATTCCGTTTTCGATGAACTTGGGCTTGTTGAAGAGCTAGAAACAAGATCAAGAACCTCACATGGAGAAACACCAAGAAGCAACAAAATAGGAAGATGCAAAGTATGCAAAGGATTAAGCTCCCTATGACGATGTGATCAAGTTACCCAACCGAAAACCCTTCTTAATAGTGGGGCTATGTATCCTATAACCCGGTCTCCCAACAACCACCTTGAGACCGGTAAAAGGAAAACCTAGCAAGGCCACACCTTTTCCTTGCGCATCCCGCTTGATCTTGATGACAAAACTTCAATCTCCATCCAAGCCGGAATGCATCACTTGATTATTGTTGCTTCATGAAGGCTCCTAATTTGCTCTCCCATACACCATTATTGAATAGCTTCATTAATACATGTCTTCACATGTCCATTAACACCAATATGGATGGCAAGCTTCAAGAAAATGATCTTCTCGAGATGCTTATCTTGAACTTGCCCTTCTCAACCTTGATGATGATCACCACTTGATGTCATCCTCTCATGGGCTATATAAGATATTCACTTTTGAAGCATACCCATGGAAAGATACCTATCCCATATATAAAACGCAAAGTCACATATATAATGGGTTAGTTCATGATGCATAATTCATAAGGCTTACCATACCACAAGATCATGTGGTACATTCTTTATGCTTCATGTGTTGACCAACTTGAAATCACTCTTTACTCTTTATATAGGTCAACCATGTATCTTATCATGATCCATCTCAATACCTTGATGGATATAAAAAACTCTTAATTTGATTACATGCTCTAAATCTTAGTCAATCATAGATCAACTAATGAGGATACCATGACATCGTCTTAGAGCCATATCTTGAATTCTTCTATTGAAATCACACTCTTAAGATCTTGATCATATCATATTATTCTCTTCAACTCGATGATCTTGATGCCAATACTCAAGGTATATCTTTATCTTCATGGCATCCATACTTGAAACCAACACATAGACTACAAGCATGACCTATGGAATATTTTTTCATATAAAACTCAGTGAAAACATTAGTCCATAGGGATTGTCATTAATCACCAAAACCACACATGGGGAAATTACTCTTTCACCCAATTAATGAAATCTGCCTATATTCGCCCAAATTTCGCCTTGTTTGACTGAATTTTAGCCGAACGCGGGAACTCGACCTAGGAACACGAGTGGAAAACTCGACGTTCCCAGGCCGAAAACGAGTTTCGTCTGGCCCAAAATAGGTCTGAATTTCGTCCTGGGAACGGCCAACGAGTGTGGATGCTCTAAGAACAAGGGGCATCTCCCGGGCCAACTCAAACAATTGATCCAAAATGGTTCGTTTAGGCTGGTTCACGGGATCATGGTCCAGTTTATTCGGTCAACCGCACTCAGCGGCGTGATCCATTTGTTCGTGTTTGGCAAATAGGCCATCACTTCCGTTTTTGTTGTCCCGTTGCTTTTCGTCTTTTTTCCCATTTGTTTTGGATGTTTCCCATCACGTTCAGGCACAGCCATAAAAAAGGGAGGCCGGCCCAGATAGATACAACCAGAAATCGCCACAAACCACAATATATGGCCATCGGCGGCACTGGCGTTCCCAACGGAGAAGAGTCGTTGTGGCCGTCGGACCCGCCGAAGTTATCGGACGTGTTGCCGCCTATGATTTTGGGACGGCTCTAGATATTCGGTTTGTTTAGGAATCAGAGACCATGGCACACTCACTTCGACCGTAACAGGACCACCAACGAGCCTTTCACGTGTGAGGTAATGGAGCGCGTCTTTCTGCTAGAGTACTTGCGGTGTCAAGCGCTCAGAGAAGTGCGTGATGGGGCCCTGGCAGTGGTGCAGTTCAATCCCGACGACACTCACATGCGTGCCCGCCTCGCCCAAGCTAAAGAGGAGTTGCATACGCAGGTTGTGATCTACCGCTCTCAAAGAAGAATGGGGTATTGTCGACCGTTGTCGCCGCCGCCAGCGTCGTAGGCAGCGCATAGTTAGATTGTTGTTTTAGGTTGGGTTTGCTTATAAAATATTTCTAGACTTGAATGAAAATTTGTCATTGCAAATGGCTGATGCTCATATTGCAAATTTGATTCCAAAGATGATACAAGTGAGTACACATCCTAGTCTAATGCTAAGACTACTCGTCATAGTGGTAGTGGCGACGACACATGGTGGCGTCGAAGACGCTAATGGTGAGCATGGCTTCGCCATCGTACTTGAAGACGACGAAGTGGACGGCTTGAATTTGGTGCATGGGGGCGAACTCCTCCCATCAGTTGGCGAGGAACATGCCGAGATGATCGAACAACACCTCCACCGGTCACGCGCCGGTTTTGCTACAAGGGAAGTAGGCCTCCCCGTCCAGGCTTCACGTGACAAATTTGCGACAAGGACGCGCCAAATGAATGAATGGGCCGATAGTTGATAGTCCACAACACACCAATGACAGGGCCAAGCCCGCAAAGAGACACATTATAGATCCAAATGTAGGAAGAAACCGAAGCGCTCAATCCACGGTGCTCTAGTCGCTGTCTTCTTCCTCTAGCTCTCCCAACAGACCTCCTAAAGGAAAACAACAGGATAACGTCGAATGAAAGGATCCCCCAAGTCGATCGCTCGTGCTGCCTGCCCGTGATGGGCCCCACCAAACTTTATCTATTTCGTTCCTCGCCCTTTTCTTCTACATACACATGGAGTCAGTACATCTTGCGATGCCGCGACATAGCTAGCACGCCGCCCTCCTTGCATCTCGCGCGGTCGCGCCGCAGCGGTACGCCCGTGTAGCTTGTGCCGCCAACATATCGTGTCGCCGACACTATCCTCCCACACCATCGTTCTAGTCACGCACCTCCTCTGCCACAAGCCGCTGTCCTAGCCGACGTCGTCCTAGTCGCGCGCCACCGCCTTGGACCGTCCTGCTTTAGCCCTTGCATACCTCTCGCTCCTATCCGCGGCACCTCTCCATCGTGACCGTGTGCGCCGCCGCCGACGCACACTCTCATGTCCCTGGTCGTGCCCCCATTGTAGTCATGCAAAATCTCCCTGCCATGACTAGATTTGCTACATGTAGCCGACGAAGCTTCTACGTACGACATCGAGGGTTGCTACATGGGGCCCGTTGGCGATGCTACATGTGTCCGACAACGATGTGCAAGCCATGTCGGGTTTTGCTACATGTGGTCAGTGGATTTGCTACACGCGGCCATTGGATTTGCTACATGCGGCCGACGGTGGAGCAACGAGACATCCGATAGTGCTATGCGCATCTTCGAATTTGCTATTAAATTTTTTGCTACAAAGGCTTTGTTGTTTTGCTATAATAGTATATATGGTTTGCTAGAAGGTCTCCGGCACGGATTTGCTATAATAATTTACTATATACGTTTTATGGTTTTGCTATAATAGCGTAAAGGTTTTGCTACATGGTCTCCGATGAGGTTTATTGGCGAAAGTCTTCAGCGAGGTTGAATATACATTAACACAATTTTTTGGTACAAAATTTCCAGCGAGGCAGTCTTATTCTATTTTTTGGAGCGAACCTTTTTGTGCTAGTGTAGAAAAAGCGAGACTATTTGTATAGCAAAGGAAAATGATACAGTTCCCCCGGGTCCCTTTGCTCGCGCACTTCGTTCGTCAGGGGGGTCGACTAACGCGCTGCAGCCCTCCGCCCCTGCCGCGAGCCGCCGGTCGACCGACGCCCTGCATCCCTCCGCCCCAGCCGCAAGCAGCCCTCCGCCCTGCCGCCCTCCGCGGCTCCGCCGTGTCACGCATCGAGCAGATATGGCAGCACTAATTGATTTGCACGTCTTCGATCTGAGATGTTGACCGGAAACCAGCTTCTTTCCCTGCGTATTAAGCTCCTAGTATTTCATCCAATTCGTATTGTGTACTGTCTCGCTGCTCTGGCCGGCCGCGGTAGACTCCTTCATATGTGCACCTTCTGTTGTTCTCCTCCTATTCTCTATCGACATAGCTACCTGGTCAGGCAGCTGAGTGGCGGACACATCTCATCTTCTTTTTCAGTTCTTCTTTCTCACGATCCTGAAATCCCAATCCAGGCGATCAGGTGGTGATTTGCTACATACATGTATTTGTTTTGCTAAAACTGTTCGACGTGTTCGCTACAGTATTATAAAATATTTGCTACAAGATTTACGGCAAAGTAGATTTTTCTATGGTAGCAAAATAAATTTCTACAAAGTCCCGGCGATGTCTCCGGCGAAGTGGATTTTTGCTACATTTTACATTTTTTTGCTACAATATTTTTGTGATTTTGCTACACTAGCGCAAATTTTTTGCTACAAGGTCTCTGGCGAGATCTCCGGCGAAAGTCTGTTTTCTGAGTTTGCTACAATAGCGCAAACTTCTTGCTACGAGGTCTCCGGCGAAATTCTCCGGCGAGTCTAAGACGGAGTCAGTTTTGGTACATTAGCACAAATATTATGCTACATAGTCTCCGACGAAGTCTTAGACGAGATCTGTCTTTTTTATTTGTCTCATGGACGAACCGTTGGGCATATGTAGCAAAAGCAGGTCTGAGTGTAGCAAAAGCGGGATTTGGGTGGACACGTGTCAGCACGAGGACATGGAGGATCAGAAGTTTTTATCCCCCGGGGGACGTGCCCTCCTAAAACCCTAGCACAGTAGCACTCGCGGCCACACCTCCCTCCATAGACGCCGTCAACGATCCCGTGCGTGGCGGACACAGCCACACCAAGGGCGGTGGAGGCGTGGGGACGCTCAAGTCCACCTCCATCAACCGGGTCTAGCTCTACTCCTTCACCGGCAAGAACTACGTACGTCGCCCCCAGCTCTGGGTCCTCGCCAAGAAGAAACGTGCCCTCCGCAAGGACACAAGCACGAGCTCTGGGTCCCCGGAGATATCGCCGGAGACCTCGTAGCAAGAAGTTTGCGCTATTGTAGCAAACTCAGAAAACATATGTAGCAAAAAAATTCTGCTAATGTAACAAACTCGATCTCGCCGGAGACTTTCGCCGGAGATCTCGCCGGAGACCTTGTAGTAAAAACTTTGCGCTAGTGTAGCAAAATCACAAAAATATTGTAGCAAAAAAAAAATGTAGCAAAAATCCACTTCGCCGGAGACATCGCCGGGACTTTGTAGCAATTTTTTTTGCTACCATAGAAAAATCTACTTCGCCATACATCTTGTAGAAAATCTTTTACAATATTGTAGCGAACATATCGAACAGCTTTAGCAAAACAAATACATGTATGTAGCAAATCCCCACCTGTTCGCCTGGATTGGGATTTCAGGATCGTGAGAAAAAAGAACTGAAAAAGAAGATGAGATGTGTTCGCCACTCAGCTGCCTGACCATGTAGCTATGTCGATGGAGAATAGGAGGAGAACAACAGAAGGTGCACATATGAAGGAGTCTACCGCGGCCGGCCAGAGCAGCGAGACAGTACACAATACGAATTGGATGAAATACTAGGAGCTTAATACGCCGGGGAAGAAGCTGGGTTTCCAGTCAACATCTCAGATCGGAGACGTGCAAATCAATTAGTGCTGCCATATCTGCTTGATTTCCTGCAGGGCGTCGGCTCGCGGCAGGGCGACGCGCGACACGGCGGAGCCGCGAAGGGCGGCAGGGCGGAGGGCTGCTCGCGGCTAGGGCGGAGGGCTGCAGGGCGTCGGTCGGCCGGCGGCTCGCGGCAAGGGAGGAGGGCTGCAACGCGTCAGTCGGCCCCCTGACGAACGAAGTGCGCGAGCAAAGGGACCCGGGGGATCGATCCCCATCATTTTCCTATAGCAAAACTAAACTGCGACAATTTATAGCAAAAACACATGAAGGAACGAGACAAGTAGATCTGACCGTTGATCTGCTTTGATCGGACAGCTAGAGACACGGTGGGATGGAAACTGGAGGATGTCTAGCGCTAGCGGTGCCCCCTCCTAAAACCCTAGCACAGTAGCACTCGCGGCCACACCTCCCTCCACAGACGCGGCAACGATCCCGTGCGTGGCGGACACGGCCACCAAGGGCGGCGGAGGCGTGGGGACGCTCAAGTCCACCTCCATCAACCGGGTCAAGCTCTACTCCGTCACAGGCAAGAACTACGTCGCCCCCAGCCCTGGGTCCTCGCCAAGAAGAAGCGTGCCCTCCGCAAGGACACAGGCACGAGAGCTCGATGAGATTTCTCTATTTGTTTGTTTGTTCTGTAGACGTTTTATTCATCTGTTGTGGCGTTGCTGGCTTGCTGCTGCTGCTGCCACTACTTGTTTGATTTCAGAGTACCAGCGGAGGCTGAAGCTGATCCATGACCTGCTGAGGTTCGAGACTGCCACCACCAGGATTAAGGCCCCCCCCCCCCCCCCAAGGCCTGTTGTTTCGGTCAGTGCTAATGTTGCTGTAATATGAAAAAATACTAAACAATTATAACTCTACTACTGCGAGAGGCACATGATTTCTGAAATCGTAGATTTTGAGGTACTCATACATGTCTTATCTACTACTGCGCACTATTCTTTAATACTTCCATTCTAGAAAACAGAGGTCACAGAGGTCTATTTGTCTGCTTAAAAAACCATATACTACTATATATTGATTGGAACACCTTATAATTTGTTGCATAGCTAGATCTCAAATGCTTGACAAACTAAATTGCTTTACAACTTAATATATTATTCATTTGTCATTAGCTTTTCTCATCTAATCTACTCTCTCAGTTTCAAAATATAAGATGTTTTAGTTTTGTGAAGCAAATTTATCTAGACTTCTTTTACTATATAGGTTTACTCAGGTCAATCTACACACTAAAAGAAATCTAGATACATTTTCTTCACAAACCTAAAACATCTTATATTTTGAAACGAAACGGAGGGAGTAGGTATGTATATTCCAGCACATTTTATTTGTGCGGCATCCTCTTTTTTTGAATTAACGATATATAATTCATTAGACAATCCAGATATTACATATATGGTCAACACTTAAGACAAACATGCCTATCAAGCAATTTTGCACAAAGAACTCCGCAAGTAAAATTACAATTCTACCCTTGAAGAAACTCATACCTCGCCGAACCGTCGTCCATCGTCCTCCACCACCACCATGGTAGCGCCGGAAAAAGAGGCAATCAACCGCCAAACCAATATCTGGGAGAGCACCATCGCATACAAGGATGCTTTTCGAGCCGATGAACCAAGTCGTCGCAAGCGACAAGCCCGAGACTTTGTGGCATGTCGACTGGGGATCTTCCCCGTGATCACCAAATCCTGACGCCGTCATCTTCATCCAACACAGTCGAAGAAGAGAAACACCGCCGCCTACCGTCTTCCACACGCACAACTGCAAGACGTTAAACACAACTGTAGCAGTCGACGCGACCGCCACCCGCGAGGGTACCGAACGTCGACCACCAGACACGAATCTCACCAGAACCAGAGACCGGAGAGACGACCATGCCACCTGCCCCTCGATGCCACCGGTACGAGTGACGTCGAGATGGAGGAAAAGCAGGAGCAAATTATTCTGACGCGACGCCGTTTACTCCATAGAATCAGCGCCCCAAGGAAAATCTAGACCAACCCTAACTACAGCTAGAGCTGAAGCATTGGGTCCCCACCTCCTCCCGTGGCCGGAGCGGCCAACGGAGGAGGCAGGGACAGGCAACAGCGGTGAGGTTGGGGGCAGAAGGAGATCGCCCCTGAGATCCTATTTCTCAGGAGCGACCAGGTTGTGGCCTGTTGACGTAATGCGGCTTGTGTGGCATCCTCTAAGGGCATCATCGGTTAGAGGAGTAGACAGAGGAGTAAACTTTAGAAGATTAAAAGAACTCTTCAAAGGAGGTCGGCGCCGAATCAATCCCCTAAATTTAGAGAAGTAAACTTATTTTTGCCCCATTTTTTTCCACCACTCCACATATGCATTCAAACATATTACATATAGTTTAAACAAACAATTCAAACCTATGGGAAACTAAAACACAAGAAATACACCACTTAAACGAGATACATAGACATAGTTCATCAAATCGAACACATCAAAATAAAACATGCATAGAGTTTATTCAAAAGTAGACTCTACCACCAACATCGATCAAGGTCACCAAAAATAAGCTATCGACCTTGTTTGATCCAAAATACCACCAACATATCACCTCATATGTTGTGGACCACCATCGAAGAGCTCAAAGACCATCTCCGAAGAACTCATCATCATCACCTCCTCCTCCTCGGCCACCGGCATCCTCACCATGACCATCACCACCACCATCTCATCCTCCTCGGCCACCATCACCTCCTTGGCCATGAGAATTTCCACCAAAAGATCTTTGAAGGATCTTTGACAACGGTCGCCCGCGGTGGCCGTCCTCGGGGAGGGTTCACCATCGAGGCCTTGCGCGTCGAAGAGGCAGCTGCAGCCTTCGGCAACGCCGCCTCGGCCTTCTTCCTCTTCTTTTTGGCCACCGCCTCCGTGAGCGCCACTTTGGCCGGAGTCGTCTTGCTCTGTTGCCGGCCGGCCACATGATCAACGGGAGGATACGACGCCACCTCGGGAGCCTCCACGCGCTTGCTGCCGGCCTTACCGGAGGCCTTGACGGTCGTGCCGCCCGTCCGGACCACATTGTTGCCCCCCAATCTTTTCCCACCAGAGGCCGCGGTGGAGATCTCTGATTGCAGCGGCATTGGGGCGTCTCCGGCGTCGGGGATGGTCGGAGAAGGTGCGCCGGAGAGCTACGTGTCGATTGCGGGCGGGGTCGGCGACATCGGCGCCGGCGAGGAGGCATGCGGGAAAGAATGGCGGAGGGCGGGAAAAGGAGGTCGGGAGGTTTTCTCGGAAGTGGCCTCGGAGGAGTAAATTTAGGAGTCGGCCGCCACTTTTATCCTCCAATGAGTATAATTTTACTCCTCTAACCGTTTAGGAGTTCGATTAGGTGCCGCCGCTGCGTATTTTTACTCCTCTAACCGATTTTAGGGGATCGGTTAGAGATGCCCTAAGGCTCTAAGCCATGCTTTGCCTCCACTCCACCACTATAGTTGAGTATGACTAAAATTTGGAGGGTGGTTTATACTCTCCAGAGGGAATTAATTAATAAATTCTGGCCTACTGCATTATTGGAGGCCAGCCTTAGTGTCTTTCTTTCTGTCTCTGATAAATTTATTGGACTAGCTTCTTTAATGCTTTCCAATAAATCCTTACCTTAACACTTCTTTCTGTCGATTCCTCAAGCAGGAGGAGATGGAAGATAAACAAGAAAACACATTATATGATGATTACAAGTTTTTGACCGAAGAAGAGCTGGAACGATTGGGTCTCTCTGAGTACAAAAACAGTGATGCTGTCAGAGCACATTTACATGGATATGTGATACGGTGTGATCTATATAAGAAGGTAATTTGTTTTCTGTTCATTATTATTCATGGTGCTGCAATTTGTTTGAGCAGTTCAGTCAGGGTTGAGGTTGCCTATATATCCACCTGAATTTCCATCCTAAAGACACCTTTATTTTGTACACATACTAGTTTGTTCTTTTTAAGTGTATTAGGTATCTGATGATGACATAGTTTAACATGAACTTGGACTTCCTATATCTATTTATGTGTTGGTTGGGTTGAACAAATGAACACTTCATACATGCTCGTTACTAAGATTTGTATTTGTTTTCAGCAACGGGCTAAACTTGATATTGTTGATTATGAGACTCTTCAAAAAGAGATGAAGAAAAAGGAACTGGACGCCCAAAGGAGACCTCGCATGACGGTATGCTTGCTCATCTGTTCCTTATGTCTATATACATCTGTCAATCTGTTTGGTTCTTGCTGTAACGAGTGCCAACATTTTTCTCTCATGCATGCAGCAAGTTGTCAGAATACCGAAGGTTAACCGGCATATTTTGGACAGTATACGTAGAGAGGAAGAGGAATTGGACGCTGACGTGGATCATATTGATAAATCAAGCACCAGGAAGAAGAGAAGAAGATTGGAATTGAAAAAGGCATTATTGACCGACCCGCGTTTCGAAGAAATGTTTGTAAACAAGGTACACACGTTCCGATTTCCAATCCGTTTTTTGAATTAAATTTGTCTAAACAGCACGTTCATTTTGAAAATCATGACAGGATCACATGCTTGTGTGATTTTCTAATCCCATCTGTCTTATTGGCAGGACTTTGAAATCGATGTAAACTCAGTAGAATACCGTGCACTGCATCCTCAAGTGGCTAGTGCAAAGGAGCCTCCAACCGAGGAACATCTTGAGAGTGTCAGTGAGGATGAAGACACACAAGATGCATTTTCTTCTGATGCGTCAGCAGAGTCTGACAGCGACGACGATGGCATGCATAATTCGAAGCGTCCAAGGTGAGATCTTATGTGTGCTATGCTCTCATCATTCGCTGAATATGATATTCCGCTGTCGCATCGGAAATCTGCTAATTGCTTTCTATATTTCAGGCTGTACGAAATCAAGGACGAACGCCATGCCGAAGCATTCGTGAACAGCGTCTCCCTTGGCGGCGAGGACGCTTTGCCCCTTGGGGACAGGGTAGCTGCACTGGACAGGCAACGAAAGATGCCATTTATCGCTAGAATCGCAAGAAGGCGCGATGAAGAAGAAGATGAACACAGCGAAGAGGAGGCTACAGGTAACAAGAGGAGAAGCGTGCAGTCCCTAGGGTCGAAGCAGGGCCAATCGGAGTTCTATTTGTTCGGTGGAAGCAGTGGCAGAGGAGGCGGAGGTGGCCGTGGGAGAAGAGGTGGAGTGATTGGTGGAGGGGAGGCAGAGGCAGGGGAAGGAGCAAAGGAAGGAGAAGTGGAAGGGACTGAGCAGCGGGCACCCTCTGGTTTCAAGGTTGAAGACACCACCGTGCTGCTGCCTGTTTGCTGCTCTCCAATGGCCATGGGAGCTTTTGAGATGGTGAATATTTCGCTGGGATTTCACTCAATTACAGGCGGCTATGAAAAATTCATATGGCGGAAACACCTGGGCTGTGAGATGTATGGCGATCTCGAGGTCAAATTCAGCAGCTGCCTCGTACATCCACACGGTTTTTTTTTCCGGTAAACTGTATCGCTCTTTGGGGTATATAGCTTCAAATTTTGGCCGTGTGAGAAATTATAGCAAAGACAATTGCTTCAGTGAGCATATGTTGGAGTAATATCCAAAAGAGAAGATAACACTGCTTCAGTTTCTATGTTGTTATTATATTGTTTGTGTTCTGAGTTCCGGGGATATACCGAATTCTACTAGCTGAGATCTCAGAAAGCTTCTAAAATGTCGCATCTAGCATTGCCGTGGAAGTAAGCCAACTTTTGATCTGAGACGGGTCTTCTTCCTCAGATCCTTGTCACTCCCGTGACCCCGTTTTCACGGTTTAGGCTGCTCCTATTTCGCTCGCCGTTGCTACGGGAATCGCTTTTGCTTTCTTTTCCTCTGGCTACTAAGATGTTTCAGTTCGCCAGGTTTTCTCTTGCCTGCTCATGGATTCAGCAGACAGTTTAAAAGGTTGACCTATTTGAGAATCTCCGGATCTATGCTTATTTTCAATTCCCCGAAGCATTTCGTCGCTTGTTACGCCCTTCCTCGTCTCTGGGTGCCTAGGTATCCACCGCAAACCTTTCCTCTTTTGAACCTCGCCATTAACATTAACGCTATGCCATCCTAAGGTGCTACTAAATGAAAGGATCTTATCAACGTCCATGAATGCGAAGATCGAACTGCGAATTGGCAAAATTTGGTGCTATCATAGTATTCGCTAAGTTCACGGGCTGGGGCTGGAGATACGACGAGAGGGCTCCCTTGCCGCCGCCGCTAGGCCCCCTCCTCCTTCCCCCTCCCTCTCCTCGCAGCCGTCGAATCACGGCGCAGGCATGCAGCCTGGGCGGCGTGTCGGCGCGGCACTCCGGTGGCGGCGAGGCGCTTCCCGGCAGGCAGCCGAGTTCCTGGTGGCAGGCGACGGTGGTGCCGCTCGGGCATGGCTGGTGGCCTGGGTGACGTGGCCTACATCTGGTCCTATCAGGGCCCGATTTGTTCATGTGCTGCCTCGGCCCGCCTCCTGGGAGGGCATGCGTTGGCAGGGGCGAGCCAGCGCGGCGACGCGGTCTTGTGCGGCAGGGCAACGCGGCGCTTCCGCAGCAGGCATAGCTCGGGGCAGGCGCGGCCATGGCGGCCCAGATCAGGCTCAATTAGCCCCGAATCTGGGTTAGACGGGCCGGCTGGCCTTGCTTTGGCTGTGCTGCAGATTTTGGCGGGTTAGGATGGATGGGATCCTTGGTGTCCTCGGCTGGCCTATTGAAGCACGGTGGCAGACTTATGGGCTCGGGGCCCGGCCGAACCGCCATGAGACTGGTTTGCCTCCGCGGAGGCTTTACGGGCCTGCTGGGCCCGACCAGACCTATGGGGGACTGGTTTGTCTGTGGTCGCGTTCGGTCGACTACCGCTTCCGGTGGTGGAGGAAGCTCCCTCCCGCGCGACAGCGGTACTGTGCGCCCTGTTTCATTTCTACTTATGTCGCGATGTTGTGGACCTCGCGACGGCTTTCTCGGTGAGACGATGATGACGAAGTCGGAACCGAAGTGGCGCATGCTCGTGGGTGGCAAGTTTTGGTGGTGATGAGGCCTCGCCCTCGCGGGTCTCCTGTGCTTCGGCTCGTCCGAGGGTTATGGATAAGGCCCTTGGGAGAAACCCTTGTCGGCTCGACCAACAGCGACACGGTTCCGCCCGCGGGGTGGCATCTTCCTTCCTAGAGGGGCGTCGTGGCTTCCCTTCATCCATTCTCCTCCGTGTGCCGGAGGAAACCCTAGGGCCAGTCTCTGGTCCGGGCAGCATCGGTCGCTTTCCCTCTCGAGGGTGCTGCTTGGTGCTTGACGAGTCGGGGCTAGGAGCATGGTGGGCATTCTTCGGAGGGCGCAACGGTTGCGGTCTTCCTCGTCTTGTTGATCCGTCTCTTTTTCCTTCCTTTTTCCCTTGTTTTAGTTCGGGCGTGTGTGCGCTGCTGCCCCGACCTCGTGTATCGTGTTGTGTCTTTGTCTTTGGACGTTGTGCTGTCTGGTCCATCAGCGGTCTCACATGTGTCCTTTATTATAAAGCGGGACGAAAGCCTGTTTCGAGAGAGAGCATTGCTGTGCCATGACATTAATCTTTTTTGATAAAAAGGTTTTTACTTCTTTGTTACCTTTCATAGCAGAAAAGAAACACCAGATTCACCAACAAAAGTAGCTAGGAAACCAGTACCATAACAGAAACAAGAACTCCAACCATTAATGCTTGTCGGAACGCAAGAAAAGCATTTCCGCTACGGATTAAATTGGGTGGGTTTGACATTGTACTCGGAATAATCGGTTCATTTCTCGATGTCGAATTTCGAGCAAAGCCTAATTTCTTGCTCACGAGATTGAACTATTTTCCAGAGATACTCTTGTCAACTTTTCATGCGAAAATTCTGTGTGTTTTTCTAAAGAAGAAACAAATAAAGAGTAATGGGCCCAGACTGTCAGCCTGTGCTGTCGCGAGCACCAGTACATTTCCTCGCCCAAATCCGGCCCAAAATCCTTTCGCATCTAAACCCTTCTCCCCAGTCCCCTCCCGTGGTTCACTCGCCGCCTCCCGCCGACCCGCCGGTACCACACTGACCAGCTCGCTATTCCCCTCCTCGGATCTACTCGGTTCCCGCCCGTTCCGACCACCTTGATCCGTCGTGCTGCAGGTCTTCGTTGCCGCCGCGATGCTTTCCCTGTCTAGGGCGCTCGGGAGGCGGCTCTTCTCCTCCTCCGCCGCCGCGTCCGAGGGCGCCTCCGCCGCCGCTGCCGCCTCGACCTCGGTGGTGAGAAAGGCGCAGAACCCCCTCGAGGAGTTCTTCGAGGTCGAGCGGAGCACCGAGGACGACAAGGCCCCTCCCCACTACGGTATATATCCATTCTCTCGCTCGCTCGTGGAATGTTCAGTGATTAGTCCTAGTTACTGCAGATGGTTGTGGAGCACCAACCCAATTTCCGCTTGAGGGCTGAACTGCCCCTTATAGGAAAGCCTAGATTAGCTAAAAGAACAATCAGTACACCTTGCTCTGCTCCACGGAAAATTGTGTCACTGGGTTGTTCTTGAAGGGAACGAATGGCGCTGAACATTTGCCATACAGGCTGTATCCGGTGTAAGCCCCCACCTGTAGAACCACTAATGTACAGATACCCTGTACTGAAGCTGGTACTGGATGTTATGCGTGCTCATACACGACATTTTTTTTGCGGGAATACACATAACAGACATGCTCCAGCTGTATGGTAAAAATATGCCACCTAGTTGTTCACTGAAACCAACAACATATCAAATTTGGTGTATAGTATGTACATGTATAAGTATTCTGTCTGCGTATACCTCTTCTCATATAACTTCTAGTGTAAGATGCCATCTATTTAAGATGGTATTGATGTATGCATCATCTAGTTACTCTACGGGCATACTAGGATATATTATGGACTCTGAGAAAGTCCCAACTAATCAAACAGCAGCTGCTCTCTGTTTACTTCGGAATCAAATCATAGGCTACTGCTTGTTTACAAGTGATGCCTAGAGTTCAGCGTTTACTTTGAGTTTCTTTAGTTACAGTGAGGAAATACATCAGTATGTTAATTGCATCAATACTGTCTTGAGTAATTTGCGATGAATTCAAGTATTTAACTATTTACATGTTAGTCAGATAGCGTGTAAGGCCGTACAGTAGCTGTATGATTTTGAATTGTTTATTAGGTATGACGAGCAAATGAAGTTACGCACCATCCTTGTCAAGAGAACTCATCAGTGGTGCCTTTTGTTTCATTATTAATTGGTAGGTCGTAGTTGGAAGGCTTCTGAATTGCGCCTGAAATCTTGGGATGACCTTCAGAAGCTATGGTACGTCCTTCTGAAGGAAAAGAACATGCTTATGTCTCAACGCCAGATGCTTAATTCAGAGAACATGCGGTTCCCAAACCCAGAGCGTATTTCCAAGGTATTGAACTGTCATGACCTGACATCATTCCTCAAGCAAGTAGCTGCTTACTCATAGTACTGTTCTGGGTCTCAGTTTGGGTAACCATGCTTATTGCTAGGTACTAGAACTCCAATTGTCTCTAGTTTCATAAATCAGATATAATTGGTTATTCTGCTCGTCCTGTCAAGTTACTCGAAGGAGTGACTAAACTAAGGTGTACACTTTTCTTTACTCTTATACATATACCGCAACCAAAGATACTGTGCAGTGCGCACCTAACATTAGTGTGTTCAGTTTATCTTGCTAAACTAAATTGTAGAGGTATCTTGTCATATTTTTTGGCACAAAGCGATATGTTAATCTAACTGCTTCTGTAAATGAAGCTGTATGGACATGTATGAAGTGAATTTGTTTTATACTTCCACCGTTTCAAAATATAAGATGTTTTAGCTTTGTGAAAGGAGTGTGGATACACTCCTTTCACAAAGCTAAAACATCTTATATTTTGAAACGGAGGAAGTACAACATTAGAGGATTTTTTTTGAAATTGTGGCCATCTTGTTCAAAGTACCTTAGGTTCGAAAAAGATAGTGTGCCGGTGAGATTCAACATGGCACAACTTAGTCAATCTATTATTGTTACTTTATATAGCTTTATTTTTCAATTGGCAAGCGTATTTTTCAAGAGACAATGAGTGAACAGGTAGTCAAGGATATGTTGATGATCTCTTTTCAATCATGGAGATGTGACCTGCTTCATAGTATGATAATATGCCCCTCCCATCTGGTTCTTGTCAAGTGCCAAGCTGACTTGAAATTTCTTATTATCAGTATGCGCTTTTTCTGTTTCTCAATCAGCGCTTGCTTGACTGGCTGAACCATCGCATGCCCTCACGCAATTTCAGGTGAAGAAATCGATGTGCCGAATCAAGCACGTTCTGACCGAGCGAGCCATAGCAGACCCTGATCCTCGAAGGACCGCGGAGATGAAGCGGATGATCAACACCCTCTGATCAACTCACTGTGCCGAAGCTGAGCAGCATTATTAGCATCTACTTAGAAAGAATCCGTTTTTTCCTTCTGTTGTATGCCTCCCCCAGAAGATGTATAAGCCCAACTGCGATCTTTCGCAGACGGCATTAGTGGCCTATGATGCGATAACCGCGAGCGTCAAATGTGCAGTGCGACATGCTTTGGCCATAACATTGACATTCATTCAGTCCTTGGCGAACCGAGAGGAGGTGGACGGATGAACAAATGCTTTGTTTTCACCGTCGGTCGGTTTCAGAGTGTACCGTATGATAGTCGTCTCCTTCTCTGTAGCGGTACAAGAGTTTTATGCAGGACGAGGACCGGATCACAGGGACGTCTCCTGTCTACTGCCCCCATGTGTGTGTGTGTGTCCCATGGAACATGAGCACGCGTGAGGATATTGTGAGTTAGTACCCTGTACTAACTTATGCAGTGCTATGTGTCGATGGTTCTGGTGTTGAGGTGTTGGTTGGTGGGCCGTCCATAATTCAGAACCCATGTGTCTGCGCCGAATTCCAACTAAAATGTAGCCAAGCTGGGAATGAGTCATGTATTGCCATTTCTTCGGAATTACGCCTGAAATCTTGGGACGACCTTCAGAAGCTATGGTACGTCCTTCTGAAGGAAAAGAACATGCTTATGTCTCAGCGCCAGATTCTTAATACAGAGCGTATTTCCAAGGTATTGAACTGTCATGACCTAACACCATTCCACTAGCATGTAGCTGATGTATACCTTAATACAGAGAATCCGTTTTTTCCTTCTGTTGTATTGCCCTCCCCCAGAAGATGGTATAAGCCCAAATGCGATCTTCCGCAGACGACATTAGTGGCCTACGATACGATAGCCACGAGCGTCCATTACTTTGGTCGGGAGGTCCTGTTTTGGCTTGACCCCTGGCTACAGGGTGTCCCTCTCTGCCAGAAATTCCTTGCACTGTTTGCTATCTGTGTAGCTCCCTCGATGTTAGTAGCCGAGGCAGTTTGAGAAGGCCACTGGAACACCCCATTCCGGAGGACCTTCAACGATGCCGAGGCTGCGGGGCTCCTTGCTTCTATCTCTCTCAGCTGAGAGGGATAAAGTTACTTGGGGCCAGTCTCCCTTGGGAGCCTTCTCTGTTAGTTCGGCTTATCGGACCCTCTTTGAGGATTCAGAGCTACCTTGGACGTCGCACCTTTAGAAGTCCCCCCTCCCCCCTGAGCTTGCGGATCTTCGTGTGGCAACTGCTACGGGATTGCCTGCCTTCGCGGGTGGAGGTGTTGAAGAGCAATGGTCCGGGCAATGGGCGGTGTCCGCTATGTGGGGCGCTGGAGATGTGCATCCACATCATGTTCAGTTGTCCTGCCATTCAGTTTCTGTGGAACTTCATCCGAGAAGTGCTTGGGCCTACTTGGCAGGCCCAGGACCTTGGTGAGTTTTTGGAGACGGAGGTGAACCATACCGGAAGAAGGCGCCACCTCTTCTGGTGGTATTCGCGGCCATTACTTGGACGTTATGGAATATTCGGAATAGGATGGTGATTGAGCGGATCTTTGCTCGCCGGGCTTCTGACTCTGTGTTTTGTTTGCTTGCCTATTTTCAGCAGTGGTACCCTCTGTCTAGGCAGCGGGACCGGGAGAGCGTGGACGACATATTGCAGGCGCTCAGGGCGTCGGCCCGGCGCTTCATGGCACCTGCTTCTGCCTCCGCGACCTTGTAGTGGGAGCCCCATGCTCCTCTTTTTTCCTTTTTCTCTTTGTTGCCTTGGAAGTCATGTGCTATGGCCCCAGCAGACTTCATGTTTCTTTTCTTTTGACGCCTTGGCGTCGGTGACTCGCTTGTATGCCGGATAATTGTTATAAAGCTGAGCGTAAAGCCTGTTTCGAGGCAGGCTATTACTTTTAGTGCGCAATGCGATCCATAACATTGAAATTCATTCAATCCTTGGTGATGGGGATATGCCGTCCGAGGTATACCCAACAAGACGTTTCCTACTGGCCCAAGCTGCCAGCGAGTGGGTCTGTAGGACGGCGACTGGACCGGGACTTGGCAAGGACCCAGGCGACTGGAAGCTGGAGGCCCAGAAGCGTAGCTAGGCCTAGTCAGATTAGGTCAAGAATGCTCCGAATCCTTAACTAATTCGGTTGTATATCTGTAAACCCTAGCAAGGTGAGCCTATATAAAGCTTCCTAGGGTACGCATAGAGGACACATTCCATCATACACCCCAGCGACTCGCCGCCTGGCCGTCGAGCTCGCCCATTGTACTCTCCATCAATAAAATCAAGCAGGAGTAGGTATTTACCCTCTGGGGGGCCGAACCTGGGTAAACCCTTTTGTCTCCGCCCTCATCTCGCACCGCAGATGGCTGGCCGCCCTTGCCCCTCGTTCTATTACTCGCTGCAGATTGCATCATCTGTCGTGGCCATTCCCACGACAGTGGCGCCCACCGTGGGGTCAGGCCGGTGTTCTGTGGCGAGATCCAATCTGCCCATCAACGAGACGATCGCTACCGGCCGCATGATCGCGATCGGCGAGATCCTCCAGATCTTGCCGAGCAGCTACGTCCCGGCGGCTCGCCCCGTCACGCACAGCGTGATCATGCCGGTCGGCACGATCAGCCTCTTCATTGGCTTCACTGGCGTCATCGCTTCGGAGGACTCGGCTCGCATACGCGGGTCGCCGCCACGCGACCGGCTCTCCGAGAGTCAGGTCCACACCATCCACCGCCTTGCGTCCGAGTACGACTCGACCAACAGCAACGTGGCCGAAACCACCGCGGTCGCGGACGACGCGGCCCTCAATGACGATGCCAACTCGGCGACCCCGACATCGGCCGTCGGATCCATCGTCACCGTGTCATCCACGGGCTCCATCACCTAGGTGTCTAACATGGGAGACTTCGAGGACCCCTCCATCCTCGGGATTTTCGACTTCGAATCCGGGTCGGAGAGCTCCAACGACCTTCACGTCGGATTCGGCCGCAACGTCGCGACCTACATGGCGAGTGGCGCGGACGCCCCGCCAGACCCCTTCTCCACTCCGATCACGCCGACCGCGACAGCGACGGAGGTCGAGGAACTCCGCCTACGGTTGGAGGAGGCGGTCCGCAAAGAACAAGCTGAGCGCGATTTTTTTTGCCTCGAGCAGGTGACGGCGCAGGAACTCTCGTGTTACCACCAACTCCGCATCAGGTCGCGCATGAACCCCACCATTCAGGGACGCGCCATAAACTTCGACGACGAGAATGACCTGGAAAGCATGGCCAAACGTGCTGCGAGAACGCGCCGCCAGGAGGGAACTCCCGGCCACCACCAGGCACGACGGCCAACGGCGCCCCCACCACCACCCGGTCGCGCGTGTTGGAGATATGCCCTAGAGGCAATAATAAAAGCTGTTATTATTATATCTTTATGTTTATGATAAATGTTTACATTCATGCTATAATATTATTAAACCGGAAACATTAATACTTGTGTGATTTGTAAACTAAATTAGAGTCCCTAGTAAAGCCTCTTTGTAATACTGTCTTGTTGGTTAATAGATGATCGTGGTTTCCCGATCATGAACATTGAGATGTTATTAACAACGAGATCATATCATTAGGAGAATGGTATGATGGACATACTCCTATAGATACGCGTAGCATTAAGATCAAGTCATTTCAATAGTTCGTTTGTTATAAGCTTTCTGACACATAGTAACCTAATTCCTTCGACCATGAGATCATGCTAATCACCATCACCGGAAGGATGCTTTGATGACATCAAACACCACACCATAACTGGGTGGCCATAAAGGTGGCATTGAGTATTCAGAAAGTATGGGTTGAGGCACATGGATCAAGAATGGGATTTGTCCATCCATATGACAGATAGATATACTCTGGGCCCTCTCGGTGGAATGTCATCCAATTATCTTGCAAGCATGTGACTGGCTCACAAGGGATCACATATCACGGGAACGATAAAAGAGTACTTATCGGCAATGAGGTTGAACTAGGTATGCAGATATACTGACGATCAAAACCTCATATAAGTAAACTATCGTGAGACAAAGGAAAATTGGTATCGTATGTAAGTGGTTCATTCGATCTCAAAGTAATCGTAGAAATATGTGGGAACCATATGAATTTCCAGATTCCTCTATTGGTTATTGATCGAAGAAGTGTCTCGATCATGTCCGCATAATTCACGAACCGTGGAGAGACACACTTAAGGATTCGATGATGTTTAGTAGATATGGATTGTTAGTAAGGATACTAAATGTTGTTCGGAGTCTCGGATGTGATCCGGGATATCACGAGGAGATCCAGAATGGTCCGGAGAATAAGATTCATATAAGGAAAGTCCTATTTCGGAGTTTGGGAAAGTTTCCGATGTTTTCATCGGAGAGGTTCTAGAAGGGTCTAGAAGGTTCACCGGTCCGGAAGGATAATGGTCCATGAATGTGTCATGGGTAAGTGGAATGATTGGATCATATCCTAGGTCACTTGGTGTGTGCATTTGCAAGAGAGAATTAAAACTCTAAATTGAAAGTCAAACGGGAGTTTGAAAAGTCAAACTGGAACAATGGTTTCCTAGTGGGAGAAGAAACAAGTCCTTCTCTCAATCCAACTTGGGTTTGGGTTTGAATTCAAACCCACCCATCCCAAGGCTGCCCCCTCTCATAAATAGAGGGGGAGGGCTGCCCCAAAGCACACAAGCCCTAGCCCCTCTCCCCGCACACGAGCCGCCGCCGTAGCCCTGCCGCCGCGCCGCCGCCGCCGGTTCGTCGCTGAAAGAACATTTCTTAATCCCTAGTGTTTTGTGTGTTAGATAACAATATCAAGGATTATTTAACGTGTGTTGAAGTGTTGCATCTCTCTCTAAGAAAAAGGTAAAAGTATCTGCCTTTGGGGCAGATAACCCGCCCCCACAAGGGGCGGAAAATCCGCCCCTCCCTCTTCCCAAGAGTGCGGGACCCCCAGAGAGGGGGCGGAGTTTGTGGCCGGATTTTTTGGCCATGCCGGATAGTCCGCCCCTTGGGGGCGGATAGCCCGCCCCCTCGAGGATTTCCTTCAAGCCAAGGCCTGCGTCGCTCTCTGTATGGGGGGCGGAGTTTCCCTCGGACTTTCCGGTCCTTGGACTTTCTCCCAAGGGCGGATAGTCCGCCCCTGGCAGGGGCGGATAATCCGCCCCCCTGGAATTTTCTTGAAGTCAAGGCTGCGTCGCTCTCTGTATGGGGGGGGGGGGGGGGGGCGGAGTTTTCCCCGGAGTTTCCGTCCTGGGGGACGGATTTTCTCCCCAGGGCGGATAGTCCGCCCCAAAGGGGGGCGGATAATCCGCTCCCAAATTTATCCAACGGCTTGTTCTGGCAGGGGGTATTTAAGCCTGTCTTTCCCCTCTGTCCAGAACTCTTGATTGATCCGAAAAAGAAAAGACCTGACCTGCAACCTTCATCCAAGAGAACTCCACCTAGATCCACTCAAAGGCTCCGTCCATTGGGGAATCAAAGGAGGAGGACTCGATCATCATCAACTACAATAAAGCGCTTCATCTCCTCTCCATTCATTTGGAGAACCACCGATCTAGTATTTCTTGCAATACCCAGATCCTTGTTTTTGTTTATATTGATAAACCTTGTTCTTGTGGTAGCTTGTTGTCATCTCGGGAGCCCCCAATTCGGTTGTGGGTGCCCCGATAGTGTTGTAAAAGGCACCGGTTCCCGCCTCGAAGGGATCCAATAGTGGAGAAGGTGGATCAGGCCTCTCGTGGCGAGATCCATCGGAGAATAGGGTGAGGCCTATTGTGGCGTGGTGGTCTTAGAACCGCCCACCCCTCCAACGCAGATGTACTTACCTTAACAAGGAAGGAACTACGGTAAAACAAATCCCTGTGTCTCCGCGTGCTCCAATACGGTTCCTTCGCTCCTCTCTTTACGTGCTTAGTAGTTAGGTTTGCATATAGGGAAATTCTTGTAGTTGCATATATAGAGAATTTACTTTGTGTCAAGCCTAAAATTGAAAAAGTATTAAAAATTGGTTAGCACCTATTCACCCCCCTCTAGGTGCCCATACGATCCATTTCAATTGGTTTCAGAGCCCCGACTCTTATTTCGGGCTTAACCGCCTAAGAGAAGTATGGGTTCCAAGGTAGATAGGAGTGATGCTCCGGAGGTAGTCACCATGAACGATCTCAAGACGTTGTAAACAGCCTTGGTGAGTTCAATGGAGGCTAAGATGGAAGAGATTCGTCAATTGATAATGCGTCTCTCCACATCCGCAGCATCACCTCCATCTAACTCTGAGGCTACCACTCCACAATCCAAGGAAACGGGTAAAACTGTTTCCAAAGATAACGAAGTGGTTGGTGATGGCACTAGCAAGAGCTCCTCCTCGAAAAAGGATAGCGGTAAGGATGGATACAATAAGGTTTCTCATGTGTATTCCCCTGATCCACCTATCCCTCACCCACATATACATAATAGGGGTGATCCACCCAAACTTTCAGCATCTACTTTTACATAATGGCAATTTTTGATGAAATCTCATGTGTGCAGTTCCTCCATAGAGTTGTGGAAGATCATCGAAAATGGTCTTCATGTTGGAAACCCCAACAATCTTACAAGAAGAGAAGTTGTCGATAGCCAACTCAACGCTACAGCTCTACACATGATACAACTTGGTGTGGGTGACAAAGATATGCCACACATTCAGCATCTTAGTACAGCTAAGGAAGCTTGGGATGCTCTCACCGAGCTCTTCATCGGAAATGAAAGTATGAAAAGGAATAGATATGATGAGTTGAGCAACGAAGCTGAAGGATTCTATATGTTGGATGGAGAAGACCACGAAGACATGTATATGAGGCTTAAGGCAATAGCCACAAATTTCAGAAACTATGGTGCCGCTCATGTTGATGATGCATGGATCAAGCGCAAGTATGTCAGTGATCTTATGCCATTTGAGCCCACATATTTGAAAAGTCTCCAAGGTAGGCATAACTATCACCTCATGACATCCAATGAGGTAATGCAAGAAATGGCCGCTTTCAAAGTGGCTGCCAATAATGCCGAAGATGCTCGTGCTTGAGCTATGGGGATGCAAAAGGGGGTCAACGTGGCCTTGAAGACTAGTGTGATTGATCATGATGAATATGCTATAGAAGGTCTGGACTGTCCACGGACAATACTTGGCTCTTTATGCTAGAAACTTTTGGAAAGATCCAGCGAAGGCTAAAGCTGAACTGGAACGCAAGAGTGGAGCCTATGGAAGAAAAGAAAATGGTCCCAAGCTGAGAACATGTTTCAATTGTGGTGACCGGCTGCACTTTGTAGCTGAGTGTCCATATAAAAGTAGGGAAGATAATGGAGGAAGACTTATTTTCAAGGACAAGTCAAAGGCTCCACACAAGAAACAGTTTGTAAATAAGAATTCTCCCTTCAAGAAGAAACCAAAGATTGTTCTAGTGGCTCAAGAAGAATATTCATCGGGAAGTGAAGGTGAGGACGAGGACGATAGCTCTCAAGAGGTGGCTGCTATAGCCACCACATCTACATCAACATCTCTCTTCGACTCTTCGAATGAAAACATCATCAACAAGAATGCTACTTGTCTCATGGCAAGAAGCTCCGAGGTAACGACTTCTAACTCTTCTTTTTCTAAGGCTATGATTGACATGGTTGATCCTACTAGTCTTAAGGTTAAAGAAGAGATTATTTCTTTGGATTACTTCTATACTAACTTGCAAGGTGAGCACAAAGTTCGTTTTGAAGCTCTTATGGATCAGCTGGCCCAAAACGAAGCTCTTCTCGAAGAAAAGGGCAGAATTGAAAGGGAGGATGCAATGGAAATTGCATCCTTAAAAAATGCCCTTGAGGAAGAAGAAGAAGAAGCTCGGGTCTCTCTTGAAGAGAGGCTTGAGTCCATTGAAGAGTCACATGAAGAAATTGTGGCTAAACTTGTTAAGGAACGTGATAATGTAGTCACCAAAGCAAAGAAGTTAAAAAAGGAAAAGATTGACTTTGGGGCTGCTCATGATAGACTCTCTGAGGAATTGGAGAAACTTGACAATGCTCACAAGGCATTGAAAAACAATTTCTATATTCTCAATGAGTCACATGATCAGCTTCAAAGTCGATTGGCCAAATATGATCTTCCTAGCTCATCCAACTCAACGTATAGTCATAAGGAAAATGCTAGTGTGGAAAAAGAAGTGGTCAAGGACATCACTCCCAAGGATAAGGGTGTGCTTGATGAAGTTCTTGGCAAGCAAAGGTCAAATCATGGTAAAAAGGGACTTGGGTATGTCACCAAGTCCAATAAAAAGAAAAACAAGAAGAACAAGACCAAGAATGTGCAATCAAAGACAAGAACTGCTGAGAAGAATGTCACAAAAGACAAGACTAACATTATTGGTTTTGCAGGGTATCACAATCCAAATTATGAACTCTTTTGTGATGATTATGGCGATGTTTATGCTTATTATGTCGGTCCCTTTGATGAATATATTGCTTGGTCTATTTGGGTCCCAAAGACCCTTGTTACTAACATGAAAGGACCCATTGAAAAATGGGTACCTAAAACCAAGAAGTAATTCTCTTGCAGGGCTATGCTTCCGGTGGGTCGAAATGGGTGCTGGATAGTGGATGCACTAGTCATATGACCGGAAGCAAGGAGATCATCACGGAGATGCGTCCAAATCATGATAATATCACAGTCTCCTATGGTGATAAGTCTAAATCTCAGGTATTGGGTCTTGGCAAGGTTGTGGTTGCCCACGATATATCTCTCGTGGACGTCATGCTTGTTGAGACCCTCGGTTACAACCTTCTTTCTGTTCGTGCCCTTGGCAAGATGGGATTTTCTGTTTTTATCGATGATGATTTGGTGGTACTCTTGTGGAGCAAGTCTCTAAAGGCCGCTTTCTTTGGATACGTCGAAAATGACCTGTATGTGGTGGACTTTTCGGGGGAAAACCACTTCGGGTCCGATGTGTCTATTCGGAAAGGCCAACGTGGGCTGGCTATGGCATCGCCGTTTATCCCATGTTAACATGAGAACTTTGCAAAGTCTCGACAAGGGTGGCCACATCCTTGGACTAAAAGACAATGTCTCCTTTGCCAAAGATCGTGTTTGCAGGGCTTGTGTTGAAGGCAAAATGCACGACTCTCCCCACAAGAGGAAGACTATTGTGTCTGCAAAGAGGATCTTGGAATTACTTCATGTGGATTTATTTGGTCCTCCTTCTCATGCAAGTCTTGGTGGGAAGAAATATTGCTTGGTCATCGATGATTACTCAAGATATACATGGGTCTATTTCTTCAAACTAAAGAGTGAGACTCAACAAACAGTCATTGACTTTGCCAATTAAGTTCAACGTCAACACAATGTCCCTATCTTGGCAATAAGAAGTGACAACGGCTCCGAATTCAAGAACTACACTTTGAATGAGTTTCTAAGCGAAGAGGGGATTAGACATCAATATTCCGCTCCGTACACCCCTCAATAAAATGGTGTAGCTGAGAGGAAGAACCGGACTTTGATGGATATGGAAAGATCAATGTTGGATGAATTCAAGTCTCCTTACAATTTTTGGGCTGAAGCCATATCCATTGCTTGTCACTCATCAAACCGGATCTACCTCCAAAAGATTTTGGACAAGACTCCATATGAAATACTTACCGGTAACAAGCCCAACATCTCATACTTCAGGGTATTCGGGTGTAAGTGTTTCTTTCTTATTAAAGGTGTCCGCTTGTCTAAATTTGAGTCCAAGGCTTTAGAATGTATTTTTGTTGGTTACGGTGCCGAATCCCACACTTACAGAGTCTACAACAAGCTCACTGGGATTGTTGTAGAATCTTGTAGTGTGGAGTTCGATGAAAATAACGGCTCCTTTGTAGGGCAAGTTGATGTTTGTGATGCAGATGTTGAAATACCCCAAGATGCCATAAGAAGAATGGGCATGGGATTTTTCCGCCCCATTGAGGAAGCCCTTGTGGTGGATCGAGAAGGAAAATGCTCCACTCAAGTGGAGCCCTCATCTACACAAGATCAACAAGCTCCTACTGTTGGAGAAAACTCTGCACCAACACCGCAACCTGCTGAAGATCATCTGTCTCCTGGACAAGTTGGTAGTACCAGGCCGGACTATCCGCCCCCTCCAAGGGGCGGACAATCCGCCCCTGGCACTCCAACTCGTTCTAGGGGATCCGAAGGAGAAGACAACAACCAAGAAACTCCCAGGCCGGATTCTCCGGCCCCCGAGGGCGGATTATCCGGCTCTGTTTATCGAAGTCCTATCAGGGATGCTCAGGAATAAGTCACTGGTGTTTTATCTCCCAGGCTGGATAGTCCGGCCCCTCCAAGGAGCGGATTATCCGCCCCTGAAGAACAAGCTCTGCAGCAACCTCCTGGTGTTAACTCAGATCCAGATCAAGGGCAAGGCAGTGGTCAAGACAAGGATACAAATTCTGAATCAACTCCTTCTAGAAATAATAAGGACATTGAGGCTCGTCACAAGGCTCGTGCTGATCGGAACCTTGAACTAAGAGGTCACACCCTTGACAAGGTTGTTGGTGATCTACGAAGAAGGGTGTCTACTAGAAGAGAACTTGCAAGCTTCTGTGATCATCAAGCTCACATTTCCATGGTTGAACCAAAGAAAGTCTTTGATGCTCTTGAAGACCCCGATTGGGTTGTTGCAATGCATGAAGAATTAAATAACTTCGAACGCAACAAAGTTTGGAAGCTCGTAGAGAAACCCAAGGACTGCCGCAATGTTATCGGTACCAAGTGGATCTTCAAGAACAAACAAGATGAAAATGGCATTGTTGTGAGGAATAAAGCAAGACTCGTGGCTCAAGGATTTTCTCAAGTGGAAGGAATTGATTTTGGCGAGACTTATGCTCGTGTGGCTCGTCTAGAGTCCATTCGTATCCTTCTTGCCTATGCTGCCCATCATAACTTTAAATTACAGCAAATGGATGTTAAGAGTGAGTTTCTTAATGGTCCTCTCCATGAGTTAGTATACGTCAAGCATCCCCAGGGTTTTGAGGACCCCAAATTTCCGAACCATGTCTACAAACTCGATAAGGCGCTCTATGGCCTTAAACAAGCCCCACGTGCGTGGTATGAGCACCTTAAAGAGCTTTTGCTAGACCGTGGATTCGAAGTTGGGCAAATCGATCCCACTCTTTTTACTAAGAAGGTTAATGGGGAGCTTTTTGTATGCCAACTTTATGTAGATGACATTATTTTTGGCTCTACTAACCAAGCTTTTAACGATGAATTTTCAAAGCTTATGACTGACAAGTTTGAGATGTCCATGATGGGTGAGCTGAGGTTCTTTCTTGGATTTGAAATCAAACAACTTAGAGAGGGAACCTTTATTAATCAAGCTAAGTACATCCAAGACATGATCAAAAGGTTCAATATGACGGATCTCAATGGTGTGGCTACTCCAATGCAAACAAAGTGTCATCTTGAGCTCTATCCCAAGGGTAAAGACGTGGACCAAAAGGTATACCGATCCATGATCGGCTCTCTCCTTTACCTTTGCGCATCTAGGCCCGATATCGTGTTAAGTGTAGGAGTGTGTGCAAGGTACCAAGCCGCTCCTAAAGAAAGCCACTTAGTGGCGGTCAAACGAATCTTCAGATATTTGGTTCATTCCCCAAATTTTGGGTTATGGTATCCCAAGGGTTCAAGTTTCTCTCTATGTGGTTACACTGATTTAGATTGGGCTGGTGACAAAGATGATAGGAAATCAACCTCTAGTGCATGTCAATTCTTGGGCAGGTCTCTAGTGTGTTGGTCTTCAAAGAAACAGAATTGTATTTCACTCTCAACCGTCGAAGCTGAATATGTTGCTGTTGCAAGTGCGTGTACACAATTGTTATGGATGAGGCAAACTTTAAAGGAATATGGTGTCAATTGTGACAAAGTGACTCTATTATGTGATAATGAAAGTGCTATCAAGATTGCTTACAATCCCGTGCAGCATACAAGAACAAAACATATAGAGATTCACAACCACTTCATTCGGGATCATGTTGCTCATGGTGATATTGCCCTATCCTTTGTGAGCACGAAGAACCAACTTGCTGATATTTTCACGAAGCCCCTTGACGAAGCATGAAGGGAATATGCCCTGAGAGGCAATAATAAAGTGTTTATTATGTGTATTCCAAGTATATGATAGATGTTTATTTTGCATGCTATAATTGTATTAATACGGAAACGTTAATACATGTGTGTTTAATAAACAAACAGAAAGTTCCTAGTTATGCCTCTCTCATAAACTAGCTCGTTGATTAACAAGATGATCAAGGTTTCCTGATCATGGACATTGGATGTTGTTAATAACGGGATCACAACATTAGTGTAATGATGTGATGAACATTCATCCGAAGTATAGCATTACGATCAAAGTCATTGAGTTTATATTGCTATAACAACTTACGAAGTGATCATAGTCCTTAGACCATGAGATCATGTCAATCACTAACACCGGAAGAGTTTCTTGATAACATCAAACGTCACACCGTAACAGGGTGATTATAAAGATGGATTCAGAACTAATAAAGTGTTATGTTGAGGCTCATGGATCAAGAGTGGAATTTGTTCATCCCGATGACGGATAGATATACTCTGGGCCCTCTCGGTGATATCACATTGATTAGCTTGCAAGCAAGTGATTTGATCACTAGAATGTTATATCACGGGAACGAGAAAAGAGTGCATGTCGGTAACGAGATCAAACTAGGTATGGAGATACCGATGATCGAATCTCGGACATGTAATATATAGTGAAACAAAGGGATTAAGATACTAGCGTAAAAGGTTCCGACGATCACAAGAAATTCATCGTTGAATGTGTGGGAGTCAGTATGGGTCTCCAGATCCCGCTTCTGATTATTGATCCGAGAGGGGTCTCGATCATGTCCGCATTATTCACGAACCGTAGGGTGACACACTTAAGAGACACCGACATCCAATTGGAGCAAAAGTTTCATGCCGAAAAGAAAAGGAAAGCGCAGGAATTTATTTCACTAGACACCGAAACTGTTTCGGTTGAAATTGCTGAAACTGGTTCTGCATGTGAAATGGAATACTAGCAAGGGGTTTTATGTGAATGTTTGTTAATTAAAGTAATTAACAAAATTCTGAATAAATAAATAAAAGAGTTTTATTTAAATGAGAGCTTGCATTAAATTTGGTGGAAATTTAATGCATGTGAGTGGATTTTTGAGTGGAGGCTTTTTAATGGGAGTGGAGGCTTTTCATTTTGAGTGGGAGATCCACCCACATGAATGTGGAAGAGGTGGGGGCAGCCCCATGGCTGGGCGCCATGCCCCTTGGGTGCCCCCCTCTCCCCTATAAAAGGCCCCCCTCTCCTCCTCTCACACCACACCTCCTCGTGAAGGATCTCTCTCCCCCTCTAGAATTTATCCCCCATGGTCTCGGACTAGCGAGATACATGTTCCCGGTGGCTATTCGGCAAGAAAGAGTTGTGCTTCCGCTGCATCGCTGGAGCGAGGAGGCGGAGGTTGCTCGGTGCCTCGAACGTGTGTGCGAGCACGGATGTGCTGCTGATTTGCGGCGCTAGGACTTCCTCTCGATCTTGAGATCGGCAAGAGATCGTCTACATCAACCACGAGTTGAACTCGTTAAGCTTTGTCGGTCTTCAAGGGTATGTTCTCTACGGATATACATCCGCCCGTTGTTTGTATCTAGTAGATGGATCTTGGTATATAGTTCACATCGTAGGAAAATTTTTGTTTTCTATGCTGCGAACCCTACAGTGGTATCAGAGCCGGATCTATGCGTAGATACTTTACACGGGTAGTACACATATGAGTATGTGGGCGATGATGATCATGTTGTTGCTCCTTTGTTGTAATTTTGGATATTGGTGGCATAGTGGGATGAAGCGGCCCGGACAAACTTTACATGTCCTCGCACATGAGACCTGTTCCACGCTTGACATGCAACTAGTTTGCATAAGTGGCTAGCGGGTGTCTGTCTCTCCTACTATAGTCAATATCTATTTTGCAAGCGAGTTGTCAACAATTTGATTATCCTCGTTGTGGTTCATGTTCGTAGGTAAGAACGATTCTATCTCGAAAGCCCTAAGCCACGTAAAACTTGCAATGGATAAATTAGAGGCGTCTAGTTTAGATTGTTGCTGGGCTAGTGTTATGATATGGTAGTGTTGTAAGTAGAAGTATGAGATGATACTCTTACAACACACATAGCGTGTAAAATCCATAGACCTTGGATTTACACATATAGGTATGATAGTGATCATACCACGATGCACATGATAGAGATCATCTGCGGGAACCATATAATTTCACTAATAAACATATGATGTTTGATTACATCTTATATTGCTTGTTTAGCGCTTTGTTAAGCATAATAAGATGATCCCTCATTTAAATATCAAGATAAGAATGTGTTCTTCCTTTAGTATGCACCGATTATGTTTTCGTCGCTCCAAGACATCACGTGATGATCGGGTGTTCTTGGATCCACGACCATATTTCGGGTGTAAAACAGTTACACACGCAAATACTAAGGTTCTAACTTGGCGAGCCTAGCATGTACAGACATGGCCTCGGAACACAGACCGAAAGGTTAAGCATGAGTCATATAGTTGATATGATGCCCATTTGATGCTCGCCTTTGAAGCTATACCGACTCACGTGATGATCGGACTTGGTGTAGTGGATTTGGTTCATGTAATCACCAAAAGGACACGAGGGATGTCGCTTTTGAGTGGGAGTTCATTCGTAATATAGATTAGTTGAACTCGATCTATCATACACTTAGTCTAAACTTTACAAATTCTGTTGTAGATGGCACCACCTGCTTTTAATTTCAATGCGTTCATGGAGAAAGAGAAACTAGCAACGAACGGTAGCAACTTTACTGAATGGGCCATGAATTTGAGGATTCTCCTCTCTGCTGCACAAAAGCAATATGTGCTAGAAGCGCCGTTAGGCCCCCCACCTTTTGATGATGCCCCTGACGAGGAGAAGAATGTCTATCAGACTCGTCAGGAGGACCACAACTTAGTTCATTGCGGCATATTGTATGGGCTAGAGCCGGAACTTCGAAAGCGTTTCGAAAACGGCAATGCATTTGATACAATGGGTGAGTTGAAAATGATTTTCGACACACATGCTGCTGTAGAGAGCTACGATGCTTCAGAAAAGTTCTTTAGCTGCATGATGGAAGAGCACAACTCCGTTAGTGAGCATGTACTCAAGATGTCGGGTTACGCCGATAAGCTTGTGTCCTTGGGAATATCGATTCCCATTGACTTAGGCATCCATCGTGTTCTGCAGTCTCTGCCACCTAGCTATAAGAGCTTTGTGATGAACTATAATATGCAAGGCATGAAGAAGTCTCTCCCCGAGCTTCTGTCAATGCTTAAAACTGCAGAAGTGGAGATCAAAAAGGAACATCAAGTGTTGATGATCAATAGGAACACTGGTTTCAAGAAAGACAAGAAGGGAAAACGGAAGGGAAGTAAGGGCGGCAAGCCGGTTGCCGCGCCTGAAAAGAAACCCCGAGTTGGACCTAAGTCTGATTCCGAGTGCTACTATTGTAAGGGGACTGGCCACTGGAAGCGCAACTGCCCCAAGTATCTGGCAGACAAGAAGGCCGGCAAGGCAAACAAAGGTATATATGATATACATGTTATTGATGTGTACTTGACTAGTGCTCGCAGTAGCACCTAGGTATTTGATACCGGTTCAGTTGCTAATATTTGTAACTCGAATTAGGGGCTGCGGAACAAGCGACCGCTAGCAAGGGGTGAGGTCAAGATGCGTGTCGGCAATGGATCAAGTGTTGATGTGATCGCCGTCGGAACGCTGCCTCTCCACTTACCGTCGGGATTAGTTATAAACTTGAATAAATGTTATCTGGTGCCTGCACTGAGCATGAACATTGTATCTGGATCATGTTTGATGCGAAGTGGTTATTCATTTAAATCCGAGAACAATGGTTGTTCCATTTATATGAATGAAATCTTTTATGGTCATGCACCGATGATGAATGGTTTATTTCTATTAGACCTCGATGATAATGTTACACATATTCATAATGTTGATGCTAAAAGGATTAAACTTAATGATGATATATCCGCATATATGTGGCACTGCCGTCTAGGTCATATTGGCGTTAAACGCATGAAGAAGCTCCATTCGGATGGACTTTTGGAATCACTTGATTATGAATCATTTGATACATGTGAGCCATGCCTTATGGGCAAGATGACTAGAACGCCGTTTTCCGGTTCAATGGAACGGGCGACAGATTTATTGGAAATCATACATTCTGATGTATGTGGTCCAATGAGTGTGTCGGCGCGAGGTGGATATCGTTATTTTGTTACTTTCACGGATGATTTGAGTAGATACGGTTATATCTACTTGATGAAACACAAGTCTGAAACCTTTGAAAAGTTCAAGGAATTTCAGAATGAAGTGGAAAATCATCGTAATAGAAAGATCAAATTTCTACGGTCCGACCGTGGAGGTGAGTATCTAAGTTACGAGTTTAGCACTCACATGAAAGAGTGTGGAATTGTTTCACAACTCACACCTGCCGGAACACCACAGCGAAATGGTGTGTCGGAACGTCGTAATCGTACTTTATTAGATATGGTTCGATCTATGATGTCTCTGACAGACTTGCCGTTGTCATTTTGGGGTTATGCACTAGAAACTGCTGCATTCACTTTAAATCGGGCACCATCTAAATCCGTTGAAAAGACACCATATGAATTGTGGTTTGGAAACAAACCTAAGCTGTCATTTCTTAAAGTTTGGGGATGCGATGTTTATGTGAAGAAACTTCAACCGGATAAACTCGAACCCAAAGCGGAAAAATGCGTCTTCATAGGATACCCTAAAGAAACTATTGGGTATTCCTTCTATCACAGATCCGAGGGCAAGGTTTTTGTTGCCAAGAATGGATCCTTTCTAGAGAAAGAGTTTCTCGCGAAAGGTGTGAGTAGTCGGAAGGTAGAACTCGAAGAGGTTGTGGAACCTTCTCTTCAAAGTATGGCGAGTAGCGCAGCGCCGGAAGTTGTTCCGGAGTTGGCTTCACCTGTTGAAGAGGGAACTAATGATAATGATCATGAAACTCCGAAAGAGAGTACTACCGAACCTCGCAGGTCAAACAGGACGCGTGCAACTCCCGAGCTGTACGGAAATCCTGTCATGAACTTCATGGTTGATGAAAATGATGACCCTGTGACGTATGAAGAAGCGATGATGAGCCCAGATTCCAACAAATGGTTAGAAGCCATGAAATCCGAGATGGAATCCATGTATGAAAATCAAGTTTGGAACTTGGTGGAATTACCTCACGACCGAAAGGCCGTGGAGAACAAATGGATTTTCAAAAGGAAAACTGATGCTGATGGTAATGTGACCATCTATAAAGCTCGACTTGTCGCAAAGGGGTTTCGACAAATTCAAAGAGTTGACTACGATGAGACTTTCTCTCCCGTAGCGATGCTAAAGTCAGTTAGGATTATGTTAGCAATTGCTGCATATTTCGATTATGAAATATGGCATATGGATGTCAAAACCGCGTTTCTCAATGGGAATATTGAAGAAGAGTTGTATATGATACAACCAAAGGGTTTTGTCGATCCTAAGGATGCTAACAAGGTGTGCAAGCTTCAGCGATCCATCTATGGATTGAAGCAAGCATCACGAAGTTGGAATCTCCGCTTTGATGAGGTGATCAAAGAGTTTGGATTTGTCCAAACTTATGGAGAAGCTTGTATTTACAAGAAAGTGAGTGGGAGCAATGTGGCATTTCTGATATTATATGTGGATGACATATTATTGATCGGAAATGATAAAGAACTTTTAAACAATGTTAAAAGTTATCTAAACAGCAAATTTTCAATGAAGGACCTAGGTGAAGCGTCATACATATTAGGCATAAAGATCTATAGAGATAGATCTAGGCGCCTAATAGGGCTATCGCAAAGTACATACCTTGATAAGATTTTAAAGAAGTTTAAAATGGACGGAAGTAAGAAGGGGTTCTTACCTATGTTGCAAGGCAAGACATTGAGTAAGACTCAAAGTCCGGCTTCGGCGGAAGAAAGAGAGATAATGGACAAAGTCCCCTATGCTTCAGCCATAGGCTCTATAATGTACGCCATGCTATGTACAAGACCGGATGTGGCACATGCTATTAGTTTGACTAGTAGGTACCAATCGGATCCAGGTTCGGAACACTGGATAGCGGTCAAGAATATCCTTAAGTACTTACGAAGAACTAAGGATATGTTTCTTGTATACGGAGGTGAAGAAGAGATCGTCGCTAAGTGTTATGTCGATGCTAGCTTTGACACCGATCCGGATGACTCTAAGTCTCAATCCGGATACGTATTTCTCATGAATGGCGGAGCGGTTAGTTGGAGGAGTTCCAAACAACCTGTGGTAGCGGGATCAACAACGGAGGCCGAATATGTTGCTGCTTCGGAAGCGGCTCAGGAAGCAGTTTGGATGAAGGAGTTCATATCCGAACTAGGAGTTGTGGCAAACGCGTTGGACCCAATGGTGATCTATTGTGACAACAATGGTGCCATTGCCAATGCCAAAGAGCCAAGGTCTCACAAGCATTCCAAGCATATTAAGCGCCGGTTTCACTCCATCCGCGAGCATGTCAAGGATGGAGATATAAAGATTTGTAAAGTACATACGGATCTCAATGTAGCAGATCCGTTGACTAAAACTCTCCCTAGAGCAAAACATGATCAACACCAGAACTCAATGGGTGTTAGATTTATCACTATGTAACTAGATTATTGTCTCTAGTGCAAGTGGGAGACTGAAGGGAATATGCCCTGAGAGGCAATAATAAAGTGTTTATTATGTGTATTCCAAGTATATGATAGATGTTTATTTTGCATGCTATAATTGTATTAATACGGAAACGTTAATACATGTGTGTTTAATAAACAAACAGAAAGTTCCTAGTTATGCCTCTCTCATAAACTAGCTCGTTGATTAACAAGATGATCAAGGTTTCCTGATCATGGACATTGGATGTTGTTAATAACGGGATCACAACATTAGTGTAATGATGTGATGAACATTCATCCGAAGTATAGCATTACGATCAAAGTCATTGAGTTTATATTGCTATAACAACTTACGAAGTGATCATAGTCCTTAGACCATGAGATCATGTCAATCACTAACACCGGAAGAGTTTCTTGATAACATCAAACGTCACACCGTAACAGGGTGATTATAAAGATGGATTCAGAACTAATAAAGTGTTATGTTGAGGCTCATGGATCAAGAGTGGAATTTGTTCATCCCGATGACGGATAGATATACTCTGGGCCCTCTCGGTGATATCACATTGATTAGCTTGCAAGCAAGTGATTTGATCACTAGAATGTTATATCACGGGAACGAGAAAAGAGTGCATGTCGGTAACGAGATCAAACTAGGTATGGAGATACCGATGATCGAATCTCGGACATGTAATATATAGTGAAACAAAGGGATTAAGATACTAGCGTAAAAGGTTCCGACGATCACAAGAAAGTCATCGTTGAATGTGTGGGAGTCAGTATGGGTCTCCAGATCCCGCTTCTGATTATTGATCCGAGAGGGGTCTCGATCATGTCCGCATTATTCACGAACCGTAGGGTGACACACTTAAGAGACACCGACATCCAATTGGAGCAAAAGTTTCATGCCGAAAAGAAAAGGAAAGCGCAGGAATTTATTTCACTAGACACCGAAACTGTTTCGGTTGAAATTGCTGAAACTGGTTCTGCATGTGAAATGGAATACTAGCAAGGGGTTTTATGTGAATGTTTGTTAATTAAAGTAATTAACAAAATTCTGAATAAATAAATAAAAGAGTTTTATTTAAATGAGAGCTTGCATTAAATTTGGTGGAAATTTAATGCATGTGAGTGGATTTTTGAGTGGAGGCTTTTTAATGGGAGTGGAGGCTTTTCATTTTGAGTGGGAGCTCCACCCACATGAATGTGGAAGAGGTGGGGGCAGCCCCATGGCTGGGCGCCATGCCCCTTGGGTGCCCCCCTCTCCCCTATAAAAGGCCCCCCTCTCCTCCTCTCACACCACACCTCCTCGTGAAGGATCTCTCTCCCCCTCTAGAATTTATCCCCCATGGTCTCGGACTAGCGAGATACATGTTCCCGGTGGCTATTCGGCAAGAAAGAGTTGTGCTTCCGCTGCATCGCTGGAGCGAGGAGGCGGAGGTTGCTCGGTGCCTCGAACGTGTGTGCGAGCACGGATGCGCTGCTGATTTGCGGCGCTAGGACTTCCTCTCGATCTTGAGATCGGCAAGAGATCGTCTACATCAACCACGAGTTGAACTCGTTAAGCTTTGTCGGTCTTCAAGGGTATGTTCTCTACGGATATACATCCGCCCGTTGTTTGTATCTAGTAGATGGATCTTGGTATATAGTTCACATCGTAGGAAATTTTTTGTTTTCTATGCTGCGAACCCTATAAAGCAAGATTTTGTTATTTGAGGAATGAGCTAAATATCATAGATTCAAGGACCTTGGCTTGACTATCCTTGCACACTCACTTGCTATTTTTCATGTATTTGGTTTAGATGCGGGCATAGACATAGGGGGAGTGTGGTCCTAATTGATTGGGCCAATCCTCCCCCATAATGCCGAAAGCAAGTAAAATCATTTCCCTTAATATCATTTTGTGATATGAGGGTCATCGATGAGCATTGGTTTTGAACTCAAGATACATCTTCGCAGTGTCATGCCATGCGATCCAACATGGTGGCTTCGGCCACCGCCCTCTTCCTAGAGAAGAGTTGGTTTCTAATGTTTCTCTTTGGATTTTCTTGCTCATCTTTTGTTCTTATGGAAAACACACTCAATTTTGGCTTTTGTTTGATTTGATTCTTGCAAATTTGGGTGTGTAGTACCATCTCAGTTTGTTGATCTAGGCCCAAGTCTTTCTTTCCCTCCTTGAACCATCTATTCTTGCACACAAGTCCTGTATACACCATCGAGGGGTTTTGCTAGGTTGCTCCGGCCTGAATCTGTCCTGTACAGAATTTTCAGAGGGGGCGGACTATCCGCCCTAAGTGGGGGCGGATAATCCGCCCCAGGTGAAATCCGTCTGTTATAGGCAGGGTCGGGGAGGGCAGGCTCAAATAGAGCAGCCCGTCCTCCCCCAACCCTCCCTCAGCCCCCAGCCGCCGCCGGAACTTCCGCCCCTCCCCGAAGTCGATTTGACCACCGGATTCTCTGCCCCCCGGATCTTCTTCTTCACGCCTCCGGGTACCTTCTCCTCTGAGCTCTTCCTCCAATGAGTGAGGGTAACTCCCTCATCCATCTCTTTTGCTTGAGATTCATTGTTGTGGTGGAAATATCGTGGTAGATGTTACTTGGTGTCTTCCCGTGCATGTTAGAATCCGTAGAAATACATCCCTTGTGCCCGATCTGTGTTGCCATGGTGAATCTGGGCCAAACCAGAAAAATTTCGACAGGGGCGGATTAGCCGCCCCATGGCCGGAAAGTCTGGCCTGGAGACAACGTGTCTGGTATGGTTTGGTTCCGATTTTCTTCCATGCACTCTTCTGGCTCATGGACTGTTTTCTTACTCGTTCTAGCATGTCTCCTGGACTTGTGTGTGCGCTTATCCCCATGCTACCTCTCCCTGCTTTTCACAGGTGGTTCTCGTCCTCTTAAGACTTACAAGCGTCGTCCTCGTGCCCGTTATCTCAGGCCCACTGCAGAGGGCACATTTGTTGATGAAACTGAGGTTCGCAGGTTAGCCAGAGAAGCTGAACGAATGGCAGAGGCAGCAAGGAAAGCCAAGCGGGTTGCATCTCGCAAGGGCAAGGGTAAAGGCAAGGAGGCTCGGCCTAACTACAAGGCCATGGACAACACTGATTACTCTTCCATGCGCCAGACAGATCATTATGCAGATGTTGACAGTGATGGTGAGCCAGAGGATTCTATGTTTTGGTGCTCTCATTTTCGGTATATCCATGATGATGTCTATGTTCCTCTCAAATTTCGCCCCATGCACCCTCTGAATATGACTGAGGCTCAATCAAAGGCTCGCCTTCGTGAAGCTTTGGATGTGACAAACAAGATGGGGCTTCATCCCCTTATGACTCTGCAGTGCCACTATGATTCCAAGATTGTGAAGCAGTTTTTCTCCACTCTGGTTATCTGTGGTGATGAGCTTCGTACTATGAAGTGGATGACGGGAACATCAATGATTCAGTCTGATTTCCGCACCTTTGGTCAGGTTCTTGGCTATGATTTTCACGGGCTGGACACCCCCTCAACCGCATTATCTCTCCGCTCAGGCCATCCAAGGATACTACACTAGCTCCATGTTTATCGCCAAATGACGTTGCCGGTACCTTCGCTGGTCTTTCACCACTGTATGCCAACCTTGTTGGGATGTTTCGGGACAACATTACTCCCAGTGGAGGCAACAATGACGGGATCCGCGGTCACTTGGTTCCTCTTCTTGCCTTTGCTCATGAGTGTGCCACCAATGCTGGCTCATCTACATGATACAAGTTGGATGTGATGGATTTCATTTATCATGAGATGACCGATGCGATGCTCAACAGGATTTCCATCCCATATGCTCATTTTATCATGATGCTCATCAAGCATATGCTGCCTCATGAGGATTTTGGCACTGATTTGGATGGTTTGCACAAGTCAAATAAAATCTACAACAAAGCTCAGAAGACCTCTCACCCCTCCACTGCCCCTGAGTCCTTTATGCGCGATGCACGGGCTAGTGGTCGCCGTTCTGCCGTGTCCCAATGGCACGCGAGGTTAAACAAATCACTTGGTTCCAGCGACACATTCTTTGCATGGGTGTTGACACTCACAAGGGACAGTATGAGGCGTGCCGCAGGGACCATGCGAGGGATCACACTCAGCAGCTCATTCTGCACCATGTTTCTGGTGCCACTGGCCATCCACCTCCTCCCATTGATCCAGAACCGTATGCTCAGTGGAACACTTCAGGGATCAGCTATGGTGAGCTTGAGAGTTACCTGTTTGCTCCACCCCCGAGGGCACCCACTCCTCCAGCTGATGACGATGATGATGAGTATGACGAAGAGGAAGGGGACGTGGACGACTACGACGAGGACGAGGAGGCGTGATCTTCTCGGGCGTTAGCATCGCTCTTCTTCCTTTTTGGCGTTTCGATGCCAAAGGGGGATGAGTAGTTGTATTAGGTCTCGTGGATTTGCAAGGGTCAAGCGCAAGCAACTGTCTTTCCGTTGTTCATGGGATTATCTAATGTATGCATCAATATTGTTGGGATGTGCTTGGTGGCTATCAAGCTAATTATTTTCTTTGGCTATAATCACATCCGGTGGTATGACCTTGTTTCCCAACCCACCTTGTTTCAACTATCTTTGCTATCAAAGGTGTGTTCTCTCTAGTGTGTGTATTTGTATTCAAATGCAAATTTTAATATGCACACATCTAGGGGGAGCGTCTTTCATTTTTAAGGTGGCGTTAGCCGGTTTCATTGCAAATCCTAGTATTGTCATCTAACACCAAAAAGGGGGAGATTGAAAGAACATTTCTTAATCCCTAGTGTTTTGTGTGTTAGATAACAATATAAGGGATTATTTAACGTGTGTTGAGGTGTTGCAGCTCTCTCTGAGAAAAAGGGAAAAGTATCTGCCTTTGGGGGCGGATAATCCGCCCCCACCAGGGGCGGATAATCCGCCCCTCCCTCTTCCCAAGAGTGCGCGACCCCCAGAGGTGTGGCGGAGTTTGTGGCCGGATTTTCCGGCCATGCCGGATAGTCCGCCCCTTGGGGGCAGACAGCCCGCCCCCTCGAGGATTTCCTTCAAGCCAAGGGCCGCGTCTCTCTCTGTATGGGGGGTGGAGTTTCCCTCGGACTTTCCGGTCCTTGGGCGGACTTTCTCCCAAGGGCGGATAGTCCGCCCCTGGCAGGGGCGGATAATCCCCCCCTAGAATTTTCTTCAAGTCAAGGCTGCTTTGCTCTCTATATGGGGGGTGGAGTTTTCCCCGGAGTTTCCGTCCTGGGGGCGGATTTTCTCCCCAGGGCGGATAGTCCACCCCAAATGGGGGCGGATAATCCGCCCCCAAATTTCTCCAACGGATTATTCTGGGCAGGGGGTATTTAAGCCTGTCTTTCCCCTTTTTCCAGAACTCTTGATTGATCCGAAAAAGAAAAGACTTGACCTGCAACCTTCATCCAAGAGAATTCCACCTAGATCCACTCAAAGGCTCCGTCCATTGGGGAATCAAAGGAGGAGGACTCGATCATCATCAACTACAATCAAGCGCTTCATCTCCTCTCCATTCATTTGGAGAACCACCGATCTAGTATTTCTTGCAAATACCTAGATCCTTGTTTTTGTTTATATTGATAAACCTTGTTCTTGTGGCAGCTTGTTGTCATTGTTGGAATTATGCCCTAGAGGCAATAATAAAGATGTTATTATTATAATTCTTGTTCATGATAAAGTTTATATTCCATGCTAGAATTGTATTAAGCGGAAACTTTAATACTTGTGTGGTTTGTGAACAACACCGTGTCCCTAGTACGCCTCTATGGACTAGCTCATTGATTAGTGATGGTTAAGGTTTCCTAACCATATACATGAGTTGTCGAATGATATGATGGACAAACCCAAATTAAGAAGAGCAATTAGATCGTGTCAACGTGTTCATCCTTGCGAAGCTTTTCTTATGTCAAATATTGTATTCCTTAGACCATGAGATAATGCAACTCCCTGGTATCGGAAGAAAGCTTTGAGGTCATCAAACGTCATCCTATGAGAGGGTGATCATAAAGGTGTCTCTCAGGTGATCGGAAAGTACCTGTTGGGTTGTATGTATCGAGATGGGATTTGTCCCTCCCAAGTCGGAGAGATATACTTCGGGCCCACTCGGTAATCGATATCAACACCGCTTGCAAGCACGTGGTTAAGGAGTTAATCACAAAGTGATATTGGATTAAGGAACGAGTAAAGTACTTGCTGTGAATGAGATTAAACTAGGTATGCCGGTACCGACGATCGAATCTCGGGCAAGTAAAATATCGCGAGACGAAGGGAATATATATATGGGATTGATTGAATCCTGGCATCGTGGTTCATCCGATATGATCATCGATGAATGTGTGGGAGTCAATATGGGTTTCCAGACACCGCTGTTGATTATTGATAGAAGATCATGTATGCATATTCTCGAACCCGAAGGGTCACACACTTAACGTGTCTCGACGCTAGGATAGATTGGATAATTGGTTTATGAGTTTTTGTTCAGTGTCTCGGATGAGATCCAGGACGTCACGAGAGGTTCCGGAATGGTCCGGAGAATAAGATTCATATAAGGCAAAGCAGATTTTGGAGTTCGGAATTGTTTCAGATTGTTCGGTATTGTACCGGAAGCTTCTAGAACCTTCCGGAGTGGGACCAACGTGGCCCCACTTGTCGGGCGGGGGCGTGGGCCTACGAGGGGGTGCCCTGGCCGCATTGGGCCAGGGGCACAAGGACCCATAGGCCCAGCCATCCAAGCCCTAGGGGAAACCCTAGGGGAGCTTCTAGAAGGGGGGGGACTTGCCCCCCACTCCTCCCTCCTTGGCCGCCGGCCCTAGGGCTTGGGGGAGGGGCAAGGGCCAGACGCCCACCCCTCTATATAAAGAGGGCTGGGGGCGCACCCTCCCCAACACCTCCTCCTCAAGCCCTAGCCGCCCTGCTGCCCTCCTCTCTCTCTCCCTCCCGACTGCGCGTAGGCGAAGCCCTGCCGCAGAAACTCTCCACCGCTTGCACCACGCCGTCGTGTTGTAGATCCAACCTATCTCTCCACCCCACTTGCTGGACCGAGGAAGGAGGAGACGTCGAGGTGCCGTACATGTGCATCTCTCGGAGGCATCGCCACTTGCGGTGTTGGATCGGATCAGATCAAATCGCAAGGAGGAGAAGCGAGTACGACTACATTAACCATGTTCCGTTGAACGTTCCGCTGTGCGAATCTTCAAGGGTATGAAGATCTCACCTATCCCCCTTTGTTGTTTGCATCTCCTAGATTAGATCTTGGCTTTTCCCGTTCACATCCGTAGAAAATTTTGATTTACTATGCTGCGAAACCCATCAGTGGTATCAGAGCTAGATCTATGCGTAGATGTGTTTCACGAGTAGAACGTAACATGCTTGTTGCGGGCGTTGATGTTTTCTGTTGCAAGCCTCTTGTTTGTGTACTTCTAATGATGCGGGATAGTGAGATCGAAGCGCTCCAGGCCAACTTTATGCGACCTCGTTCGCGAGACCGGCTCCGCACTTGACGTGTGGCTTGTTCCACACATGCGGCTGGTGGATGCCAGTTTCTCTCACTATAGTTGTCATGGGCTTTACACCGGATGTTGGCAACCATAATATCACCGTTGTGGCTTTCCGTAGGTAAGAATCGTTCTTAGCTTGTTACTCCCATAAGCCACGTAAAACATGCAACAACAAAGTAGAGGCGTCTAATTTGTTTTTGCAGGGAGTGTTTCTATGATATGGTATGGCCCAAGATGTGATGTGTATGTTGTATGCAATGATCATGTTTTTTAATGTTTCACGACTTGCATGTCGATGAGTACACAACCGGCAGGAGCCATATTGTTGTCTTTATAATTGTGTATGACTTGTGTGTCAACTTCTTATACGCCATGTAATAGCTTTACTTTATCGCTAAGTAGTTAGCAATAGTTGTAGTTGCTATTCGTGGTGGAGGCAATCATGGTGGAGTGATGGAGATCATGCCGGCACGCACAAAATGGAGATCATTGCGCGGAGATTGGCTATACCATGTCACATAAAGTTATATGCATGTGATGTTTATCCTTTTATGTATCTTATTATGCTTAGATCGCGACGATAACATTATAAGATGATTCATCACTTAAAGATCAAGATAAAACTGTGTTCTCCCCATGTATGCACTGTTGCGAAAGTTCGTCGTGTTCAAGCATCACGTGATGATCGGGTGCTATAAACTCTACGTTCACATATAACGGATGCAAGCTAGTTTTGCACACGCGGAAATACTTGGGTTTGACTTGACGAGCCTAGCATGTACAGACATGGCCTCGGAACACACGAACCGAAAGGTTAAGCATGCGTCATATGAATGATATGATCGACACTTCGTTGTCCACCATTGAAACCACATCTCTTCTCGTGAAGATCGGATTAGGTGTGGTGAATTTGGATCGTGTTCACTAAACAACTTGAGGGATGTTGAATTTAGTGGGAGTTCATCTAGTAATATGATTAAGTTGAACTAGTTATCATGAACATAGTCTAAATTGTACTTGCAAATTTCGTAGATCAAATAGCTAAGTCCAACTTCAACTTCAACGTTTTTGCTGAGAAAGAAAAGCTTAAGAACAATGGCTCTAACTTCACCAACTGGTTCTGCAATCTGAGAATCATTCTCTCTGGCGGACAAAAGGACTATGTCCTTGAGAAAGCGCTAGGTGATGCCCCTGCTGTAGATGCGTCGGCTGATGAGAAAGCTATTTATCAGTCGCGCAAAGATGATTATGGTGTGATTAAGAGCACCATGTTGTTTGCTATGGAATCGGACCTTCGAAATCGTTTTGAGGATTTCCCCGGGCCCTTTGAGATTCTTGAGGAACTGAAAACTATGTTTCAGACTCAGGCCCGTTCTGAGAGATATGAGATCTCTGAGAAATTCTTTAACTGCAAGATGGAGGAAGGGAGTTCCGTTAGTGAGCACGCCATAAAGATGTCGGGCTACACTCAACGCCTTGAGAAACTGGACTGCAAGATTCCAGAGGAGCTCAAGATTGACAGGGTTCTGCAATCACTCCCTCGTAGATACAAACGTTTTGTAGTTACTCATAATCAGATTGGTTCCACTGATACGATCACGAGCTCTTCGCTAAGCTGAAAGCTGCGGAGGTGGACATCAAGAAGGATAATCATGTGTTGATGGTCAACAAGCCCCCCAGCTTTAAGAAAGGTAAGGGTGCAAAGAAGCCCTTCAAGAAAGGCGGCGGCAAGCGCGTTGCCCCTGCTGAGAAGAAGCTCAAGTCTGGACCTAAGCCGAACACTGAGTGCTTCTATTACAAGGACAAGGGTCACTGGAAGCGCAACTGTCCGAAGTACTTAGCGGACAAGAAGGCTGGCACCATCAAAGGTATATTTGATATACATGTTATTGATGTTTTACTTACTAGCCCTCGTTGTAGTGCCTGGGTATTTGATACTGGTTCAGTTGCTAATATTTGTAACTCGAAACAGGAGCTATGGAATAGACGAAGGCTAGCAAGGGATGAGGTGACGATGCGCGTTGGCAACGGATCAAGAGTTGATGTGATGGCCATCGGCACGCTCTCCTTAGTTTTACCTTCGGGATTAGTTTTAAACCTCAATAAATTTTATTATGTGCCTGCGTTGAGCATGAACATCATATCTAGATTGTGTTTATTGCAAGACGGTTATTCATTTAAGTCTGAGAATAATGGTTGTTCTATTTATATGAGTAACATCTTTTATGGTCATGCACCTGCTGTGAATGGTTTATTTCTTCTGAATCTCGAAAGGGATGAAACACACATCCATAACATTGAGGCTAAGAGATGCAAATTAGATAGTGATAATTCTAGTTATTTTTGGCACTGTCGTCTAGGTCATATTGGTGTAAAACGCATGAAGAAACTCCATTCCGATGGACTTTTGGAGTCTCTTGATTTTGAATCATTTGACACGTGCGAACCGTGCCTCATGGGAAAGATGATCAAAACCCCCTTCTCCGGAATGATGGAGCGAGCAACGGACTTGTTGGAAATCATACATACCAACGTATGCAGACCGATGAGTGTTTCGACGCGCGGTGGATATCGCTATTTTCTCACTTTTACTGATGACTTAAGTAGATATGGGTATATCTATTTAATGAAACATAAATCTGAAACATTTGAAAAGTTCATCGTAACAGAAAAATTAAGTTTCTACGATCCGATCGTGGAGGTGAATATTTGAGTTATGATTTTCTCACGCATCTTAAAGCAAGCGGAATCGTTTCGCAACTCACGTCACCCGGAACACCACAGCGCAATGGTGTGTCTGAACGCTGGAATCGAACTCTATTAGATATGGTGCGATCAATGATGTCTCTTACAGATTTGCCGTTATCATTTTGGGGTTATGCATTAGAAACCGCTGCATTCACTTTAAATAGGGCACCATCTAAATCCGTTGAGACGACACCGTATGAACTATGGTTTGGTGCTAAACCTAAGTTGTCGTTTCTTAAAGTTTGGGGATGCGAAGCTTACGTCAAGAAGTTGATGCCGGACAAGCTCGAACCCAAAGTGGAGAAATGCGTCTTCATAGGATACCCTAAGGAAACTATTGGGTATACCTTCTATCACAGATCCTAAGGCAAAGTGTTTGTCGCAAAGAACGGATCCTTTCTTGAGAAGGAGTTTCTCTCGAAAGAAGTGAGTGGGAGGAAAGTAGAGCTAGACGAGGTTGTTGAACCTTCTCTTGAGTTGGAGAGTAGCGCAACACTTGAAATTGTTCCAGTGCCGTCTGCACCAACAATAGAGGAAGCTAATGACAAGGATCATGAAGCTTCAGACGATGCTACTACTGAACATCGCAGGTCGACAAGGTCGCATGCCCCTCCTGAGTGGTACGGCAACCTGCTTAACTGTCTTGTTAGTAGACGATAGTGAACCTGCGAACTATGAGGAAGCGATGATGAGCCCAGACTCTGAGAAATGGCTAGAGGCCATGAAATCCGAATTGGGATCCATGAGCGAAAACCAAGTATGGACTTTGGTGGACCCTCCTAGCGATCGAAAGGCCGTTGAGTGCAAATGGATTTTCAAGAAGAAAACAGACGCGGATGGTAATGTTATTGTCTATAAAGCACGGCTTGTCGCGAAAGGTTTTTGACAAGTTCAAGGTGTTGACTACGATGAGACTTTCTCTCCCGTAGCGATGTTTAAGTCCATTCGGATTTTATTAGCAATTGATGTGTTTCATGATTATGAAATATGGCAGATGGATGTCAAGACTGCGTTCCTCAATGGCAACATTGATGAAGAGTTGTATATGATGCAACCCGAAGGTTTTGTTGATCCTAAGGATGCTGATAAAGTATGCAAATTTCAGCGTTCCATTTATGGACTGAAGGAAGCATCTCGGAGTTGGAACCTTCGTTTTGATAAAGTGATCAAGAACTTTGGATTTGTTCCAAATTGCTACGAAGCTTGTATCTACAAGAAAGTGAGTAGGAGCTCAGTGACATTTCTAGTACTATATGTGGATGACATATTGATTATTGGAAATGACATTGACATGCTTAACGATGTGAAGAGTTATTTGAACAAATGTTTTTAATGAAAGACCTAGGGGAAGCTGCTTATATATTGGGCATCAAAATCTATAGAGATAGACAAAGACGCCTGATAGCTTTAAGCCAAAGTACATACCTAGACAAAGTTCTGAAAAGGTTCAGAATGGATAAGGCAAAGAAAGGTTCAGTGCCTATGTTGTCAGGTAAGATATTGAGCAGGGCTTAGTGTCCAGCTACGGTAAATGATAGAAAATCTATGAGCAAAGTGCCTTATGCCTTGGCCATAAGTTCTATCATGTATGCCATGCTGTGTACTAGACCGGATGTGTCCAATGCTCTTAGTTTGACGAGCAGATACCAAAGTGATCCAGGAGTGGAATACTGGACAGCCGCGAAGAACATCCTGAAGTATTTAAATAGGACTAAAGAAATGTTCTTAGTCTATGGAGGTGATGAACAACTCGTCGTAAAGGGTTACGTCGACGCTAGTTTCGACACCGACAAGGATGATTCTAAATCTCAGACAGGATACGTTTATATTTTGAATGGAGGAGCTGTGAGCTGGAGAAGCTGGAAGCAAAGCGTAATCGCGGGATCTACAGTAGAAGCGGAATACATGGCTGCTGCAGAAGCGTCAAGTGAAGGAGTTTGGATCAGGAACTTCATCACTGAGCTTGTTGTGGTTCCAAGTGCCTTGGACCAACTCGAGATATTGTGTGACAACACTGGCGCCATAGCACTGGCTAAGGAACCAAGATATCATCCAAAGACTAAGCATATCAACCGCAAGTTTCATATAATACGAGATTATATAACAGATGGAGATCTGAAGATTAGCAAAGTACATACAGATCTGAATGTCGCAGATCCGTTGACTAAACCTCTTCCACGAGCAAAACATGATCAGCACCTTAGTACCATGGGTGTTAGATTATTGCCAGATGTAAACTAGATTATTGACTCTAGTGCAAGTGGGAGACTGTTGGAATTATGCCCTGGAGGCAATAATAAAGATGTTATTATTATAATTCTTGTTCATGATAAAGTTTATATTCCATGCTAGAATTGTATTAAGCGGAAACTTTAATACTTGTGTGGTTTGTGAACAACACCGTGTCCCTAGTACGCCTCTATGGACTAGCTCATTGATTAATGTTGTTTAAGGTTTCCTAACCATAGACATGAGTTGTCGATTAATAATGAGATCATATCATTGGGAGAATGATATGATGGACATACCCAAATTAAGCAGAGCAATTAGATCGTGTCATCGTGTTCATCCTTGCGAAGCTTTTCTTATGTCAAATATTGTATTCCTTAGACCATGAGATAATGCAACTCCCTGGTATCGGAAGAAAGCTTTGAGGTCATCAAACGTCATCCTATGAGAGGGTGATCATAAAGGTGTCTCTCAGGTGATCGGAAAGTACCGGTTGGGTTGTATGTATCGAGATGGGATTTGTCCCTCCCAAGTCGGAGAGATATACTTCGGGCCCACTCGGTAATCGATATCAACACCGCTTGCAAGCACGTGGTTAAGGAGTTAATCACAAAGTGATATCGGATTACGGAACGAGTAAAGTACTTGCCGTGAACGAGATTGAACTAGGTATGCCGGTACCGACGATCGAATCTCGGGCAAGTAAAATATCGCGAGATGAAGGGAATATATATATGGGATTGATTGAATCCTGGCATCGTGGTTCATCTGATATGATCATCGATGAATGTGTGGGAGTCAATATGGGTTTCCAGACCCCGCTGTTGATTATTGATAGAAGATCATGTCTGCATATTCTCGAACCCGAAGGGTCACACACTTAACGTGTCTCAACGCTAGGATAGATTGGATAATTGGTTTATGAGTTTTTGTTCGGAGTCTCGGATAAGATCCAGGATGTCACGAGAGGTTCTGGAATGGTCCGGAGAATAAGATTCATATAAGGCAAAGCAGATTTTGGAGTTCGGAATTGTTTCGGATTGTTCGGTATTGTACCGGAAGCTTCTAGAACCTTCCGGAGTGGGACCAACGTGGCCCCACTTGTCGGGAGGGGGCGTGGGCCTACGAGGTAGTGCCCTGGCCGCATTGGGCCAGGGGCACAAGGACCCATAGGCCCAGCCGTCCAAGCCCTAGGGGAAACCCTAGGGGAGCTTCTAGAAGGGGGGGGGAACTTGCCCCCCACTCCTCCCTCCTTGGCCGCCGGCCCTAGGGCTTGGGGGAGGGGCAATGGCCAGCCGCCCACCCCTCTATATAAAGAGGGCTGGGGGAGCACCCTCCCCACACCTCCTCCTCAAGCCCTAGCCGCCCTCCTCTCTCTCTCCCTCCCGACTACGCGTAGGCGAAGCCCAGCCGCAGAAACTCTCCACCGCTTGCACCACGCCGTCGTGTTGTAGATCCAACCTATCTCTCCACCCCACTTGATGGACCGAGGAAGGATGAGACGTCGAGGTGCCGTACGTGTGCATCTCTCGGAGGCATCGCCACTTGCGGTGTTGGATCGGATAGGATCGCGAGGAGGAGAAGCGAGTACGACTACATCAACCACGTTCCGTTGAACATTCCGCTGTGCGAATCTTCCAGGGTATGAAGATCTCATCTATCCCCTCTTGTTGTTTGCATCTCCTAGATTAGATCTTGGCTTTTCTGGTTCGCATCCGTAGAAAATTTTGATTTACTATGCTACGAAACCCATCAGTCATCTCGGGAGCCCCCAATTCGGTTGTGGGTGTGTGCCCCGATAGTGTTGTAAAAGGCACCGGTTCCCGCCTCGAAGGGATCCAATAGTGGAGAAGGTGGATCAGGCCTCTCGTGGCGAGATCCATCGGATAATAGGGTGAGGCCAATTGTGGCGTGGTGGTCTTAGAACCGCCCACCCCTCCAACGCAGATGTACTTCCCTTAACAAGGAAGGAACTGCGGTAAAACAAATCCCTGTGTCTCCGCGTGCTCCACTACGGTTCCTTCGCTCCTCTCTTTACATGCTTAGTAGTTAGGGTTGCATATAGAGAAATTCTCGTAGTTGCATATCTAGAGAATTTACTTTGTGTCAAGCCTAAAATTGAAAAAGTATTAAAAATTGGTTAGCACCTATTCACCCCCCTCTAGGTGCCCATACGATCCATTTCAGTCGCCGCCGCCCTAGCCGCCGCCGACACCTCCTCCTCCCGGTCATCTAAACCCTAGATCTCCGGGAAACCCTAATCAACCATAACTCGCAACGGCTTAGGCGAAGCCCTGCGGGATCTTCCCTCTACTTTCGACACCACGCCGTCGTGCTACCGGAATCGCGAGGGGAGAACTACAACCTCTGCTGCCTACTGGAACAAGGGATATGAAGGTCTTCATCGAGTACCGAACGTGTGAACGACTGCGGAAGCGTTGCCGGAACGCAGCACCGGAAGGATCGTCTACGCGATCTTGAGATCGCCAAGTGTACGACTACATCACCCACGAGAATCTGCTCTCATTAACCGCTTTGGAATCTTCGAGGGTGAGTGCTTCTATCAACTCGTTGCTACAATCTAGTAGATAGATCTTGGCTTGTTTGTGTGCATGCGGTAGAATGTTTTTGTTTTCCATGCTACGAACCCGTACAGTGGTATCAGAGCCGTGTCTATATGTAGATCTGTTGCACGAGTAGAACACAATGGTCATTGTGTGCGGTGGTGCTTTTATTATCAATTGCTTTTTGTGTACTTTTCATCTTGCGGTATGATGGGATGAAGCGGCCCGGGCTAACCTTACATGACATCGTTCATGAGACTTGCTCCACGCTCAACATGCAACTTGTATTGCATATGTGGCTTTGCGGGTGTCTGTCTCTCCCATCATAGTATAGATTCAACTTACAACGGGCACTTGATAGTTCAAACATCAACGTTGTTGTTCTTGTTCGTAAGTTATAACGACACTTATTGAAAGCCCCAAACCACGTAAAATATGCAAAGAAAATTAGAGGCGTCTAACTTTGTTTTGCAGGAGTGTGCTGTGATGTGATATGGCCATGATTGTGATTATATATGATGTATGCAATGTTCCTTATTGTAAGTTGGCAACCGGCCGGAGCCAAATGGTTCTTTTAAATTCCATTAAGACCTGTGTGTCTATTCAGAGTAGCTGTAATAGTTGAAGCTGGTGGACAACAACCATGAAACGACGCCATTGACCTTGACGCCATACCTGTGATGATGGAGATCATGTTCGTGCTTGAAGATGGATATCGGAAGCACAAGAAGAAAGGCCATATCATATCACATATTATGAATTGCATGTGATTTTAATCCTTTATGCATCTTTTATTGCTTAGTTTGTGACGGTAGCATTATAAGATGATCCCTCAAGCACAAAATTACAAGTTTTAAAGTGTTCATCCTTAGTAAGCACCGTTACTAAAGCTCGTTGTTTCGAAGCACCACGTGATGATCGGGTGTGTTAGATTCTGCAAGTGTATACAACGTGAGCAAGCTAGATTTGCTCATGCGGAAGCTAAGGTTTGATATTGACGACCCTAGCATGTACAGACATGGTCTCGGAACACGGATCACCGAAAGGTAAAGCATGAGTCATATAGTAGATATGATGAACATGTTGATTGTTCGCCATTGAAGCTACATCAACTCTCGTGATGATCGGTTTTTATGTGGTGGATTTGGTTCGTGTGATCACTAAAACAATTAGAGGGATATTGTTTTGAGTCGGAGTTCACCTAGATTAATTTAACTATTAATTAGAACTCAATTTGTCATAAACTTAGTCTAAATTATTGCAAATATGTTGTAGATCAATGGCGGCCCCTACCATCAATTTTAATGCGTTCCTAGAGAAAGAAAAGTTGAAAAACAATGGAAACAACTTCGCGGATTGGTTCCGCAATTTGAGTATTGTCCTCAATGCTGGTAATTTGACCTATGTGTTGGATGCACCGCTGGGTGACCCGCCTGCAGCTAATGCTACCGATGAGGTAAAAAATGTTTTCCTCGCTCGGAAGAATTAGTACTCCACAGTTCAGTGTGCTATCTTGTATGGTTTGGAATCGAAGCTTCAGAAAAGGTTTGAGAACCATGACCCACATGATATTGTCCGTGAACTCAATATGATATTTGAGGCTCACGCGACAGTTGAGAGTTATGAGGCTTCTGAAAAGTTCTTTAACTGCAAGATGGAAGAGGGCAGCTCCGTCAGTGAGCACGTGCTTAAGATGTCTGGGAACGCAAGCAAGTTTCAAAGCTTAGGTATAGTGATTCCTAATGCTTTGGTAATTCACCGTGTCCTCCAATCACTACCACCAAGTTACAAGAACTTTGTGATGAACTACAATATGCAAAACATGGACAAGTCGTTGCTAGAACTCTTCTCCATGTTGAAATCTGCAGAAGTGGAGATCAAGAAAGAGCACCAGGTGTTGTTGGTCAATAAGACCACCAAATTCAAGAAGCAAGGCAAGTCTAAGAAAAAGGGAAACTTCAAGAAGGGCGGCAAGAAAGTTACCGCGCTGACGAGGAAGACCAAGGCTGGGCCTAAGCCTGTTACTGAGTGCTTTTACTGCAAGGGAGAAGGTCACAGGAAGCGGAATTGCCCAAAGTACTTGGCGGATTTGAAGAATGACAACATCAAGAAGAAAGGTATATCCGATATACATGTTATTGATGTGTATCTCACTAGTACTCGTAGTAGTGCCTGGGTATTTGATACTGGTTTGGTTGCTCATATTTGTAACTCGAAACAGGTACTGCAGAATAAACGGAAGCTAGCGAAGAACAAGGTGATGATGCACGTTGGAAATGGATCAAAGGTTGATGTGATCGCGGTCGGCACGCTACCTCTTCATCTACCATCGGGATTTGTTTTATACTTAAATAATTGTTATTTGGTGCCTGCGTTGAGAATGAACATTATATCTGGATCATGTTTATTGCAAGACGGTTACTTGTTTAAGTCCGAGAATAATGGTTGTTCGATTTATATGAGTAATATGTTTTATGCACATGCACCTTTGATAGATGGTCTATTCTTATTGAATCTCGATTGTGGAAATACACACATTAATAACATTGAAGCTAAACGTTTGAAATTGAGCGATAACTCGACCTATATGTGGCACTGTCGTCTTGGTCATATTGGAGTGAAGCGTATGAAGAAACTCCATTCCGATGGACTTCTTGAATCACTTGATTTTGAATCACTTGAAAGAAGTGAAGCATGTCTGATGGGTAAAATGACTAAGACTCCATTTTCTGGTATGATGGAGCGAGCTACGGACTTATTGGAAATCATACATACCGATGTGTGTGGCCCAATGAGTGTAGCATCGCGTGGTGGTTATCGTTATGTTCTTACCTTCACGGATGACTTGAGTAGATATGGGTATATCTATTTCATGAAACATAAGTCCGAAACTTTCGAGAAGTTTAAGGAATTTCAAAGTGAGGTAGAGAATCAACGTAACAAGAAAATTAAATTTCTACGATCTGATCGTGGAGGTGAATATCTAAGTTACGAGTTTGGCAAGCATTTAAAAAAATGCAGAATACTTTCACAATTGACACCGCCGGGAACACCACAGCGTAATGGTGTGTCCGAATGTCGTAATCGAACTCTCTTAGATATGGTTCATTCTATGATGTCACTTACAGATTTACCGCTATCGTTTTGGGGTTATGCATTAGAAACAACCGCATTCACTTTAAATAGGGCACCATCTAAATCCGTTGAAACGACACCGTATGAATTATGATTTGGAAAGAAACCTAAATTGTCGTTCCTTAAAGTTTGGGGTTGTGAAGCCTATGTAAAGAAGTTACAGCCGGACAAGCTTGAACCCAAAGCAGAAAAATGCGTATTCATAGGATACCCGAAGGAAACTATTGTGTATACCTTCTATCTTAGATCCGAGGGCAAGATCTTCGTTGCCAAGAATGGATCCTTTCTAGAGAAGGAGTTTCTCTCGAAAGAAGTGACTGGAAGGAAAGTAGAACTCAACGAGGTTGTTGAACCTTCTCTCGAACTTGCGAGTAGCGCAGCACCGGAAGTAGTTCCTGTGGCGCCTACACCAATAAGAGAGGAAGCTAATGATGTTGATCGTGAAACTTTGGTTGAAGTTACTACGAAACCTTGCAGGTCAATGAGAACTCGTACCATTCCTGATTGGTATGATCCCGTTATGAGTGTCATGTTGGTGGACAACACCGATGACCCTGCGACATATGAGGAAGCGATGATGAGCCCAGATTCCAATAAATGGCAAGAAGCCATGAAATCCGAGATTGGATCCATGTAAGAAAACCAAGTATGGACTTTGGTGGACTTACCGGATGGCTGGTAGGCTGTCGAGAATAAATGGATTTTCAAGAAGAAAACAGATGCTGATGGTAAGGTTACTGTCTATAAAGCTCGACTTGTCGCAAAAGGGTTTCGACAAATTCAAGGAGTTGACTACGATGAGACTTTCTCACCAGTAGCGAAGCTAAAGTCTGTGAGGATTATGTTAGCAATCGCTGCATATTATGATTATGAGATATGGCAGATGGATGTCAAAACGACATTCCTCAATGGAGACATTGATGAAGAGTTGTATATGATACAACCCAAAGGTTTTGTCGATCCTAAAGATGCTAACAAGGTGTGCAAACTTCAATGGTCCATATATGGATTGAAGCAAGCATCTCGAAGTTGGAATCAACGTTTTGATAAGGTAATCAAAAGTTTTGGTTTTATACAAACTTATGGAGAAGCTTGTATTTACAAGAAAGTGATTGGGAGCTCTGTAGCATTCTTAATACTATATGTAGATGACATATTGTTGATTGGGAATGATGTAGACCTTCTTAATAGTGTCAAGGATTATTTGAATAATAGTTTTCAATGAAAGATCTTGGCGAAGCAGCTTACATATTAGGCATAAAGATTTATAGAGATAGATTGAGACGCCTAATATCATTGTCACAGAGTACATACTTGGACAAAGTTCTAAAGAGATTTGGAATGGAAGATAGCAAGAAAGGGTTCTTGCCCATGTTGCCCAATACGACCTTGAGTAAAAATCAAAGTCCTGCAACGGCAGAAGATAGAGAAAGGATGAGTAAGACTCCCTATGCCTCAGCCATAGGATCTCTTATGTATTCCATGCTATGTACTAGACCCGACATTGCATATGCTGTTAGTTTGACTAGAAGATATCAAAGTGATCCGGGAGTGGATCATTGGACAGCGGTCAAAAACATCCATAAGTACTTGAGAAGAACTAAGGATATGGTTCTTTCTTATGGAGGTGATGAACAGCTCGTTGTTAATGGTTACACCGATGCTAGTTGGAACACCGGTCCGGATGATTCTAAATCTCAATCTGGATACGTATTTACTTTGAATGGTGCAGCAGTTAGCTGGAGGAGTGCAAAGCAAAGCGTTGTGGCGAGATATTCAACTGAATCAGAATACATATCTGCTTCGGAGGCTTCACAAGAGGCGATATGGATGAATGAGTTCATTACAGAGCTTGGTGTGGTTCCAAGTGCGCTAGACCCAATGTCTATCTATTGTGATAACATGGGTGCCATAGGCAATGCGCAAGAACCAAGGTCACACAAGAAGCTGAAGCACATCAAGCTACGTTTTCATGCTATTCGAGAGCATGTCCAAGATGGTGACATAAAGATTTGCAAAGTACACACAGATCTGAATGTGGCGGATCCGTTGACTAAACCTCTCCCGAGGGCAAAACATGACCAACACCAAACCACCATGGGTGTTCGGTACATTACCATGTAATCTAGATTAGTTGACTCTAGTGCAAGTGGGAGACTGTTGGAGATATGCCCTAGAGGCAATAATAAAAGTGGTTATTATTATATCTTGTGTTTATGATAAATGTTTACATTCATGCTATAATAGTATCAAACCGGAAACATTAATACTTAGGTGATTTGTAAACTAAATTAGAGTCCCTAGTAAAGCCTCTTTGTAATACTGGCGTGTTGGTTAATAGATGATCGTGGTTTCCCGATCATGAACATTGAGATGTTATTAACAAAGAGATCATATCATTAGGAGAATGGTATGATGGACATACTCCTATAGATAAGCGTAGCATTAAAATCAAGTCATTTCAATAGTTCGTTTGCTATAAGCTTTCTGATACATAGTAACCTAATTCCTTCGACCATGAGATCATGCTAATCACCATCACCAAAAGGATGCTTTGATGACATCAAACACCACACCGTAACTAGGTGGCCATAAAGGTGGCATTGAGTATTCAGAAAGTATGGGTTGAGGCACATGGATCAAGAATGGGATTTGTCCATCCATATGACGGATAGATATACTTTGGGCTCTCTGTGTGGAATGTCATCCAATTATCTTGCAAGCATGTGACTGGCTCACAAGGTATCACATATCATGGGAACAATAAAAGAGTACTTATCGGTAACGAGGTTGTACTAGGTATGCAGAGATACCGACGATCAAAACCTCGGATAAGTAAACTATCGTGAGACAAAGGGAAATTGGTATCGTATGTAAGTGGTTCATTCGATCACAAAGTAATCGTAGAAATATGTGGGAACCATATGATTTCCAGATTCCTCTATTGGTTATTGATCGAAGAAGTGTCTCGGTCATGTCCGCATAATTCACGAACCGTAGGGAGACACACTTAAGGATTCGATGTTGTTTAGTAGATATGGAATGTTAGTAAGGATACCGAATGTTGTTCGGAGTCTCGGATGTGATCCGGGATATCACGAGGAGATCCGGAATGGTCCGGAGAATAAGATTCATATAAGGAAAGTCCTATTTTGGAGTTCGGGAAAGTTTCCGATGTTTTCATCGGAGAGGTTCTAGAAGGGTCTAGAAGGTTCACCGGTCCAGAAGGAGAATGGTCCATGAATGTGTCATGGGTAAGTGGAATGATTGGATCATATCCTAGGTCACTTGGTGTGTGCATTTGCAAGAGAGAATTAAAGCTCTGAAGTGAAAATCAAACGGGAAACCCCCCCTCTAGGTGCCCATACGATCCATTTCAGTCGTCGCCACCCTAGCCACCGCGGACACCTCCTCCTACTCCCGGTCATCTAAACCCTAGATCTCCGGGAAACCCTAATCCACCATAACTCGCACCGGCTTAGGCGAAGCCCTGCATGGTCTTCCCTTACTTCCGACACCACGCCGTCGTGCTGCCGGAATCGTGAGGGGGGGAACTACAACCGCTGCTGCCTGCTGGAACAAGGGAGAGGAAGGTCTTCATCGAGTACCGAACGTGTGCCCGACTACAGAAGCGCTGCCGGAACGCAGCGCCGGAAAGATCATCTACGCGATCTTGAGATCGGTAAGTGTACGACTACATCACCCACAAGAATCTGCTCTCGTTAACCGCTTTGGAATCTTCGAGGGTGAGTGCTTCTATCGACTCGTTTCTATAATCTAGTAGATAGATCTTGGCTTGTTTGTGTCCATGTGGTAGAATTTTTTGTTTTCCATGCTACGAACCCCTACAGCGCGCCCCCGGGACCAACCAAGAATCATGGTATCCTCGCGGGAGCGAGACGCAAACGGCCTCCCACTGTTTTCCACTCCGATAGACAACGTCATCGCGAGCCGAGCAGCGGTCGACAACATCAACGTGACCGGGGAAGGCACCCTGCAGATCCAATACGCCAAGGCCTTACTCGCCAAGGCTGTCAAGCAACAAAACGCGGGAGCCGACTCGCAGGGTCGCATGTACTCACGATCGTCACGCAGTAGAGCAGCCTCGAGTGGCCGCCCAATGGTGGCAAACACCCTCAACTGCCCACCACCCGAGCCCCTGCAGCTCCAACACCGACCCACACACGCGGTACTCTCCACCAACGACCCGTGACCGACAAACAACTTTGTTGCTGCCAACGGGCAGCCTGTCGACGCGCGAACCCACATCATCAACAACCAGAGCTGGCGCGCATGCCAGCCTGAGGACTTGAGGCATACCCTCACCAACCGCCGTGACGGCGAACCAAGGGCATCGCTAAGCCGAGTCGGACCCGGTGCTTTGGACCAATGATCCGAGGCGAAAAATACCCGGCGAACTTCAAAGCGCTGAAGGAGATCGAGAAATACGACCCCTCGTACGACCCCTCCGTGTGGCTGGACACGTACCTCATGGCGATGGGAATGGAGGGAGCGTGCCGGCAATGGATCAACACCCTCCCTGAAGACAACATCGACTCCTGGGAGGAAATGCGCGACGTCTTCGTCAGGCACTTCGAGGGCTCCTACACCCATTCCACCACCATCGAGGACCAGGAGAGATGTGTCTAGGGACCCCGTGAGTCGACCCGCATCTGGGTCCAATGGTGGCAAGACATGTGGTACAACGCGGCTGGAATCCACCCGGACACCGTGATCCACTGCTTCAAGACCTCGTGCTGCTATGAGCCCTTGGTCGCCAAGCTCAAGCGGGTGTACAAAACAATCGACAACATACCGTACCTCCTTGAAATCGCCAAGCGGTATGCGGAGGAGGACCCAAACCAAGAAACCGACGACGAGTCGGGAGGGAATCGCCGCACGAGCGGCCACGACAACGGGAGAAGACCCGAGCTACGCTACAGCAACACTCGCCTCACTGGCAAGCACCGCGGTGACGGGCGAGTCGACTTCGTCGCCAACGCCGGTTACGCTCCGTGCGAGCCCAAGAGCTTCCGCCGTGACGGAGGCCAGCACCGCGACAGCGGCAACTACAAGGCGAAGTCGAGGTTCGACCCCATGGCTATCCTCAATCAACCCTGTGTGTTCCACAGCAGGGAGGGGAAACCCGCCACGCACACGACCGCCGACTGCCGCTCCCTGAGGGAGATCGAGAAGGCACGACGCGCAAGGGAAGACCCTCACAACCACCCGCCAAACGGCGGGAAAATCGGCAACGACACCGGTTCGCTTCACACCTTCACCGGCTTCAACACGAAGCGCGATAAGAAGCCCGCGCCGTCACCGTCAACACGGTGTCCCAGGTTGACATCCCCCAGTTCCTCAACTAGTCTGAGCAACAAATCACCTGGAGCCGCGAAGTCCACTCGCCACAGATCGAATATCCGGGTCGAGTCGCCTTGGTGGTCAAGCCCAAGGTGGGGGACTATTGGATCCCCAAGATGCTGATGGACGGCGATAACTCCATCAACATCCTGTACCTGGACACGTTCAGGCGACTGCGGCTCCCGCAGTCGATGATCGAGACAACCTACACCACCTTCTACGGCATCGTCCCCGGTCGTAAGGCGTACCCGATCGGCAAGGTGACGTTGCCCGTCACCTTCGGCACACCAGCGAACTTCCACACCGAGCGGATCGTCTTCGAGCTGGTGCCTTTCAACAGCCCCTACCACTGCGTCCTGGGGCGCCAGGCGTTCACCAAATTCGTGGCAGCACCGCATTACGCATACAACACGATGAAGCTCCCTGGGCCGTGCGTCATCATCACTGTCCATGGTGACCCCGACATGGCCATAGAATGCGAGGCCAAAGGCGCCGAGCTCGCCGACGCCGTCATAGCCGCAAAGGCGAACCACGCGGAGGAGCTCGCTAAGTACACGAGCGGGGTCAACAGCGACGACCCCACCATACTCAAGAAGCCCATCTCGGAGGGCGGCGGCTCCACCGCATTCGAGGCAACGACGCACACTCACTCCGTCGAGCTGGTCCTAGGTGACCCCAGCCAGACGGTGATGATCGGAACGAGCATGAGCCCAGCATAGGAAGGCGCGCTCATCGAGTTCCTACGTGAGAATCGCGACATCTTCACATGGAAAAATTCCAACATGCCTGGTGTCCTGAGGGAACTCGCTGAGCAAAAACTCAACACCAACCCCAAAGTGTGACCCGTCAAGCAGTCGCTGCGGCCCTTCAATGAAGAGCGCTGCCGAGCAATCGCCGAGGAGGTGCAGCGTCTACTCGCTGCAGGCTTCATTCGGCCAATCAAATACTCCAAGTGGCTGGCAAACCCAGTCCTGGTCGAGAAGAAAAACGGGACGTGGAGAATGTGTATCGACTACACAAACCTCAACAGATCCTGCCCGAAGGAGCAATTCGTCCTCCCGCGGATCGACCAGATCATCGACTCGACCGTGGGCTCAGAGTCGCTATGCTTCCTTGACACCCACTCTGGTTACAGCCAGATCAAAATGGCAGTCGAGGACGAGGAGAAGACGGCATTCATCACGCCATTCGGAGCCTTCTGCTACACCACCATGACCTTCGGCCTCAAGAACACCGGGGCGACCTACTAGAGGTGCATGCAGGAGTGCCTTGCGAGCCAAATTGGCCACAACATCCACGTCTACATAGACGACGTGGTGGTGAAGTCCACTCGCCAAGGCGACATACTCGCTGACCTGGCGGAAACCTTCGCACACCTGCGGAGGTACAAGATAAAGCTAAACCCAGGAAAGTGCACATTCGGTGTACCTACTGGACAGTTGCTGGGGTACGTCGTCTCCAAGCGCGGGATCGAGGCGAACCTCGCCAAGATCAACACGATCGCCCGGCTCGGCAAACCCGAGTGCCTGCGCGACATCCAGAAGTTGGCCGGACGAGCCGTGGCTCTCAGTCGCTTCATCCCCGGCTAGGTGAGAAGGAGATGCCCCTCTATCGCCTAATGTGCAAGAACCCAATATTCCAGTGGGACAAGGAGGTAGACGACGCGCTCCACGCTCTCAAGGAGGTGCTACTTGCGGCACCACTACTCGCCGCCCCCGTCGACAAGGAGCCCATGCTCGTCTACGTTGCGGTCTCCGAGCGAGTCATCAACGCCGTCATGGTCGTCGAACAGCCAGAGGAGGGCAAGGAGCGTCCGGTACAGCGACATGTATACTACATCAGCGAAGTCCTCACCGAGTCACACCGGCGCTACCTGCAGTACCAAAAATTGGTATATGCGGTCTTCAGAGCCCAGCGGTGACTGCCGCACTACTTCTAGGAGCACCCAATAACGGTCGTCTCCTCAGCACTGTTGCAGGATATCATCTGCAACCGTGAGGCGAGCGGGCGAGTCACCAAGTGGGCCGTCGAGATCGGAGTCCACAACATCAGGTACGAGCCGTGCAAGGCGATCAAGTTGCAGGCTCTCGCAGACTTTCTTGCCGACTGGGAGGAGGCCCAACAGCCAAAGAAACTGTCGTACCTCCACTACTGGTCCCTACACTTTGACGGCTCCAAGAACGCAGATGGTGCAGGAGCAGGGATCGTCCTCACATACCAAAGGCGAAAAATTACGCTATGTCCTGTACCTCGACTTTACCCCCTGCACCAACAACATGGCCGAGTATGAGGCACTCCTCCACGACATGCGAGTAGCCAAGGAGATGAACATCAACTGTCTGCGCTGCTACGGTGACTCCGACCTCGTCATCGGGCAAGTTGCCGGCACTTGCCATGCAGTCTCCCCCACCATGGAGGAATACCACCAAGCAGTGGACCAGCTGGGAGGCCATTTCGCGGGCTAGTCCGTCGAGTGGATCGACCGGTGGAAGAACGAGGAGGCCGACGCACTCTCCCGCATCGGCTCGGCTCGACTCGTGCCGCCCGCCGGCGTCTTCCTCGACACCATCACCAAGCCTTCCGTCTCTTCCCCGAGGCAGATCGACATCGGAATTCTGCCGCAACCGGACGTAGCCCTGGTCGCAATGATCGCCAAGCCAAGCGACTGGACCGCGCCATATGTCACCTACCTGGAGGGAGGCACCCTACCCGCTGACGAAACGGAGGCCCGGATGCTAGCACGCCGCTGCAAATCCTTCGTCATCATCAACGGCGAGCTCCACAAGCGCAACGTGACCGGCGTGTTCCAACGTTGCGTCCAACCCGCAGAAGGACGCAAGATCCTCTAGGACATCCACGCTGGCGACTGCGGCCACCACGCTGGCGACCGCTCCCTAGTCGCCAAGGCCATGCGACATGGCTTTTACTGGCTCACTGCACACACCAACGCGATCGACATTGTCCAACGCTGCGTCGGGTGCCAGAAGTACACCAAACAGACCCACGTACCGAGCTCGGCGCTCAAGACCATCCCCATCACCTGGCCATTCGCCGTGTGGGGCATGGACATGGTAGGCCCCTTCAAGAAGGCCCCCTCTGGCTTCACCCACCTCCTAGTCGCGGTCGAAAAGTTCACAAAATGGGTGGAGGCCAAGCCAGCCCGCAAGTGCGACGAGAAGACCGCGACCAAGTTCCTACGCGAGATCATCTATCGCTACGGGTTCCCGCACAGCATCATCACAGACAACGACACCAACTTTGCCAAGGAGCCATGGCTGAATTCTGCGAGGAGCACAACATACGACTCGACCTCGCCTTAGTCGCCCACCCGGAGTCCAATGGCCAGGCGGAACACGCCAACCAGAGCATCCTCCATGGCCTGAAGCCGCGACTGCAAGTTCCACTCGAACAAACTCCTAGGTGTTGGGTCGAAGATCTCCCCTCCGTCATTTGGGGCATCCGCACCTCCACCAACATGTTGACAGGATTCACCCCCTTCTTGATGGTGTACGACGCCGAGGCCGTCATGCCAACCGACCTCGAGCACGACTCGCCTCGGGTGGTCAACTACGCGGAGGTTGACAACGAGCTCGCACGCCAGGACAGAGTCGACCAGCTCGACGAAGCACGTGACCTAGCTAGCTCCCATACCGCCATCTACCAGCAAGGGCTTCGCCGCTACCACAGCCGGCAAGTACGGACCCGCACCTTCTAGGAAGGCGACCTGGTACTGCGTCTGATCCAGGACAAGAAAGGCATGCACAAGCTCTCCCCCCTTGGGAGGGGCCATTCGCCATCGGGCGAGTCCTGGGCAACGACGCCTACTACCTCATCGACGTCCGAGGCGACGGAAAACTCGACGTCAAGCGGCCATGGAATGTAAACCTCCTACAGAAGTTCTAATCCTAGAACTCCAGACATGTACCCCCTACCCGCTATGAAATAAAGAAGATCGATTCACACAACTTGTGTCTACTCTCCGCAACTTGTGCCACTCGCACTTGTAATAACAGCGCTATGCTACTCGCGGAAGTCAACCCTTGGTGACGCGACCGACACGGCCAAGTAGTGCGATCCGAGGGCATTGAAAAAATTGGGCCTCGTATCGTCCACGAACAAAGCCAACCCGGAGCCCCGTCGGAGTCGCCTCGCTCGACTGGCTTTCCGAGCCAAGACAACCGCATTCGCTTCCCATAGTGAAACAGTCCTCCACATCCTTGGCGCAGCGACTCGAACGGCAAAGTACCACGCTCGAGGACTGATGCCAGTCAGAACCGGAGCGACCAGAGAAAAACGTCAAGTATGAGAGCGCGTCCTGGACTCGCCACACGACTGGTCCTACGGATCAGGTGGAGCGACGCGCCGAAATAACGCGCCCGTCCTCACCTACCTTGGGCATGCGACTAGAACATCCAAGTACCACGCTCGGGGACTCGGCCACCCGACCCCGTTCGCGCCCGGGAAAATGGTTATGTACAGAGCACCCCTTGCAGTCGCCATGCGACTAGCTTTCCAAGCCACGGCGAGTCGACCTTAACTCACTAACAGTTTGAACAACATACATACACATAAAAACGAGGTAAAACCCATAAACGGGCGGACGCGCTCGGGGACTCGCACAACCAACAATCAAATCAAATATATTGACAAAAGCATCCTTGCATTCCTTTGAGCAATAATTTTGTTCGCTTATAAGGGCAGTTACATGTCTATCTAGCTAATGCCAGTTGACAAATTATTCTATTCTACAGGCTTCGATGACGAGGCGCCACCACCGTCACGACGGCGGATAAACAGTACCCAAGGGTTCGACGGGTACGTCGTAAGCTCACCTGCCATCGCCGCCCGAAACGGCTGTTCCACAATGAAGTCACGATGCGCCAACTCGGGGTCATTCGGGGCGACCACCGACTCCTGGTACGGGAGAAGGTCACCCATTGCCCACACCCGGTCGAAGTACATCGCAGCCCGCTCGGTCAACTTCAGCACTTCGGCATTCTCGACCTTACCAGTCGATGAAGGGTACCCGCTCGTGACATCGTCGAGGTCGAAGTCGTGGGGGAAGTGCACGAGCCCAAGGCTCAGCACAGTCGCAGCACCATGACAAAAAGCCGACCGCGCCATGAAGTCAACCATAGCCGGCGCCTTCTCCATGTAGCGCCAGACTTCGATGAGGTTGCTGGGAATCACCTCCGTAGGTGAGATCTCCTGGAGGTACGCCTGAATGCAGGTCGCAGACAAAGCGGCAAAGTCAACCAGTGTGGTGACACATTGCCACGCTTAATACGACTGCGCTTCGTCAGCACCGTCAGTAATCTTGCCTACAAACACACAAAGCGAAGAGTAAGGAACGCTCAAGCAAAAACAAAGCGACCCGCACGCTCGGGAACTCGCTAAAGGATAGAGAACTCACCAATCAGCGGCCGACAACGCTCAGTGATGAAATCCTGAAGACTAGAAAGGTCATTCTGCAGCCCGGCTACGATCGCATCTGACAATTTCCGCTCCTCAGCAGCAGAAGAAACGGCTGCCTTGGCCCTTTAATCCTCCGAGGTCGTTTCCGCCTTCGCCTCCCTGAGCTCCCGCTCCAAGTAGGCGATTCGCTTCCCCGCGGCACTCAAGGATGACTGCGCAGCCGTCAGTTCACTCGTCGGTACCAGGCCCTGACGAGACTTTTCCACCGCGGCCGCGTTGTCATCTGCATCAACAAAACTATGAATACGATAAGAACAAGGTTTACAACAATCATCAAGCATGAAAGCCACTCACCCGCAGTCGCTCGAAGATGCTCGTTCGCCTCCCTGATAACAAGGAGTTCCCTCTCCAGACGGTCCTTCACGGCAAGTCGCTCCGCAGATTCGTACCCTAGACCCTGCGCAGCCGTGGAAGAATCAGCAACAAAAATCCTAAGTGCCTAGCCGCTGAAATTCAACGACTAGCCACTGGGGGACTGGAAGGCGAAAATCCTAAGTGCCTAGCCGCTGAAATTAAGCGACTAGCCACTCGGGGAATAGAAGGCGAAAATCCTAAGTGCCTAGCCGCTGAAATTCAGCGACTAGCCACTCGGGGACTGAAAGGCAAAAATCCTAAGTGCCTAGCCGGTGAAATTCAGCGACTAGCCACTCGAGGACTGGAAGGCGAAAATCCTAAGTGCCTTACCGCTGAAATTCAGCGACTCGACACCCGAAGACTAGACTCTAAAACATAATAAGAATCCGACCACTGAAATTCAGTGGCCCGATTCTCGGGGACTGGACATACCTAGATGGCGGCACCTAGCATTCCGTGAAGCTCCATTGCGTCCACCGATGGGAGCACGAATGGAGTACGCCCACGATGCTGCTCCACTTCAGTGCCGACGACCTCAGGTAGCTGGCTCGATGGCACCGATACACTCGCCGCGGAGTCCCTCGCTATAAAGCGAGGAAACGTCGCCATCGCGGCTCCTGCACCACTCGAGGGTGGGCCTGTCGCCCCAACCGAGCCCACGGGCTCCACCCGCTACGACCCTGTGTCCACCGTGGCCTTCAAGGCCGCATCTACTCCAATCGGAGCCTCGCTAGGGGCGACCGCCGGCTCGTCCGAAATTATGACGACCTCGTCGCCCTTTGCCTTCTTTGCGCCCTCAACGGGCGCCTCGACCTCATCGCCCTTCCTCTTATTTGAAGGGTCGACTAGTGCCTCTACGGCACCCAATGCAACCTTGGCCACCGAAGGGTGACCTATTTTCTTCGCGCCAGTCCTGCAGAACAATGCTATTAGTAAATTCACCAGTCGGACATTAATCGAGTGGACAAACGAAAGATCAAGAAATACTAACATGACGACTGGGATAAAACGCAGGCTAGTACGAATGCTGGCCGGCTTCTCCAATTCTGGCCCCAGTTTCCGACTGAGGCCCGTCTCGAACATGCTCTGCGCCCAAGACACCGACGGCTTCTTCGAGGATGAGGCTGCGGCAGGAGGATTAGTGGTGATTGCCACGGGTGCTTCCCTCGGTGGAGAGGTCCCCATAGCTGGAGCGGCCACAAGCCCGGCGACTGGGACGAAGGGCGGCGACAACGACGCCAATGACATCTCGCCTTCCATAACGGCCACGACGGCCGCCGTGGTCGCGTTCGCCGGCGCGTTGGCCCTGGCTTCCTCGGCCACGCTGGTAGCATCGGAACTACTTGCGGACTGAGGCGGTGATACCGGCTTAACCGACTTCTTCTTATTTTTTGGTGGCGGTGGTTTCTTCTTCGATGGTGTGGCCTCGCGTTGCGAGGTATGTTTGGGGAGCTCGTCATCATCCCCATCATGGGCCTCGAGGCTCCTGCTGGCCTCGAGCTCGCGCTGATGTTGCCCGCGGGTTTTCCGGGCCACTGGTGCGGCGACCTCCACGGCTTCATCACCGTCATCATCATCATCGTCATCGTTTCCACCCCCGTCATTTTCGACACCGCCCTGGTCGGGCGAAGATTCGCTTTCATCCTCAGCGGACGAGGTCGAGTTCTCATCGTCTGCGGGTGGGAGCCAACCTTCCACCACCTGGAACAACTCCAACAACAAGAAAAATTAGCATAACCGCTAATGCAAATCTGCGACTATGAATGCAAAGGAAAGAAAGTATTTACCGTCAGGGCTTTGCGCTTTGCAGTGTAAGGAGCGACACCGGCCTTCGCGTCGAGATATTCCGCCAAGGTGATCTTTTTCAAGGCCAAGGTGTAGTCGTTGAGCCTCCACTCGGCATGGCAGGACTTCGTCGGGTCGTCCTTGCCCGTGTACTCGTACATGTAGTGGGTGCGACTGGCCAGAGGCACGAGCCGTCGCCCGAGCCAGCAATTGTATAGATTGATGGTTTGGAGGCCCTTCTTCTTCAGGCTATGGATCGTCTGTAGAATCTCGTCGACGACCATCCGCTGGTCCAGCGGAAGTTTGGAGACTTGGAGCCGACGCGGCTCGGGTCGGTGGGCGGAATACATTGGAAGCGCCACCTCGTCGCCCGGCGGTGACTCGGTCACATAAAACCAACTCTTCTTCCACTCATTCGCTGCCTTAGCAGGCAACATCAGGTCGAAGAAGGAAGCCTTCGACTTCAATTGAAACGTGAGGCCGCCCGTGGCCAGCATCGGTCCACCCGCTTCTTCGCGTCCAACTCTCCCGTGGAATAGATCTTGCCACAGGGGAAATATGGCCGGCAGCCCAGGTAGCACTCGCAAAACGCCACAAAAATGGCGAGTTGCTCGATACTGTGTGGACCCAGGTCTGACGGCTGGATGCCATAGTAGGCGCAGAAACGACGGAAGAAGAGGGAAGTAGGGAATCCGAGCCCCTGCTCCATGTGGCTGGTGAAGCAGATGAACTCTCCCTCGCGTGGATCTGGGATCACATCTCCGGCCACGGGGATGCGCCATCTCTCGGCACGGAGGATCCCCGCCTCCTTAAATGATTTCAACAGCACTTTCGTGCATTTGGATCCGCCCCATGGTTCCGTCTGAGGCGCCATCGATTGGAGGATCTGGGGTTATGAGTCGCTCTGGGTCGCTGCACGGAATGGAGGATTGGGAATGCGTGAGATCGAAGGAAGTGTGGGAGATGTTCTCCCCTCGCCTGTCACTCTCCTTATATAGCGGTTGTTACCCGCCATCTTCAGGGAGCCGTTACCACGCGGTAATTACGCCAATATTATCGTTGTATTACCCAACAGCTAGTTTGACCAGCTCTGACGGTCCAACTTCTTCTACCCGACTCGCAGTCTCCAGCGACTTGACGATTCGCCGACCTGATCACCATAACGGTGACTCGACTACTCGCCGACCCATTCGCCAAGCTGCGATTCGACTAGTCGCTGTTGCGACTAAAATGACTAGTTCCTTCTTTTATTCAGGGAGTCCATTGCCGATTCAACTGGGCGTCCGAATTGGACCCGCATACTCCGACCGCCAACGAACACCTGCGATGAATAAACGACGGCCTCGGGGACTATTGATGGGGATATGCCGCCCGGGGTATACCCAGCAGGACGTTTCCTACTGGCCCAAGCTGCCAACGAGTGGGCCTGCAGGACGGCGACTGGATCGGGACTTGGCAAGGACCCAGGCGACTGGAAGCTGGAGGCCCAGAAGCGTAGCTAGACCCAGTCGGATTAGGTCAAGAACCCTCCAAATTCTTAACTAATTCGGTTGTAGATCTGTAAACCCTAGCGAGGTGATCCTATATAAACCTCCTTAGGGTACGTATAGAGGACACGTTCCATCATACACCCCAGCGACTCGCCGCCTAGCCGTCGAGCTCGCCCATTGTACTCTCCATCAATACAATCAAGCAGGAGTAGGCCTTTACCCTCCGGGGGGCCGAACCTGGGTAAACCCTTGTGTCTCCGCCCTCAACTCGTACCGCAGATGGTTGGCCTCCCTTGTTCCTCGTTCTATTACTCGCTGCCGATTGCAACATCTGCCATGGCCATTCCCACGACACTTGGCGAGTCGAGAGAAGAAGAAGGACAGATGCAATAGTTCTATGCAGGACGAGCATTTGCCAATGAGATTCAGCATGGCACAACTTAGTCAATTTATTTAATGTTATTCTGTGGAGCTTTTCTTTTTTTCAATTATCCTGTTCTGTTTAATGGCACTGGACCGGCCTGGCCTACGTCTGCGCTGGCTTTGGCTAATCAGGACTGACACTGGACGCCCTTGGGATATGCAATTCACGGCACACGAGAGAGGACTGCTGTTCTTTGCCTCCACATGCTTGACCGTAGGTGGCGACGGGTGCAGCGTCAAATTCTGGAAGAACCGCTGGCTCGACGGCCGCTCGCGCCGCAGCTATTCGATTGTAAGTATCCCCAAGCGACCCGGCATCGCAAGGTTCGCAGACGGCCTTCACGCCAACAGTTGGGCAAAATTCAGAACATCAGGCTCAGCAACCAGGAAATTGACCAACTCATTTGGACCACACTTTCCAGGGATCCAAAACTTGCGACGCTTGGAAGCTCGTCTGAAAAACATGGGCACCAAAAAGGACAAATGCTGGGCCGCGGAGCGATAGCAACACCATGGACTTTCCTACCATGGGCGCTGCCTACTCTGTGACCAAGAGCCGGCGAGGGCTGGAGTTTCTGGCCTCCGAGTCCTGATCTCTACAGGCTGGGACGTACATTAATGTTTGTAACTTGTCAACACCTGCTTGGTGGATCTATAACCTAAACCCTTCTTTTCAATAAAAAGAAACGCAAGGCTCCTTTTTCTGTTTCTCAAGCAGATCGAGCTGTATTATAGCATGTTTTTATTCAAGGCTCCTTTTTCTGTTTCTCAAGCAGATCGAGCTTGACTGGCTGAAGCATAATCGTGCCCTCACGCAATTTCAGGTGAAGAAATCGATGTGCCGAATCAAGCATGTCCTGACGGAGCGAGCCATTGCAGACCTGATCCGATCCTCGGAGCACCGCGGAGATGAAGCGGATGATCAACTCACCGTGCCGAAGCTGAGCAGCATTAGCATCTACTATAGCAGAAAGAATCTGTTTTTGTATGCCTCTCCCAGAAGATGTACAAGACCAACTGCCATCCTTCGAGACAAATTTCGCAGACGGTGTTAGTGACCTCTGACCAAATAGCCGCTCGACAGAGTCCATTACTTCTTAGTGCGCAATGCGACATGCTTTGGCCACAACATTGGCATTTATTCAATCCATCCTTGGCGAACCGAGAGGAGGAGGAGGAGGAGGAGGACGGATGAACAGATGCTTTGTTTTCAGAGTGTACCGTATGATGGCGGCTCCTTCTCTGTAGTTTGGGATCACAGGACGTTGGGATCACAGGGACGTCTCCTGTCTCCTGCCCTGCCCTGCCCTGCCCAGCACGCGTGAGGTGAGGATATTGCGAGTTAGTACCCTGTACTTATGCAGTGCTATGATTTTGGTGGTGAGGAGCTGGTTGGTGGCCGGTCCATAATTCAGAATTAACCCACGTGTCTGTGTGCCGAATTCTGACTAAAATGTATCCAAGCTGGGAATGCTACAAGAGTCATGTATTGCCATTTCTTTCGGTAGGTGGACAGTTCAGCTCCCTGTCAGGGGACGTGATCCTGCGTTTTTGGGATCGCCACAAGTTGCTCTGTCGTTGTATAGAAAAGTATTAGCTGGATTGGTAGCAAACTGCCAGGCTCTGCTCTTGCATGAAACAGTACTCAAGGCCACCACCACTCTAGAGTCTAGATAGACCTACAACAAGAAGGTCTCGGCCTTGCTCAGTGGGAGAACTCAAAAGTTATGTCTCGAGTTCTCGACCACCACCATTCACCTCTAAACAAGGAGAACACTCTTGAGACTTTTATAATTTGATTGACGTAACTCCCATCCTTTGCGCCTAAAATAGTCGGCAAGTGACGGCTAGACTCGACTGGTCCGATAGAGGCTCAATCTTTTAAGCACCGGAAATTGTGTGCATTGCGCCCCAAAGGCTCATGCGTTGGGCAACATCGGACACCAGAGCGATGCATTTCCGAAAGTTGTGTGCTCCACCATACCTTGTCTCTCGAAGTGATGCTTCCAACGGACATTGAGGATGCCGCCATCCCCGATCTAGGTTTTAAACAAGAGACAATGTTCTGAGGGTGAGGGGATGCCGAAAACTCCTCGCTGATGCCTCCATGAAGGAAACGATGATCGCGATGTTGCCGACACCGAAATGGGTAGGACCTACCCGTGGTGTGTCGCACATCTGACGCCCCCACCCCCACCCTAGGACCTTGAACTAGTCTAACGAAGCCGCCTCGCTGTGACAATCTACTGCCGCCACAAGACAACCATGTCATAGTTGCACTATCTAGACCCACCATTGGACTGCCTCTACACCACCATGCCGCCAGGCTGGTCGCTGTCATCGTACAGTGGACCGTGTTGGGCCTTCGCTCCCACATTAAAGGCCCAATTTTTGGTCTCATGGACATTCGGCCCACCATGGAGCTGATTACACCTCAAACGGTCAGAAACATGGATGATGCCAGCGATCTGACCGTCAAAAACACAATGGCTCTCCTATATTTTTTTTGCACAAGTGAGGGGTCGCGAAGGATCCCGAAGCAGCATCCATTCAAAGCGGTGGGTACATGATTTTGTACAAGTCCCTGTTGAAAGGTAGAACAAGGGAAAAACCCTGCATAATTACAAAAAAGACCCAAGGAGAAAATTAAAAAAAGCAATCCAGCCCCTAGCCTTCTCCACCAACGACGGCGAGCCAACTCCGGCCATCAAACCACCACCCGGGACGAACCACTTGGTGGGAGTAGGACGTGGTACGCCGGAAAGGCTCCCCAGAAGAGGCCTCCATCTTGGAGGTAGCAACGACGTATCTCTGGCGTCTGAAAAGGCCGACGATGCGGCCATGGATCCCGCCGGAAAACTCGGCCGCCGTGTAGTGTTCTCCAAATCGCTGCACGAACCATCCTCGCCGTCTCCCAAAACGAAGAACAATAGAAGCAGTAGGCTCCCTCCCCTCGCCACTGAGGCCGACTAGAGGAAAATCCACTGGTTCTCTGCTCCATTGAAGGAAACGACACAAACACACGAGCTTATTGATCGAGCTACGATGACCGTACCTCTCAACACTAGCTCCCACCGCCGGAGCAACATGTAAGAGGGACGTCCGCAACCTCCTGGCATTACTTGCCTGCGCCAGAGAGTAGCTCGAGGACGCGAAGCTCCGCTGCAGAACACCAGATGCAGTCCTCCACCCCTCACCGCCATGGCCGACCAGCAAGAGGACTAGAACTGGCTGCTGCAAGCCAAACCATATCCCAGACGCGGGTTTATTTGAATTAGCAGTGGCCTTCGCCGTTGTCCTTTGCCTGTCCCGAAGCAGAGTCAAGCAAAGAAAGAACCCTAGGCAGCTGCAGATCTTCCTGCACAGATCTGGAGCTCCGCTACCAACTATGGGCATCTCGCCCAACTCCAGCCGAACGCTCCAAACCCTACCTAGACTACCACCGCCGGCACCGCCCCTCAGCCATCTCGCACCGGCAACATCGATGAGACAGGCTTCGGTTTGGTCCGGGGCTTCTCGAAGAGGAGCTTGGGACTGTAGCGAAGGGAGGGGAAGAGGGCAGCTGAGATGGACTGACTTAGCTGATGGCTCTCCTATTTGGCTCGGTTATAATATTCCTAAGTAGTAGCAATTGCAAAGAAGCACTCGAGTTTGCATCTCGGGTAGTCTAGGTTTCGTGCAATTTTCTCATTAACTCCAAATGTTGCACATGTATATTCATCTGTGGTACTAGTCATTATTCAACCGCGTTACATGGTGTAAGTTATAACTGCCGAGAAGGTGCAGATATAGTACTCCCTCCGTTTTTATTACTTCGTGTTTTAAGATCTTTTAAAGTCAAATTTTGTTAACTTTGACCAATAATACTTCCTCCGACCCATATTAGTAATAAATAGTGTCTAGATTCATCTAAATCTAAACAAACTTGAGTCAATTAATATTGATCAGAGGGAGTATAAAAATATATATCAACATTCATTGTTCCAAATATGTATATATTATAAGTTTAGATCGTAGATATTTTTACTTTTTGCTAAATATTTAGTCAAACTTTAAAAGGTTTGGCTTTAACTAAACCAATCTAGTTGTGAACGGAAGAAGTAGTACTAGCATTCAGGCTGCCCGAAAAGGAGACATGGATCTTGGCACATGCCACTGCTACCGTTGTTCCATTCAAATCTCAACGGCCAGACACGAGCGCTAAAAAAATACTACTATCCAAACCTATAGGCTAAAAGACGTTTAGGTATATTTGTTTCATAAGGCTAAAATGACGTATACTTTCCCAGTTTAAAATATAAGATATTTTAGCTTTATAAAATAAATATATCTAAACGACTTTTAGAAGGTGTTTGTTTCAGCTAGCGGTAACTTAAATGGAAAAGGAATCATGTTACAGTGGAATTGCACTGTAATAGAACATTTCACTATTTTGTTTAGTTCGACTCAGTAATGGTATTGATTACTGTATGCCTGCTACTGGTGCTCTTCCAGGGAGACAATGACTGCACCTTCCGACGAGTTGCTCGTGTAATAGACGAAGCTAAGGGGGAGATTGGCAGGCAACAACATCGGACAAAGAAGGGGGATCGACGAGGCCGCCGCTCCTCCGGCGACAGCTCCTCCAACGCCTGTTTCTTGTGATAGAGGAAGCCAAGGAGGAGATCTTCTTCCTCGACGGTGACCATCGCCGGCGCACGGAGAAGAATGGGGACAGAGAGATCGCCGCATCAGGAGGAAGACAACAGAGGGGTCGCCGGATCAGGGGATCGATGGACCAAGGGTTTGAGCCATCGTCGGTTCCTCTGGTAATGCGATCTGTTTTCGGAGGGAGGTAGTTGAATCAGACTTAAACTGGATTGTAATCCGTTTACATGGTAACCGTTTACGGCCCAGCCCATCCAACCACGTTTAAGGGGATTCCGATTATACCAGACGGAAATTTTCGAACCAAACACGTTCTTACTGTGTTGGTTCACTAATAACCTCTATGAACCTATACGCTAAAAGAAGTATAAATATGTTTAATTTACAAAGATGAACATCTTATATTTCTGAATGGAGAGAGTATTTTTTGACCGGAGGAAGTATTTCCCATGCGTTCCTTAATCCACCGATTATTGTATCCGGCGCTTGGCAGCAATCCTGGTGGTTCCGATCACTCTCCCGTGCCTGCCTACCTACCTCCGCACAGCATCATCATGCAATCGAGACGCTGCGACGCCGACGGACGGCCCGATCCACGTCCCGTCGTCGGACCTCCTCGGCGATCATGCATCCATCCATCCAAATCCAAGACAGCCGTGCACGGCTCCGTCCACGACGAGCGACACGCCGCCGGCCGATCGATGATTCAGGGCCCGGCCGGCGCACTAGCTGGCTGGCGTGCCCGACCGGTCGCTTTCGACCGTGGAGGTGTACGCATATCTGCTGCTGCGTGTACCCTGCTAGCTACTAGACTGCACCAGTTCCTTACACACGTGCGCGTGACACGCTCACCTATATAACACGTACTCCCTGCTAGGCTGCACCATTTACTTCCGTGCCTTTCCAAACTTGGCCCACTTGGCCCCAGCTCCACACTTCATCCTTAAGGACGTCATCGATTTGTCTAAATTTATACTATGTATTTAGACATATTTATGTGTATAGAGATAAATCCGAGACATCTTTTTTAGAAGGAGAGTGAGTATATGAAAGAATACATGAGAAACTAGCTACTCTCTTTGTCTCGAATTAGGTGTCTTCAAGTTGTCTAAATTCATATACTAAATATGATTAACTTAAGGATTGATAGTACAGATTAGTATATGTACACGCATCACATGAATAACGTACATCAGCAGTAGTACACACTACGCAGCTTAAAAGCCGGGTATAAAGATACATTAGGAATACTGTACTTCCTCCATCCTGAAAAAAAAAATGTCAAGGATTTTTTTAAGTTTAGATGTATCTAAACACTCTTTGGTATATAGATATATTTACATTGGCAAATTTGGGACATCCTTTTCAAGGGGTATTAGGAATATTACAGATCCTGGTATACTAGGAAGTTTAGAATAACATGATCCATATAATTATTGCTCTTCTTCATACTCCCCCGCCAGTCCCATATTGCTTTTCTTAAACACTATCCACAGGGAGGGTTAAGTTGATACGGAAGCACAACCGAGTGCATGCGTGAGCAATAATAGGTGGACTGTGGACAGAGTTGGTGTGGCTGAAGCAACAGGGAGATTCTCTTTATTCCTTGCAAGAATCCAACACCTCTGGACAGATTCCCGCGCGCCAGATACTCTTTTCATTTGACTTAGAACAGATCAAAACACTCATGATGAGTGGTGACACAAGTAACTTCTTTTATTTATTCCCAGCATAAATAGTTTGCAGTTTCTTAATTGCGTGCACTGACGTGATCAGCAACTTGCACTATGAGCTTCGTAGCCTTAACCTCCATGAAATTGCTATTTTGACCTATATCCTTTTGTACCAAGTTTTGTCTTGCAGAATCGTATGTGCGGTTCGATCTTGATGAATGAAGTAGCCAGTAGGTAGGATGCTAGATCAGAATATGAAATTAGGGATTATTGCAATAGGGTTCCGAAACCCGCATATTTAACGGCTACCCGTCTTAAATGGGACTGGTCTGATAAAAGGTTAGACCCACCAAATTATATGAAATGGCTATAGGGAGACCGAACCCGTACCCGCAGACCCGTCCCACCTCTCTCTGTGTCGCCGCCCCGCACGCTGCTTCGCCGCCGCCACGCCTCGCGTGCTGCCGGGTAACCGTCGGGGCCGCTAACCTAGCCGAGTCGCGGGTCTTATATAAATTAGACCCGCCAAATTTGGGGGGGGGGGGGGGGGGGAACCGACCGGTCTTATATAAATTAGACCCGCCAAATTTGGGGGGGGGGGGGGGGGGGAACCGACCCCAAACCTGACGGGTGTCACCCGGAGATGAGACTGGTGCCGCCGCAATAATTTTTTTATTTCTTCTAGAGGTTTCCAAGTCGTGTGCACGAAATTATCGGAAATATTTTTCTGGTATAGTGTTCTATACAAGGAGACAATGGTCTGCTCCGCCGTATCTTGTAGTGATGGTGCAACCATGCAAGTGTACGAAGAAAACTCACAGATCATGCAATGAATACTGCCAGGAGCTGCTACTATTTACCAAGGATATAGATTATACATTTTTTAAAATTTCACTCTCGAGAATTTTTGTACTCCCCCACTTGCATACATTTTGAGCATGCATATTTCTCGAAACACGCTTTCGCCCCGCTTTATAAATAAAGCAACATCCGTTCAAACGGTACAACAACACAGCCGGCCGCAGCCAAAAGGACAAAGAAAAGAAAAATAGTGCAACAATGCTAGGGCAACAGCACACAAGCGCCCAAGAGAAAAAGCAAAAAACGGGCCGGAGGCCAGAGCAGGCACTAGCGACCACCAGGAGACCCGAGCGGCAGCGGAGGGGGGGGGGGACGCCGAGAAGGGGAGCGATGCCGATCGCAGGGCCCGAAGAGCGCTGTCGAAGTCGGCCCGATCACGCTGGCGCACCAGAGGCGACCACTGCTGGATGAAAGAAAGGAAAGCAAAAATCGAGTCAGAGGCGCGCGTGGGGTATATCTTCTCAATCACCATCTTGTTCCGGACATTCCAGAGAGTCCAGGTCATGGCCGCAAACACAATCCAAAAGAGGCGACGGCCGCGCCCGGCCCTAGTGGCCTGGGACTGGAGGAAGTCCCCCAAATCCTGCGCCAGCCAGGCCGGGCCAAGGGCATCCCTGACAAAGGACAAAAGAAACTGGGCCGCCGAACACGAGAAGAAGATGTGGGCGCACGTCTCCGGTGTCCCACATAGGGGGCACCGGCCTGTGCCGGGGCCATTGCGCTTGGCCACCTCCACACCGGAAGGCAGCCTGTCGCGCAACAACTGCCAAACGAAGATGTGAATACTAAGAGGGAGGGGAGCTTTCCAGAAGGGGGCCGTCCACCTCAGCTCCGGGCCCTGGAAGAGGGCCCGGTAAGCCGAGCCGACCGAGAAATCACCGGAGGGGAGGAGCCTCCAGGAGACCGCGTCGGGGGCGCCGGCCAGAGTCGAGGGGAGAGCAGCCATAAGCTGCCGCAACTCCGCTGCCTCAAGCACGCTGAAGGCACGGCGGAAGAGGAGGTTCCAGCGATCCCCGCTGAACGCCTCGGCCGTGAGGGCCGACGGGGCAGCGGAGATAGCAAAGATGGCAGGAAACCGGACCCCCAACGGGATCTGGGAAAGCCAAGGGTCCAGCCAGAAGCGGCAACCCTGACCGTTCCCCACCGTGAAGTCAATGCCCAACCCAATGAAATGCTTGATCTCCTGGATGGCACGCCAGAATTGGGAGCCCTCCCGGCGATCGCAAGCCAAGAGTGGACGGCCTCCGAGGTACTTGGCCTTAATGAGCTGCAGCCAAAGACCTCCCTCGTCCCTAAGAATGCGCCAGACCCATTTCAGCATCAGGGCGAGATTGAAGCGGCGAGAGTCTAGAATACCAAGGCCCCCAAGGGATTTGGGGGTGCAGACGTCCGCCCATTTCACCATATGGTACTTCTGGTGGCCGTCCCTAGCTGCCCAAAAGAACCTAGACAACTCCTTGTCGAAGTCGGCATGGGTCTCCTCGGGTAGCAAGTACAACCCCATCTGGTACATAGGTAGGCTCGAGAGACAGGAGTTGATTAGAACCGTCTTGCTACCCTTAGTCGTGAGTCGCGCTCGCCAGGGTTCCGCCCTCGAACGCACCCTCGTGACCAAGGGTGACAGGTCCCGGATCAGCACTCTCGTCTCCCGAACGGGCATCCCCAAATAAGAGATGGGGAAATCAGCCAGCCTGCAGTTGAGGTTGTCAGCAATGCGTTGTCGCTCCTCCTCCAAGTACCCTAGCACCACCACTTCACTCTTGTCAAAATTGATCTTTAATCCTGACATGTCTTCAAAGCAGAGGAGGAGGAATTTCAGGTTGATGATGTCCAGATCAGAACCATGTACCATGATCATCGTGTCGTCCGCATATTGGAGGTGGGAGACGCCCCCTCCAGGAATAAGGTGCCCTACCACACGAGAGATGTGGCCAGTGGACTGGGCTCTATCCAAGATCTCTGCCAGGACATCAACAGCAGCATTAAACATGAGGGGGAGATCGGGTCCCCTTGACGAACCCCGCAAGAGGGAACAAAAAAGGGGCCAATCTCGCCATTGATGTTGATCGCTGTCCACCCGCTCATCACGAATTGCATGATCCAGCAAATCATGCGGTCGTCAAAGCCCCTCCTCTCCAAAACTAACCTCAGGAAAGCGCAGTCCAGACGGTCATAGGCTTTCTGGAAGTCCAGCTTTAGGAAGACCCCTTTCTGACGTCGTGCTTTAACCTCATGAATGATCTCATGAAGTGCGAGCACATTGTCATGAATGAGGCGTCCCTTCAGGAACGCAAACTGGAGGGGGTGCGTGAGTCTCTCCATGACCGGGGCAAGCCGGATGGCACAGACCTTCGCAAAGAGCCGCTGGATGACATTAATGACCGTGATCGGGCGAAATTGGCGAATATTCGTGGCCCCCTCCACCTTAGGAATCATGGTAATAACCCCAAAGTTCAGCCGGGACATGACTAACGTCCCGGTGAGAATTCCTGGAACATCGGCAGGATGACCGGCTGGAGCTGTTCCCAGAAGGTCTGGAAGAAGCTCACCGGCAGCCCATCAGGACCAGGAGCCGAGCCAGCCTTCATCGCCTTCAGGTCCTCAGCCACTTCCCCGGGGAGAAATGGGCGGGTGAGGTCCGCATTCTCCGCAGGGGTGACTAAGGCCCCACCCGACCAAAAGTCGGCAGCCAAGGAAAGGCCCGACGAGGGGGAGGCAGAGAAGAGATCCTTGTAGAAAGCATAAATATGGGAGGACAGCGCCTGGGGGGACTCCAGAAGGGAGTCCCCCTCCCAGAGGCAGGGGATCGAGCACCGTCTCCTCCTGCCATTAGCGATGGCATGGAAGTAGGCAGTGTTCGACTCCCCCTGGACAGTCTAGTTCTGGCAACTCCGTTGTCGCCAGAATGCCTCCTCTCCCTTATAGATCTCCATGATGGAGGTCTCAAGGGAATACCTATGAGACCAGGCCTCGGCCGAGAGGCCTAAGAGATCAGCTTCCCGGTCCAAGGCCTGGATCTCGCTCAAGATGGCGTCCTTTTAAGCCCTGAGCGCAGCCCCTGCGTTGGCCCCCCAGCCCCTCATGAATTGGCGTGACAATCTAACACAGTGGTGCCAGACATCCACCGCACAATAAGCATGAGGGGGTGGCCGCCGCTGCCAACCATTTGGCTCGGACCGCTTCCACGAATCCCTGCTTCTGCAGCCAGAAGGACTCAAAGTGGAAGCGGTTGAGCCTAGGAGGACGGCCCCCTCCAGAGGAGAGAAGGAGGGGCGTGTGGTCAGAGCCAATCCGCGTGACAGCCTTCAACGAACAGAGGGGAAAGGCCACCTCCCAGTCGACCTACACAAAAACCCTGTCTAGGACGCATCGGACCGGATCCAGCTGCTTGTTTGTCCAAGTGAACCTAGCACCCACCCGAGCAATCTCACGGAGGGCGAGGTCGGCAATACAGTCATTGAAGAGTCGCATCCTAGGGAGATCCACATTTGCCGAGCTCTTGTCGTCATCATAGCGGATAAGGTTGAAATCCCCGGAAATCACCACCGGTAACCCTGTCCGTTCCACTTTCGACTTGAGCTCCTGCAAGAAGACCGCGGATCTCCGATGGTCCGCAGGGCCATAGACAATAATCATCTTCCAGCGGAAACGAGATTGTCTATGGGTGAGTGTCATGCTCACAAAGAATTCCACACGGTCCATATCCTCAACCTCAAAGGTATCCTCCTTGACGCCCAGGAGAATACCTCCAGAGTGGCCCGAGGCCGGCAGCCACGACCAAGAGAATTTTCAGCGGATCAGGGCCTCCAAGTCAGCGATGGAAAAATCCTGGCGAATCGTTTCCTGCAGGCCGACAATATCCGGCGCTTCCAGGAGGATGTATTCCTTGATCTGGCGGTGGCGGCCCTCGTGCCCGAACCCCCGGATGTTCCAGATGAACACCCGGAAGGCCCTCAGGAGGTCCATAGTGGACCTTAAGCCTGGGGGGTCCCCAAAGCGGGGACCGAACGCGCACGACAGGCAGGGGAGCGGAGCAGCCTTGGGAGGTCGCCCCCGGGACCTAACCGAGGAGTCAGATCCCAGAGGAACCACCCGCACACCAGGCATCGGAAGGGGGTCCTCACCGGGGACGGGTCCCGCGGACCTAGCCTCAGTAAGGATCTGAGCGCGCTCCCGCTCTCGGGCGTCACGCGCCCGGGACGCAGCGATCGCACCCGCATACCCCTCCCGTGCCTGAATGGATGCAAGCTGCTCAAGGCGCGACCCCTTCTCGCCGCGGAAGACAATCCCACAATCATCCGCAACCTCCCCCAGGTGGGCGAGGGAGACCTCTGAGAGAACACAGAAAGCAGAACCAGGGAAACCGGACGGACCGGGGTCAGAAGGGGTGGAAGAGTAAGGAGTGGAGGAGGTACCTAAGAGCTCATCCCTGGCCGCGACACGACGAGCGGCACGCTCAGCCACCGTTGGCTCCGGCCCATACATGCCTGTCCTGGCCTCAGCCAGCCGGGAGCTATGGCGGGAAGGCGGAGGGGGCGGTGGGCGGGGTCCCCTGGCGCGATGGAGCTTGGAGGAGGGGGCCAGGGAGTCGGAGTCAGAGGTAGCACCCACCACGGCCGTCGGGTCAGGAGTGTCGGGGGCGAGGGAGTAGCACACCACCCCCGGCGAGCGCAGGGAGGGGGAGCACAGACGACCAGCCCCATGCTCCCCGAGGTCTCGGAGACGGGGGACCGAGAGGGAAGGACCGGAGACGGCGTCAGAACCAGAGAGAGGTTGGAGCCGTACTGGGCGATATCGATCCCGAGCGGCGCCGGGGGGTCAGGACGGAGGCAGCGAGGAAGGTCCACCGGGGCCACCTTGGCCGGAGCACTCAGCGACAGATGACGACGATCCTGGCAGAGGGGGCCCCCTCCAAGCCGTCGAACACCGGAGGAGGCGGGGAGGCATCGGTGGCCAGTGGCGAATCCGGTGTAGGGGTTCATAGCATGGAAAACAAAAATTTTCTATCGCATACAAACAAACAAGCCAAGATCTATCTACTAGATTGTAGCAACGAGTCGATGGAATAACTTACCCTCGAAGATTCCAAAGCGGTTAACGAGAGCAGATTCTCGTGGGTGATGTAGTCGTACTCTTTCCGATCTCAAGATCGCGTAGACGATCCTTCCGGCGCTGCGTTCCGGCAGCGCTCCCGCAGTCGGTCACACGTTCGGTACTCGACGAAGACCTTCCTCTCCCTTGTTCCAGCAGGCAGCGGAGGTTGTAGCACTCTCCTCGCGATTCCGGCAGCACAACGGCGTGGTACCGGAAGTAGAGGGGAGATCCCGCAGGGCTTCGCCTTAAGCCGGAGCGAGTATGGTGGAGTATGAGAGAGAGCTATTAGTGGTCTAGGGTTTAGACACACCAATTAGAAGGCTCTAATCCGAAGGCTAGTGCAATTAGAAGCTCTAAACCAAAGCGGCTCTAAACCGGAGTCTAGGGCTAGGATTTAGATTAGAGGATAGGAACTTGTGTGTCTAGAGGAGGAGGCTCTGCCCCTCCTTTTATAGGTGGGAGGGGCGGCCAATGGGAGGGGAGTCCCTCCCCAAGTCGGCCTTGGTTGGCGCGTCGGCTTGGAGAGGAGGTACTCCTCCTCCAAGTTGGTTTCAACCTCCTCTTGCTTGTTTCCCACAGTTTCCTGTTTTAGCCGTTTGACTTTCAAACTGGCCATTTGACTTTTCAGTTTTAGGATTCAATTTAATCCTTTATTTGGAACAACAAGAACACTTAGTACATGATGCAATCATTCCAATATGTAATAACACATTCATGTACCCCTTCCCCCCCGGAGTGCCGGATAATCCGGAACCTTCTAGAACATTCCCGATGAAAACACCGGAATCATTCCCGAACTCCGAAACGGGACTTTCCTTATATGAATCTTATTCTCCGGACCATTCCGGATCACCTCGTGATATCCCGGATCCCATCCGAGACTCCGAACAACATTCGGTCTCTTTCTCATAATACCATAACTACTCAAACAACGTCGAATCCTTAAGTGTGTCTCCCTATGGTTCGTGAATTATGCGGACATGATCGAGACACTTCTTCGAACAATAACCAATAGAGGAATCTAGAAATTCATATGGCTCCCACATATTTCTACGATTACTTTGCGATCGAATGAACCACTTACATACGATACCAATTTCCCTTTGTCTCACGATAGTTTACTTATCCGAGGTTATGATCGTCGGTATCTCTGCATACCTAGTTCAACCTCGTTACCGATAAGTACTCTTTTCTCGTTCCCGTGATATGTGATCCCTTGTGAGCCAGTCACATGCTTGCAAGCTAATTGGATGACATTCCACCGAGAGGGCCCAGAGTATATCTATCCGTCATATGGATGGACAAATCCCGCTCTTGATCCATGTGTTTCAACCAATACTTTCCGAACACTCAATGCCACCTTTATAACCACCCAGTTACGGTGTGGTGTTTGATGTCATCAAAGCATCCATCCGGTAAAGGTGATATGCATGATCTCATGGTCGAAGGAATTAGGTTACTATGTATGAGAAAGCATATAGCAATTGAACTATTGAAATGACTTGATCTTTATGCTACGCTTATATATAGGAGTATGTCCATCACATCATTCTACTAATGATATGATCCTGTTGTTAATAACATCTCTATGTTCATGATCAGGAAACCATGATCATATATTAACCAACAAGCTAGTTTAACAAGAGGCTTTACTAGGGACTCTTATTTTAGTTTACAAATCACACAAGTATTAATGTTTCCGGTTAATACAATTATAGCATGGTATGTAAACATTTATCATAAGCGTGAAGATATGATAATAACCACTTTATTATTGCCTCTTGGGCATATCTCCAACAGTCTCCCACTTGCACTAGAGTCAATAATCTAGTTTCAAACCTTTGTGTATTCAACACCTATGGCTTTCCGGTGTTGTATGTACACGATTGCTAGTGGTCAACTGATCTCCGGATCTGACACTTCCAGGTCCGTGTGTAATTGCATGTCTTTGCGTCTCTACGCATCACTCATTCTCTAATGAGATGGCTTTGTATAAATTTGGTCTTTCGGTGTGACCTTTAGCTCTTTGGGGTTAAAACATGTTGATAATATTGTCGCACAATATATCTTCATAGTATTATCCCACTGCGAACTACACCTAGTTTGATAACAAACTACTTGACACAAATGCCCTCTTTTGATGCTAAAATAGCAGTCATATACTTAGCCTTTTGTTGTAGTATCAGTCACAATGTCTTAACTTTGGAACTCATCCAAATCCATTATGGAACTCACTTTCCATTATATTGTGCCACCCTTAGTTTAGATTGAGATAAACTTAATTTGTACTTTGTGACAAAGCTAGTATCAATGTAGTACTTTTACAATGAACTAACCATCTATTTGTCACTTCTACAAATAATATACTCTTAGTTGTTCCAAAAGATCATAAGAATATCCTTACTATTGTCCAACGATCATCTTATGAATTATTCTGGTATATGCTCATAACATTTAGAGCATAGGACATATCTGGATTTGTACATATCACAGTATGATTGATATAAATATTCTTTGTGATTTCATACATCAAGTATCAATCTATACTTGAATCTTTGTTTCACTTACCAAATGTCAATACACTTGAATATATCATCAATATTGAACTCATTCAATCCTTTCTGTGCGACAAGAACCTTTCTTGTAGTTTCTATATTGAACTCATTCAATATCTCGTCTATGTACTTCTGGCACAACCATATTAGCGTCTATTGATGCCAAATATTTGGGTTTTGCCTAAGTCTTTCATCGGGATGAAATTCTTAATATGTGTTAATAAAAGATACATTATTTCCAATCAACAATATGTCTTCCACATAATGTATTAGAAACATGTCTTAGCGCTCCCACTTAATTTCTTGCAAATGCAAGCATCTTCATCGTCTCTAATGAACTTTTAAACTCCTTTAACAGTTTCATCACAGTGAAGATTCCAACTCCGCGATGCTCACTTTAACCATTGAAGTTTGCATATGCTTTTAGCATCCTTTGAATTAACAAAACCCTATGGACCGTGTTATGCACATGTCCTAGGTAACGATTCTATTAGAAGAACTTGTTTTGTTTATTCAACTACCATATAACAAATTATATGTAGTGGTTGCTACATTAATCCGTCTAGACTAAAAATCGCTATGAAAGATCAAATCTTGTCATATACAACCTTTGAACATTGTTGTGAACTCTTTCCCAACATGTCGACTATTTCATAGATGTGAAACATCCATGTATATTTCTTTATAGATCCAAATACGACTGTAAGGTCTTGTACCTACCGAGAGGGTCTTTCAAGTTCAAATCTTGATCTCTCGTATATGGAACTATCACGGATTTTATGGCTTCAAGCCATTTTACGGAGTCAGGGCCCATCATCGCTTCTTTGCATGTAGTACGTTCATTTATTCTCAAATAATGATTCAACCCTCAAATCTTGGTATTTGATTGTTTACTCGACCTACTTGGTTCAACTGAAACTTTGACCTTCATAACCACAACCTTTGAGGCACGTGAGCCATGAGCATTGTTGCTGCCTCCGGAACACTTTTCCGGTGCTGCGCAACTCTGCACATATAGCTAAGGTTCTTTTAACCTTATCAAAGTTCTATTGTCCCCCCACTTAACTTTTCACAAAAAATTCCTTCTAAAAGAAACTTGACGTTCTAAGTGACAAACACTTTTGTCTCCAGTGTTATGGAGGAATACTTAACGAAGACAGGTTCATCCGAATTTGGTTGCAAACATCTTTCTTATGCATAGCATACCAATGTTTAAGCAAGGACAACTTGGGTTTTATCCCAAACCATAACATATGGTGTCATTTCAACGGATTATGATGGAGCTCTTTTCAGTGGAAAAACGGTAATCTCTAAAGCTTTTAATATTTAAAATATAATGACAGTTTTATGAATTATACCTTTGATCTTACCATGTCAAACAAGGTTTAATTACATATCTCGAATGCTCCATACTAGTATGGTGTTTCGGGAAATGCAAATCCACGGAACGATTCCATAAATCTTAGGTATTATGCTAAACTTTGTAACTCAAATATCTTCCTTTATGATCTTTATCATAAACTGTTTATATTCTTGTTACAATGATTTTGCACTTCATCTTGAAAGTCTTTGAACTTTTCAAATGTTTCATACTTCATCCATATTAAGTAAATATTCATATATTCACTCAAATTTTCGGAGAAAGCATATGAAGTCGAAATCCATCGCTTTTGACTACACATGATGGACTTTGTACAACAATATGTACAATTTCCAATAAGCTAGTCTTTCGTTCCCTTTTTGGCCTATGAACGAAGTTTTAATTATCTCTAGGAAAGTTTCACAAGCGTCATGTGATCAAAAATCAAAAGACTTCAACATTCCATCCACATGGAGTTTCTTCATGTTATCTTTCCAATATAATTTAAACGGCGATGTCACTTCCTAAGTGATCTTTCAATCAATTTGTCTTTCGACATCTTTAGCACTAGTTTTATGGATGTGATTTCTCCAACGAGATTTGTGAATCATCCATCTTTTAGGGATTACGGCAATTATTTGAACAACCCTTTTGTTCTCATAATACCTGATAAAACAAACCTTGAAGGCAAGCTTTGATGTTTAACGAGCAACACAATAACCCTTTATTTGTTCTCGATGAACATCATCACATATTCTTTTGCAAGTTACTTAGGCCATTGTAGTTCATAAATTGTGTTGTTTCGTATGACGATTCACACCAACAAATTCAGTATCAAATACTTAAGAAGCACATTGTTTAATAAGCAAAGAATATAGCCATAACATGTATATCATCTATATACTTAAACTGAACAATTCTAGTCTTTTCTTTTCTGCCATATATTTATGAGATTCTCTTTCAGTATTTCCTTTTCTGTTTGGAAAAATCTATCAACATCAATAGTGGAGTCATTCATATGACACATAGTCCAAAGCGTGTATAGTTAAATACCAATGTCTTTGGACTTGCACTTTGAAGTAGATCACCATTATCAAATGTTTGGTGTTCTTTCAAATTCCTTTCTTTAGTAATCTCTTGGTGTAGTAAACATTTTACCTACATCAAATATTCACCCTCATCATGGATTTATCCATGATCAAGCTACTTTTAGCTTGTAACGGTGAATCGCAAGTATAATGTTGCTTTCCAAAACCTTTTGGAGGATTAGGACAACAAGTGTCTACAACCCTTTGCAAATTCTCATCAAAATATGAGAACATGAACTTTGCCATATTATACTCTATCATGTTGCAACCAAAACTTTGTTTCAGATATCACAATATCTTCCACACATCATGGTTTCTGAAACAACTCTTTCAGATCCTAGATAACCTTGATATTAAGACAATCCTTTGAATATCAAGACTTATGGAGACAAACATGATACTCATACACTAACACTTGGAATTGTTACTCTTGATTTAATACTAATTATTAAACTTCATGGAGTAACCGGAACTTACTGAAAGTTTGCAATAGGACTTTTAAACTTTAGATTAACACTTCAAAACAATACGATACCAGTTCGTAAAGTAACTAACTAGAATTCTATAGTTCTATCATCTCAATTAAAACTAAGCGCAAGGTGGTAAACGGATGCCAATGACTACAACAACTATGCAAATTCACTTTGATTTAATTTATGATAAATTGAGTTCTAATTAATAATTAAATTAATCTAGGTGAAATCCCACTCAAAACAATATCCCTCACATTGTTTTAGTGATCACACGGACCAAATCCACCACATCAAAACCGATCATCACGAGAGTTGATGCAACTTCAATGGCGAACAATCAACATGTTCATCATATCTACTATATGACTCATGCTTTACCTTTCGGTGATCCGTGTTCCGAGACCATGTCTGTACATGCTAGGCTCGTCAAGATCAACCTTAGGTTCCCCATAAGCAAATCTGGCTTGCTTACGTTGTATACACTCGCAGAATCTAACACACCCGATCATCACGTGGTGCTTCGAAACAACAAGCTTTAGCAACGGTGCTAACTAAGGGTGAACACTTAAGAACTTGAAATTGTCTGCTTGAGGGATCATCTTATAATGCTACCGTCGTCTACTAAGCAATACAAGATGCATAAAGGATTAATATCATATGCAATTCATAATATGTGATATGATATGGCCTTTCTTCTTTGTGCTTCCGATCTCCATCTTCAAGCACGAACATGATCTTCATCATTACCGACATTGCATCAAGGTCAATGATGCTTCTCCATGGTTGTCGTCCACCGGCTTCAACTATTACAACTACTTTGAATAGACACGCGGGTCTTAACAGAATTTAAAGACAACCATATGGCTCCTGCCGGTTGCCAACTTACAATAAGGAACATTGCATACATCAAATATAATCACAATCATGGCCATATCACATCACTGCACACCCCTGCAAAACAAAGTTAGACGCCTCTACTTTCTTTGCATATTTTACGTGGTTTGGGGCTTTCAATAAGTGTCGTTCTAACTTACGAATATGAACCACAACATTGATACTAGTATTGTTAATCACCCGTTGTAAATTGGATCTTAACTATGCTAGGAGAAACAGGCACCCGCAAAGCCACTTATGCAATACAAGTTGCATGTCAAGCGTGGAGCAAGTCTCATGAACGATGTCATGTAAGGTTAGCTCGGGCCGCTTCATCCCAACATACCGCAAGATGCAAAGTACACAAGAAGCAATCGATAATAAAAGCATCAACGCCCACAATGACTATTGTGTTCTACTCGTGCAACAGATCTACATATAGACACGGCTCTGATACCACTGTAGGGGTTCGTAGCATGGAAAAAAAATTCTATCGCATACAAACAAACAAGCCAAGATCTATCTACTAGATTGTAGCAACGAGTCGATGGAATAACTTACCCTCGAAGATTCCAAAGCGGTTAACGAGAGGAGATTCTCGTGGGTGATGTAGTCGTACTCTTTCCGATCTCAAGATCGCGTAGACGATCCTTCCGGCGCTGCGTTCCGGCAGCGCTCCCGCAGTCGGTCACACGTTCGGTACTCGACGAAGAACTTCCTCTCCCTTGTTCCAGCAGGCAGCGGAGGTTGTAGCACTCTCCTCGCGATTCCGGCAGCACAACGGCGTGGTACCGGAAGTAGAGGGGAGATCCCGCAGGGCTTCGCCTTAAGCCGGAGCGAGTATGGTGGAGTATTAGAGAGAGCTATTAGTGGTCTAGGGTTTAGACACACCAATTAGAAGGCTCTAATCCGAAGGCTAGTGCAATTAGAAGCTCTAAACCAAAGCGGCTCTAAACCGGAGTCTAGGGCTAGGATTTAGATTAGAGGATAGGAACTTGTGTGTCTAGAGGAGGAGGCTCTGCCCCTCCTTTTATAGGTGGGAGGGGCGGCCAAGGGGAGGGGAGTCCCTCCCCAAGTCGGCCTTGGTTGGCGCGCCGGCTTGGAGAGGAGGGACTCCTCGTCCAAGTTGGTTTCAACCTCCTCTTGCTTGTTTCCCACAGTTTCCTGTTTTAGCCGTTTGACTTTCAAACTGGCCATTTGACTTTTCAGTTTTAGGATTCAATTTAATCCTTTATTTGGAACAGCAAGAACACTTAGTACATGATGCAATCATTCCAATATGTAATGACACATTCATGTACCCCTTCCCCCCCGGAGTGCCGGATAATCCGGAACCTTCTAGAACATTCCCGATGAAAACACCGGAGTCATTCCCGAACTCCGAAACGGGAATTTCCTTATATGAATCTTATTCTCTGGACCATTCCGGATCACCTTGTGATATCCCGGATCCCATCCGAGACTCCGAACAACATTCGGTCTCTTTCTCATAATACCATAACTACTCAAACAACGTCGAATCCTTAAGTGTGTCTCCCTACGGTTCCTGAATTATGCGGACATGATCGAGACACTTCTCCGAACAATAACCAATAGAGGAATCTAGAAATTCATATGGCTCCCACATATTTCTACGATTACTTTGCGATCGAATGAACCACTTACATACGATACCAGTTTCCCTTTGTCTCACGATAGTTTACTTATCCGAGGTTATGATCGTCGGTATCTCTGCATACCTAGTTCAACCTCGTTACCGATAAGTACTCTTTTCTCGTTCCCGTGATATGTGATCCCTTGTGAGCCAGTCACATGCTTGCAAGGTAATTGGATGACATTCCACCGAGAGGGCCCAGAGTATATCTATCCGTCATATGGATGGACAAATCCCACTCTTGATCCATGTGTTTCAACCAATACTTTCCGAACACTCAATGCCACCTTTATAACCATCCAGTTACGGTGTGGTGTTTGATGTCATCAAGGATCCATCCGGTAAAGGTGATATGCATGATGGATCCATCCGGTAAAGGTGATATGCATGATCTCATGGTCGAAGGAATTAGGTTACTATGTATGAGAAAGCATATAGCAATTGAACTATTGAAATGACTTGATCTTTATGCTACGCTTATTTATAGGAGTATGTCCATCACATCATTCTCCTAATGATATGATCCTGTTGTTAATAACATCTCTATGTTCATGATCAGGAAACCATGATCATATATTAACCAACAAGCTAGTTTAACAAGAGGCTTTACTAGGGACTCTTATTTTAGTTTACAAATCACACAAGTATTAATGTTTCCGGTTAATACAATTATAGCATGGTATGTAAACATTTATCATAAGTGTGAAGATATGATAATAACCACTTTATTATTGCCTCTTGGGCATATCTCCAACATCCGGGTCCGTCCCGATGTCACTGTCGTCCGAGCCCCGGGCCTCAGGGTCCCTGCCACCGTCGCCCTCGTCAGCTGGGGACTCCGGGGGAGGAGGAGGGGGACTCGACGCAGAGGTGCCCCCCTCGTCCAGCTCCACCAACAGGTCCCGGCCCACTCGACCGAAGAAGACCCGGGGCAGGGAGACCGGGAAGACCAAGGGGTCGGGGCAGAACAGACGCAGACGGACCGGGGCGAGGCCGGACAGAGAGCCCACATCCACCTCGGTGAGCTTGCCCACCGTCTGAGCCACGAGGGCCACCACATCAGGGGTCCTGGACTCATACGGTAGACCGTGGAGACGAACCCACACCTCCGAGAGCATGGTAACCGTCTCCGGAGCGGCCGACGAGGGCTGGATGGAGACCTGCAGCTGGTGAAGAGGGAGGGTGAAGGAGGTTCCACACGCGCACATGCGTAGGATCGCCACCGAGGGGAAGGAGACTGCGAACTCGGACTCGGAGACGCGACGAACCGGCCATTCGTGGCCGGGGAGGACCGCCCGTAGCTCCTCCTGGATGAGGCCCTCCATGACCTCAATCGAGATCGGAGGGTCTTGCGCCGGGAGGATCCTCACCATGGCCAAGGTCTCAGGGACGGTCATGGGGACGCCCCCCATGTTGATGAAGTAGAATCCACCGTCCACGCCATGGCCATAGTACTCCAGGGTCTCCTGACGACGGGCGGGGGTGCCCGCAATAGCCAAGGGGGCCCTAGGACGGGCACCAAGGAGGCCAGGAGCGGGGTCCACCGCGGGCGGTCCGGCCGGGGTCTTACGCTTCTTCTTGCTCTTGAGCTTCTTCTTCTTGGTGGCCGCAGGGTCGTCAATCTCGCCGGACTGCCGCTGACCCACAGTCGGCGCCACAACCGGAGGAGGCTACGGGAGGTCCCTATCCGCGCGCCAAGACGGAGCGTCTGCCCGACTGTGGGGGTTGGGGGCGGGAGGCAGCCCGTCCCTGGACCGCATGGCCAGCGTAGCCTCCTCGCGGAGGCGGGCCTCCCGCGTCGTGTCCGGGGCGGGTGGAGGTGACCAAGGTACGTCCTCCAGGCGGCGCCGCGCACGGGGCGGGGAACGGGACCCATGTCGGGGGCCATGAGCACGGGACGGAGGCGGGGAGCGACGGGACGGGGGAGGAGAGCGGCGGCCCTGGGGTGGGGACCGACGCACCGGAGGGCGGTAGGCCGATGCCTGGCCCCGCGCCGGGGGGCGCCGCGCGGGTTCCCTGGCTGGCGCCGGCCGCGGGGGAGAGGGGAGGCGACGGTGGGGAGAGCGAGCGAGGGGCTCCGGGGGCGGCGAGGCGCCATGAGGGCGTCGAGGAAGGTCCGGGACGGCGGCGTGGACCGGAGCAGGCGGGGCGGGGGGCTGCGAGCGTCGGGGGCGAGCACGATGGGAGAGGCGGCGGGGGAGACGGGCGAGGTGGCTACGGGTCCAGCCACTAGGGCACGACCCGCGGAAGACGCTGGGGACGCCGCTCGGGGTCCGCTGGGCCTGGCCACACGGGCCGACGCGGAACAGGCCTGCCAGGAGGGGGTCGACCCGGCCAGATGTCCGGTGGGCCAAGGCCCACGAGCCATCCGGGGGGGCCACCTACGGCCCAATCTGCGCCAGAGGGAGCCCGCCTAGCACCTCGCCCCCTCCCACCCACACCCTGCTGCGGCGCCGCCAGGGGCCGCCGCGGCTGGGCCACCCCCCTCCGGCGAGGCCGCGAGGAAGCAGCCCTCGCCAGCGGGAGGAAGTCCGCCAGGGAGGGGCGCTGGAGCGAGGAGGGGCACCTCGGAGTCGGCACCCCGCGCTCCCCGTCGGAGCTCTCGCCGGCGGCGCGGACCCCAAACAGGGTCGGGCCCTGCCCTAGCATGCATATTTTTCCTCTGAAAACTACTCCTGTGTGTATATCTTTGGGGTATCAATTAATAGGGCCATACAGTACACATACTCTAAATGAGATGGTGACCCCATATGCAAGCAGTTTGTTTGCTTAACGCTTACCTAATTGCTTTAACACCAAAGAGTCACTTTTCTTAGTAATGAAATTTCAGAAAGGTATCATCATTGATTGCTCTCGATCCCGTCTCTACGTCCATGGGAGGATGCCTTACTTTCTCTGCGAAGTCTCAGTCCAAGTCGTTTTTTCTTCTTTCAAGTCATTTTTCTCCTATGACTATAATAATAAAATAATAATAAACCATGTCTCTCTCGTGATGTATCCATTAATTGGGCATATCTTGCTTGACGAGTTTAGGGACCTCCTAAAATTTATGTTGATAATTTTTTTCTCTATTTTTCCCGTAAAAAGTTGTTAGATGAAGGAACTAAATTTCACCTTTTCTTCTTCTGTTTGAATGGGTAACTTAATTATCTCCGGTGAAATTTCAATATTTCTTTTCATGAGATTTTTTCCAGTTTTGTGGGAGCCAATGTTGTTAAGACATCTTTGTCGCGGTACATGTGTTCTACAACAAAAATCAGGGAACCTTTATATTCACAAAAAACCACTAAAAATAATCAGAATACCCTAGCTAATTAACGACTAACCTTTTATTTCTGACAAGGAAGGCGATAAAACCAAATTGGGGGGTTTCCTTTCGGGTGATTGAACACGGAATGCAAGTGGCAGAAAGACAAGGAAATTGATGTTACCAAGTGGAGAAACACGATCCACTAGCTTGATTAGGTGCACCCGCGAGTTAGTGCTAAGTGGGGTTGGCAAGTACTTACATCATACTCACAATACCAGTGGCTGAGGACGGTCTACCTATTATGGTGCCACTAGATTTTTTCATTTGTTAACTTAGGTGCCGCCTATGGTTGACTCTTTGGTGCTATGGTTGACTTTTACAATTTATTTGCCTTTTAACTTATCTATTTAACGGCCGAGCTAGTCTCGTAGCCAATATTTTGAATTGACATGACACTTCCATTTTCTCCCGACATTCATCGGTGTCGATCAGGAAGAGTTGAAACCAAGTTGCAACTTGCATGTCGCCACGCCTTCTGGGACTCACCGCCTCATACATTACTGATGTCCTACATTTCACTCAATGGGTGACAAGTGACAACCCTTACATGGGATTTTCGGCCGAGTCACTGTAGCCGACATTCGACCAATTATCGACTTTCTACTTTTCTCTCGGTTGTGACAAGTGACAACCCTTACATGGGATTTTCGGCCGGGGCACTATATCCAACATTCGACCTTATCTCCGGTGCACTGGTTAAGTGCCGCAACGAGTAATGAGGGTTATTTGCAAATAGCAATTTAAATCAAACTATCAAATAGAATATTGTAGGCGAGTGAATGAACAAATTTGCAGGGGCTTATGCGCAAAACCGGCCATGCACAACTAATGAATACGCTAGTGTGCCTACCTGGCTCATTACACATAGTCAGAGAAAGAAGAAGAAAAAATCGTCTCTCATGGGTCGTGATCACACTAGGCCAGAAGAGTGCACATACAAAACTACTAGCTAGCTCGCTCGAAGAGACAGGAATAGATATGGTGTCTCGTCATATATAGTGGTAGGCTGGATCGATCTCACCCCTCACCAGATTCAGTCTCCTTTGCCAACAACCGGAGGAGGAGTAATTAATAGCCATCCGTCGGCCGGCCGGCCTCGCCAAACTCTCTTCACGTTCCTCCCGTGAGCTAGCTCGCCTAGCTAACGACGGGGCGCCGGCCGGTGGGTGCAGTGGTGGACGGCGTCGGGCGGCGGTGCATCGATCATCATTCACACGCACGAGCGTTTCGTACATGGGGAACGCGCTGGGGTGCGCGGGGCTGGGGGAGCGGCTGGCGGCGGCGGCGAGGGACGGCGACGCGGCGGAGGCGCGGCGGCTGCTGGCGGCGGACCCGGGCCTCGCGCGCTGCACGGCCACCTTCGGCAACCTCAGCTCGCCGCTGCACCTCGCCGCATCCAAGGGCCACCACGAGGTACGTGTACGGTGTACCTAGCTACTAGCTGCACGTGCATGCTCGTCGACGTACGGTACGGCGGTGCAATTTTCTCCATGGTATTTACTCTTCGCCCGGCCGGCCCGTTCTTGACGACGATGTACGGCCGGGGAGCACGTTCGTTCGTTCCGGCAAGCACAATAAGTGGTTAAGATTCTGCTGGCTCATTCAGTCGAGTACAGACCACATAATCATTCGATATTTTTGGTACGTGTTCATTGCGCGAAAAACGAAGAAGAGGTCTCGCTATGAATGCATTCTTCATCCGTTGCTAGCATGCATGGGTGCATGTTTGCATTGGACTCCTAGAGCAGTATTTTTAGAAGCATCTAGCTAGGAGTCAAAGACGATTTATTTCGAAATTCAATAATATTGCGTGTCTAGATCTAGTCTATATATATATATATATATATATATATATATATATATATATATATATATATATAGTATTGTCGAAGAAGTTACTAGCCCCCCCTAAAAAAAGTTAGTGACATAGGCAGCAGTACACGTCGTGGGTCGATCGAGTATATCTATCGCACAAATAAATTCAAAATATCTTCACTGTTCTTGAAAGAAAGATATATTAATTGGCCCTGCCGTGAATGAATAAACATGTTGTGTTCTTGGTAGACACGCATGTAGCATAATCACCGCAGCTTTAGTTAACCACACACATGAACAATCTGATCACTAGTTGACACGAGAGCTACTACTGCTCGACGAATCGACCTCTGGGCTGACTAGCTTCCAAAGCAACACGACTCGTTCATTTTGTCTTGTGGCAAAACCCAGGGCAGCAGTCACCGTTAGAGAGATGTGTCACCGGACGCAAGTGGCCTCGGAGTAATTAATTAATTAATTGAATTTCTGGGCCGGGGTTACTTTCACGCTGATGTGAGAATGTGTGATCCGTAGTAGCTAGTGGTAGATGATCGATCGATGGAAAAGTTTTTTGTTGACTCGATTTTCCTATCGTGTTACGTCCATGGAAGGGTACACACATTCAACATTGGATAGCGACACCAAGCGTTATTTCATAGACAGTAGATAGAAGATTCAACTAATCAATCTTAGGATTAGCCGATACCCTTCAAAACATACGAAACTATCGTGTGCTTCGATGGTGTCCGTGCTCTTTCCAAAACATACGAAACTGAAAACATAAGGATGATGGTAAGGATTAGCCGATACCCCTTCATGCATGACATACCACAAGGGTATCGGCCAATTCTGGCCGTCCTTGTTCTTCGGTTTTGTAAGTTTGCAGAAGAAGAGGGACACCAAAGCATAATTCATGTCTTCTATACATAATACCATTTCGTTAGGAGCGAAGAAGAATATAAATGGTACGGAGGGAGTATAAGTAATAACCCAATCTAAGACAAATCACAGTATATTGTAACCCAATCAATGAACAGTATAGTCTACCCGCAAAAAAAAAAAAATGAACAGTATAGTCAAGCAGCATCCATTTTTTTCTCTTTAAGGGCCGTCGCGTCAGAACAACATCACAGCAAGGACGGATTGTGCCGATCGAGCGAGAGATCGCCAAACCAGCCAGCTGCTCAACTAACTGTTTCCCGCGCAGCTGAAAACTGCACCGAGATCCATGCATTGTGCAATCGTTACAGCTAGCCAAGTCATCACACGTGTTCCCACGTTTAATTTGCTCCAAAGAATGTATAATAGTCAAACATTTTTTATCATACCTATCATCTAATTTCTAAAAAAATACTCCCTCCGTTCGGAAATATAAGACATTCTAGCTTTGTGAAACGAATGTATCTAGACACCTTTTAGGATATATATGTTCACTCCGAAACTCTACGAATCTATACACGAAAAGACGTCTAGATACATTCGATTCAAAAAGCTAAAACGTCTTATATTTCCGAAGCAGATGGAGTAGTATATGTGTGCTAATTAGTCAACACCCTAGAGCCAGTCCAGCAAGCTTAAGCTGCATCCATATCTTCAACGCCGTACGTTCGTGTCAGAACAGGGACTTAAACAATAATTCTGCCGGCGAAAAATTTAAAGAGAGCTCCTGTTTCCGAACTTGTGACGACGAAGACGACGACGACGATCGGCCAATAGGTCTGATAACCAACTCACTGTTGATGCGTGTGCAGATCGCGGCGTTGCTGCTGGAGAACGGAGCCGACGTCAACGCGAGGAACATATACGGACAGGTACGTCAGTGAGCTCAAGTACTACTACTGCTAGTGCTACTGAACAACAGCTACCGACCGCATTTCATTTCAAGATCTCGTGCATGAATTTAATTAGTTTTTATGGATTCGTCGAGTTCGTCAATGTGACAAGACAAAATTTTACGCTGATTTAAATCTTGTATTAAGTTCCGAGCTAAACAATTTCATTGAAATTCTGAACCCTGGCTACGGATGGTTATATTGTCAACCATCATTTTATGGCGCATAGGTTTCTACCTACACACCAATAATTTTCATAATTATTCAAAAAAAAAAAGGTTCCAGGAGAAGGTTTCATATGAGCACATTTTTTTTCATCCGCACCGCATGTAAATACTACGTCCATTTCAAGAAAACAAGGCGTAGTTTTTCCTTGAGCGATAGGGGGTAAAATTTAATCAAACTTATAAACCATCAACATTTACTGGATAAATTAGATACAGTATGAAAGCCTATTGCAAGGTGTAGATTTTATTATACTATTATAGATGTTGATATTTTTTCTGTAAGTTTGATCGAACTTTATGTCGTTTGACTTTTAGGAAAAAGTTATGCGTCTTTCTTTCTAGAATAGATAGATGCAGTAGGTTGTTTTGATTCATGTGCTCTGCCTGTGTTTTTGTGCATGATTGAACTGAAGACGGCGTTGATGCAAGCGTGCCGTTCAGGCCACTGGGAGGTGGTGCAGACGCTGCTGGCCTTCAGATGCAATGTAAGTTCGTCCAGTGCAACTGATCATTCGGCATCCTCCTGCTCCCGCAGATCATCGAGCGAGAGGTAGTATTTGATTCTGACTTCTGCTTGTCGGTGAACTGATTAGGTGTGGAAGGCGGACGGCCTGAGCGGCCGGACGGCGCTTCACGCGGCGGCGGCCGGCGGGCACGTCAGGTGCGTCCGCTTGCTGCTGGCGGACGCGGGCGGCGGCGCCAGCGGCGACAGGGTCCGGTAAGAGCCTAGCGCCGCTTGCAGACGCCGGAGACATTTGTATCGGCTACGATGGATTGACCGTCCGTGGCACGCGCGCTCTGCAGGTACGTGAACCGGGCGGCGAGCGGCGGCGTGACGGCGCTGCACCTGGCGGCGCTGCACGGGCACGTGGACTGCGTGCACCTGCTCATCGACGAGCACGCGGCGCTGGGCGCGCAGACGGTACCAGTCGCCGCGGCGCCCATGGCGTCCATCGGCGCCGGGAGCACGCCGCTGCACTACGCGGCATCGGGAGGCGAGGTCAAGTGCTGCCAGGTCCTCGTGTCCAGGGGCGCCGACAGGATGGCCGCCAACTTCAACGGCTGGCTGGCGGTGGACGTGGCCCGGATGTGGAACTGCAACTGGCTGGAGCACGTGCTGTCGCCCAAGTCGCACCTTCCCGTGCCCAAGTTCCCGCCCTCCGCCTACCTCTCCCTCCCGCTCACCTCCCTCCTCGCCATCGCCGCTGCCTCGACGCCGTTCATCCCCGCCGCCGCCGACGATGACAACATCGACGACGCCTGCTCCGTCTGCCTCGAGAGGTCCTGCAACGTCGCCGCCGAAGGTACTATATTTTTACTCTGTTCCTTCGTCCAAAATATTCAGAAGTCATAGTCTGATCTGACGAACGATGATCGTGCAGTGTGCGGTCACGAGCTGTGCCTCAAGTGCGCAATGGACCTGTGCACGGTGATGAAGGCCTACGAGGTGCCCGGGCTCGCCGGAACCGTCCCGTGCCCGCTCTGCCGGAGCGGCATCGCCTCCTTCAGGAAGGCCGTCGCGGCCTCCGAGCCGCCGGATGACGACGTCCTGGGCAGCAGCCTCGCCTGCGCGTGCGCCCGCTGCCAGAAATGCGATGGCGGCCGGGAAGAGGAGAAGAGCCCCGTGAGCTTCTGCCGGTACTCTTCCGGCGAAGGCATGGACTCGGAGGCCGCCGCGCTTGCCCTGTACTGCGCCCCGTTTGCTGCCCCCGCCGGGATCTTGTCCTGAGATTCTGTCCGGATCAGTTCCACAGAAATTCATCAGAATACAAGCTCACACGACAGGAGTAGATGCAGACATATATACCATTTGATTTGTTGTGTTTGTGTTGTCAAATGTACATAGTCCAACATACTGTATACAAACATTCTTTCTTCTTGTTGTAAATTGGACTTCTTCTATTCATTCTTTTCCAATCCGGACGGAATTGGTGGCGTAAATGCGAACCTTTTTTTTTTTCGAGAACATGTGGCTTTACCGCAGATCCAGATCTAGATTGTGAGACAAAAACTCATGTACTAATCCAAGCTTCCCTAAAAAAAATGTACTAATCCAAGCCATACCGCAGTTTTACCATTTGTTCTCACGAAATCCGCGAAACTATAACTAGCTCTATTTTGTTCGTGGTCCACTTTCACAATAGAAATACTTTTAATACACTAAATTAAATCCTTAATCTTGTTAATGAGAAAAGGTAAAGACGATCTATCTTGCGATCTTTCACAAATTGCATTAGAGCAGTCCAGTTCTAATACCACTGATTTATCGCTCCATTCGAGAAAAAGATGAAGGCCTTCTATGCAAGCCCTTGTTTTAGCTTATAGGGGATCACCGCCATTAAACAACAGACGACATGAGGATAAAACAATCCTTCCTAATTCATCACGCAAGATCATACCCGTCCCTGTTGAACCTTCCTCCTTATAAGAACCATCACAATTAAGTTTAACCCCGCCCGGAGAACGATTATGCCAGCGTGCCACATGCAAATTAGGATTTCGAACAGCCGTAGCAGCTTTTGTACCATCTGACTTAGGGGTCTTTCCCTTAATGATTTCCTCCATATGGTTAAGAATTTAATGTTCTTCAAAGTCTTGACATAGTATATGAAGACTCGCTTAGATCACTCAATTGAACAAAGCGGTTTATGATGTGTAACCTCATTGTGATCAGAGCAAATGTGCCAAGCAATCAGTAAAATAAAATCCCGTACTCTGGCCGAGACTTCCTCAGTAGCAGTCTCAAACCACTTGTGAGGGTCAACCTGGAGGTCAATTTCATTAGGTAAAGGCCACACATCCCTCATGGCATGCCACAGGTCTCTTGTATGAGAGCACTTGAACAAGCAATATGCAACGCCCTCCAGTTCTTTATCGCAAATAAGACAGTTGCATGTAACCTCAAAGTCACTGTCTTTTTTGTTTTTTTCTAGAGCTAAGCTATTATATGAACTCTATAAGCAAAAGTTTTGACTTTAGGTGGAACTCCAGCCTTCCAAATTTGTTTCCAACAACTGATTGCACCATCAGGAGCCGAGCTCGAAGTAGGAAACACACACTATTCAGGGGACTCTTGAAAAGCAAGGTTATACTAGCCATGCGAGCAGACCATCATCCAATTGGTGAGAAGGTTTGATCGTCATAATGGTTGATGTATCCATGGGCAAGAATATGCTACAGACCAACGCCTCATTCCATTTTCCAAGATCGTCTAGCAATTCGGAGACACATAAGACATGATGATTTCCTCTAGATGTGAGAACTTTCATACATGACAACCAGGGGATCCAACTATCACACCTAATTAGTAATTTTTGCCCCTTACCAACATGACAAATTAGTCTTTTCTTTAGCAATTCTAAACCATGTGAAATTGCCATCCAAGTCGATGAAGGGTGGGTTTAGGGTTTAGGGTTTAGGGTTCCAAGTAAAAATCATATCATACAAATCACCATTCGGGTAGTATTTTTACTTTAGCACTAGCGCACAGAAAATATCTGGAAATTCCAACAACCACCAGGCCCGCCGAGCTAGTAAAGCTTGGTTATACAATTTCATATCACGAAAACCGAGGACTCCTTGAGTCTTAGCTTGTTGGAGTTTAGGCCAACTGTTCCAGTGATTTTTCGTTTACCATTCTCTAAATGTCACCAAAAGTCCTGGCTTACTTTTGTCAACTCATAACAAACCGAAAAGGGGGTTTAAAGACCCCCATGACGTATGCAGGGATAGCCCGAGCAATTACTTTAATATGGATTTTTCACTTTGAGCTAGAATTCCATCACCCCAATCAACCAATAATTTACTTAGCCGAGACAACAAACTTTGAAATCTTTCTCTATGCATTCTCTCATCTAGTGTAGATAAACCAAGATATTTGACATCAAACATTTGTTGCTCCACATTCAGAATATTCTGAATTAGCGATTGATTATCCTCTTGACATGTGCACTAAAAAGGTCGGGCACTCGGATGGATTGATTAATTGCCCAGTACCAACCTTGAAAGCATTAATGACCTCTTTCACCCGAGCAGCTTGAACTTCATCTGTACTAAAGAAAAATAAAGTATCATCCGCGAATAATAAGTGTGAGATATCAATAGCATTACAACACACTTTCAGTAGAGTGATTCCATTATTTTCCACCTCCTTTTGTAACAAAGATGATAAGCCATCTGCAACAAACATGAACAAGATAGGGGACAATGGATCCCCTCGTCGAAGGCCTTGAGTAGGATAGAATGCTTCCAGAAGGGTTCCATTTGATTTCAGAGAATACCTCACTATGGTCACACACGCCATGATCCATTGCACCAACCGCTGAGAAAAACCTAATTTACGCATAGTATTCTCTAGAAAATACCAATCCAACCTGTCATATGCTTTTGAAAAATCCACCTTATAAGCACAAAATTCAGATTCACACTGTACCATGTTGAAAGGATACGGATGTCGCCTAGAGATGGGGTGAATAGGCGATTAAAACTTTTCCTAGAGTGGCTCAACAAAGGCGGAATAAAACTAGTGTTTACTTTGTAAAGCACAACCTAGAAACAACTAAGGTTTACCTATGTGCACCAACAACTTATGCTAAGCAATACAAGCAACAAAGTGATAGCAAGATATATATTACTTCAAGCACGAAGGCTATCACAATGTAAAGTGCATAAGTAAAGAGCTCGGGTATAGAGATAACCAAGGCACGCGGGGACACCGATATTTTACCGAGTTCCTCCCAACATGGAGTACGTCTCGTTTGGAGAGGGGGGTATCAAACCACCAACGCCACAAAAGGCCTCCCTTATTCTCCGGTGAATCTCACCCCAATGGGATCGATCCACACTTCCACTATCGGTGCACTTGTCGGTGGCAACCGGAACCTCTCACAAGGTTGGGGCACAACTCCACAACTTAATCGGAGGCTCCCAACAAACGCCACAAAAGGCCTCAACAAATGTCACCAAGGCTACAATGCCACCAAGGCCACAAAACCGTCTAGGGTTCCAAGAACCCAAGAGGGACAAGCTCCAATGAGCAATTTAAACCAAATCCTCCGAGAAGAACCCAAACCGATGTAACAAATGCAAATGGCAAGAACACCACAAAGATGCTCAAATCCCTCACTCTCAAGTTCCAACAAAGCTACCAAAGCTATTGGGGGATCAAGAGAGGAGAAATCAAAGAGAGACACAAAATCCCCCAAAATCTAGATCCCCAAAGATGCACTCACAAAGAGATGAATCGGTTAGGTCAAAACGTGGGGCTAGATCTCCTCCAACAACCCCTCAAATATATGCAAGAATATATGGAGGAGTGTGTAGAAATCAAGCTTAAGGAGTAGAGCATGAGGGCAAAGCTTGGGCAAGAAAAGGAGGAAGAAGTAAGCCTAAATGAAAATGGGGCAAAGCTATTTAAAGGGGTAGGCAAAATCTGCCCGTTGGGGCATTTTTTTGAAAGGAACGGTAGTACCGCAAAATCCCGGTACTACCGCACCTGCGAGAACAGCCAAGAAAAATATTGGGTGAGCGACAGAATTTGGGACAAGCGAGCGAGCCCCAGAGAGAGAGAAAGCAGCAGCGCAGCAGCAATATCAAGCGCGAGCGGCAGCAGTGGGCCAGGGCGTGCGCGCGCTTGCGAGCGGCAGCTAGCAAGCTCGGCAGCAGCAGCAGCTGCTAGCGCTGCACGCGCGCAGCAGCTGCTAGCGCTGCACGCGCGCAGCAGCTGCTAGCGCTGCATGCGCGCAGCAGCTCGGCGCAGCAAGCAGCTAGCAGCATGCAAGGCAGGCGTGGGCCAGCCGCGCTGCATGCGGCAAGCGCGCGCGCAGCGAGCCACAGCAGCAGCAGCGTGGCAGAGCAGCAGTAGTGCGGCAGCGCGGGGGCGGGCCCAGATAGCGGTAGCAGCAAGCGGCGCAGTAGCTAGGGACGCGCGCGCGCGAGACGAGGCCGCAGCACGGCAGCGGCGGGGTCCAGCGAGGCGGCAGGCGTGCAGCAGCGGCATGCGCAGCAGCACGCCAGGCTTCGCGCGCGCAGCAGCAACAACAGCACGGGTCAACGCGACGAAGCAATGGGATCTGGATCTGAAAACAAACGAATCTAGGAAAACATCTGGGCCGGACGGTACTACCGGCCAACCCGAACGGTACTACCGGGCCGGCCGTACTACCGTAAAAAGGTACCTGACGAGGCAGAGAGAAAACGGGCCGTTTTTAGGCCTGGGCAAATATTCAAACGGCAATAACTTTTGACTGTAAGCTCCGATTGACTCGATTCAAATTGCGTTGGATAGAGGGCGACAAGGGCTGCCCAATAAAAAGTGGAAATATTGATTATCACCAAGTGAGAAAGTATCAAGTAGAATAATATGATATACCTTACTTGGTGAGAAACCGAAAAGCCGCATAAATCAAAATCGCAACAAGATACAAATGGGAGATCCGATTTAGATGAACAAGAGCTTGTTATGGAGATTACCACAAGCTCTATATCATCACATGGATAAGACCAAATAACAACCAAATATGATGATGCAAGTATGCAAAGGTTTGAGCACTCTCCGAACGATGTGACCGAATTACTCATACGAGAGCGCCTCTTGATAGTACGGTTATCTATCCTAAACCCGGTCTCACACACACGACGTGAGACCGGCAAAAGAGAAAACCTATCAAGATTATACCTTTGCCTTGAGCATTCCACTTGAGCTTGATGTAGACGATCTTGCCCTTCTCAAGATGGAACGCCCTCCTTAATTCCTCATCATCGACCTCGCATATTGAGCTTGCCCAACATATCTTCTTTGCATTTCATCGACCTTGAAGCCAACACATGCTCCAAGCGATGCCAATGGACAAATCCTACAAGTATAACTTAATACACACATTAGTCCATAAAGATTGTCATTAATTACCAAAACCACACATGGGGGCCCAACATGTTCTTTCAATCTCCCCCATTTTGGTAATTGATGACAATCCCTTTAAGAGGGTTTATATAAGGAATTTTAATGAATAAAATGGTAATACCAATATCAAATACTACAAAAGTATGTGATATTGGTACCACCATCATATATAGAGCAAACTCCCCCACAATCTATGCATGTGTGATGAACTTGAATTTCATTGCATATATTGCCAATCATTATCATTGGTGGAGTTTCCTCTATATATACCACATGCTAAGCAACAACAAAGATGCAAGAGCATGAGAAGCAAATGCCAAGAGCATGAGAAGCAAATGCACAAGAACAAACTCAATGCATAAACCAACTTACCTTAAACCCTCTAAAACTTCTCCCCCATTGGCATCGATTGCCGAAATGGGTGACAAGTTCTAGAAGGCAAATATAGTAATAATTCCTCCAAAGGTGTGCCTTCGCACATATCCAATGATGAATACTTGGGAGGGAGTAGAACTATATCGAGGACCCTAAGATTGCAAAAATAAAGTCAAATGATGCAAGCAACTACAAGGTCCGACAAACCAATTTGAAAACAATAAATGAGTCCAAATGGAAACAACAAGATATTATGATATGAGCAAAAGAGTGATTTAAATAACAAATAGAGAAGCTCCCCAAGGTTTGTGCACAATTCAAAATAAATGTATTGGAATACATAATGCACAAATATGGAATCCTTGCTCCCCCCATAAGCATTTAAAACACAGCAAATGTGAAAGAATGCAAATGAGCATTATTAAATGAATTAGATGAGCTCCCCAAAGAGAATGCACCAATTATGATAATTGCATTTGGGAATGAGGTGCATAGTCATGGACTCCTCACTCATCCAAATTCCTTTAACAATACAAGACATGAAAGAGCAAATATGAGTGTCCGAAGATGCAAACAAGAGGAACAAGCACTCATAGGAAAATAAATTTGGAAGCCACCAAAGAATCAAAAGGAATAGAAAGGTGGACTCCAAGGATTAAAAATCAACTAAAATTATCTTCTCATATGTGTATATGTCTCTAAGTGGAAAATATCACAAAGACATACTCCAAAGAAGAAAAATGCACACATAAAGAAGATTATACAAGAAAGCACATGAAAGGCAAAAATGAAGTCATAACATATATCAATAAATTTTTTTCTTCAAAGCATGGCCAAAGGCTCACATATATCTTATCAATAATTTTTTTGCTTCAAAGCATTATCAGTTACCATATGACTAGGAACAAAGACACTTTGATTTTTAGAAATAACCTCACCAAGTAGAGGTCTTAATCTATTAACCAAGTATTTAGAGACAATCATGTATATGACATTACATAAACCAATAGGCATGTAATCCTTAAGATCCACAAGACCGTTTAACCCTGCCAAACAGTGTTCACCTCCTCACATGGCTGAAATTTTTGGTATATCTATTGTGGTTTCTACCTTGACTTGACTTGATTAAAAATGATATCCACTGGTCTAGAGAATATCTAACAGGTGACCTATAATAGGCTTTGTGTAAAAACTAACTTTTATGGGTGGTCTTGGGTTTTGTCCCTCCCACTCAAATCATCTCTCTTCTCTCTAAGTTTTTGTCAAACTCTATGCCGGTGATGATGGCCCCTGGGCCTCTTGTTTCCACCGGTTCTATGGGTGGTACGGATCTCGCGACATAGGAGACTCTCACTTCCTTGACACTCCCATCTAGAACGATATTCTCTCTACTCTCCCTACCTTTCGTGCTAGCATGTGTGTCGCTCTTGGCTCCAAGAACTACACCTCTTTCTGGAATGATCTTTGATATGGTAAGTCTCCTCTCACTAACCTCTCTCGTTCCTGGCAGTAGCAACTATCGCCTTAACCATTTCACTAGCAATGTTATTTCAAACAGAGATACCTATGCTAACTTTTTTTGGCAGTTACCTACAGATGTTTGTGCAGGTCCCATTTAGAAAAAACACAGTCCCTGATAGTTGCAGGATTGGGTAGGTTGTGTAGATGACATGAGATCCACAAGAGGTTTTCCAGTTTATTTTGTACCTAATTTGATTTATTGTAGTGCTAGAAAACACGCAACTGCCTCCAGGTCCAGCACGGAAGCACAATACAAGTCCCTAGCAAATGCTACCACTAAAATAATTTGGATCAAGTCCCTATTAGGAGAACTTGGAATACAAATAAAGCAAGTCTCATGCCTATGGTGTCATAATTTGCGAGCAACATAACTTTCTGCTAATCCAGTGTTTCATGCTAGAACAAAGCATTTTGAAATTGACTTTTATTCTGTAAGAGAAAGAGTAGCTAGTAAACTGTTTGAGATCAGAGTCATTACTTCACAAGACTAGGTGGTGGATGGATTCACAAAGCCTTTACCTACACGACAATTTGAAGAGTTTAATCACAATCTCAATCTTACAAAAGGTTTTGATTGAGGAGGGGTGTTATAGTTGTTAGTAGTTAGATATCAACTGTGTATGATCTCATACAAGTTATAAGGATCAGATCAATCTCCCTCTATCTCTCCCGGTGTAACAAATTCCGTTGTAATCCGTTGAGGGCTTCAACCCCTATTTAACATGCAGGTGACGCTGAGACAAAGGCAATCACTTAACCCAAATTACCATAGAGGTAACATCATACTCTTGCTTGTATGGTCATATAAGTGGATGGTTACAAGATAGCACCCTTAGAAAGGGTGTCTGACCATGCTTTATATGAAGGAAATATGCCCTAGAGGAAAATAATAAAAGATTTATTATTGTCATATCCCAATAAGTTTGTAATAGTTTCATGTTGTGCTATAACTGTATCAAGTGGAAACATTGATACATGATGATATGAAACATAAGTCCCTGTTAACCTCTATTACTAGTTCGTTGGGTAACATGATGATCAAGGTTTCCCGATCATGAAGTGATAGCGCTGGTTGACAACGAGATCATATCATTGGTGAATGATATGATGGACATTCCTCAAATATTGCGACACGATCAAGTCACAAAGTTCATCATTGTAATAGTTAGAAATAAGATGTCCTTCTCCTTAGACCGTGAGACCATATCAAATCACTGTCTCCCGAGGCTTCTTTGACTGCATCAAGCGTTACTCAGTAAAATGGTAATTAAGGTGTACGTTGGGTATCCAGAAGAACACGTTGAAGAGATTACGTCAAGAGCAAGATTTGTTCACCCAGTGAAGGGTAAGATACAGTTAGGCCGACTTGGTGATATTTCATCCATAAATGTTGCAACATGTGACTATGTCATGGGGATGTAATATTGTGGTAACAAGTAAACAGTACTTATCGGTAACGAGATTGAACAAGGTATGGAGATACCTTAACGATCGGATCTCGAACAAGTAGTATCAAAGAAACAAAGGGAATTGGACTCGACGTTTACGGTTCAAACAACATCGTCAATCTGGAATGCATAGGGATCATTATGGGCATCACGGTCCCGATGTTGATCATTGACACAAGAGAGTCTAGGTCATGTCTATAGCTGTTCCCGAGACATGAGGGATCCACTTAAGTGTGCGATGAGCTTGAGATCATCTGTAAGTTGGAATCATAGTAGAGAAATAGAAAGTCAGAATTGTTCCGAGGAGAAAGATCCAAAGTTGTTCGGATAAAGAAAGGAAACCAGAAAACTTTCGGTGAGAGGACCGAAATTGTTCCAGAAAGTTCTGAAGTTGTTCGGAGGATATAGAAGGGGAACCGAAAGGTGTTTCGGGTCAAATCGGATTTGGTAATATGTATTTACATACTAATTAATGTAATTAATATTAAATATAATATTAAAATCTAATTTGAAAGGGTATTCCACTAATGGGCCAACTTCCCTAGGGAAAAAGGGCCCATGAGGGAAACCGAAAGGGAGAAGGGACTTGGCGCCTAGGGTTTGGCGCCTAGGGCTGCCTCCTCCCTGGCCGGCGGCTGGGTTAGGGTTTGGGGTGCCCTAGGGCTGCCCCCCTTGGCCGCCGCCCCTCTCCCCCTTGGGCCGCCGCCTGGTTGCCTTGGGGGAGGGGCAAGGCTGCACATTGGCACGGTACACATCAATCTATAGAGGCCCCCTCTCCCCTTGGAGGTACACATCAATCTATAGATCCCATGAGTTGGGAACTCCTCCTCCTCTCCAATATCTTTCTCTAGTTGTCTTCACGCATTGTCACGGCCTAGGGCTGTTCGCGCAAGAGAATACGCATTCGCAGCACGCCGTTGCACTGCGGGGATTCTGAAGCTGGAGATCTTCTTCCGCACTCCCAGCGTGATCGGGGAGACAGAGGTTCTCGTCGTACACCGTATGTGTACGAAGCCACGAGGTGCAACACTTGAGGCACTTTGGATGTCGTTAGCCAGACTGCTGCACGGTGATGGAGCAAGGGGTGACCTGCGAGGAGCTTCGCAACCTTGAGGTTGGCTACGAGCACGAATACATCAACCACGTTCCCCTCGGAACGTTAACCGCTTTCAGACTACAAGGGTATGTATCCGAAACCTCTCGGTTGTTACTGCATTACTCGTGGATAGATCTTGGCCATTCGGGGTTCCCGCATATTAATTTTTTTGATTTTCTGCATCTAACCCCAACATTATATAGGATAGCTTGGCCAGTCCTCATTAAAGCTAAGTGGAGCACTAAGCTATGATTGCAATGAAGCTGATGTGATGAAGGTGTAGTGGAGCTTTAGAAACTCCTTTCTTGAATGCTTGGAAATGCCAGCAGTGTCATCTGGGGGAGCCCCAATAGTCACTTCCCAGACCATTTGAGAGTGTGTAGGATGCGGCTCTAGTGTCCTTGGTTTCTTTCTGTCCGAGTCAAGACTTGGCCTTTGTTGAGTATGTTGGATGGATATACACTCGTCAGTGGAGCTGGGCCCGGGCAACTAAAGCCATGGATTTTATAAAACAAAGTTTTCCAAAAAGTGATGTGTGGCTTTAGAATTTGGTTGATTTGGTCGAACTGTTAAAGAGTAACCTAATGGTGAACGATTTGCATCTCTACTTTGTCGTCCTCGTCACCTACAAGCGAGCGGTGGTTCCTACTCATGCTAAACATTACCTTCTTTGTCCCATAATATTAGATGTCATTGAAACAATTTTGCTTGGCATGCAACATCTATTGCAATGGCAATAGATGTGAACAAGCTGAAGCGGAATATAAAAGTCACTGGTCGGTGCAAGATCTGTGATCATGAAGACGAAGGCGTGATGCATACGCTCTTCAGTTTTCCTCATGCGCGACGTCTGTGGGACGCGATGAGGGATGTTTGGCAAATTCCAACAGCTTTAGACCTTCTTAGACCGCTTCCTATGGGGTTCAAATCACTAATGTTGAATCTACCGAATCATATGATTGATAATATGTTACTTGTGGCATGGAGAGTCTGATATGCGAGGAATGAAGTTACACATGACACGGCCCTTCATTCGGTTGAGGGTTCTAAAAGGTTCCTTCTTAGCTACTCAAAGCTAGTACGTGATGTCCAGGAGACTCCACCAGATCATCCTATCAAAGGCGAACAACCAGTGGTTCACAGTGTTACCAAGAGGATTAAAAAGCCCCCTGATAAACCCTGGTCCTGTCCTCAGCGGAATGGGTCAAGTTATCTATTGATGGATCCTTTAAAGTTGTTGATGGTTCTGCGGGCACCGACATCATCTTACGGGATGTGTCTGGTGCGGTAATTTTCTCGACATGTCGATCATTACAACACTGCGAGGAGGCGCTAGAAGCTGAACTGCTAGCGTGCTTGGAAGGATTGGATCCTGCTCTACATAAGACAGTGAGCTGCCGATTATCATTGAGACTGACCGTGCACATCTGGTTTCAAGTGTGCTAGCTAGTGGACATGACAGATCGCCTTACGCAGACATAGTTTCTGATATTCAAGTTTTAGTTCCTGGTTTGAGAATTCACGAACTTGTAAAAGTAGACTGTAGTCATGAGCGGATTAGCCACTATCTAGCAAATTGGGCGAGGACATAGAATAGAACTATAATATGGTTTGGGTCAGGCCCTGAATTTGTTCTTCAAGAGCTTGTTGGCCTGTAATTCTTCCTGATTAATAAAGATCGGGCTTTGAGCACTGTTTTTTTATTGGAGGCATCGTTTTTGAAGGGGTTGGACTCTGGTGTTGTTTTGGTGGTGTTAGTGTCTCTGCTGCTAAGGATCTGATCGCTATAGCGGGATTTTTTTTGTAAATTTTCTTCAATAGGGTAGTGCGTTGTTGCAGAGACCGAATGTAATTGATATCTTGCGATATTAATATATCCAAATACTTTCTAAAAAGTCTGATTTTTCCAAAAAAAGAAAGAACAAATACTATACGATACTGGAAGTTGGAACATAGGTCATCGTGCACATGCCGTGCTGCATGGGTCCAAAGCTGCGCACCGCTTGTATACTCTCCCACTTGGCTGCGTACCTACAGAGTAATAATACCGGTGGTGACATACATATTCGCACCCCGGAAAAAAAAATGCTACGACATATCCGTCATTGACGACGGAGAAGGGCTCATAGATCCCATGTGCGTACAGAGGTTCCCAGCCAGCTAGAGCGATGTGTACAAGGCAAGACAAACTTGGGCTTTGGGGAATCTCTGGACAAAGGACATCAAAATGTTCCAGACCAGCCACCAACTTGCATGCTCCTCAAAGTTGCTGACTCCGTGCACATTATTTACATCTGCTGGCTCTTCATGCCACCCAAAACCGATCGATGGCACCATTGTTTACATCCCCCAACATGCATGATGACTGATGAGCCAAAAAATAGAGTTAAGACGAGTCCTTTTCTTTGGCTGGCTGGTGCGCACACACATGATCGCAAAATACAAAAAGCGGCCATGTCTCTAGCCAGTACTGCTGTATATATGCCGCGCATCATCCTGCATGGTACATGGGCATACCAACCTTAATTTCTCCACCAATCTCATTCGATCCTGTTCCTAGCTTCCACTCCAATAATGTGGTCGATCTCGAACCCACGAGCAGCCGCACGGCCCTCTTTCGCCCTCTCGGCACGGCGCCGCAACCTCTGTGACGAGGTTTCAGTGCCGCCACCGCCGCTCGTGTCTCTACCGCACCATCCCCAAACAAACCGTCTTCGCCCCAAGGCCTTCGCTCGAGGCCATCCTCGTCCTCCTCTCCTGTCGTCTCCGTGCGCGAGGACTCGGACGACGATGATTCCTTACTGTTCAGGTAATTCAAGGACGACATCTGTTAATTTGCTTAGGGCATTGCTTATTTCATGGTTCTGTAGTACGTGCAACCGTGTAGTCAGTACTCCTCGATCAGTCCGTAGACAGCTATAGCTTGCAAGTTTCACAAAACTTGTAGCTTTGCTGAACGTTTGATCATGGTTTCAACATTTGTTCGTTATTATGCTAATTCATGCGCAGCTAGTTGAATAAACCTTCTGTTACATAATCGGCTACATGCTCCTAGCACGACTGCATTGAAGTGCCTAGCTCCCAAGCGTTTTGCTTCAAACGTCCTACTAGTACTAGTTTCTAACTAAGGATGAATCGGGAGTGGTCCACGCGAGCCGCCGTTAACTCGAATAGCTGTAATATATAAACATGTAGTACATTTTTCTTAATAAGGGGCGTTTTGTCATCAAGACAATACAAACTATAGAGTCCACGCCTCGCCTCTGTACAATTAGGGTGCACACAGCCGAAAAAGAAAATCTCCTCTGCACCTAGGACCACCTCCTCTAGTTCATCGTCGTTGAGTTGCAGATGCCGGATCGGAAGATGTCCTCACTGTCTCGACTTGTTGAATCCGTTGCCTTAAAAGTTTGCACCTGGAGTAGTAAAACCTCATAGAGAGGGGTCAAGTTGGCGCCTGCCCGCTCTAACAACTCCTTGGCTCCGATACCCCACTCGATGTGGTGCTACGTGGCCAGGCCCACCTGAAGAACCCCACAATCGGGCGGCCGATTTGATTTATCTTTTTGTCCTTTTCTTTTTATTATTTATACTAGCTGAATGCCCGTGCGTTTCTACGGTGTATTTTTAGTTTTTTTTATCACATATGCACATCAAAAGTTCCCTCAAACTATTAGACGAAGGTTATCTATACCAAATAAATCCAGAAATTATAAAAAATATAGAAAATCCAAATAAAAAAATTTATAGAAACATAATGAATGTAATGTTTTGGCTATTTTTTATGTTTTTACAATTTGTTAATTTCTATTTAAGAATAAATTATGTAAATACCAGAGTGTTTCAACGGGAAAAAATTATAAAGAAATTTGCATGATGTGAAGTACTCCCTCCGATCCATATTAGTTGACTTAGATTTGTCTAGATTCGGATATATCTAGACATGTTTCAGTGCTAGATACATTCAAATCTAGACAAATTTGAGTCAAATAATATAGGTCGGAGGGAGTAGTACAATTTAACTAATTTCTCTTATTGCTTTATCTTACTCACTTCAAACATAGTTTTTGTGATCAAAATTTGCAGCTAGAGACTCCATGGAAACATTTAGTCAGTGGCAGATTTACTCACACATCTTACCCAGTTTCTCTAAACAGTTTGGATACAATACGAAGCACTGCAAAAAAGATGTTTGGTGATGTGCCAGAGAGAAGAATTCAGCTAACAACCCGGTAAATGGGCTAATACGGCGACGACGGGCACGGCCGGCCGGACATGGCAAATAGGCGAAATAGTCAGACAGTACATCAGTACTCTATTTTTGTCTCGACAGACCACTCTCGTCTATGAGCAAGGCAACATATGAACTGCATGTTGACCGGTCAAAATCAAAATTACCATCTCAAGATCCCAATCTCCGTAGAGAAAATTAGATCGATAGAGACATTGAACGCTAGCTTCTTCCATCGCCACTTAATATAGTTCGCTACAGGAGCACGAAAAGTCAATTCTTGAACCAACAACTTATCTTGAGACTGCATCCACTACAAGATTGGGACAGAGACACGCGGTCGGGGGCGGCGACAGAGGTCTCGCGTGCGTCCATGCTTTTGGCCTCGTCCCCGGCGCCCAGCCTCGTCCGGTCCAGCGCCGGCCGCCGCCCCCGACCGCGCGTGCTCGTCCTCGGCCCCTCTGGACATGCTCGACCGTCGCCTCCGGTCGCCACGCCAGGCCGTCTCTGACTTTGTCTCCGTCCCGTCGCGCCAGCCCGCCTCCCATGCTTCCACGCCTTCGGCCTCGTCCCCTTCGCCCAGCCTCGTCTGGTCCGTCGTCGACCTCTACTGCCGCCCCTGACCGCGCGTGCTCATCCTCGCCCCCCTCCGACTTCGTCTTCGTCTCCATCCCTCTGCTTCCCTCCACCGAGTCGCTGCCATGGACGCATCAGGTCTCGTCTGCTGCTGCGCGACCTGCGCGTCCGCCAATAGGACGTCGGCCTCCAGCACGCGCCCATCGGCGATGTGCGCATCGCTGTTTCTCTCTGTTCTTCGAGGGGATAAGGTCTTGTGCAGGGAGAGAGAGAAGAGATAGAGAGACGAACCGATTGTATTTTTTTAGACTTGGCGGTGGCAGTGCTTGTAATAACCCGGAAAACATAGGGGCAAAACGGTAATATCCGGGCAGACGGAAATTTAGCTGGGTGACGAACGGTCCCAATCTTTTTAATAGTATAGATTTTTCCTTTTTCTTTTTCATGTTTCCATTTATTTTATTTCCTAGTTTATTTTAATTTTAATTGTATGTTTAGTTTTACATATTTACTTTGTTTTAGTTTTTAATTATTTTAGAATAATAACTTATAATTAGTGTAAAAATGTGAAGCCATGAATATTTTTAGAAACCAAGTGTTGAACAATATTTTGGAATTTATGAATATTTTATTGAATTTATGAACAATTTTATAAACCAATGTTCATTTTTGTGAAACATGCGAACATTTTTCCAAACATCCTGAATTTGTTTTTTGAGCATGAGCGACCTTCTAAGAAGTCGTGAACATTTTCTTCACACCCTGCAATTTTATACTATAAAAATAAATAGCAAAAAGAAAGAAAACAAAATTAACTAACAAAATTAAAAACATAAAATAAATAAGAAGTAGAAAGAAAGATAAAGAAAAAGAGGAAAGGATAAAAGGACATAATACCAAAATCACCTTAAACAGGCTGGCCCATTATATGGACCCCCTATGTGGTGGGACTCACCTATGCCCGCACACAGTGGTGCACATGATCGATCAAGAAGCATGGATCGATGTCGTCACCCAATCCCTCGTTTGATCCATTGGTTGGCTGATTGCCCCCTCCCCCCCCCCCCCCCAATGATCGTAGTTGTAGCCGATCAAGCACTCAATTTTGAAGGTACATTGGTATGCTCCGATTACCGCTAGCTTTGTTTTAATGGTCTATAGTATATACATTCTAAGACAATGTATCTTCAGGGTAGTACTTTACAAGCCAAGCACTTCACTAACTTGGGGGAGATGCAGCGTGGTCAATGATGTGGTACGGTCGAAGGAGGAAGAAGAGATATGTGAAAAGACTAAGAGCAGTTGTACCATTATCCTCAGGCACCGCCCACCTAGAATACTTGTTTTTTAGGATAAGTGTCTACTAGATATTTAGCTCTATGCATGTCTGAGATCAACACCATCTAATTGATATGTGACATGAATCTTCTATTTGAACAACAGAGAGGAGTTTGGCAACACAAAATGCAGGCTCGCGAAACAAGGTTTGCACATTAATTTGATAATTGTTATATCAAATGTTTGACACTACTTTTCATGAGGTTATTGCTCAACTAAATACTGTGATAAAATGTTGCTTAGGAACGGGAGGCTAGAATAAAGAGAGAGCTCCAGGTGCCTGAATTGTCACCTTCTCCATACGACACGGCGTGGGTGGCTATGGTGCCCTTACGAGGTTTCCCTCAAGCTCCATGCTTCCCTCAATGTGTCGAATGGATATTGCGAAACCAACAGGATAATGGGTCTTGGGGTATCAACGAATTCGGCTTGTCAAACAGAAAGTGTATTCTCCTATCCACTTTGGCATGTGTTATTGCACTTAAGAAATGGAACATTGGCCTAGAGCATACCACGAGAGGTATGATACAAGATACATTTACTTGGTAGTGTTGTCCTAATTCTTCTACATGAAAATATGCAAGCTCTAATTGATAAATGATGTATACTCACATGAATTCGTTTTTTCCTTTTTTCGTGAGACAGGACTACATTATATTGGAACAAATTTCTCCGTTGTTATAGATGAGCGGATTACTTCTCCTATAGGATACAATATTACTTTTACTGGTATGATAAGTCTAGCCATTGGAATGGGCTTGGAATTTCCTGTTAGACAAACTGACATTGACACGGTTCTCCAAATCAGGCAGATGGAATTGAACAGGTCATCATATGAAAATTCTGGCATATACATGTGTTTATGTTTTTCCCTTTCCGTTTGTACTTCTAGGACAATTGATTGTTAGTATATATGCATGGTAATGTGAATGGTAATTCATTGGCATACTTGTTTCTTACCTCTCTTTCATCTTTTGAAGAAGGCTTTTGCGATATTTTGAACTTCTCCAAAGAGCCATGTCTTGAAGCGGAAAATGGGCCAAAATATCAACTTATATTTTTCTTATAAATGAATGTAGCAGCCATAATTTAAGTATTATATGTGATTAAAAATTTGAATTTTTTATATGTATACAGATATGATGGGGATAAATCTTGTGGGAGAGAAGCATACATGGCATATGTTGCTGAAGGGTTAGGAAATCTACCGGACTGGAATGGAGTTATGAAGTTCCAAAGGAAAAATGGATCCCTTTTCAATTCTCCTTCCACTACTGCTGCCGCATTAATCTACTATTATGATGAGAAAGCACTACAATACCTAAATTTGCTTGTTAGTAAATTTGGTAATGTAGGTGGGACTACGTACCTTCATTGTGAGTAATTTCCAAGCTCCGTTCTATTGGTATATACCTTATTTAGTCAGTCTTTTGCAGTACCAGCAGTGTACCCAATAAATATATATTGCCAGCTTTCGATGGTGGATTCTCTTGAGAAGATTGGAATATCTCGTCATTTTTCTAGTGAGATAAAAAGTATCCTAGACACAACATATAGGTAATGACCACGCGTATATCTTTTGTTGATATAATTTTAGTTGGTTGTAAACTTTACTATATCCGTTTTGTAGTTTGTGGTTACAGAGAGATGATGAAGTCATGCTGGATATAGCAACATGTGCAATGGCGTTTCGTATTTTACGAATGAATGGATATCATGTTTCCTCTGGTAGTATTTCCTTATGATAGAATTTACCTATGTTACTAATTTTATCTTTAGTCTTGACTTAAATCAAAAGTTTCATTTTGATGCAGATGAGCTATCCCATGTTGCCGAAGCCTCCACTTTCTGTAATTCACTTCAAGGATATCTAGACGATACAAAATCTTTATTGGAGTTATACAAGGCTTCAATAGTTAGTCTATCAAAAGATGAAATGATACTAGAAAACATAGAATCATGGTCAGGCAACCTACTAAAAGAAAAATTATATTCTGATGTGGTGCACAGAATGCCAAACTTCGGGGAGGTGCTTGAATGAAAGAATAAATACAATTTGGAAAATTAATGATACTATTTCTTATTATGAATTCAATTTAAATTTTATTCTATGCTTATGTAATTTCAGGTGGAATCTTCTCTTAAATTCCCTTTTTATGCCACAATGGAACGTCTAGACCACAGGAGGAACATTGAACATTTTGATATTATAGAAAATCAGATGTTGAAGACAACATACTTGTAATATTCTTATTTTTCAAAAAGAATTGTTCGTATAATCATATTAATATAAATGTTATCCAATAATTTCAACTATGTTGCTAAATCAGGCCACGTAGTTTCAACAAACACCATCTTGCTTTTGCCATTGAAGATTTCACCTTTTCCCAGTGTATTTACCAGAATGAACTCATGGATCTTGAAAGGTAATCTGCATGTTTTGCTCTCGTGTCTTATTAACTTTCTTTCTTAGAGGATCTTTTTTTTGCAACAGTTGGGTGAGAGAGAACATGCTGGACCAGCTACCATTTGCACGACAAAAGCAGGCATATTGTCACCTGTCTGCTTGTGCTACTATATTCCCTCCTGAATTATCGGATGCTCGGATTTCATGGGCCAAAAATTCTATACTCGCATCTATTTTGGATGACTTCTTTGATATTGCGGGGTCAAAAGAAGAGTTAGAAAACCTTGTCGAATTAGTTGAGAAGTAAAGTTTCTCAACTTGTTCTCCTTGTCTGTTTTTTGTGAGTGTGTTGGCATTTTGTGCAGTTTCTAACAGGTCATCTTCCTTGCATTTCCTTTCTAATGGTTTTATTAGGTGGGATGCGCACCACAATCTTCAATTTTACTCTGAGAGGGTAAAAATATTATTTTGTGCTATCTATTCTACAGTCAATCAGATTGGAGTAATGGCTTCTGCAGTACAAAACCGTGATGTTAGGGAACACCTGATAGAAATCGTAAGTTTCATTTGTGACCCTATAATTCTGAGCTGCAATGTGTTAGATATTACACGTTGAAATTAATAGCTTCTTAAGATAATGAGTTGAAATTCATCTACAGTGGATAGATGTAGTGAGGTCTATGATGATTGAAGCAGAATGGGCGAGAACCCAATATGTGCCAACTTTTGATGATTACTTGAGAAATGCCAATATATCCTATCTACTAGGGCCAATTGTGCTCTCGACATTGTACTTTCTCGGGCAAGAGCTTTTGGAGTCGGTTGTCAAAGATCAAGAGTATAATGAGTTATTCAGGCTAATGAGCACTTGTGGCCGTCTCCTGAATGACATCCATACCATTGAGGTATTTAGGTTGCTCTATGATAAAAATAAATTGTGTCCTTGAAAATTTCATTCCTATAAAATGAAGATTCATTGTACCTGCATATAAAATTATCTGTTTAAATTTTGTATTATATGAATCCACATATCATGAAATGCAAATTTATTATGTTTCTCATATATACAAGTAACTGGTGAGTTTAGTGATACAAATACAATATTTAAGCCTAACTAATGGAATATTAGTTCTCACAAAGAAATCGTAGTCATCAGCACACTATATGTAAAATGGTGTCAAATTTACTTTTTTCGAAAAGGAGAATGTCTCACTTAGGTTGTAACGTTACTTCTATTACATCTTTTACCAAAATATTGTGTATATGTTAAGAGTTAAGTAAAATGAGAAATATTTACAAACCGGGAGGGGAAAGTATATGGATGCAGACAGCTACTTAAACTATGTATTCTTATACCCAATTACAGAAAGTGGATTGGAAATTCGGTTAGCTTTTGTGTATCTAATTATCAAGACGGCATTGTAAGCAAATAAGAATATTGCTGAACACTCTCATGTTGTTCGAACCGGTAAATTAATTGTTGCTTATTAGAGGTTCTGACAAAACTTCATCTTCATGTAGAAGGAGGGCATCGAGGTAACAGTGAATAGTATTTCACTACTTGTTCTTTACAGTGGTGGTTCTATGTCCGCAGAAGCAGCTAAAAAGGAAATACAGAAGTCTATAGACTCATGTCGGAGAGAGCTGCTAAGGCTGGTTCTTAAGAAAGATACTGTTGTTCCCAGGCCATGCAAGGAGCTGTTCTGGAAGATGAACCAGGTGAATCACTTGTTCTACTCTCATACCGATGGGTACACATCGCAAACAGAAATGGTCGGCGCAGTGAATGCAGTTATCCATGACCCTCTGAAACTCCAAACCAGCGATCCAACTTTTGCTTTTAAATCAGACCACTAATTAAGGGTTTCCTAAAGGATCACGAGCTTTCCCCCAAACAAAAGAAAAGGCACTAAAGATTTCTTCCTTTTTCTTTTCTATTGGGCTTGTGTTTGCTTGCTGCTGCCCCGGCATTTGTTCGCTCGAGACTCGTTGTATCTTGTGGTCGCTTGGGACGAAAGCCTATTTCGAGGAAAGAAAAGGCACTGGTGCAGTATAAATGTAACAATGTGAAGCCTCGTGATGAAGGAAGATCTGTCTCTAGTATAGTCTGGTTAATTTCTATGTAAAGGTCGTCCCAGTTAGTTACGGTGGTGTACTTTTTTTTTGAGTTCTTTTATGGTACCTTCAAATAAATAATAACCCTTCATTTTGGTGCATCTAAAGGTTCTAAATAGTTTATACTAGTGTCAAAAAGGAGACTAGTATAATTTATACTAGTGAGAAAATCAACACCACATGTTAGACAGGCTTTTGTTGGGCTCCGTCCCAAACGTTCTTCTAAGCCCAAAGTCGTGAATAACAGTGGCGGCAATCTATCTTGACGAATCTTGCTCTACGAGTACGATGGATCAACTGCTCACGTTCATTAGTCTGGCAGTTTACTACTACTACTTTGTCACGGCCATCGTCTCATCGGCGGCGTGGCGACTACCGACCGCAGATGCATGCTCATCGAGTCATCGGTGGCGCAGCAAGAAGGAGAGGTGGACACCATCCGAGCCGTCAGCGGCGATTGATGCGGCCGCGCGCGGCGTGCGAGGACGCCGGCCGTCGACTCAAACGACCCTGTTGAGATTTTGGAATTTGAAATTTGTCCATTGGTGTTGTTCTTGACGGGATGAACTCTAGAGATTACTATCGATCAAGCTCCCAAACATACTGCGCTCGAATTTTGGAATTTGTCCATTGGGTGTTCGCTGTTGACGGGAAGAGATCTAGAGATCTGACTAATTCTTTATCAAATTTTCAGCGACGTGACGAACAATAATGCGTAGATGATTGTTCGTAGACTACATTGAAAATATTACTTTTCGTATAGCATGGAGTCCTCGTTGCCTGCACTTCAGAGCATCGCCGCCGTCCTGACCTCCGTCGGGTCGCACGATGGCTCTGTTCGAATTAGTCAAACTAACCGGAGTACATGCTGGGCATATTGGGCCAAATCTCTCTCAGCCGTCAGATCTAATTATACTAGTCATAATTGAAGAGTAGTAAAAGGTATTATAAAAATTGCCTTTTTTTAGGGGGAGTTAGGTGGTGTACTTGCTCATAGTGATTTTTCCTATTGTAGTGCAAAGATAATTTCAGTGGCATGCTTTCTACAAAATTGTAACGATCGTGCTGTATGGATCTTGCTTGTTCGTTATCATTTCAATGTTCACAAGCTCTATTATATCTTGCAATTATTGGATGTTATCTCTATTTCTTGAGGATTTCCTGTAGTAATTCACTTCCATCTATAATTCTATACGAGCACCATTTTATGCACTCCCTCCCGATCCATAATAAGTGTCGTTGTTTTGAATTGTGTTTAGTTCAAAACCTTATTATGGATCGGAGGTAGTATTTTTTGCATGTATTTACTCCCTTCCATGGTTCATCTATAGCTCACGCAAAACTAGCGTCGTCTATAGACAACCTAGCTCTGCCAAATAATTTATATCAAGTTACACCGTCATGGCAAAAATTCAGAACCGCTCCTATGCGGTCGCACCGTGCCGCCAGCAGCCACCTTCGGGCCTCTCCCTCACTAAGATATTCTCTTCTGTCGATGCCGCCAAGGGCGTCACCGGGAAAGCCCGTGTAGCACGACAGTGGCAACGGATCAGCCTTGGTCGCCGCACAAGTTCTTGGCGGCAACGACCGCTGCGTACATTTAGTGGCAGTGAAGCGGGGTGGCGGCGGCCAACGTTGGAGTGTTGTGGCGGCGGTGGTGGTCATGTCCGATCTAGGCCTAGATGGACCGTTGCGTACATTTAGTGGCAGTGAAGCGGGGTGGTGGCGGCCAACGTTGGAGTGTTGCGGCGGCGGTGGTGGACATGTCCGATCTAGGCCTAGATGGGTTTCAACGGTCTGTGATATGCTGCTGCATACTACATCTCATCGATCCGATGATGGCACGTTGGCTCCTGGGCTAGTCCCGCAGCACGAGGCAGTCAGGTTCTCCGTTCTCGGGCATGGCGATTGTGTCCTTCTCCTCTGCAGGAGCGGCCCGAAGGGAGTCAGTCGGCTAGTTGTGGTGGGGTACCACGGCGGAGAGTTGGGGAGGCATGGATGCGGGTATAAACTGGGCTCTGACTATGGTCATGGCGGGCGACGGTGATACGTCGGGAACGTATCTATAATTTTTTATGTTCCATGCTTGTATAGTATCTACTTTATTTTGCTTTGTCTACACTTTGAGGTGTTCTTATATCTTTTCTGAAACTAACCTATTAACAAGTTGCCACAGTGCCAATTGCCTGTTTTCTTCTGCTTTTGGTTACAGAAAGGCAGAAAATCAACATTCTCGGAATTTGACGGGATAAAAACCAAAGTCAATATTTTACCGTGGGCGACACGGAGTCCAGAGGAGAGATGGATGATACGTCCAAAATGTATCTACTTTCTCGGATACTTTGCTATTGTTTTTTCTCTAAACTTGTGTGATTTGGATAAAACTAACACAGACTGACGTTGTTTTCAGCAGAATTACCTTGGAGTCTTGTTTTTGTGCAGAAAATAAACTATGAGAAAAAATCCTGGAAAATATGCCAAAAATTATATTTTATCAGAAGATCCACGGAGCCAGAAGAAGAGATGGAGGGGAGGCCTGGGGGCCATACGCACCCCAGGTGCAGGCCCACCTGACCCCGCGCCTGGGTGGGGTGTGGCCACCCCAGGCAGCTCCTCGGCCTCCCTCTGCGTCTATAAGTTGCCTTTTGACCTAAAAACCAAGGGGGGTTCAACAGTTTTCCAGAAAGAGTTCCGCTCCGCCGCCACCACCAGAAACCAAGATTCGGATCCAGAAACTCCGTTCTGGCACCCTGCCGGGACGGGGAATTTGGAGAGGATCATCGTCATCGTCATCACCAACGCATCTCCATCAACCATCGATGTTTCCCTCATCCATGAGTGAGTAATCCCCCGCTGTAGGATTGGGGATGGTACGGATTGGATGAGTTCTATCATGTAATCGAATAAGATTGTTAGGGCATAGTGCCTAGTTTCTCTTGTGCTATTTGACTTTGTTGCAACTTGTTGTGCTTAATGCTTGTCACTAGGGCCCGAGTGCCATGATCTCAGATCTGAACTTATTATTGAATCATTATGATAGTATTGTTTGTGATCTTATCTGCAAGTTATGTACACATATCATTGTCCAGATCCAAAGGCCCCAAAGTGACAATAATTGGGACAACCGGAGGGGATGGCTGTGGTGTGAGGATCACATGTGTTCATGGAGTGTTAATGCTTTTTTTTGGTGCTCTATTAAAATGAGCACCTTAATTGCCAGTAGTTCCCTAGAGGCCCCGCTGCTACGGCCTGACTGGACAGAAGATGTTGTGCAAGTTCTCATTGCGAGCACGTATGACTATATTTGGAGCACATGCCTAGGATTGTTTAGTACTTGGATGCTTGTTATTATTTATCTACAATACCCTAGATCTTGAAGTTACATGCTTAGACTCGTCCATGCAACGCCCGTCCATCCATCCATATGCCTACCGCAGTCGAATCCTACTGTTACCGTTAGTGTTACTATTGCTCGTGTTTCACTATTGTTGTTGATGTTGTTGTTGTTGCTTTGTTGTTGCTACTATCAAACTGTTGCTACTGATAAACTTCTGTGAGCAAGAACTATTTTCAGGTGTAGCTGAACTGACAACTCAATTGTTAAGGCTTGCAAGTATTCTTTGGCTCCCCTTGTGTCGAATCAATAAATTGGGTAATACTACCCGCGAAGACTATTGCGATCCCCTATACTTGTGGGTCATCAACGGAGAGGCGGGCCAGGCCGACCAAACCCCCCTAGGCGCGGCCAGGGATGGGCCCGTGCCTGGGAAGGGTGTTCCCCCTAGTCGCCTCCCAGCCTCGCCTCTTCGCCTATAAGAATCCCCCGATGCAGAAACCTAGGCACCCGATCAAAACTCCACGAAACCGTCTGTAGCTTCCGCCACCATCGTCCCTAGATCGGGGGGGGGGGGTCTAAAGCTCTTCCCGGCACCCTGCCGGAGGGAAATCATCCTGGAGGCCTTCTTCTCCGGTATGATGCGTGAGTAGTTCCACCTTGGACTATGGGTCCATGTAGTAGCTAGCTGGTGATGTCTACGCACTTCTATTCTTGTAGACAGTTGTTGGGCCTCCAAGTGCAGAGGTTTGTAGAACATTAGCAAGTTTCCCTTAAGTGGATTACCCAAGGTTTATCGAACTTAGGGAGGAAGTGGTCAAAGGTATTCCCTCTCAAGCAACCCTGTAATCAAGATACATGAAGTCTCTTGTGTCCCCAACAGACCCAATACACTTGTCAGGTGTATAGGTGCACTAGTTCGGCGAAGAGATAGTGAAATACAAGTGGTAATGGTGCCAGAAAAGAGCTTCTGACTTGTTGTTGACGTGGGAAAGACTAAAGGCAAACTGAAACAAAGATGAAAGCAAGCAAACATGCAACAAATCTAGAAGCAAACGGTGTTTCAATGCTTAGAAACAAGGCCTAGGGATCATACTTTCACTAGTGAACACTCTCTCATATAAATATCCTCTCTTCATGATACTACTCTTAAATACTCTCCGGTTGGACACTCTAATCCATGGTAGAGTTATAACAACACACCTCAAAGTCCGCCTTCCCCAATATAGATAACCCCACAATGTCACCTTGAGCGCTAGAGGGTTCCAACAAACACCACAATTTCATAGAGACATCCAACTCCAAATATAACTCATGAATATATATATATATATATATATATATATAATCTAGCTTAAGTGCCATACAGGACGTGCACGCTGTCACTTTCACACACGTGGGGAAAAGCATAGATCTATTAAAGCACGATGAGTATTTATGTAGACTCAAACCTAAGTGCCACCATGGCATGCACGCTGTCACTTTCACACACATGGGGAGAGCAGAGATCTATTGAAGCACTTGAGTAGCAAGGTAGATCTACTAGATTACAAAGCTCATGACCACACCAAGATCATGCATAGAGAGAGAGAGAGATGAACACATAGTTACCGGTAGAGCCCTTAGCCTCGAGGAAGAACTACTCCCTCCTCATCATGGGAATCAGCAACGGTGATTGAGATGGTGGTGGAGATCGATGGAGATGGCTCTGGGGGCACTTCCCCGTCCCGGCAGGGTGCCGGAACAGAGACTTTCTGTCCCCCGATTCTCCCCTTCGGTGGTGGCGGAGCTGCGGAAATTTTCGTGGCTTTCTGGTCGATGATTTAGGGTTTTCTCCCCGGGAGGCTTTTATAGGCGAAGGAGTCAAGGCGAGGAGGCAGCCAGGGGGCCCACACCCCCTGTGGGTGCGGCCTATTGGGCCCGTGCCCACCTAGGGTGTGGCCACCCTAGATTCCTCCTCCGTCTCGTCTTCGATTTTCTGTATCGCTTCCGGAAAAATATGAACTTTGGCTTTTGTCTTGTCCAATTCCGAGAATATTCATTTTTTAGCTTTCTGAAACCAAAAACAGCAGAAAACATGCAACTGGCACTGTGACATCTTGTCAATAGGTTTGTTCTAGAAAATGTATAAAAATACCTCAAAGTGTAGACAAAACATAGCAAAGTAGATACTAAACAAGCATGGAACATCAAAAATTATAGATACGTTTCTGACGTATCAGCTAGTTGTATCTCCTCCTTGTGCTTTCATGTATAGATCTTGTGATCTCCGTTCATAATCAAGATCTAATCTATTTGTAATCATGCTTGTTGTGTTTGCGGGGATCCGATGGATATTGAAATTACTATGTCAGATTGATTAATGGTTTTGTCTATTTGATTCTATCATGTCTGTGTTGTTTGTGATCTTGCATGTTCTCCGTTGTTAGTAGCTATCTTGGCCAAGTAGTTGCTAGTGACTCCAAGAGGGGGTATTTATGCTCGATAGTGGGTTCATGCCTCTAGTTTCCAAGGGAAGTGACAGAAATCTCTTCGGTTGTAGATGTGCTGTTGCCACTAGGGAGAAAACAACGGTCTCTTGTTCATGGAATAAGTTGATTGTTTACCTTATACACTTTGCTTAAAGCATTTGTCTGTTGCTTGCAACTTAATACTAGAGGGGGTTCGGATGATAACCTGAAGGTGGACTTCTAGTCATAGATGCAGTTGGATGGCGGCCTATGTATCTTGTTGTATTGCCCAATCGAATCTCATAGGATCTTTTTGTCTGGTATTGCATTGTTATGCCTTGCTCAGTTCCTGTCAATTGCCCTTCTGTAATTTTTTTACCCTTCATGACATGTTGTTTATCTAAGGATAGCACCTCTAGTGAACTATGGACCCCGGTCCAATCTTTACCATTGATACATCCTCACTGTTAATTGGGAAATATAATATTGAAGAATTCTTTAATTATGTTAGCAAGCATGAGGATATTGAGGATAAATCTATAGTAGAGCTTGCTCCTAATTATGAGATTGCTGCAGCTTCTTTAGTTCATATGCTGGAGGGTAGGTTTGTTAGCCTTAACCCCATGATGCAAATTTTGTTCCTAAAATTAAAGAAATAAAAGAATGCTCAAAAGAGAGAATTCATTCTTGAAAATTTACTAAAATAGTTCCATGATGTTTCTAGGGAAGCCAAAAAGGTCTTTGGGCGGTTCAATATGCTAGGCTCAAGTGTAGATGTGTTGGAGATATGCCCTAGAGGCAATAATAAATGTAGTTATTATTATATCTTTGTGTTTATGATAAATGTTTACATTCATGCTATAATAGTATTAACAAGGAAACATTAATACTTGTGTGATTTGTAAACTTAAATTGAAGTCCCTAGTAAAGCCTCTTCATAATACTAGCTTGTTGGTTAATAAATGATTGTGGTTTCCCTATCATGAACATTGAGATGTTATTAACAACAAGATCATATCATTAGGAGAATGATATGGTGGACATACTCCTATAGATAAGCGTAGCATAAAGATCAAGTCATTTTAATAGTTCAATTGCTATATGCTTTCTGATACATAGTAACCTAATTCCTTCGACCATGAGATCATGCATATCACCTTCACCGGAAGGATGCTTTGATGACATCAAACACCACACCGTAACTGGGTGGCTATAAAGGTGACATTGAGTGTTCGGAAAGTATTGGTTGAGACACATGGATCAAGAGTGGGATTTGTCCATCCATATGACGGATAGATATACTCTGGGCCCTCTTGGTGAAATGTCATCCAATTAGCTTGCAAGCATGTGACTGGCTCACAAGGGATCACATATCACGGGAACGAGAAAAGAGTACTTATCAGTGACGAGGTTGAACTAGGTATGCATAGATACCAACGATCATAACCTCGGATAAGTAAACTATCATGAGACAAAGGGAAATTGGTATCGTATGTAAGTGGTTCATTCGATCGCAAAGTAATCGTAGAAATATGTGGGAGCCATATGAATTTCCAGATTCCTCTATTGGTTATTGTTTGGAGAAGTGTCTCGATCATGTCCGCATAATTCACGAACCGTAGGGAGACACACTTAAGGATTCGACGTTGTTTGAGTAGTTATGGAATGATGAGTAAGAGACCGAATGTTGTTCGGAGTCTCGGATGGGATCCAGGATATCACGAGGAGATCCGGAATGGTCCGGAGAATAAGATTCATATAAGGAAAGTCCTGTTTCGGGGTTGGAGAATGGTTCTGGTGTTTTCATCGGGAATGTTCTAGAAGGTTCCGAAATGTCTGGCACTCCGAAGGGGGAAGGGTACATGAATGTGTCATACCAAGTTGGAATGATTGCATCATGTACTAGGTGTCATCGCTGAACAAAATAAAGGGTTTAATCAAATCCTAGTTTGAAAAGTCAAACGGCTATTTTGGGAAGTGGAGGGGAAGGTGGAAACCGAGTTGGGGAGGAGTTACTCCCCTCCACCGCCTGCCCCCTTGGGAAACCGAGTTGGGGAGGAGTTCCTCCCCTCCACCGCCGGCCCCCTTGGGAAACCGAGTTGGGGAGGGACTCCCCTCCCCTGGCGCGGCCCCTCCACCTATATAAGGAGGGGCAGGGCTGCCCCTCCTAGCACCCAACACCTCCACCTGCAAACCCTAGCCCTAAGCCGCCGGCCCTCCTGCAGCCGCCGCCGCCCTAGGGCAAGCCGCCGCCGCCTAGCTAACCGTAGCTGCCGGCCAAGCCTCCTCCTTGGTGTGTCTAAACCCTAGATCGCCGAGGAGCTCTCTCATATTCCACCATACTCGCTCCGGCTTAAGGCGAAGCCCTGCGAGATCTCCCCTCTACTTTCGGTACCACGCCGTTGTGCTGCCGGAATCGCGAGGAGAGTGCTACAACCTCCGCTGCCTGCTGGAACAAGGGAGAGGAAGGTCTTCGTTGAGTACCGAACGTGTGACCGACTGCGGAAGCGATGCCGGAACGCAGCGCCGGAAGGATCGTCTACGCGATCTTGAGATCGGGAAGAGTACGACTACATCACCCACGAGAATCCGCTCTCGTTAAACACTTTGGAATCTTCGAGGGTGAGTTATTCCATCGACTCGTTGCTACAATCTAGTAGATAGATCTTGGCTTGTTTGTATGTATGCGGTAGAATTTTTTTGTTTTCGATGCTACAAAACCCTACAGTGGTATCAGAGCCGTGTCTATATGTAGATCTGTTGCACGAGTAGAACACAATGGTCATTGTGGGCGTTGATGCTTTATTGTCGATTGCTTCTTGTGTACTTTGCATCTTGCGGGATGGTGGGATGAAGCGGCCCGGGCTAACCTTACATGACATCGTTCATGAGACTTGCTCCACGCTTGACATGCAACTTGTATTGCATAAGTGGCTTTGCGGGTGCCTGTTTCTCCCAACATAGTTAAGATCCAATTTACAACGGGTGATTGACAATACTAGTATCAATGTTGTGGTTCTTGTTCGTAAGTTAGAGCGACACTTATCGAAAGCCCCAAACCACGTAAAACATGCAAAGAAAGTAGAGGCGTCTAACTTTGTTTTGCAGGGGTGTGCAGTGATGTGATATGGCCATGATTGTGATTATATTTGATGTATGCAATGTTCCTTATTGTAAGTTGGCAACCGACAGGAGCCATATGGTTGTCTTTAATTTCTGTTAAGACCCGCGTGTCTATTCAAAGTAGTTGTAATAGTTGAAGCCGGTGGACGACAACCATGGAGCAGCGTCATTGACCTTGATGCAATGCCGGTGATGATGGAGATCATGTTCGTGCTTGAAGATGGAGATCGGAAGCACAAAGAAGGAAGGCCATATCATATCACATATTATGAATTGCATATGATGTTAATCCTTTATGCATCTTGTATTGCTTAGTTAACGACGGTAGAATTATAAGATGATCCCTCATGCACATGAATTTCAAGTTCTAAAGTGTTCATCCTTAGTAAGCACCGTTGCTAAAGCTTGTTGTTTCGAAGCACCACGTGATGATCTGGTGTGTTAGATTCCGCAAGTGTATACAACATGGGCAAGCCAGATTTGCTCATGCGGAAGTTAAGGTTTGATCTTGACGAGCCTAGCATGTACAGACATGGTCTCGGAACACGGATCACCGAAAGGTAAAGCATGAATCATATAGAAGATATGATGAACATGTCGATTGTTCGCTATTGAAGCTACATCAACTCTCGTGATGATCGGTGTTGATTTGGTGGATTTGGTTCGTGTGATCACTAAAACAATGTGAGGGATATTGTTTCGAGTGGGAGTTCACCTAGATTAATTTAACTATTAATTAGAACTCAATTTGTCATAAACTTAGTCTAAACTATTGCAAATATGTTGTAGATCAATGGCGGCCCCTACCATCAATTTTAGTGCGTTCCTAGAGAAAGAAAAGTTGAAAAACAATGGAAGCAACTTCGCGGATTGGTTCCGCAATTTGAGGATTGTCCTCACAGCTGGTAATTTGACCTATGTGCTGGATGCACCGCTGGGTGACCCGCCTGCAGCTACTGCTACCGATGAAGTAAAGAATGTTTACCTCGCTGGGAAACTCAGTACTCCACAGTTCAGTGTGCTATCTTGTATGGTTTAGAATCGGAGCTTCAGAAAAGGTTTGAGAATTCAGACCCACATGATATTGTCCGTGATATCAAATTGATCTTTGAGACTCACGCGGCAATTGAGAGCTATGAGGATTCTGAAAAGTTCTTTAACTGCAAGATGGAAGAGGGCAGCTCCGTCAGTGAGCATGTGCTTAAGATGTCTTGGCACGCGAACAAACTTCAAAGCTTGGGTATAGTGATTCCTAATACTTTGTGGATTTATCGTGTCCTCCAATCACTACCACCAAGTTACAAGAACTTTGTGATGAACTAAAATATGCAAAACATGAACAAGCAGTTTCCAGAACTCTTTGCCATGTTGAAATCTGCAGAAGTGGAGATCAAGAAAGAGCACCAAGTGTTGATGGTCAATAAGACCACCAAGTTCAAGAAAGGCAAGTCTAAGAAAAAGGGACACTTCAAGAAGGGTGGTAAGAAAGTTTACCGCGCCGGCGAAGAAGACCAAGGCTGGACCTAAGCCTCATACTGAGTGCTTTTACTGCAAGGGAGAAGGTCACTGGAAGCGGAATTGCCCAAAGTACTTGGCGGATTTGAAGAACGGCAACATCAAGAAGAAAGGTATATCCGATATACATGTTATTGATGTGTATCTCACTAGTACTCGTAGTAGTGCCTAGGTATTTGATACCGGTGCTCATATTTGTAACTTGAAACCAGTGCTGCAGAATAAACGGAAGCTAGCGAAGAACGAGGTGACGATGCGCGTTGGAAATGGATCAAAGGTTGATGTGATCGCGGTCGACACGCTACCCCTTCATCTACCATCGGGATTAGTTTTATACTTAAATAATTGCTATTTGGTGCCTACGTTAAGCATGAACATTATATCGGGATCTTGTTTATTGCGAGACGGTTACTTGTTTAAGTCCGAGAATAATGGTTATTCGATTTATATGAGTAATATGTTTTATGCACATGCACCTTTGTTAGATGGTCTATTCTTATTGAATCTCGATAGTGGAAATACACATATTAATAACATTGAGGCTAAACGTTTGAAATCGAGCGATAACTCGACCTATATGTGGCACTGTCGTCTTGGTCACATTGGAGTGAAGCGTATGAAGAAACTCCATTCCGATGGAATTCTTGAATCACTTGATTTCTAATCACTTGAAAGATGCGAAGCATGTCTGATGGGTAAAATGACTAAGACTCCATTTTCTGGTATGATGGAGCGAGCTACGGACTTATTAGAAATCATACATACCGATGTATGTGGTCCAATGAGTGTAGCATTGCGCGGTGGTTATCGGTATGTTCTTACCTTCACGGATTACTTGAGTAGATATGGGTATATCTATTTCATGAAACATAAGTCCGAAACTTTCGAGAAGTTTAAGGAATTTCAAAGTGAGGTTGAGAATCAACGTAACAAGAAGATTAAATTTCTACGTTCTGATCGTGGAGGTGAATATCTAAGTTACGAGTTTGGCGAGCATTTGAAGAAATGTGGAATACTTTCACAATTGACACCACCGGGAACACCACAGCGTAATGGTGTGTCCGAACGTCGTAATCGAACTCTCTTAGATATGGTTCGTTCTATGATGTCACTTACAGATTTACCGCTATCATTTTGGGGTTATGCATTAGAAACAGCCGCATTCACTTTACATAGGGCACCATCTAAATCCGTTGAAACGACACCGTATGAATTATGGTTTGGGAAGAAACCTAAATTGTCGTTCCTTAAAGTTTGGGGTTGCGAAGCCTATGTAAAGAAGTTACAGCCGGACAAGCTTGAACCCAAAGCGGAAAAATGCATCTTCATAGGATACCCAAAGGAAACTATTGGGTATACCTTCTATCATAGATCCGAAGGCAAAATCTTCGTTGCCAAGAATGGATCCTTTCTAGAGAAGGAATTTCTCTCGAAAGAAGTGACTGGAAGGAAAGTAGAACTCGACGAGGTTGTCGAACCTTCTCTCAAAATTGCAAGTAGCATAGCACCGGAAGAAGTTCCTGTGGTGCCTACACCAATAAGAGAGGAAGCTAATGATGATGATCATGAAACTTCGGTTGTAGTTGCTACAGAGCCTCGCAGGTCAACGAGAACTCGTACCACTCCTGATTGGTATGATCCCGTTATGAGTGTCATGTTGGTGGACAACACCGATGACCCTGCGACATATGAGGAAGCGATAATGAGCCCAGATTCCAAAAAATGGCAAGAAGCCATGAAATCCGAGATTGGATCCATGTACGAAAACCAAGTATAGACTTTGGTGGACTTACCGGATGGCCGGAAGGCTGTCGAGAACAAATGGATTTTTAAGAAGAAAACAGATGCTGATGGTAATGTTACTGTCTATAAAGCTCGACTTGTCGCAAAAGGGTTTCGACAAATTCAAGGAGTTGACTACGATGAGACTTTCTCACCTGGAGCGAAGCTAAAGTCTGTGAGGATTATGTTAGCAATCGCTACATATTACAATTATGAAATATGGCAGATTGATGTCAAAACAACGTTCCTCAATGGAGACATTGATGAAGAGTTGTATATGATGCAACCCAAAGGTTTTGTCGATCCTAAAGATGCTAACAAGGTATGCAAACTTCAACGGTCCATCTATGAATTGAAGCAAGCATCCCGAAGTTGGAATCAACGTTTTGATAAGGTGATCAAAAGTTTTGGTTTTATACAAACTTATGGAGAAGCTTGTATTTACAAGAAAGTGAGTGGGAGCTCTGTAACATTCTTAATACTATATGTAGATGACATATTGTTGATTGGGAATGATGTAGACCTTCTTAATAGTGTCAAGGAATATTTGAATAATAGTTTTTCAATGAAGGATCTTGGCGAGGCAGCTTACATATTAGGCATATAGATTTATAGAGATAGATCGAGACGCCTAATATCATTGTCACAAAGTACATATTTGGACAAAGTTCTAAAGAGGTTTGGAATGGAAGATAGCAAGAAAGGGTTCTTGCCCATGTTACCCAATACGACCTTGAGTAAAACTCAAAGTCCGACAACGACAGAAGATAGAGAAAGGATGAGTAAGACTCCCTATGCCTCAGCCATAGGATCTCTAATGTATGCCATGCTATATACTAGACCCGACATTGCATATGTTGTTAGTTTAACTAGCAGATATCAAAGTGATCCAGGAGTGGATCATTGGACAGCGGTCAAAAACATCCTTAAGTACTTGAGAAGAACTAAGGATATGGTTCTTTCTTATGGAGGTGATGAACAGCTCGTTGTTAATGGTTACACCGATGCTAGTTGGAACACCGATCCGGATGATTCTAAATCACAATCTGGATACGTATTTATTTTGAATGGTGCAGCAGTTAGCTGGAGGAGTGCAAAGCAAAGTGTTGTGGCGAGATCTTCAACTGAATCGGAATACATGGCTGCTTCGGAGGCTTCACAAGAAGCAATATGGATGAAAGAGTTCATTACAGAGCTGGGTGTGGTTCCTAGTGCGCTGGACCCAATGTCTATCTACTGTGATAACATGGGCGCCATAGCCAATGCGCAAGAACCAAGGTCACACAAGAAGCTAAAGCACATCAAGCTACGTTTTCACGCTATTCGAGAACATGTCCAAGATGGGGACATAAAGATTTGCAAAGTACACACAGATCTAAATGTGGCGGATCCGTTGACTAAACCTCTCCCGAGGGCAAAACATGACCAACACCAAACTGCCATGGGTGTTCGGTATATTACCATGTAATCTAGATTAGATGACTCTAGTGCAAGTGGGAGACTGTTGGAGATATTCCCTAGAGGCAATAATAAATGCAGTTATTATTATATCTTTGTGTTTATGATAAATGTTTACATTCATGCTATAATAGTATTAACAATGAAACATTAATACTTGTGTGATTTGTAAACTTAAATTGAAGTCCCTAGTAAAGCCTCTTCATAATACTAGCTTGTTGGTTAATAAATGATTGTGGTTTCCCTATCATGAACATTGAGATGTTATTAACAACAAGATCATATCATTAGGATAATGATATGGTGGACATACTCCTATAGATAAGCGTAGCATAAAGATCAAGTCATTTTAATAGTTCAATTGCTATATGCTTTCTGATACATAGTAACCTAATTCCTTCGACCATGAGATCATGCATATCACCTTCACCGGAAGGATGCTTTGATGACATCAAACACCACACCGTAACTGGGTGGCTATAAAGGTGGCATTGAGTGTTCGGAAAGTATTGGTTGAGACACATGGATCAAGAGTGGGATTTGTCCATCCATATGACGGATAGATATACTCTGGGCCCTCTCGGTGAAATGTCATCCAATTAGCTTGCAAGCATGTGACTGGCTCACAAGGGATCACATATCACGGGAACGAGAAAAGAGTACTTATCAGTGACGAGGTTGAACTAGGTATGCAGAGATACCGACGATCATAACCTCGGATAAGTAAACTATCGTGAGACAAAGGGATATTGGTATCGTATGTAAGTGGTTCTTTCGATCGCAAAGTAATCATAGAAATATGTGGGAGCCATATAAATTTCCAGATTCCTCTATTGGTCATGTCCGCATAATTCACGAACCGTAGGGAGACACACTTAAGGATTCGACGTTGTTTGAGTAGTTATGGAATGATGAGTAAGAGACCGAATGTTGTTTGGAGTCTCGGATGGGATCCGGGATATCACGAGGAGATCCGGAATGGTCCGGAGAATAAGATTCATATAAGGAAAGTCCTGTTTCGGGGTTGGAGAATGGTTCCGGTGTTTTCATCGGGAATGTTCTAGAAGGTTCTGGAATGTCCGGCACTCCGAAGGGGGAATGGTACATGAATGTGTCATACCAAGTTGGAATGATTGCATCATGTACTAGGTGTCATCGCTGAACAAAATAAAGGGTTTAATCAAATCCTAGTTTGAAAAGTCAAACGGCTATTTGAAAAGTCAAACGGCTATTTTGGGAAGTGGAGGGGAAGGTGGAAACCGAGTTGGGGAGGAGTTCCTCCCCTCCACCGCCGGCCCCCTTGGGAAACCGAGTTGGGGAGGAGTTCCTCCCCTCCACCGCCGGCCCCCTTGGGAAACCGAGTTGGGGAGGGACTCCCCTCCCCTGGCGCGGCCCCTCCACCTATATAAGGAGGGGCAGGGCTGCCCCTCCTAGCACCCAACACCTCCACCTGCAAACCCTAGCCCTAAGCCGCCGGCCCTTCTGCAGCCGCCGCCGCCCTAGGGCAAGCCGCCGCCGCCTAGCTAACCCTAGCCGCCGACCAAGCCTCCTCCTTGGTGTGTCTAAACCCTAGATCGTCGAGGAGCTCTCTCATAGTCCACCATACTCGCTCCGGCTTAAGGCGAAGCCCTGCGAGATCTCCCCTCTACTTCTGGTACCACGCCGTTGTGCTGCCGAAATCGCGAGGAGAGTGCTACAACCTCCGCTGCCTGCTGGAACAAGGGAGAGGAAGGTCTTCGTCGAGTACCGAACGTGTGACCGACTGCGGAAGCGCTGCCGGAACGCAGTGCCGGAAGGATCGTCTACGCGATCTTGAGATCGGGAAGAGTACGACTACATCACCCACGGGAATCCGCTCTCGTTAAGCACTTTGGAATCTTCGAGGGTGAGTTATTCCATCGACTCGTTGCTACAATCTAGTAGATAGATCTTGGCTTGTTTGTATGTATGCGGTAGAATTTTTTTGTTTTCCATGCTACGAAACCCTACAAGATGTTGTGGGTACTTCTGTTAAAACTAAGCCTAGAGAGGAATTCAAGATACCCATACCCTTTAAGCTTGTTGGAATGCATGAAGCCTTTGGAAAGAATTTTGATTGGATTGTTTCTAAAAATACTTTTGATGAAAGTAGTAAACCAAAGAGAAATGAGAAGGGATCCTCCAAGACTCATTTGGATGAGATACCTCTCATAGTTGAAGACTTTGCAAGTATTGATCTCAATTCCTCATTTGAAAATACTTGATTCTTCTTCCTTCTTGTGCCTAACTTAAAGGCGTTAAAGGAAAGTACTTGTTGGGAGATAACCCAAGAGTTTCCTTGAGTCTTGGAAGTTATTACTTCATTAATGACCTCTCCTTATCCTTTTTGTTTGCTTTTTGTGCCAAGAATGACCTCTAATGAGAGGGAACTAAGATTTGGGGAGTTGTTGTCCCGAAACAGATTTCTGTCCTCCATCATAAAAAATCATGAGGAGTCTCTGTAAGTCGGATTGAGCTAACAAATTACGAATAAATCCCCAGTATGTTATCTAACTTTCGTTAGTTCAACACTTTTTTATTTGAGCAACAAAAGATTTTCGAAAAAAACGGTTTCTACCCGCTGGTCTGTTTTGACAGATTTCTGCCATTATTTGCATTTGCTTCTTATTGATTCCTTTTTGAGTTCTCTTTTGGGGAATTGAGCTTTTTTTAAGGAGTTGCTATAGTAGCTGGTGTTTTTAGTGAAAGTCTTGTTGTTCTGAATCTTTGCCTAAAGGTCTATTATCTTTTGAATACACTAATGTTGCTAATAAAGATTGTGTGAAGCTTTGTATGAAGGAAAAAATTTAGTTGTAGAGAGAGAATGATGCAATGAGATGAAGAATGGACAAAACCTCAAGCTTGGGGATGCCACCATGGTGTCACCCCAAGAAATATCCAAGAGGTACAAGCATCAAATCTTGGGGATGCCCAAGGCATCCCCTTCTTCATCAATAAAAAGGTCAGGTCTGTCTAGACACTTTGTTTTTATTGTTTCAGGCACAGTTGTGTTATTCTTAGAGAATATTAGTTTTTGTTTGCTTTGCTTAATTTGTTTAGTTTGCTTGAATAAAGTAGTTTGGACCCTCGTTCTCGCTGTGTTGTTTCAAAATAAGTTGCTTGGTGTTGGAAAAGAGTAGGAAGTTCCTGCTTGAAAGTGCAAGAGGAGCTTGCATTGACTGTGTCTTATACTTTAGCATGTCATGATAGGTGTTGTTTTGACCTTATGCTTAGTGATTTGCTCTAGCATGAATTGTTCCAAACAATTGGGATTGCTTAGTGCGCCTTGAGAGAATTATGCGTTGTTTTAGCATGCAAAATCATAGTGTTGTGGTATTCTCCTTTGATGTTTTGTTTGGGTTGACTTGGCACATGCTCACACCATATTATTACTATGAACAAGTCACCATGGCCTCTATGATCACTTAGTCCTTGACTTGTAGTACCACTTTATGCTTTGATTAGTAATGTTTTGTCGCTCTGCATGATTATGGCCATTATTGCTCTCTTAGTTGGTTGCTCCTAGTCTTTTGCTATCCTCCACTTGTATGAGTAAGCCTACTCATGCTTCCAACTCCCAAGAAACCAAGTTATTCCAAAGTGTCCACTATAAATTCCTATGCATGGTGTGTTACACCATTCCAAGTATATTCTTGTTTTTAGCTATCTTCCAATTAAAAACTATTTTGTTATGTGAAAACTTAGTGATTAAAGCCCTCGCAAACTTCATGGCACATTATATTCTTTGCCCCTAATAAACTTGAACCATTGTTTCCTCTATGTTGTATATGCTTGCACTTATACGTTGGAATTAGCAGAACCATGCTGGCATGGGGAACATTTTCAACATTGCACTTGTACTTTGTACTGAGTTGATATCATGCTCTTTTATCTATGGATGTCACCGATGTGAAATAAGGAGGGAACTTGTAAGTCCATGGAGTTTGTATTTTGTGTTAGAGAAATGTTGGAATTATCCCCTAGAGGCAATAATAAAGATGTTATTGTTATAATTCTTGTTCATGATAAAGTTTATATTCCATGCTAGAATTGTATTAAGCGGAAACTTTGATACTTGTGTGGTTTATGAACAACACCGTGTCCCTAGTACGCCTCTATGGACTAGCTCATTGATTGATGATGGTTAAGGTTTCCTAACCATGGACATGAGTTGTCGATTAATAATGAGATCATGTCATTGGGAGAATGATATGATGGACAGACCCAAATCAAGCAGAGCAATTAGATCGTGTCATCGTGTTCATCTTTGCGAAGCTTTTTATATGTCAAATATTGTATTCCTTAGACCATGAGATAATGCAACTCTTTGGTATGGGAAGAAAGCTTTGAGGTCATCAAACGTCATCCTATGAGAGGGTGGTCATAAAGGTGTCTCTCAGGTGATCGGAAAGTACTTGTTGGGTTGTATGTATCGAGATGGGATTTGTCCCTCCCAAGTCGGAGAGATATACTTTGGGCCCACTCGGTAATCGATATCAACACCGCTTGCAAGCACGTGGTTAAGGAGTTAATCACAAAGTGATATCGGATTACGGAACGAGTAAAGTACTTGTTGTGAACGAGATTGAACTAGGTATGTAGATACCAATGATCGAATCTCGGGCAAGTAAAATATCGTGTGACGAAGGGAATATAAATATGGGATTAATTGAATCATGAATCGTGGTTCATCCGATATGATCATCGATGAATATGTGGGAGTCAATATGGGTTTCCACATTCCGTTGTTGATTATTGATAGAAGATCATGTCTGCATATTCTCGAACCCGTAGGGTCACACACTTAACGTGCCTTGACGCTAGGATAGAATGGATAATTGGTTTATGAGTTTTTGTTCGGAGTCTCGGATGAGATCCAGGACATCACGAGAGGTTCCGGAATGGTCCGGAGAATAAGATTCATATATAGGAAAGCAGTTTTTGGATTTCGGAATTGTTTCGGAATGTTCGGTATTGTACCGGAAGGTTCTAGAAGCTTCCGGAGTGGGACCAACGTGGCCCCACTTGTCGGAGGGGTGCGTGGGCCTACGAGGGAGTGCCCTGGCCGCATTGGTCCAGGGGCACAAGGCCCCATAGGCCCAGCCGGCCAAACCCTAGGGGAAACCCTAGGGAAACCTTCTAGAAGGAGGGGGAAACTTGCCCCCCCACTCCAACCCTTGGGGCCGCCGCCCTAGGGCTTGGAGGAGGGGCCAAGGGGGCCGGCCAGCCCCCTATATATAGAGGGCAGGGGTGCAGCCCTCCTCCCCCACTCCTCCAACCCTAGCCGCCATCCTGCTGCCCCTCCACCTCTCTCTCCCGACTGCGCGTAGGCGAAGCCCTGCTGCAGAAACTCTCCACCATAGCACCACGCCGTCGTGTTGTAGATCCAATCTATCTCTCCACCCCACTTGCTGGACCGAGGAAGGAGGAGACGTCGCGGTGCCGTACGTGTGCATCTCTCGGAGGAAGTCGCCACTTGTGGCGTTGGATCGGATCAGATCGCGAAGAGGAGAAGGCGAGTACGACTACACCAACCACGTTCTATTGAACGTTTCCGCTGTGCGATTTATTCCAGGGTATGAAGATCTCATCTATCCCTCTCGTTGATTGCATCTCTTAGATTAGATCTTGGCTTTCCCGTTCGCATCCGTAGAATTTTTTTGATTTACTATGGTGCGAAACCCTTCAAGAAACGCCTAGGCCGCTAGCCTAAGCCATGCCTAATCATGGTGGAAACTTGCAGCATCACCATAGTGAGCTATCTATGAAGCATCCTCAATAAAAATCTATGCACATACTAAATAAAAAGATCACTGAGATGCTTACTGCCTGCTTGCCTTGTCATTTTTGTTATGAGATAGCTCCTGTACCATGTGCAAGGAGTACCCCGTTGGCGGTTCTCTATGATACGCATGTACTTACAATGACAAGAACTTACAGGTGACTGAAGTTGAGTAGCATGAGGTGTGGCCCTCGTATTCAAGGGACTTGAGATTGCCAACTTATACTTTGTCAAGAATATACTCCATAGTTTGTTCACTTTAACCTTAACCACTTGAATATGCTTATGATAGGGGCAATGAGGGCTGAAAGCTAACAAGTACCATAATTTTTGGAAGCTCTTTTTGAAACTTGAAATCCATGCTTCCCTTTGTGAAGGGCCTTTCTTCCACTATTATTGAGTCTCCACCTTCTATATTTAGGCACCATTAAGAGAGCATAGTTTCCATTCTTAGTTATATGTGTGGTGTCCCAAAAATTATTGATTGATGCATATTGTGATATTGCTTGTTCTTGTGCTATTTGTTTCTATTCACCCTTGTGAACTTTGAAGGTGTCCTATACATTTATTTGCTACTCTATGAGGGATAAGCTGATTGCCACTATACCATGTTTTCTATATGTGAAACAAACAAACGTTTTTCAATGCATGTTATTCATGATCTTTGTTTGTAGCCTTTCATGTTGCATGCATAGTTACTTTGTATAATTGTTAGAACTCCATCTTTCATGCACATGTTTAGAGTTGATCCCAGCTTTCAATGCTTGCAAATGGTTTGATCTTTATTGTGAAGGTGCATGTCACCTCAAAAATTATTCTTTTTATCACGTACCTACTCAAGGAAGAGCAGGATTTAAGCTTGGCGATGCTTGATACGTCGGAAACATATCTATAATTTTTGATGTTCCATGCTTGTTTAGTATCTATTTTGCTTTGCTTTGTCTACACTTTGAGGTCTTTTTATATCTTTTCTGGAACTAACCTATTAACAAGTTGCCATAGTGTCAGTTGCCTTTTTTTTTCTGTTTTTGGTTCCATAAAGGCAGAAAATCAATATTCTCGGAATTGGACGGGACAAAAGACAAAGTCAATATTTTACCATGGGAGACACGAAGTCCAGAGGAGAGACGGAGATGCGGGCTAGGGCGGCCAACCCCCTCCCCTAGGCGCGGCCAGGGGTGGGCCCACGCCTGGGTATGGTGTGGCCCCCCTGGTCGCCTCCCAGCCTCGCCTCTTCACCTATAAGAAGCCCCCGATGCAGAAACCCTAGGCACCCGATCAAAACTCCACGAAACCGTATGTATCCGCCGCCACCATCGTCCCTAGATCAGGGGGATCTGAAGCTCTTCCCGCACCCTGTCGGAGGAGAAATCATCCCGGAGGCCTTCTTCTCTGGTATGATGCGTGAGTAGTTCCACCTTGGACTATGGGTCCATGTAGTAGCTAGCTGGTTGTATCTCCTTCTTGTGCTTTCATGTATAGATCTTGTGAGCTTCGTTCATGATCAAGATCTAATATATTTGTAATCATGCATGTTGTGTTTGCGGGGATCCGATGGATATTGAGATTACTATGTCAGATTGATTAATGGTTTTGTCTATTTGATTCTATCATGTCTGTGTTGTTTGTGATCTTTCATGCTCTCCGTTGTTAGTAGCTATCTTGGCCAAGTAGTTACCAGCGACTCCAAGAGGGGGTATTTATGCTCGATAGTGGGTTCATGCCTCTAGTTTCCAAGGGAAGTGACAGAAATCTCTTCGGTTGTAGATGTGTTGTTGCCACTAGGGAGAAAACAATGGTCTCTTGTTCATGGAACAAGTGGATTGTTTACCTTACACACTTTGCTTAAAGCAGTTATCTGTTGCTTGCAACTTAATACTGGAGGGGGTTCGTATGATAACCTTGAGGTGGACTTCTAGTCATAGATGTAGTTGGATGCGGTCTATGTATCTTGTTGTATTGCCCAATCGAATCTCATAGGATCTTTCTGACTAGTAATTGCATTGTTATGCCTTGCTCAATTCATGTCAATTGCCCTGCTGTAATTTGTTATTCCTTCATGCCATGTTATTTATCTAAGAAGAGCATCTCTAGTGAACTATGGACCCCAGTCCAATCTTTACCATTGATACATCTTCCACTGTTACTTGTTTATTTGCTGCAAACCATTACCTTCCACATCATATGTTTAATTCTTTGTTACAGCAAACCGGTGAGCTTGAAAACCTCACTAATTCGTTGGGGCAAAGTATTGAGTTTGTGTTGTGCAGGTCTTCGCGTTGCTTGCAACACTTGTGTGACGTTTCCTTCCTCCTACTGGTTCGATAACCTCGGTTTCTTACTGAGGGAAGACTTGCTGTTGTGCTGATTCGCACCTTGCTCTTGGGGTTCCCAAGAGGCTCCACATCAACTGAGCCATCAGATGGCAGCATCTACACGTCGTTACCTTGCTGAAGGCATTGTCGTTGCCGCTACCGTCTACCCGTGTTGTTCCAGGGGAAGATCCGGGTATTCCGGATCGGACGATGACGGCGCTATCAATGTCGCTCTTCCTCGTGTGGGCATTGTCTTTGGAGCAGCTACTGGATAGACACGGGGCAAGAGTTGGAGTGTATGCATCTACCTGACGTGGGAAGTTCTGACATTAGACACTAGGGGTGGCATATGAAGGGTGGAGCGGTGCGTAATGGAGGACTTCACGAATGGGATTGGCACACGATGTATCCATGTTCGGACCGTCATAGTGCAGGTAAATACCTACTCCTTGTTTGTGTTAATGATAGTAGATCGATTACAAGGTCTCACCGGCTTAGCTTAGTGCCAAGGTGATGAGTTGACTGGTAGGGTTTCGCTATGCGATTGGTAGATACTCTCAAGGGTGAGTCTAGACGGCTTTAAATACACATCTAGCTAGGGATTATAGATTTGATCTTCTCCGGCTTAACTCAGAGTTCCTATCCAAGCCAGGCTACACTACTTATCTTGCATGTCAAGCAATAGCCACCGACTTGCTCCAGATATGCGACGAACCATCTCCTGTATGTACCAGACCGTGTGTGTTTTCTTCCTGTCGGACGACCCGTTTGGTTTGCCCACATCACTACCACATTGACGATGGCGGAAATTAGTTGCAAGGCACAACGGGTAATCAGTGATGTATGTCTCTCTATAGACTCATGCAGGGTGGGGGAGCTATCTGGCGCCATGGTGGCATCGATGATATGTCTAGCAGTTCAATGCCTAGATCCCTTTCTCGAAGATGGGTCGGTAAAATGTGGAGGCGACGACTTCTGGAGCGCATGCGCTAGTGCGCGCCGAGGGTCTGCCGGACAGGTTTGTTCCCCCGGTTGGGTGGTTGGGTGAGGCTTCCGGTTTAGTGATGATGTGTATAGGTGTGAGGTCATGGTGCTGACTCTGACGTGGCCACCCCCTTCATCAAGGTTTTAGGTATTGCGACTTTTGTCATTAGTGAGGTGGTTTTGGGTTGATATATGTATTCTTTTTGTTAGGATTTGTTGAATAATAAATAAAAAGACAGTGCATCTTTTTTATGCAGAGGCCGAAGGTATCACCTCCATTTTGGAAAAAACACCATCGTGCCACCACTTCCACACGAGAGGCTGGACAAGGGCTGAAACCAGGATAGTTTGACGTGAACGTGCTATGTCATGATGTGGGCAATATGGGAAGGACCTTATAATGGGAGATTATGAGGCTCGTTCCCATAGAAGACCCCTTTTGGAACACAAGAACTTAAAACTTAAGAATAGAAAAAATACAGGGATTATGATGTCATGTAACCTGAATTCATATAGAAACCAAAGCAATATAAAAACTTCAAAAGTTTTGTTTGGATGTCACACGGCAAAAATGCAGGAATTATAGACACAAAGAGATGAAAACATGAGATGAGACCTCATGTTAGTTTTACTCGAAAATTCCTATGAAATAGCCTATTCCATAAGAATTTCAAAAAAATCTAGGATTCCTATTCCTTGGATCCAAACGGTACAATAGGAATTTTTCTATACTAAGCCTATCCTCCAAATTTTCAACACCTTTCCTTCGTTTCAAATGGGGACGAAGTGTTTTTTCCTCCAAACACGATGTTGAATTATTTCATATTCAATAATTGGTGCCTCAGCTACGAGGACATGATCTACATTGCACTATGTGGCAATAGTGTGTTCCCATAATTTTCACTCAGATGCCTTATAAGCAAAATGAACGGTCTAATATCCAAGCCTTTTATTTAAAAATAGAAGAGGTAAAAATAGGACAAAATTCGAATTTTTGAAGGATGATATATTTAATTAAATGTATTTGAATGTAAATAACAATTTTAGGAAAATTAATTTGTTTAGTATAGATGAAATTACTATTTTTAGTATAGATAACATGGCTAAATGTTAGTTCCTACCGGTGGAAGTTCATCATGCTAATAGTTACATGTTTGTCACAAAGTTTTAAATAGCCGACTATTGCATGTAGCCATGGCTTTTCTAGCATATAGGAAAGGCTACAGCCGCTCATATATGGCTAAGCCCATTTAGCGGTTTTACTAAATCATGAAAAAAATCACAGTTTTGATAGCATATATTCATACATATATGAACAATTTGGAGATGAATAAGCTATTGACATAGTCAAATAATTTCTCAAAGAAAAACATAGTCACATAAGAGGTACAAATAAGAGGATACACATAACCATGAGTTCTAGACGTAGTTTTGTCCACATATTACAACATTAAGTAGCAGCAAGTCAAGACATAGTTCTTTCCAAATATTACATAACCAACAAAAACAAGTTGCATAGAGAAACATCAAGTTCAGGACATAGTTCTGTCCAAATATTACATACCAACAACATCAAGTTCACAAGAAGCAATAACATGTTGGGATAATCAACAAGACATTCATGAGATCAATCTAAGTTTGAGTAAGCTGAAGCATGAGAGTGGATGCCATTATTTTGAGGTTGATTACCTTCTGTCTGCAAAAATGAAGAATTAGAAGAATCGGAAACTATAGTGTCTTCTGGATAGAATTAAGCAAAGAATGCATGCTCTTCTTCCTAGTGTGTCCATGTCCCTTTCCTTTGGTTTGTGATGTTGATGCTTTTGGTTAATGAGTTAAAATATCAGGTTCTTATTATTGGACTGGACATTCTCTTCAGGAACAATCCTAGTGATGAATTCATTTTCATCATCTTCGAGAACATCATCAACTATCTTATCTGTGGGATCTCTTCTCATGTTCACTTCTTATCAATCATATGTGAGTTGACTTTGACAAATACAAGGTCCCCAAGCCTATCAATAAGTAGCTTACTTCCCTTATTTGCATGCATATGTGTAGTGTATGCAGATTTTAGTAACCAACAACAACCATATAAGTGTAGAAGTATAGATGTATAATATGCAATAAGAATATGCTACTGGAGTACTAAACTACCAATGGGTATAATTCTACAACATACAGATGAGAACAATACTACAATATACAAATGGGTACAGTGCCGCAACATGCAGATTTTATAAGGAGCTGAAAGATTGCTTACTTGTTCAAATGTTGGAAAATTTTCTCACACAAGTTGAGAAGCTCCACGTCAAACTATGGATCTTTACCGCTAAATTCTTTAAGTTTGGTGAGCTTGTGCCATGATTCAACCACCATGTTGCCACACTAAGCCATGAACAGATTATTAGTTAGAAAGAAAAGAACATGACAGAGAAGTGAGATCAAATCAACAAGCACTCACCTGGATCAAAGTTTTTGTTTCTTCTCTGCCTTGCAAAAATGTCCATTCCAGAACGGGCTTCGTAGCTTGATATTGCTTTAGTTCTTCAATCACCGTCTCTTGTTATTTCTCGTTCTCAATCATCATTGTAATGCAAGTTATCACATCTACTCTAAATTTTCCATTTGTTTCAGTTTGAACTTTGTTTGGATAGTAGTAGTAAGAGTTCAAAAAGTACCATCCAAATGTAGCGGCTTCTTGAGCCTATTGTCCCACCGCTTTTCAATGATATTCAGGACAGATTTGTAGCGAATCTCTTCATTGTTGAACCTTGGCTCAACACATTGGCCATTGGCTCAAAGTAATTGACACCAATATCAACACATTTCCAAAGGCTTCAGACTTCACCACTTCCTAGAAAGGGAAGGGGGAATTTGGCTAAATCTATTGGGTAGTTATCACATCTACTCTAAATTTTCTATTTGTTTCATCATTTGTTTGCGTTAGGGTTAGAGGCTCTGCCTCTCTGGGTCGTTTTGCTAAAACTATTGGGCCGCGCAAACAAAAAAATTGTTTTTTGGCCCCCACACGGACGCTTAGGTGCTAAACTTTTGGCCAATTTAAGCGCTAATAACGGTTTATAGCTATTTTCTGTTTAGCATTCGAATGCGCCAGCTGTAGGAGGTCTCTCGGGAGGCTATAGCCCAACTATTTAAAACTTTGGTTACTTTGGTTTGTCAGCACGATGGCCGGTGCAACAAGGATTTATACCTTGAACTTTTCTTTATTGGTCAAGAACTTGTCCTCAATTTGAGCGGTTGTGTTTTATTTATAAAACAGAGCAAAAGTCTGTTTGGAGAAAATGAGTGTGCAAGTCAGAATTTTGTACTCTCTTTACAATTACAATGACACAGATGTACCATATAAATATACACATAGTCTCGGTCACGAACCTTCCCTAAAAGACGCATATATACACCGGCACGTTCGGCCGTTTTCCACACGTCGGCCGCACCCCCGCCGGCGCCGGCCGGGAGGCAACAGGTCAAATCAAATCTAGTCACGCACGTACGGTAGCTGCCACGAAATCAGTTGATGAGGCCGTGACAGCTAGATGCATTTTTCTCACCAGGTATACCTAGTTTGACTAATCGCACATCGCTCTCTGTCTTCCCGGCCGGCGGCTACCTGGTCGCCGCGCGCGCGCAAATTCTACCGCTCTTCCGCGGCTAGTCACCGCGACGCCTGACCACCCCACGCCCAGGGAGACGGCGTGCCGACCACCGCGGACGCGGCGGCGGAGGGGCCGGAGACCGGTATGCCCATGGCCACGCGGCACCACCCGGGCTGCACGGGCGCGGCAGCGCGGACGACCTCGACGTCTCCGATGACGCGCACGGCGAGGTGGACGACGCCGTGGCCGGCGCCGTAGCCGCGGGGGCAGCGGAGCGAGTAGCTGAGCCTGCGGAGCGCGCGGGGCGGGCGGAGGCCGTCGAGGACGTCGGCGGCGGGCACGCGGCACCAGCCCAGCGGCGTGTCGCCCCCGGCCACGAGCCGACGCGCGCAGCAGGACTCCGAGAACACCGCCACGCGCACGTCGTCGCGGCCCTCCAGGAAGCCCGCGCCCACGGACACCACGAGGCGCGCGTCGCCGCTCTCCCACGAGTGCTCGCCGGTGCCCGACGACGACGACGCCACGTCCGTGGTACTGCTGGAGCAGTCGGCGGACGATGACACCGCCACGTACGGCCGAAGCCTGCGGGGAAGCGGCGAGTAGGACGGCGGCAGGCGGAGCGACTCCGCCGACAGCACGGTCACCTCCAGCGCCAGCCCTCCTGGTGGCCCTTCTTCCCGGCCGCCGGTCTTGGACGACGCAAACCAGGACGACGACATCGGGCGGCGCTCTGTATAATACCTCACGTACGGCAAGTATATAGGACTAAGTGGTCTCCGTCGATCGGCGACGTGCGGTGGCGGTCGGCCGCGCGTTTATATCCATGCGCGGGTTTGAAGGGTTCGTCTCTCGCTCGGGAGGATTTGAACTCGGAAGGAGGCGAGAGACGAGCGCGCGGGACGCAGCTTCTGGCATGGAGCGCGCGAAACCGCACAGAAGGTTGGCGCGCGGGAAGCTTTTGCTTTCAGAGCAGCTTGGCGCGCGCTTCGTGGCGCCTTCGCGATGCCTACGTGGTCGTGTCCAGATTAGTTTGTTAACAAAAAGTTTTGGATATTAAATCCGTACCTTGAGATTTCGAAGAAAGAAGGCACGAATCCTCGTGGAAATCTGGGCGGCATATGGTGACTTCTTCCTTGGTGCTCGACGGCTTTGCGGTTATTTATCCGCCAACTTTTTGGACGTGACGGGTCAAAACTAGTTGCTGCTGCTAGTGGGTCTGTGTTTTTTCTTCATCTTCATCTTGGATAATTATCTCCATTCAGTAAAGAAAGTACACTAGGCTCTTGAATTTGACTTTTTCTCGTTTTAGATTATACTACTCTATCTTTTAACAATTACATCGTATACTTAAATAAAGTTAAAATCATTAATGTAGACTAATATTAAAAGACTCAGAGGGTCTAATCCAACATATACAATCTGTAGGATCCAATTATCTAACGCATAGGAATCACCCTGTCTTTATCGGCTCATCACAGCCCGAGCAGACAATCTCGTACCCCGCTCCTCATCGAAGGAACCGCCCACACCCCGATCCATCACTGTCCACTCGCCAAAGCCGTCGCAGAACCGCAACCCTCTGCCGCCGCCATACCGCCGCATGCCTGACGCCGCTGCCATACCGCCGTCGTCCTCCCGTCGCTGCTATACCGCCACTGCAATACCTATGCCACCCTCCACATCATAGCCCTCCCGTCGCTGCTAAATACCACCGCCGCTACCAGCCGTCGTTCGGCAAGAGCACCGTAGTAGCCTGTACGAGAGGCCGTCGGTGCGCCCACATCCGTGCGGCCGCCCTGAACACCGGGACGAGAGGGTCATCTCCAGGGATAGCATATGTAAAGCCGATCACGCCTCCACCATTGTGCCGCCGGCCCGCTCACTGCGTTTCTACTCGCCCGCACAAGGCGACCATGCTCAAGGTTGGGTTCAGATTTGATAAATTCATGCTGGTTTCATTCAGTTCACAAAACAGTATACACCGAGTACTTTTGGTCGTTTTTGTTACGATTTTGGAAATTCATCCTCTTATTGTTCGTCCTGTGTCATGTGTATGTGTCAAGTGTCTAATCAAGTACTATATTATTGTATGATGATGGCCTATACATGTGAATTACAATTAAACTGCGAATGTTTTTCCATGTGGTTGGTTACTTCGGTTTTCGAACTTGCTGGATCTCCAACCTGCTGCATGGGAGGCTTGAAGTTCTTCAAATAATCAGTCTAGCCCTCTTGCAGAGTTACTTCTATTAGAGTATAAACTTGCCATTTTATCCAATAGAATCAAGTAGATTTAGACAAGAGAGTCTAGCATTCCATCGTCATAATTTACACCACACATAACTAACTAATGAACCCGAATCTAGTGTGACTAGATCGATAAGAAGCTGAAAATGAAGATAACCTTAATGCAACCATCTATCACTACTCAGTCGACAATCATATTGGTTGAGGTTCTGTAAACTACAACCTGACCACATTTTGGATATGTCGAGCAGCTATCGAGGATATTTCAACTCAGCCCACCCTTCTGAGTTGTCCAGTTATCTGAACACAGCTCCAGGTGATTGTAACAGTGCTTGTTTGTAGACCATAAGATTTCTTCTTGGAGAGGAAGTACTTTGTTGATGCTCGTTTGTTAAGTTTCTTATTATGAGTATGTTTAAGAGTATGGAAATTGGCGACATGATTGTGGTGGTATGACCATGTTTAACTATGGAGATTGGACATTGGAGACATGTTGTAGTGGCATGACTATGTTTAAGTATGGAAATTGGAGACATGTTGTGGTGGTATATGTCCATTGGTCTCTGTTGTCCAAAGAGGCGTCGACCAGTGATGCAAATTGAGTAGTGTTGACGCCGGCTCAGTCTTTCGGAGGTGCTCATAGGGGTAGGGTGTGCGTGCGTGTGTTCATAGGGGTGAGGGTATGTACGCATTGTGAGCGTCCGCGTTTATACTGTATTTCTCAAAAAAAATGATTACATCTTGAGCTATTGGGAGATGCAAAACAATTTATAAACACACTTATGCACCCTTAGTTTGCTCATTTCACTGCCAACTCTGGGGATGTAGAAAATTTTGACCACACGGTGTTTTGCATTTTAGTAGCTATTTTCTGGCCAAACTCTTAATTTGTCCTGGTACCTGACAGTCATGAGGGTATTTTCAGATCAATTTGTCCAGTTTTGGCCTTTTGGGGATGAGTTATTTAGTAGTAGGATACTTATATTTTCTGTATCTGCTATTTTCTGGTGTTGTGACAGTAAAAGAGACGCTATGAACTTGGAGTGGTTGTGGGCCCTTTGATAGTCATTTATCTCATAATGTCCCTAATGCAGCAAGAGGAGGTACTTCAGGGCCCTGAGAAGAGCTTGTGACCAAGGCATGTGTACTGGTCCAGCAGCCATAACCGTCATGTCAAAAGGCAACTCAAACCTTCCCTAACGCAAGCGTGATGGTTTAACCGTTTTTATGGAAACTCTAACTTCTGTTACATGTCATCTACAAGACTCTGTTGTTCCCATTTTATTCGTCGGGCTATTCTGTATTTGGCTGCTACCGATGAATGCCTATCATTTTAATTAGCTTAGCTCCTGTAGAATATGCCGTTTTGGCCAGATGGTTGCCTCAATTTGTATATACTCCCTCCGTTTTAAAATAATATTTTAGGTTTGTGAAAAGAATGTATCTAGACTTGTTTTAGTTGTAGATTCATTTTAAACATGAGTGAACTTATATACTAAAAGTAGTCTAGATACATTTGTTTCACAAAACTAAAACATCTTATATTTTGAAACGGAGGGAGTACAATGTATGTTTGGTTTCCTTGAAGTTGGGAAATGAAAAAACTAACAGTTTGGTGTGAAATGTTGAAGCGATAGGAAGATAATCAGGTCCAGTTAAAGCAGAAATACAACATCCTTTTCTACATGTCTCTTTTACAGTCTGATGAAAAATGTCGAAAAGGGAATGGACCTTTTTAGAACAGTATTTTGTGGAAGCGGTTCAGCTTTCTATGGGAACATTTACCTGATTTCTTATCACTTAATTTTGCTCTACCGATTTCTTTCCGAACTATGTAGATCATGTGCATTTGGCAAGTTGACGAGGATGGTATCTGGAGCAAGATATATAGAATGAAGATCAACGCAAAGGTATTGTACAAATGTGATTCCTGATCGGTCATGTAATTACGAAGCTAACTATGTTTACTTCCCTTTTTAGATTCACATGGTCACTATCCTTAATTAAGTTGATGCACTGAAAATCAAGCATTCGATAATGTTTTCTGTCCATTCACTAACCCTCACTACAGGAATGGGAAGCTACGCCGACGGCCAAATATCGGGGCCGTCGGCGTAGCCATCGTCTAGGCCAGCTCCGCCAAGCAGCCGTCGGCGTAGAATTGCCCTCGGCATATCCTATGCTACGCCGACGGCTGCTCTCGGCGTAGCTATTTTTTATTTTATCTCATTAAACTTTGAAAAATCATAATTAAATCATTCTAATTCGGAAAAATACAAATAATATATCAAAATTTGCAGAAAAATAAGACCTATCTATCTACACTCAAATATTACACATTTGTAAATAAAAATTAATTAAAACATAAGACATTATATATAGTTTAAAACGGGCATAAAAAATTCAAAAATGATCGAAACAATGCGAACCTTGGCGTGGCGTTATATTATGTGACATAGTTAGAAGGAAAAATATCAAACTTGGTATATTGATTATGTCTCAAAAAAACCTTCACAAAATGACCTATCTCATTCGAGGTTTCTTGGCTTTCGGGTCAAATGACCAATGTTATGGCTAGAATCAAGGCATAGTTTGTGATAATGTGACCATATTGTGCATACACATGCATCATGGGATGGCGAACAATGTTGCAGGAGGAAGTTTTCCTTTTCGTCGCACCAAAAAGCCATTTCCCATTTTCCGAGCACAAAAAACGAACGATTTTGTGAAGCAACCACCAAATGGCTAATTCAAAATGGTACCACCACATTTTACAAAAATACTATACCAACCTATATAGACAATGTCCCAACAGGGAAATCCGAAACCTTTCCTTCCACCGCTGATGAAAAAGATAAATTCCTGCCGAATCGGCAGGAAGTGGGTCAGATATGAACTACAGGTACATGATCCGATGCTCATGTTTTTTTACAAAAATCATTTTTAGGTTCACAATATGCTATTTTATCAAAGATCCAATGCAAGTTTAGCGAGGCTTGGCCCCGAGCTAAGAATCTTCATGCCCGCCGTTCGACAAAGTTTGACGATAGTTTAAAACGGGCATAAAAAATTCAAAAATGATCGAAACAATGCGAAACCTTCGCGTGGTGTTATATTATGTGACATAGTTAGAAGTAAAAATATCAAACTTAGTATATTGATTATGTCTCAAAGAAACCTTCACAAAATGACCTATCTCATTCGAGGTTTCTTGGCTTTCGGGTCAAATGACCAATGTTATGGCTAGAATCAAGGCATAGTTTGTGATAATGTGCCCATATTGTGCATACACATGCATAATGGGATGGCGAACAATGTTGCAGGAGGAAGTTTTCCTTTTCGTCGCACCAAAAATCCATTTCCCATTTTCCGAGCACAAAAAACGGACGATTTTGTGAAGCAACCACCAAATGGCTAATTCAAAATGGTACCACCACATTTTACAAAAAAAATATACCAACCTATATAGACAATGTCCCAACAGGGGAATCCGAAACCTTTCCTTCCACCGCTGATGAAAAAGACAAATTCCTGCTGAATCGGCAGGAAGTGGGTCAGATATGAATTACAGGTACATGATCCGATGCTCATGTTTTTTTACAAAAATCATTTTTAGGTTCACAATATGCTATTTTATCAAAGATCCAATGCAAGTTTAGCGAGGCTCGGCCCCGAGCTAAGAATCTGCATGCCCGCCGTTCGACAAAGTTTGACGATAGTTTAAAACAGGCATAAAAAATTCAAAAATCATCGAAACAATGCGAAACCTTGGCGTGGTGTTATATTATGTGACGTAGTTAGAAGGAAAAATATCAAACTTGGTATATTGATTATGTCTCAAAGAAACCTTCACAAAATGACCTATCTCATTCGAGGTTTCTTGGCTTTCGGGTCAAATGACCAATGTTATGGCTAGAATCAAGGCATAGTTTGTGATAATGTGCCCATATTGTGCATACACATGCATCATGGGATGGCGAACAATGTTGCAGGAGGAAGTTTTCCTTTTCGTCGCACCAAAAAGCCATTTCCCATTTTCCGAGCACAAAAAACGGACGATTTTGTGAAGCAACCACCAAATGGCTAATTCAAAATGGTACCACCACATTTTAAAAAAAATACTATACCAACCTATATAGACAATGTCCCAACAGGGGAATCCGAAACCTTTCCGTCCACCTCTAATGAAAAAGACAAATTCCTGCCGAATCGGCTGGAAGTGTGTCAGATATGAACTACAGGTACATGATCCGATGCTCATGTTTTTTTACAAAAATCATTTGTAGGTTCACAATATGCTATTTTATCAAAGATCCAATGCAAGTTTAGCGAGGCTTGGCCCCGAGCTAAGAATCTTCATGCCCGCCGTTCGACAAAGTTTGACGATAGTTTAAAACGGGCATAAAAAATTCAAAAATGATCGAAACAATGCGAAACCTTCGCGTGGTGTCATATTATGTGACATGGTTATAAGTAAAAATATTAAACTTGATATATTGATTATGTGTCAAAAAAAACCTTCACAAAATGACCTATCTCATTCGAGGTTTCTTGGCTTTCGGGTCAAATGACCAATGTTATGGCTAGAATCAAGGCATAGTTTGTGATAATGTGTCCATATTGTGCATACACATGCATCATGGGATGTCGAACAATGTTGCAGGAGGAAGTTTTCCTTTTCGTCGTACCAAAAAGGCATTTTTCATTTTTCGAGCATAAAAAACGGACGATTTTGTGAAGCAACCACCAAATGGCTAATTCAAAATGCTACCACCACATTTTACTAAAATACTATACCACCTTATATGGACAATGTCCCAACAGGGGGTTCCGAAACCTTTCCATCCACCTTTGGTGAAAAAGACAGATATGAACTACATGTACATGATACGATGCTCATGTTTTTTTACAAAAATCATTTTTAGGTTCACAATATGCTATTTATCAAAGATTCAATGCAAGTTTTCCTTTTCATCGCACCAAAAAGCCATTTTTCATTATCCGAGCGCAAAAGGGGAATTTTCTAAAGCAACCACCAAATAGATAATTCAAAAACGGAGGGTTTGTGATTAGTTGATATGGATATCATATTTGGATTCCTCTCATTTTTCTGATCAATTTAGACATATTATTTGTTAAATTCCGATTTATAGATTTAAAGATATTAATTATTCCATATTAAATAGAAAAATACAAAAAAGTAAAATTATTATATTTTTATTTGAATTCAATAATATTTTTACTTATTCATTAATATTTATTTAAATAATTGTTTGTAATTTCAAAAAATACAAACATGTGACATGTTGATATAAGGGTTAATAGGATTGATATCATAGTATTGACAACAATGTATGAATTACTTTGCGGAAACAGATTCTGAAGGAACGAGAAAGTTAAGCGTGCTGGAGCTGGAGTATTATTAGGATGGGTGACCTTCCGGGAAGTTCGACCAAGACTGTAATTTAATTAAATATTAAGTGTAATTAGTGTTAAAAATATTCAAAGTGAGAGATTAACGAGTCAAATAATTCAAAGATTCAAAAATTGAGAAAAAAAAAGAAAAAAAAAATATTTTTTTTTTAAAAAATATTTTTGCAACATGTCGACAAGCTATACCGACGGCCGCTACGCCGACGGCATTGCCCTCGGCGTAGCATACGCCGACGGCATTTTGATACGCCGACGGCCTCTATGTGCTCCGCCGAGGGAGCCCTTTGCCGAGGAGGCTACGCCGAGAGCAGCCGTCGGCGTAGCATACGCCGAGGGCATTTTAGCCTACGCCGACGGCTTTTTGCCCTCGGCGTAGCGCGCGCGTCCTGTAGTGCCTCCACTTCTTGCATTGCATCAAATGTCATTGTTGTTAATTTTATCGAAAGTATAAACTTGTAACAGTCAAATGGAATTTTGAGGTGACTTGGGGCCTCTATAGTTCGGAGGCGATGGTATCAGCCAAGAGATTAGTCATGGTTCTGATTGTTTCCTATTTACATTGGAGAACATATAATTGGGGCACCCTCTCAAGCCAGATTATCACTGATTTAGACATTTTGCATGCGCATGGTGGTTGTGTTCGAATAAATTTTTGTATATCTCTCACTAAAAATGAAATACTACTCTTTTTTTGCTATTATTTACAAATTCTCTCAGAGACATTGAATTTTAAATTGTCGCATGTGGAATACCAGGGCATGGTTAGGATGAATCATGTCATGGATATAATATATATTAGAACTATGTATTAGCAAATGATTTTAGTACTCCGTGTCGGAAAACAAACGAGTTTATTAATAGAAATGGGGTTAACTTAGTTCTTATTAATAGATATGCAATGTACTTTTATTCTATATTGGTAAGATCAAGACGCGCATTGCGCGTGCACATTTACTAGTATGGACCAAAGGCAAAGACAGATTTACCGTCCGGTCACCCTGGACATGTGTCTCGGCTCAGCGCCGCCACTCACAAGAGCTCCCGTGAGCTGCCGGAGTGGTTCGAGTATCTAGAGCAGCTAGAAATAGCGTTCCGAGATGACAAATTCACTCGTTTCTTTAACTAGACCAGCGTGAACCTTCTTCCTAGGTCACTACTGAGCGTCCCGGGGGATAGGAACACGTGATCCCTCGCTTCCGTAACCGTCCGAGTAAAACAATCATAGACGTTTGTGTCAAGCTTCATGCACTAGCCAACGCAACCAAAAGTCCGAACTGATGGAAAGGGCTAGTGCAATCCACTTATACACTCCAACACCCCCTCTCACGTGTGACGGGGAGAAGTCAGCATGTGCAACCGGAAGAAAGCGACGGCGCGCGAAACTCACGTATGACTCAAGAGGCCTATACGTGGACACAGAGGGGTCAACAACAATTTTTGGGATAAATTATGAAAGATAGGACTCGAACTCGAGACCTTATGCTCTGATACCATGTCAAGCTTCATGCACTAGCCAACGCAACCAAAAGTACGAACTGATGGAAAGGGCTAGTGCAATCCACTTATACACTCCAACAGTCTGATCCCTCGGATCCCTCGTACTCCCTCCTGCCCTGAACCCGGTGATGCATATCCTGTACCGACCACCGCGTTCAAGTCTCAGGGCTCCAGCGCTCGCGAACAGTAGTGCCGACCAAGGTTGCCATGTGTTGCGGCCACCGGTCACCAATCGCTGGCGAGGAATCTAGAAGGTTCTAGAAGGTTCCGGAATGTTCGGCACTCCGAAGGGGAAGGGTACATGAATGTGTCATACCAAGTTGGAATGATTGCATCATGTACTAGGTGTCATCGCTGAACAAAATAAAGGGTTTAATCAAATCCTAGTTTGAAAAAGTCAAACGCCAATTTGAAAAGTCAAACGGCTATTTTGGGAAGTGGAAGGGAAGGTGGAAACCGAGTTGGGGAGGAGTTCCTCCCCTCCACCGCCGGCCCACCTTGGAAGCTGAGTTGGGGAGGGACTCCCCTCCCCTAGCGCGCCCCCTCCACCTATATAAGGAGGGGCAGGGCTGCCCCTCCAAGCACACCTCTCACACCCCGCAAACCCTAGCCGCCGTCGCCGCCACCTCCTGCTGTCGCCGCCGCCGCCCTAGGGCAAACCGCCGCCGCCTAGCTAACCCTAGCCGCCGGCCAAGCCTCCTCCTTGGTGTGTCTAAACCCTAGATTGCCGAGGAGCTCTCTCATAGTCCACCATACTCGCTCCGGCTTAAGGCGAAGCCCTACGAGATCTCCCCTCTACTTCCGGTACCACGCCGTTGTGCTGCCGGAATCACGAGGAGAGTGCTACAACCTCTGCTGCCTGCTAGAACAAGGGAGAGGAAGGTCTTCGTCGAGTACCGAACGTGTGACCGACTGTGGGAGCACTGCCGAAACGCAGCGCCGGAAGGATCGTCTACGCGATCTTGAGATCGGGAAGAGTACGACTACATCACCCACGAGAATCCGCTCTCGTTAAACACTTTGGAATCTTCGAGGGTGAGTTATTCCATCGACTCATTGCTACAATCTAGTAAATAGATCTTGGCTTGTTTGTTTGTATGCGGTAGAAAATTTTTGTTTTCCATGCTACGAAACCCTACAGTGGTATCAGAGCCGTGTCTATATGTAGATCTGTTGCACGAGTAGAACACAATGGTCATTATGGGCGTTGATGCTTTTATTGTCGATTGCTTCTTGTGTACTTTGCATCTTGCGGGATGTTGGGATGAAGCGGCCCGGGCTAACCTTACATGACATCGTTCATGAGACTTGCTCCACGCTTGACATTAAACTTGTATTGCATAAGTGGCTTTGCGGGTGCCTGTTTCTCCTAGCATAGTTAATATTCAATTTACAACGGGTGATTGTCAATACTAGTATCAATGGTGTGGTTCATGTTCGTAAGTTATAACGACACTTAATGAAAGCCCCAAATCACGTAAAACATGCAAAGAAAGTAGAGGCGTCTAACTTTGTTTTGCAGGGGTGTGCAGTGATGTGATATGGCCATGATTGTGATTATATTTGATGTATGCAATGTTCCTTATTGTAAGTTGGCAACCGGCAGGAGCCGTATGGTTGTCTTTAATTTATGTTAAGACCCGCGTGTCTATTCAAAGTAGTTGTAATAGTTGAAGCTGGTGGACGACAACCATGGAGAAGCGTCATTGACGTTGATGCAATGCCGGTGATGATGGAGATCATGTTCGTGCTTGAAGATGGAGATCGGAAGCACAAAGAAGAAAGGCCATATCATATCACATATTATTAATTGCATGTGATGTTAATCCTTTATGCATCTTGTATTGCTAAGTTAACGACGGTAGCATTATAAGATGATCCCTCATGCACATGAATTTCAAGTCATAAAGTGTTCACCCTTAGTTAGCACCGTTGCTAAAGCTTGTTGTTTCGAAGCACCACGTGATGATCGGGTGTGTTAGATTCTGCAAGTGTATACAACGTGAGCAAGCCAGATTTGCTCATGCGGAAGCTAAGGTTTGATCTTGACGAGCCTAGCATGTACAGACATGGTCTCGGAACACGGATCGCCGAAAGGTAAAGCATGAATCATGTAGTAGATATGATGAACATGTCGATTTTTCGCCATTGAAACTATATCAACTCTCGTGATGATCGGTGTTGATGTGGTGGATTTGGTTCGTGTGATCACTAAAACAATGTGAGGGATATTGTTTTGAGTGGGAGTTCACCTAGATTAATTTAACTATTAATTAGAACTCAATTTGTCATAAACTTAGTCTAAACTATTGCAAATATGTTGTAGATCAATGGCGGCCCCTACCATCAATTTTACTGCATTCCTAGAGAAAGAAAAGTTGAAAAACAATGGAAGCAACTTCGCGGATTGTTTCCGCAATTTGAGGATTGTCCTCACTGCTGGTAATTTGACCTATCTGCTAGATGCACCGCTGGGTGACCCACCTGCAGCTACTACTACCGATACCTCGCTCGGAAGACTCAGTACTCCACAGTTCAGTGTGCTATCTTGTATGGTTTAGAATCGGAGCTTCAGAAAAGGTTTCAGAATTCAGACCCACATGATATTGTCCGTGATCTCAAATTGATCTTTGAGACTCACGCGGCAATTGAGAGATATGAGGCTTCTGAAAAGTTCTTTAACTGCAAGATGGAAGATGGCAGCAAACAAACTTCAAAGCTTGAGTATAGTGATTCCTAATGCTTTGGGGATTTATCGTGTCCTCCAATCACTACCACCAAGTTACAAGAACTTTGTGATGAACTATAGTATGCAAAACATGAATAAGCAGTTGCCAGAACTCTTCGCCATGTTAAAATCTGCAGAAGTGGAGATCAAGAAAGAGCACCAAGTGTTGATGGTCAATAAGACCACCAAATTCAATAAAGGCAAGTCTAAGCAAAAGGGACACTTCAAGAAGGGTGGTAAGAAAGTTACCGCGCCGACGAAGAAGACCAAGGCTGGACCTAAGCCTGATACTGAGTGCTTTTACTGCAAGGGAGAAGGTCACTGGAAGCGGAATTGCCCAAAGTACTTGGCGGATTTGAAGAACGGCAACATTAAGAAGAAAGGTATATCCAATATACATGTTATTGATGTGTATCTCACTAGTACTCGTAGTAGTGCCTGGGTATTTGATACTGGTTTGGTTTCTCATATTTGTAACTCGAAACAGGTGCTGCAGAATAAACGGAAGCTAGCGAAGAACGAGGTGACAATGCGCGTGGGAAACGGATCAAAGGTTGATGTGATCGCGGTCGGCACGCTACCCCTTCATCTACCATCGGGATTAGTTTTATACTTAAATAATTGTTATTTGGTGCCTGCGTTAAGCATGAACATTATATCGGGATCTTGTTTATTGTGAGACGGTTATTTGTTTAAGTCCGAGAATGTTGTTCGATTTATATGAGTAATATGTTTTATGCACATGCACCTTTGATAGATGGTCTATTTTTATTGAATCTCGATAGTGGAAATACACATATTAATAACATTGAGGCTAAACGTTTGAAATCGAGCGATAACTTGACCTATATGTGGCACTGTCGTCTTGGTCACATTGGAGTGAAGCGTATGAAGAAACTCCATTCCGATGGACTTCTTGAATCACTTGATTTTGAATCACTTGAAAGATGCGAAGCATGTCTGATGGGTAAAATGACTAAGACTCCATTTTCTGGTATGATGGAGCGAGCTACGGACTTATTGGAAATCATACATACTGATGTGTGTGGTCCAATGAGTGTAGCATCGCGCGGTGGTTATCGTTATGTTCTTACCTTCACGGATGACTTGAGTAGATATGGGTATATCTATTTCATGAAACATAAGTCCGAAACTTTCGAGAAGTTTAAGGAATTTCAAAGTGGGGTGGAGAATCAGCGTAACAAGAAGATTAAATTTCTACGTTCTGATCGTGGAGGTGAATATCTAAGTTACGAGTTTATCGAGCATTTGAAGAAATGCGGAATACTTTCACAATTGACACCGCCGGGAACACCACAGCATAATGGTGTGTCCGAACGTCGTAATCGAACTCTCTTAGATATGGTTCGTTCTATGATGTCACTTACAGATTTACCGCTATCATTTTGGGGTTATGCATTAGAAACAGCCGCATTCACTTTAAATAGGGCACCATCTAAATCCGTTGAAACGACACCGTATGAATTATGGTTTGGGAAGAAACCTAAATTGTCGTTCCTTAAAGTTTGGGGTTGCGAAGCCAATGTAAAGAAGTTACAGCCGGACAAGCTTGAACCCAAAGCGGAAAAATGCATCTTCATAGGATACCCGAAGGAAACTATTGGGTATACCTTCTATCATAGATCCGAGGGCAAAATCTTCGTTGCCAAGAATGGATCCTTTCTAGAGAAGGAATTTCTCTCGAAAGAAGTGACAGGAAGGAAAGTAGAACTTGATGAGGTTGTCGAACCTTCTCTCGAACTTGCGAGTAGCGCAGCACCGGAAGAAGTTCCTGTGGTGCCTGCACCAATAAGAGAGGAAGCTAATGATGATGATCATGAAACTTCGGTTGTAGTTGCTACAGAGCCTCGCAGGTCAACGAGAACTCGTACCACTCCAGATTGGTATGATCCCATTATGAGTGTCATGTTGGTGGACAACACCGATGACCCTGCGACATATGAGGAAGCGATGATGAGCCTAGATTCCAATAAATTGCAAGAAGCCATGAAATCCGAGATTGGATCCATGTACGAAAACCAAGTATGGACTTTGGTGGACTTACCGGATGGCCGGAAGGATGTCGAGAACAAATGGATTTTCAAGAAGAAAACAGATGCTGATGGTAATGTTACTGTCTATAAAGCTCGACTTGTCGCAAAAGGGTTTCGACAAATTCAAGGAGTTGACTACGATGAGACTTCCTCACCAGTAGCGAAGCTAAAGTCTGTGAGGATTATGTTAGCAATCGCTGCATATTATGATTATGAGATATGGCAGATGGATGTCAAAACAGCATTCCTCAATGGAGACATTGATGAAGAGTTGTATATGATGCAACCCAAAGGTTTTGTCGATCCTAAAGATGCTAACATAGTATGCAAACTTCAACGGTCCATCTATGGATTGAAGCAAGCATCCCGAAGTTGGAATCAACGTTTTGATAAGGTGATCAAAAGTTTTGGTTTTATATAAACTTATGGAGAAGCTTGTATTTACAAGAAAGTGAGTGGGAGCTGTGTAGCATTCTTAATACTATATGTGGATGACATATTGTTGATTGGGAATGATGTATACCTTCTTAATAGTGTCAAGGAATATTTGAATAATAGTTTTTCAATGAAGGATCTTGGCGAAGCAGCTTACATATTAGGCATAGAGATTTATAGAGATAGATCAAAACGCCAAATATCATTGTCACAAAGTACATATTTGGACAAAGTTCTAAAGAGGTTTGGAATGGAAGATAGCAAGAAAGGGTTCTTGCCCATGTTGCCCAATACGACCTTGAGTAAAACTCAAAGTCCGACAACGGCAGAAGATAGAGAAAGGATGAGTAAGACTCCCTATGCCTCAGCCATAGGATCTCTAATGTATGCCATGCTATGTACTAGACCCGACATTGCATATGCTGTTAGTTTAACTAGCAGATATCAAAGTGATCCAGGAGTGGATCATTGGACAGCGGTCAAAAACATCCTTAAGTACTTGAGAAGAACTAAGGATATGGTTCTTTCTTATGGAGGTGATGAACATCTCGTTGTTAATGGTTATACCGATGCTAGTTGGAACACCGATCCAGATGATTCTAAATCACAATCTGGATACATATTTACTTTGAATGGTGCAGCAGTTAGCTGGAGGAGTGCAAAGCAAAGTGTTGTGGCGAGATCTTCAACTGAATCGGAATACATGGCTGCTTCGAAGGCTTCACAAGAAGCGATATGGATGAAAGAGTTCATTACAGAGCTGGGTGTGGTTCCTAGTGCGCTGGACCCAATGTCTATCTACTGTGATAACATGGGCGCCATAGCCAATGCGCAAGAACCAAGGTCACACAAGAAGCTGAAGCACATCAAGCTACGTTTTCACGCTATTCGAGAACATGTCCAAGATGGGGACATAAAGATTTGCAACGTACACACATATCTGAATGTGGCGGATCTGTTGACTAAACCTCTCCCGAGGGCAAAACATGACCAACACCAAACTGCCATGGGTGTTTGGTATATTACCATGTAATCTAGATTAGATGACTCTAGTGCAAGTGGGAGACTGTTGGAGATATGCCCTAGAGGCAATAATAAATGTAGTTATTATTATATCTTTGTGTTTATGATAAATGTTTACATTCATGCTATAATAGTATTAACAAGGAAACATTAATACTTGTGTGATTTGTAAACTAAAATAGAGTCCCTAGTAAAGCCTCTTTATAATACTAGCTTGTTGGTTAATAAATGATTGTGGTTTCCCTATCATGAACATTGAGATGTTATTAACAACAAGATCATATCGTTAGGAGAATGATATGGTGGACATACTCCTATAGATAAGCGTAGCATAAAGATCAAGTCATTTTAATAGTTCAATTGCTATATGCTTTCTGATACATAGTAACCTAATTCCTTCGACCATGAGATCATGCATATCACCTTTACCGGATGGATGCTTTGATGACATCAAACACCACACCGTAATTGGGTGGCTATAAAGGTGGCATTGAGTGTTCGGAAAGTATTTGTTGAGACACATGGATCAAGAGTGGGATTTGTCCATCCATATGACGGATAGATATACGCTGGGCCCTCTCGGTGGAATGTCATCCAATTAGCTTGCAAGCATGTGACTGGCTCACAAGGGATCACATATCACGGGAACGAGAAAAGAGTACTTATCAGTAACGAGGTTGAACTAGGTATGCAGAGATACCGACGATCATAACCTCGGATAAGTAAACTATCGTGAGACAAAGGGAAATTGGTATCGTATGTAACTAGTTCATTCGATCGCAAAGTAATCGTAGAAATATGTGGGAGCCATATGAATTTCCAGATTCCTCTATTGGTTATTGTTCGGAGAAGTGTCTCGATCATGTCCGCATAATTCACGAACCGTAGGGAGACACACTTAAGGATTCGACGTTGTTTGAGTAGTTATGGAATGATGAGAAAGAGACCGAATGTTGTTCGGAGTCTCGGATGGGATTCGGGATATCACGAGGAGATCCGGAATGGTCCGGAGAATAAGATTCATATAAGGAAAGTCCTGTTTTGGAGTTGGAGAATGGTTCCGGTGTTTTCATCGGGAATGTTCTAGAAGGTTCCGGAATGTCCGGCACTCCGAAGGGGAAGGGTACATGAATGTGTCATACCAAGTTGGAATGATTGCATCATGTACTAGGTGTCATCGCTGAACAAAATAAAGGGTTTAATCAAATCCTAGTTTGAAAAAGTCAAACGCCAATTTGAAAAGTCAAACGGCTATTTTGGGAAGTGGAAGGGAAGGTGGAAACCGAGTTGGGGAGGAGTTCCTCCCCTCCACTGCCGGCCCACCTTGGAAGCCGAGTTGGGGAGGGACTCCCCTCCCCTGGCGCGCCCCCTCCACCTATATAAGGAGGGGCAGGGCTTCCCCTCCAAGCACACCTCTCACACCCCGCAAACCCTAGCCGCCGGCGCCGCCACCTCCTGCTGCCGCCGCCGCCCTAGGGAAAACCGCCGCCGCCGCCTAGCTAACCCTAGCCGCCGGCCAAGCCTCCTCCTTGGTGTGTCTAAACCCTAGATCGCCGAGGAGCTCTCTCATAGTCCACCATACTCACTCCGGCTTAAGGCGAAGCCCTGCGAGATATCCCCTCTACTTCCGATACCACGCCGTTGTGCTGCCGGAATCACGAGGAGAGTGCTACAACCTCCGCTGCCTGCTGGAACAAGGGAGAGGAAGGTCTTCGTCGAGTACCGAACGTGTGACCGACTGCGGGAGCGCTGCCGAAATGCAGCGTCGGAAGGATCGTCTACGCGATCTTGAGATCGGGAAGAGTACGACTACATCACCCACGAGAATCCGCTCTCGTTAAACACTTTGGAATCTTCGAGGGTGAGTTATTCCATCGACTCGTTGCTACAATCTAGTAGATAGATCTTGGCTTGTTTGTTTGTATGCGGTAGAAATTTTTTGTTTTCCATGCTACGAAACCCTACAACAATGACAAAGGAATGCTTTAGGAGGGCTTTTGTCTGCTTTGAGGCTTGCCGTCGGGGATTTTTGGACGACTGCAGACCCTATTTGGCTATTGATGCTACCTTTATCATAGGGAGGTTTAAAGGACAGTTAGTAGCAGCTTGTGCAGTTGATGGACACAACTTTGTATTTCCAGTTGCTTACGGTGTGATTGAGGCAAAATCTAAGGAGAGCTAGACTTGGTTTTTGCAGAATCTGCGTCGGGCTATTTCACATCCCAATGGGTTGGTAATTCATACTGATTCTTGCAAGGGTTTATAAGTGGCCGTGGACAATGTGTTACCTCGAGTAGAGCATAGGGAAGCATGCGTCACCTTGCTGCAAATTTTGGGAAGAAATTCAAAGGAAAGGTCTATGCCGACAATTTGTGGCCATCATCTTTGACTTGCAGTGTGAAGAAGCACAACTATCACATGAGGCAGTTATACAAAAATGATAAAGTGAAGGAATACTTGGAAACACACCACTCCAAGTTATGGTCAAGAAGCCAATTCAGTGAACTGAGCAAAGTTGACTATGTGCACAATAATATTGCAAAATCTTTCAACTCAACGATCCGGAAACTGAAGGGTCTTTATTTGGCAGATTTTCTTGACAATAAAGGATAGAATATGTTCAGAGGTTTCTTGTTCATGCAGGAATAGCCGAGGCAAAATTCATGGGCCACATTATCATCCCTTCCGTGATGAATGAATTGAAGCAGAAAACAAGAGGCTTGGAAATGGATATGACTCTTTGCTCGGCTACCACATCAGAGGTATCATTTTTGGATAAAGATAAGAGGAAATGGAGATATCTAGTGTATTTAGAAGCTAGAACTTGCAGTTGTAGGCAATGTCAGATAACTGGGTTGACATGCATTCATGTCTTGTTTTTTATCACTACTCTCTCAGGTCAAGTAGGGAACATACAACAGTATGTGCATGATTACTACTATGTTGCAAGGTTCAAATACACATATGCACATGCCTTACCTGCTTTGGAGGGAAAACAACAATGGGATATAGTGGACCCTGGTTTCAATCTATGCCCTCCAGTTCTAAAAATAGCAGCAGGTTGGCCAAGGAAGAGTCGAATAAGACCTCGCAGCGAAGGAACTGGACTTGGACCAAGGAGGCGTAAGTGCACAAGGTGTGGTGGGGTAGGTCATTTTGCTAAGTTCTGTGATAATGCAGTAGATCCAGCATTCGGAGAGCGTTTCGACAGTGATGAGCAAATGGAGGATCCCAATGATGAGCAAATGGAGCATCCAGATGATGAGCAAATGGATCATCCAAATGATGAGCAAATGGAGTATCCCAATGATGAGCCAATGGAGCATCCTAATGATGAGCCAATGGAGCATCCAAATAATGATCAAAATGATGAGCCAATGGAGGCTCCAAATGATGAGCAAAAAATGATCAAAATGATGCTCCAATGGTTGGTGGCCAACCTTCTATGGTTGTGAGTTCTACTAGGTACGTAATACTTGCCAATACTACTGTACATTTGTCACTTAACATAATCTTACCAATCATCCCCTTTGTTTTGTACAGCTCTGTGGTCGGTTCGAACAACGTGGTGGCAGTGACCTCTGAGGTGCTGACAACCAAGAGGAGCACAAGGTTAACAAGGAGCAAACTGGTACCTAAAATCACAAGGATCAAAAAGAAGCCCCGACGCTATGTAGATGATGATTGAGTGGGAACCATGTAAAATTTATGAAACACTCATGACTGATGTTGTATTTGTGTTAACTGATGTTGTACCTATGTTAGAACTCATGTTTGAATGATGTTGGAATGATGTTGGTACATGTTTTGAGCAAGTCATGTCAAAATGTGCTAAAAAGAGCTCCAAAGGTAGGGTAAATGGCCTCATTCCTAAGCATTTTTTTTATCATGTCTAAATCAGCCAAATAAATTTCCTACACATCTATTATATATATGTAGACAATGTGCAGATGATTTCTATTTTTTTTTTTGATTTTTTTTGAAATTTTTATGCTAGTTTGAATTCTGGTCAAACCTACCTTTGACCAACATTTAAACAAATTTAAAACATGAAAATTAAAAAGTAAGCATGGATCCTTCTTAGTCACTCCTAAATGAAGCCATTTCCAAAGTTTTGTTCATTTCCATGTCCCAAAGTTGGTACCACCTCTCTTCACCCTTGACTTCGTACGACGATGTTCGAGATATGACATTAGGTACATGATTCTTTCGTTCCTATATATATATATATCATGTTTATCAACTTCAATAGTTAGTAAATGACATTATAAGACAATGTGCAGAGGATTTCTATTTTTTTTTTAAATTATGCTAGTTTGAATTCTGGTCAAACCTACCTTTGACCAACATTTAAACAAATTTAAAACATCTTTCCTGTTCCTTCTCAACATCTTTCCATCTGCCCCACTGTTTACCAAAGCAGTCCTTAACGCTACCAAACCAAGCGGTCTAGGGTTCGAGTCCCTAGTCACACCCATTTTTGTTTTTGTTTTTTCACTTTTTCATTGTTCCCTTATTTTGCTTCAAGGAAGAGGTCAGCTGAAATATGATAAAATTACTTAACTTACAACTTTGAAATTCATCCCAAATTCAAGGTTACAAGTTCATACTATTTTAAGGTTACAAATTCATCATAAATTCATGCCTTTCCATTCAATGTCAACATTACACCTAGTGCGATTACAATCCCAAATACAACTGCCCAAATGTAATTGCAAATCTGTGATTGATCTTTCGGCTTACTAATCTTCTGGTTCATCCTCCTTAGCTCTATAGCTACCTCTCTGTCAATGCGTGCTCTGCCTCCGCCCTCCGTCTCTTCTGCAGTAGCTCGCGCGCCGGCCGATGTAATCTGTGGCATGATGGGCAACCATTCTTCGTGCTCATCTAGCAGCTCATTCATCGGCGTCTGGGCCAGAACATCGACCCAAAGAAAGAAGCATTTTATCTGCAAGCACATACCAAAAAAATCTGCAAGCATTTTATCTTTGCTCAAATATCCCGACCACAAAAATAGTGAAATTGCCCTGGTTCTTACCCCCTTCTCGCTGCACATGTATAACGGACGATTGGTGTTCTTCGGTGTGCGCGAGATCCTCCGTTCAACAGCCGCCCGACACCGCGGACGGAGCAAGATCGGCATCTCCATGCGCGTTGGAACGTCGAACCGCGAGGTGGCTTGGGAGCTAGAAGAAGACATGGACCACGGAGCGGAAGAGGATCTGAACGCCGCCGCGCACAACCCCTCTGGCTCTAACAGAGAGTTGCGCCCTCTACAACTCCCGTCGAAGGCGGCGCTCCCTGTCGACGGCGCCCTCTCGGTCGCCGCTCTCGGCTCGTAGCTACCAAAACAGTCGCCCCTCCCACCTCTGCGCGTGGTCGCCTCCCGCTTACCCGCTCGGACCGATGCGAGCTTCGATTTTGCTCAGCGATGCAAGCTCCGACGGCGCGTTCCGGCGCTTTTAAATAAAACAGAGCAACGGTAGCATAGTGGGTCCCATGGCTCTCCGCCTGGCCCCACCTTGTAAATAAAACAGAGCAAGCAACGGTCACCTTTTCAAATGCCTCTTCGCCTGGCCCCACCTGAAACGGTCGAGTCAAGGATGTTGACCTGACAAAAACGGTAGATTCACGGAATGAGTTGTTGCACACAGAATAGGGGCAAAACTGAGCACCGTTCAGATCTAGTGGCAAAACTGAGTTCAACATGACCTCTAGTGGCAAAGGAATAATTATCCCTATGACAATTAAACAGTGGTCGTTGACCAGTAGCGCACATCTATAGAGTGTGTAAAACTTGACATGTTACTCCTTGTTTAAGGAAATGAACTAGGATCGTAGTGTGGAAAGGGACTCCATGATGTCCAAACAACCCTTGAAGGATGACATATATAGTTTTCTAAAATATAGAACTTACCACTTCAAGAAAACCGTTTTCAAAAACTTACATATGCCCAGGATTCTTACCCATAACAGTAGAGATAAAGCATCAGACATACACCTAGTTCGAACTGTACCCAAGGTTTGATTGACATTTTTTTTGTAACCGGTAGTTCTTCGAGAAACTCCCTGCAAATAGCCATTCCAAATGTTGACTATGGTCGCTTTGTCACATTTAGAAAAGAAATTTCTTGGACCCAGATCATATGCCTCCTGTAACTATTTTTTTCTATTTTGTGGAACTATATTGCTCTTTCCATTGCTACAAATAAATAGCTTGTAGTGTTAGTTTGATTGTTCAATGCCCTTTGAAAATAGTTTACATTTTAAATTTTTTGTATCAAAAAGGGTCCTTCTTGGCATCTTGCCCTAGGGCCCCAAATATCCATGGACCGGCCTTGACGTCCGGTCAGTTTCTGCACCCAAAGGGAGATGATAAACTTTTGGGGAGCTTCTATAAAAATATGGCCGCGTGCTCGTGAAAAAAAATAAACTTTTGGGGAGCATCTCGGCGTGATTGTTCGCTGATCGACTACGATCGATTTCGGATCTGGTGTCATGGTAGTCGTGTTGGCATTCCCATCCCACATGTATGTTCTTGCACTAGTATTTGGTCTATATGCATACAAGCTAGATGTGTCTACTTTGCCATATTAGAATTACTAGAGCATACGTGATGTTGGTTTCGTTAATTCAACAAATCTACAAATTGCGTTATATTTCAACAATGTGTATCATCATGCAGGCCTGTTATTCGATATGCTATTTGATATGCTTTGCAATGATACAAACGCGGGGAATGTAGCTACCAACTAAACCACCGACATCTATACATGCTTCACACGAATTCTGTTCACAATAATAATTGATATAGTTGCTGGTTCGTCGTGCCTACCACTAGTCCAGCTAGCTGTACTAGTTTACACCAAGAGAACACAACGCTGAAGGACAATACATATAACCTACTCCATGGTACCTTCTAGCTATCGTGCTTGCTTATCAAAGCGCTTTGCACTAATCATTAACGAATTAAGTTATCAACTTAATCGGAAGACTTCTGGATACATATATAGCATCACACGTAGGAATCACAACTATAATGGTCATAAACAGGAAGAAATCAAGCCTTTAAATAACTGACCAAGAAAATTATTGATTTAAAAGAAGCAGGGACGACTTTTTTCGAAATGGAAAACAAATTATTGATTTTAAGAAGCAGGGACGACTTTTGGATATATACATGATGCATATATAGTTGGCACAATGCAATATAGTAGCTTCACCTAAACCGATGATCAAAGGACTACTAAACCCCTCAGCCATGAATCGATCTTAGCAAAGATCCAGCAAATTAAAGCCGCCATCGATCGATCACAGCCATGGAAGCTGCTGACTACCCCAACAAGTACCTCCTCTACGGCCTCCTCGCCCTGGGGTCATGGCTCATCTCCTGCGTCCTCCACTTCCAGTTCGTCAACCTCTACGTCTTGTCCTCTCAGCCCCGCTCATCATCAGGAGCAGCACTTCCCGTTGCGATCGACGACGCCAGCTTCCTCCCAGCAACTCCCTCAGCCGCGGCAGCACCGTCGTCGTGCGAGGGGAGGTACGTGTACATGCTAGACGTGCCTTCCCGGTTCGATGTCCTCAGCGGCTGCGTCGAGGGCTCGCCGGCGTTCCAGGATGAGCACGGCGTCTGCTCTCTCATGGTCAATGCCGGCATGGGCCCCGTGCTCCCTCCCGCCGCCGGCAACGGCAGCGACGGTGACACCGGCCTCGTCCCCAACACCGGATGGTAAGCTCCTTGTCGATCGATCATTCGCTGACGCCAGCATTAACTGATATATAGTAATCAGCAATATTCATTGTTGTACGTCGTGCGTGCAGGTACAACACGAACCAATACGCCCTGGAGGTGATCGCCCACAACCGGATGCGGCGGTACGAGTGTCTCACCGACGACCCGGCGGCCGCCACGGCGGTGTACGTGCCCTACTACCCAGCGCTGGAGCTCCAGGAGCACCTCTGCGACCTCAACTTCACGGTGCGCGACGGTCCCTCCTCCGACTTCCTCCGCTGGCTGTCATCGCGCCCGCAGTGGGCGGCCTTCGGGGGCCGTGACCACTTCATGGTCGCCGCCAAGACCACCTGGATGTTCCGGATGGACGCCGCCGTGTTCTGCGGCAATAGCTTCCTTGAACACCCCGAGTCCGGCAACATGACCGTGCTGACGTACGAGACCAACATCTGGGAGCCGCGGGACTTCGCGGTGCCCTACCCGAGCTACTTCCACCCGACGTCGGCCGACGAGGTGGCCGCGTGGCAGGCGCGCGCCGCCGCCACCGAGCGGCCGTGGCTCTTCGCCTTCACCGGCGGGCGGCGCGCCAACGGGACGCTGCCCATCCGCGACCGCATCGTCGACGCGTGCGTTTCGTCGGCCCGGTGCCAGCTCGTCGACTGTAGCCAGGGAGGCAACAACAGTACCTGCAGGTCGCCGCGGAGGGTCGTCTCCGCCTTCGCGGCCTCCCGCTTCTGCCTGCAGCCACGGGGAGACTCCTACATGCGCCGCTCCTCCGTGGACGCCATCATGTCCGGATGCATCCCCGTCTTCTTCGACGTGGCGTCCACCTTCAAGGAGCAGTACAGGTGGCACCACCCGGACCCGGACGACAGCAGCGACGGCCGCCCGTACTCGGTGCTCATCGACCCCGACCAGCTCCTCCAGGGCAAGGTGGATATCGAAGAGGTGCTGGCCAGGTACACCGACGAGGAGGTGGCCGCCATGAGGGGAGAGGTCATCAAGATGATCCCCAGGTTCCTGTACAAGGACCCCACGGTGAGGTTCGAGGGGGACGTGATGAGGGATGCGTTTGACATCTCCTTTGACAAGGTCATGGAGAGGATGAGGAAGATCAAGAACACGGCGAGGATTAATTTGGGGTAGCTTTTTTTTTTCTGGGGGGAAAGGAATTGTATTCTCCTACTTAAACATGCGCATTACAAGGTTTTCTTTTGGGGTAGCATTTCTTCTTTGTATAGGGAATTAGGGATAAAGATGCAACACTCTTTTACTTGCTCAATAGTTCTAGAGTAGTTCTAGTACTCTCAACCAAAGGTTTGGGTCACCGATATCGTTTTTGTACCCACGGGCTTACCAAGTTACCGCCCAGATTTGAAAATCAAAATTTGAATTCAAATTTTCACGGTAAGAGATAATTACCTTCTAAACTCTTGATGCACGTTAAAACTTAATGTGTCCAAATGGTATCACTTCAGTGCATCCTTAGTCTTATCTTGCATTATTATCCGGACTCAAGAGGGAGAACAAATCTTTGTTGCGACCTCATCCCCCCACCTCTCCCTGCTACAGTTCCTAGAAAGCACTAGAAGGGCCCCGAGCCAAACCGAAGCCTCTCTTGCCGGCAACGCCGGTGAGAGATGGCGGAGGGGCGGCGTCGGCGGCAGTAGTTTAGGTAGGTGTAGTGGCTATATGCCGGTAGTATGGAGTAGGGCGCCGGTGCTTCTTGGCCGGGACCGGCGCATCCGGGAGGTTGCCTGCGGCGTTGTCTTGCTCCGATGGTTGGAGGAGACGGCGAGCTTGGCCATGACCGGGATCTCCGCAATAAGTGCCATGGTGTGTCTTTCCTCTCTGCTATGCATCCTTCTTCTTCTCTTCTCCCCCGTTCCGGCCGGCCGTGGCGGCGAGGGGAGGGGTGAGGGAGGAGGGAGTGATGCGGGTTGCAGAGGGGATTGGAGGTCTTCTGCTTTGGCGTGGCGGCGCGGCGTCGAGCAGAGACTGGTGGAGGATTTCGCTGGGCGTCCGAGGTGGAGGGCGGCGAATTTTCCTCTGGCTGTCTGCCTCCTTCCAAATAAATCCCCGCGTCGCCGTCATCCATCTGTTGGCTCTGGTATGTCCTTCTCCCTCTTGGCCGGCCAAGGAGGCGAGGAAGAGGGGTGGTTTCACACTGCGGCTGATAGTCTTGGATGGTGGCTCCGCCTCGCGTGAGTTGGCATTGGCGACCTCGTTTTCTTCTGCTGCTGCGATGACCTCCGCTGCTGCTGGAGCTCTGAAGAATCCATCGACCCCCCTCCAGTTTGCAGCTCGGGTGGCTCGGGTGTTTTGCCGGCTTCTATGGTTTCGCTGGCCAGTTTCCGTCGCCCCCATCATCAACCTCCGGCGGGAGGCCCTTCTTCCTTGCCTATCAATGGCAAGGTCGCGGCTGGCGATGGTGGCAATAGCATCGCCGGCGAGGTCGGAGTTTGTACAAGGACTCGATGGCTTTTGAAGAATCTTTCTAGGGTCCCTTGTGTAAATTGGAAGGACATGGTTGTAATTTGTTTTCTTTCAGGTCCTTTCCGCAGTATTGTATCAATTTTGATTTATTAATGCCAGCTCGGGGACCTTTCGGTCCCTTCTCGTTCAAAAAAAAAGAGGGAGAACAAGTATTCAAAATGGGATTCGAACAGTGGTGTTTCTGCTGGGCCTCTGCCTGTTCTGGCCGAAGGGAGACCGAGGGTTCTAACCTCCATTGGAGGCCCCTGTTCGAAGCTTGAAGCCAGAGCTTGACGTCTTGACACTGGCAAGTGGTTCGTCTCCGTCGATGCCAAGATGGCTGGTTGCTTGCTTCTTCTCCGGTTTGATAGACGTCACGAGCAAGAGTCCTCGAAGATATCGCTGATTTTCTCGGCTAGAGGTCGCCGGAGTTCGGTGGTGGAGGCGCCCAGGGACTTGATTGAAATCTTACATTTAGTTCCAAGGTGCGTTTTGTATTTTGAAGGGCCATTTTTGTTTTTTCTAGCTTTGCTAGGGTGTTATTTGCTAGGGGCCTCTGTACCTGCCACGTGTTAACATGCAGCTTCTAGGGTCTTCTTGACCCTTTTTACCGTTAAAAAAACCCATGCCCTACATGTGATGAGGCAAACACGGACTAGGAAACAAACACCATGCCGAGTCTTTCAATAATAAAATAAAAAACTAGAGAAAAAACTTATTCACCATGATTTGGACATTTAAATTCAAAATTTTCAAAAAGTTAGGGATTTTTTGCTTGGGCATTTACCAGGGGGCTCGGGAAACCCGATTACGGGGTGGTAACCAAATTTACCGCCCGGTGACCAAAACACTGCTCTCAAATATAATTTTGGGCGCACTGCTTTTCGACCAGAAGTCTGAAAGTTTGTTCTTTTTTCCTCACACTTTTTTGCCTTAGCTCGAAGTTGCACCTAGGAACATTTGCTCATGGTGTGGAAAAATGATGTTCTGATCGATAAAACTTATGGAAAAAATTAAGCATGTTTATATCCATGCCATGTGCACGCGTTTAAATTTTTGTTGGGCAAAATAATAAGTTCAGTGCCATGTGCTAAAGAAATCTAGTGCTTTCAAAAGTGTTTCTTAGACGTGATTTTTGTTTATTTTTCCTAGGGCACACCATATGTCTTGTCTTCCTGAAATTTTGCACACATATATATAAAGAACACAACCACATGTGCTTGTAAAATGTTTAAACTTATAATTTCCACCCTCTCAGACATTTGAGACGATTTTACGGTTTACCGCCAAAGCTAAAACACCATCTAACACCAACAATAATTCATACAGAGTTCATGTACATAATTAGAGAGGACCTACAGTAAACCATCAAGTCTCTCGGCGCTTCTGGTCCGTAGGGACATGACAATAACATAGCTTTCTCTATTTGTGTTCCCTAGGCTTGTTTTATTTTTCTTTGACAAAATAATAGAATTTTTATTGCTAGTTGGAAAACATATCCAAAAAACGAAAAACATGTGTTTAGGGCTCACCTGTCACAATTTCTAGACAAAAACACCCTCCATGTGGTTTTATGTGTCTAGTGGTTTGTCCCATCGACCAGACTCGATCAACTACTCTTGAACTGCTCCAGCAAGAGGGACATGCAGCCTCGCCACCATGCTAGGCCCCTCCCCTTATCTCTGAAGGATGGCGAGGTGCGGTCCTAGCCCCTACCAGCATTGCCACCTTCCCAGCAAACTCCTTGTCATCGGTGCAAACTTGCTTATAGGTGCGGGCCAAATCACACTTTAGTGGCGTGTAGGTGCTGCACCACCACTGTCACATGCTTGGTAACTTTTAGTGGCGGCGTGCCCGGATATTGGTGGCGTGTCTGGCATGCCACGAAGTTCTAGGCCATTAGTGACGTTCATATAGCATGACACGTCAGTAGTTAATATTCATAAATAAAAACTGTAAATATTATTCCACTTTACAATTATTTTATATCAAGAACTCAATATTCAATACAGAAGAAGCGGGACAACTCTTTGTCGAACGAGCCGTGGACCCCCTCGGGGAGGAGGTAGAGCGACATCATGTACATGGGCAAGCTGGACAGGCAGGAGTCAATCAGGACAGACTTGCTACCTTTAGAGGTGAACCTCCCACACCAGGGTTCGGATCTCGACCGCACCCTGTCCACGAGCGGATCCAGGTCCCTAATGAGGATCCTGGTGTCGCGGACCGGCATTCCCAGATAAGTGATGGGGAAGGAGGATAGCCGACATTTGAAGTTGTCCGCTATCCTCTGCTGGTCATCCTCTGGGAACCCCAGCGCAATGATCTCGCTTTTGTCGAAGTTAATCCGCAATCCTGACATTTCCTAGAAGCATAGCAGGAGGAACTTGAGGTTCGCAATATCCAAGTCAGAGCCCTCAATCATAATCAGGGTATCGTCCGCGTACTGGAGCTGAGTGAGCCCCCCCCCCCCCCCCCCCCCCCCGGGAATCAGGTGGCCGACCACACCGGAAATGTGGCCGGCATTGAAGAGGAGAGGGGAAAGGGGGTCCCCCTGTCTCACTCCGCAGGAGGGGCGAAAGTAAGGGCCAATCTCGCCATTGATGTTGATCGCGGTGCTCCCGGTCATGACGAATTGCATCAACCAGGAGATCAGGCGTTCATCAAATCCTCGTCTAATGAGGACCTGACGAAGGAAGCGCTAGTCAAGACGTCAAGACGGTCGTATGCCTTCTGGAAGTCTAGCTTCAAGAAGATGCCTTTCGATTTTCTGGACTTGATCTCGTGGATGACCTCGTGGAGCGCGAGGATCCCATCATGTATAAATCTGCCCTTAAGGAAGACAAATTGGTACTGGTGGGTGAGGCGCTCCATGACCGGTGCGAGGCGAGACGCACAAACCTTCGCAAACAGCCGTTGAGTGACATTGAGGACCGTAATGGGCCTGAATTGCCGAATATCCGAGGCCCCTATCACTTTAGGAATCAAGGTGATAACACCAAGGTTCAGCCGGCCCATCAAGAGGGTCCCGGTGAAGAACTCCTGGAACATGGGCATGATGACCGGTTGAAGGTCCCTCCAAATTTTGTATTCTTAGAGAGGCCGATTGAGAAGGAGTTAAAGTGATAAGATATCATAGATTAGAATTAATAATTAATAGTAATATGCTAAATTGGAATAAGTGATAAGCTACCATTTGACGTGGAATAAAGAAAAGGTCGAGACAACCCCCGAGTGGGATAAATTATATTTAAATGTACTTTTCTCATTTATTTTTTAGTTTCAATCTGTTGCAATGCTTGGGCATTTTTGAATGCAAATAAAAGGTAGTTATTTGTAGTGAGTTGTAGATATATGCCAAATAACTGAGTGGGATATATTAAATTAACTCGCTTTACTTAATATAAGCCAAATTTAATGAAAAACCCTCTTTTTAGTACCATTGATGTTTGATTTATCCAAGCGTCATATACAAAAAAAAACGTGTGAAATATGGGATTAACGAGAAATATGATAAAAAGAGTGATGTTCTGTGGCAACGCACGGACATTCAGCTAGTATACAGTAATAATCAAGTTGCTTTGACTTAGATCCCTAAAAAAAAAGTTGCTTTGACTTAGATTTTCGCACGTCGACAGGAGCCACGGTTTCGGACCATCCAGTCCCATCGCTCTGGAACCCAAACACGGAGTTGATCGCTCTGGTTAATACGAGGCCCATAAGGAGTCCGACCCAGATACGCCATGGGCTCGCACCACTTCAACTTGATGCCGATACAAGCTCCAGCCCGCAGCCCGCCCGCCCGCGCTCCTCCCCAAGATCCAATCCACCACGAGTCGACGACTGAGACGCGCACGCACGTCCGTCACGTGGCGCTCCCCGCATCACATCACCCTCCTTCCTCTTCCTCCCCGCATCTCGTCCTCCTTCCTCCACCCCGGACCCGGCGACCCGACCCAGCGATCCGGCGAAGCCCAAGTTCAGAGAGCATCGCTCGAGGGCGCCCGCCGGACGTAAACCAGCGATGGGGTTCCTGGTGACCTCGGCCATCTTCCTCCTCGCCGGCATCGTCGGCTGCCTCTTCTCGCTCCTCTGCTGCAACCGCGGCCCCTCCACCAACCTGTACGTCTCCCCTTGACCCCCCGCTCCTTCCAATTCTCTGTTTAGGTTGACTATTTGCCTTGTCGGTTCGGCCACCGGCGCGGGGAGTTCGGATCTGGCCTCCCGATTTGACCCCTCGCCGGATCGTGAAAGCTTGATCTAGGTTTAGGCCGGGCTAGCGTAGCCGAGTCTTGGGTGAATTGCCTCGTCGCCATTGCGTGGTCTCCCGATCGGGCTGCTGCTGACCTGGTTGGGTGGATCGGACGATGGCTTTGTGCTACATCTTCCGTGAAAAGCGCAGCTACGTGCTGAAAATCCTGCCTAATGCTTGATCCATTACCGGTAGTTTCCTTCGCAATACAAATTTGACACTAAGCTTGGTTCCCTGCTGCTAATTTGATACCGGTAGTTGCCTTGGCAAGAAACCAATTCACTTGTGCAATTGGAATTTTTTTTGCAATTTTCTTTTCTGCTTGCGCACATGGTTTAGTGCATTTTGGGCCAACGGAAGAATTGGCACATAAATTGGTAGCAAGTACATCCCATACATTTTCTCTTATAATAGTTACAGTTAGTAGTTAGACTTATGGTGCTAGTACTTTAGATGGTCAATATGCAACCCTATGGAGTCACCGTTATAGGCTGCCAGCTTAAATCTTGAGAGGTTAGTTTCTTGTTGAGGAACAACTGTTGCATAGGGCCTTGGTTTAAGTTTACTCAAAACATGTGCTGATTTTCCACCCTACGTTCACTTTTTATCTCTACTGCTCACGCTCGCCCTTATCAAACTTAATTTGCATTTTCCACCCTAAGTCGGCAACATTTTGTTTATGGCTTGTGGTTTATGGACACTATTACCTTAAAAAATGGGTATATGCAGCCTGGAAAGTCTTGAGCTTTGTTGTATCCTTGGATGACCCTACTTATGTCTAATTTAAATACATCCAGTAATTCTTATAATCTACTATTGAGTTAATTCTCTTCACCTCTTGTTATGCAGATTCCATTTGACTCTGGTTACCACCGCTACAGTTTGTTGTTGGATGATGTAAGTTCTGTTCAATTTTCTCCATCTGCATATTTGGTTTCTCCATTCTGCTTAAATTTGGATTACTGATATTATCATTACCCCAACAACTGATTGATGTGCTGCTCATATCTAAATCTATGTTGCCACTTTGCCATAACAATGAATAAGACACACGTGTATTCCAAAATTTCGCTCTGCCCAAGAATATGACGATAGTTTGATGATAATTTAATATTATTAGAAAGTGGTTTTCAATACAAATCCAACGATATAAATTTTGTATAAAATAATCGACATATTGTTGATCAAAACTTTGGTCAAAGTTTCGTCTTGAGAAGAGTGCACGCCTTATTCATAGGAACAGAGGTAGTATCCAACTTGCGTCGTTACTTAACAAGTTAACATCCTTTGGTATTTAAATTATATGTTGAATCACACTAGGTTGCCATTTTGCATTTACTCCCTCCGGACCATATTAATGACCTCAACTTTGTTTAGATTCGTATGTATCTAGTTAAGTACTCCCTCCGTCTCGGTTTAAAGGGCACATATTGAAAATCATGCAATCCCAAAATCCCCCCATCTCCTAGGCACATAAGCATTTAATTTCAGAGGAAGAGCCAATCAGAGGATTTGTAAGAGCCAAATTTGCCCCAATCAAAGAAAGCCTAGGGCCTAGAGATTTGCTATATATGCCCTTTAAACCGAGACGGAGGGAGTATTTAGGCTAGATGCATGCGAATGTAGACAAAGTTGAGGCCAGTAATATGGACCGGAGGGAGTACTAAAGGTATTGTTGCATGGGCAGGATGTCTTTTTTCTTTGGCATATGGGAATGATGATGAATAATTCTAGCATAGCATGAATGTTTTTATTTGTATCGCAACTGGTTCAGACATATTGCTCTCAACTTTTTGTTGTGCAATACTACCTCTGTCCCAATGCATGTGGCGTCTTAGTTTTGCGTGCACTAACTTTGACAGTAAATTCGACCAATAATACATGTGTTAGCTGTGATAAGAATTATACCATTAGACACTTCATTCAAATATGAACTCAATGGTATAACTTTTGTGACATATAATCAATGTTCTGTTCGTAAAATTAGTATTCAAACTTAAATTTAGAAAAATGTGTGCGCCACCTAAATTGGGACGGAGGGAGTATCTAATATGCATGCCATACAATATTAATTTCATATTTGATTTAGAATCCCCATAAGGTTTCTAGTTAAAAAATACGGAGTAAATAATTTGATCATACGAAAGAGGCCATCAACTGCTCCTTTTAGTTTCAGTAAACATGTTTTTGTAAGTTCTCATCCTCCAGGCTCGGTGCACCTAATGATGAGCTTGTGTTTCTAATCGATTGATCCGTGGTCTAGGAATGCAGACCAAGTATTTTAGCCTTGTTGATTGCATCTTTCTTCGTCAAACTTGATGCTTTTGTCCTAACTTGCTTAAAGTTTTTGATTCACGTGGTTTCCAGATTGAAAATGATTATGAAAGAAAATTGCTACCTATGCATTTGGGCCTTAGAATCCAGACTGCTGTTTCCATATTATTGCTATAAAGCAAGAATGTAATGGCTCTACGGACTGAAGATTCTATTAATGATAGAAATGTCGCTTGGAGGGTTTGCTTGTGTTGCCATCCTTCCCTAGCCACTGAAGCTATTCCTTCGTTATTTAAATTTTCTGTTACAGTATTCCTTATTTGTTAAAAAGAATTGACCAACCCTTATCCTCCATGTCTTAGCTTGATTTTGGCATTGGCTCAAATCCTGCATTTCTCAGCTCTCTTTTACTGATCATTACTTATCTTTCTCTGCAGGTGGGCAATCGTCTATCTTGCGCAGATGAAGCCTCTGATCAACCCCATCCTGAGTGGCGAGTGATCTGTGCGCCAAAGATAATTTAAGATCCAGTCATGATGTATCATTATTCGGTTGAGAACATCTATTCATTTTGCCATAACTGAAATAAAGAACCACTGTGAGATTTTGCTACTCCCCTTCAGACATCGAGCAGGCATCCTGTGATTAGTTGTATGCAATTGTATTATATACACAATAATGATGATTCTGTTTGTTATCCATGCCACCCTTTTGTTGTTAGCTGGATATCGATCGCTTGTTGCAGTACATGGCAGAGGTGTTTATAGTCAACAGCAGATTATTTCTTTCTTCGTCCATATAACAAATCTAAAAGTTAATTTCAAGAGCAATTTCTGCATGCCAATATAATTGATATGCCAAATCGAATTAACTGATAACACAGGTTAGTGTAGTAAATTTCCACATATTTTTAGCTTGTCTTGGATATATACTTACTTCGTCCTAAAATAAGTGACTTGGATTTGTCTACAAATAAATGACTTGGATTTGTCTACATTCATATGTATCTAGACTTGTTTCAGTATTTAGATAAATATAAATCTAGATAAACCCGAGTCACTTGCATTAACGTGTATCTAGACATGTTTTATTAGTATTTAGATACATGCCAATCTATACGAACCCAAGTCCTATTGTAGGACGGATGGAGTATAAAGATTTTGGAATTATTTCATTTTTTTAGATAATAAAATCACTTTTCTTTTTGAGAATCCGATTTTGAAGTCACAAGCAATGGAAAGGTTGAGATCTAAGTCAAAAAAACAAATGACAAGGTTGAGATCCGGCAAGGCCAGCACATGGGCCTGGGTAGCAAAATCGCTTTGCATCTGTCCAAAAGCCAGCCCGGCCCATTAGCTGCTCCCTCCCTGATCGTCTCTGCTTACTCGTTACTCCGTCCGACACACTGCCCCAGATCTCCGCTCAGCTGATCGATCCACCCACCAACCTAGCTCCGGCCGCCGGCGATGGCCATCTACGACCTCCCCTTCCCCGTCCCTCCGTCCGCCCTCCACGTCGCCGCAGCGCTCTTGCTCGCCGCCGTCGCGCACTTCCTTCACGTCCCCTCCCTCCTCCTCTACGCCGTCCACACCTACATCCACCCGGACGCCGTCCCCTCCACCGGGCCCCGCGTCGCCCTCCGCCCGCCCGGCTCCACTGCCGGCGGGAAGCGCGGCGCCCCCCTACCCTCCTCCTTCGACGAGGGCTCCAACTCCGCGCAGCTCTACCGCCTGCGCCTTTCCCACACCACGCTCGCTTCCCGCCCCCACTTCACCGGCTTCCACCTCGCCCTCCTCATCCCGCTCGCGCTCCTTCCGCCCGCGCTCCTCCTCCCTCCCTCCGAGGCCTCCCCGCTCACGCCGCTCCTCCCGGTCGCCTTCCTATTCGTCTTGCTCGTCCGCCTCGTCCTGCTCCCTTCCAATTCCACTTCCGCTTCCCCGCCCCCGGCCCACCTCGCCTCCGCGCTCGCCGTGCTGCTCGTCGCCACGGTGCTCTCCTCCAGCCCGTTCGCCGGTTCCGTCGCCTCGCTCGCCGCGCTCCCGGCCACCAAGTTCGCCCGCGCGTTCTGGCTCGGCACCGACCAGCCCCGCACCGGTCTCGCCGTACTCGCGACCTCCGCTCCCGCGCGTCTCCTCCTCCACCTCGCCGTCCTCGTCTCCTCCCTGACCTCGATTCTGCAATTTTGTGGGTTCTTGGACGGCCCGGAGCTGGAGGTCAAGCTGCTGGCAGCCGCGGCAGGGCTGCAGCTGCTGGCCTCTAGGGCGGCCGTGCAGATGTACCTCAATGAGGCCGTGTTCTGCTGGTACCAGCGGCTCCATGCCAACCGCAAGCCGGACACTGAGTATGGCCGCGCCAAGGTGTTCCTGCACAACCACCATCTCTGCGCCGCAGCCATGCATTTCGTCGCGCCACCACTGCTCGTGCTGTCGCTGCTGGCACTGTGGTGGGTGCAAGGGAAGGACTTCTTTGAAGGCGTGGCCGGGCTGGACTGGCTTGTTGGGTGGTCTGTCGCCATGAAGGAGGCGGCATTGCTTGCGGCCCGATGGTTCATAGCGGTGTGGTCGGTGGTGACCGTGGGCTCGCTCGTGTTCTACAAACGTGGATGGACGTTTGTCTTGTGACAATCATGCTTCTTAGCTCAGTTACTGTCCGATTGGTTCGGATGGACTTGTATCTGATAGAGCCACATTCTACGCTGGATTGTCGGAGTTTTGGTAGGGGGTGGCACACGTTTTTGGTATGTACTTCTGTTTTATCGGGGGAATGTTGGATTGCAAATTTTGATTTTGTTGAGCATGTTCTTTACTGGAGAAGCAATGTAAGGGATCAGGTTTTTTGTTTACACGGTTGGGCAGAGATATTTCACAATCAGTAACTGACTGGTCAGTCACACAATGTTGTATTCTCACTGTATCCCCCTTTCATAGATAACAATGAATCATTTATTTTTCAGTTGGAATGAATATGTAAATTGTATCATGATATAGAATCATCTGAATGTAAATTGTTCGGCGTGTAATTATCTGCTTCCGGCTGAAGAAAATAAATCGCTTGTGTGTTTCATTCCAAATGTGTTGCTCTTGTACATGCCAGCATTGAAACATTTTGGCTTTTTCTCTGAATGAGCTTAGAGGAAGTTTAGATTGAATTACCATCTTGATGCAAAATCCTCGTGCCATAAGATAGTTTATCTTGAGTCAAATCTGCACATTGACACTCTTGTGCCGAATAATATGCCATTGTTCTTTGATTATATTTTTAGTTTACACTCTTGTGCTGAAGTTTTGGTAGAGGCACAAGTTTTTGGTATGTACTCTTTATTGTGGGTGCAATGTTGGATTGAAAATTTTGATACTTTTAGTTTACAGTCTTGTGCTGGAGTTTTGGTAGGCTGCCACAAGTTTTTGGTATGTACTCTTTATTGTGGGTGCAACGTTGGCTTAGAAATTTTGATTTTTGTTAGCCTGTTCTATACTGGAGATGCAATGTAAAATCGTCTGTTTTTTGTTTACACTTTTGGGTGGAGGTATTTCACAATCAGAAACTGACCTGTCAGTCACCCTGTTGTATTCTCAGATAGAATGAATATGTAAATTGTGTCATGATATAGAACCATCTGAATATAAGTGGCTTGGTGTGTAATTGTCTGCTTCTAATTGAAGAAAAGAAATTGCTCTTGTGTGTTTCATCTCAAATGAACTTACGTTGTTTGAGTGGTGAACTGCATATTGTAGAGGAAGATTGAACATCTTGACTTTTCTTTTAACTACCTTAGAGGAAGATTGAAATTGATGGTTGTTTTGCCCGAGTTCTGACTTTGAAGTGTTCCTATTGTACTAGGAAGTAGTCTGGGCTGCAGTTCTCGCACCAACACATCTACCTTCCATGCACAGTTCTCTTGGTTTACACTCCAGTTGCACAACTGTAAGAATTCAATTTCCAGTCTCATCTTGCAATTTGTACTGGCTGCTGACTACTTCATCCTTTACTTTGTAATCGACTAATTTATTTTACAGTGATTTCTCTTCTTGCTTATCGTCACACTGCATGATCCATATAACAAGTCTATTTCTGTCTAGATCATACTCTTTTCTAAACCGACAGTAAGTTTGGGTTTCCTCATCATCAAGTTGTTTCCCGTTTTAAGTCTGCACTATTAAGCCAGTTGAGAAACAATTGATCTTTACCCTCAGTCTAAATTCATGAACTGATTTCTAAAAATATCTACCTTGTTTGATACATCGGCATGTGAAGTAATGAACTTCTGGGTTCATTCTTCTGTCTGAATATGTGGTTTGGTGTAAACAAATATGTTAAACCATCAGTTTGCATCTCAGGAGAGCATATTCACAAGTTTTTCCTGAAAAAAGTATTCAAAACTTTTTCCTGGATGATTTGGGCTTCTATTTTTTTAGATATCATCTATTATTGACATTTTTATCTCCTTATTTAGATAAAATAAAGGGTTTGAGCAAATGTGCAGAAGCAATCAGTGATTGGTTTACTAGGATCACCACACTAGCATCCAAATTGTTGTTTGCTAAAATAAGTACATTGAAAAACACATGTCCATCCTATGTTGTATTATCTAGCTTTGGAGAAACATTTAGTCCCCTTTATTAAAATAAAGCCATATTATTAATGATGGGAGAGTACTGAGGTCCTATGTTGTATTATCTAGCTTTGGAGAAACATTTAGTCCCCTTTATTAAAATAAGCCATATTATTAATGATGGGAGAGTACTGAGGTAACTTGCATTGCACAAGTAGCACTTACCTGTCTTTGGTCTCTTTCACATTTGCTAGACTGATCATGTCTTCACCACCTGTACTGTGCTGAGTGTTTGCTGAGATCCTAAGATAGTCTCCACCTCATCTTGTATCTTCCACTTGAAAACAATTAAGCACCACTTTGTGTAGTCACTCATCACTAAGGCTTAATCTATGACTTTGCAGACTATCGGAAGTTGAAGCTACTATGTTCATCAGTGGGTTTGACTCTGCCACTTATCCTATTGCTATCGCCGGAGATTTGCGCCGATACTGCTTCTTCATGGCAAAGATTGTACTTTCGGTCAGTGCACGCGCTAAACTCTCTTTCGCATTACATTACAGCATGCTCTTGATCTTAGCCGAAAAGTCCAGATAAAGCCATCAATTGTATTGTATTGCTGTGCCAAGAAAGGAGCAAGTATGGCGCGCGTGTTCTAGGAGTGAGTACATGATAGAGTGGTCCAAAGACTAAACCTGGTTGCATCACGGCATCAGGGAGGAATCTTGGGGTATGGAGGTGAGCATATTATTATTCTGTGAGCAAAACGAAGCTGCTTTGATTTGGAACTAACTTCATCGGTGCTCGTAGTGGAGTGTGGGGCAGGGTCAAGATACAGCTATCGTCACCCGGATCAGCTTCCATTGGTTTGTGTGCTTGTTGGAAGAGCAGGTGACACCAGGAAAGCAAATCTAATGAAATCCCCTATACTGGGGAGATCACATTTGGCTTTGGAAGTACACATCTTGTCCACTATTTCTACCATGCACTAGCAGTTGTGATTAGTGTGTTTCTTAATTATTATTTGCTGATAAGATCAGATTCAGTACCAAGAGAAGCCAAGGAGAGATGCCTGTTTTGTAGGAACAAGTCTGAAGGATGTTGACTGAAACCAATATATCTGACGTGTATTCCATCTAGATTTAGACGTCCACTTTGTGTTTCTGTCTCGTTGCATATAGTTTTATTACCCTAAATTAGTTGCAGTCTATATGTTTGTATGCGTCTACATGAGCATACAAAATGTACATAGAAGAAACAGTAAACATGGTAACTATTTTTCGCTATTCACCAGTAAATATGTATATAGAAGAAAATGTGAAAATACATGTAAAAACTTGGGATGATCTTGTCAGTGTTACATCCTACTAATATTTTTCTCTATTTAGCAAGGTAGAGTAGGTGCTCTGATAGTCAGACTGCTTTCTACTAGTCCCTAGGAAAAACAAAGAAGAAAGAAAGGTTGTAACTCTAAACAAGCAGCTAGGACTGAGCAATGATTGCAACAACCATTTGTAGTCAAAATGGGCATCGCCTTCAGAGGTCATGCAGCCACATCACCCTGCTGAATTCTTTATCATCCATGGGCTCATGGCATTATTATATATATTTTCTTTTCTATGGTTTTAGCATAACAACATGAGAACAAAAGGAAGAAGGGAAGTCAAGCACATTTATTGCGGAGAGAAGGAATCCATCAAGGTGACACCTTACCAGACCTTCCTGGTATTTTTCAAACAAAACTTGGGTGTACTACTGGCCTGATAGATCGTGACCTTTCTTGTTAAAAAAACCCCTGAGAGCTATTCAATAGATCTAAATTGATTAGAATATAACAGGTAGGGTTACCTGCTAGGAGGAACTGATAGAGAGTTGTTTCAACTTTAAAACCAATTATTTGCAAAGTTGCTGCCATATTCAATTTTGTTTTCAGGGGAGAAACATAAGCTCCAAATCGCGAAGGTTAGAATATACTGTTACAACAATTGGAAGATCTGCCATAGAAAGCGTCTCCTTTTAAGCGCTCCACATATTTTAATTTTCTAGGGTCATGGAGGATCCTCATGGGACCTTCTTCCAGAAAAAGCAGCATATAAATTACAGGAAAAAGTAAATGGAGGATCTCCTTGCACATTCCAAATATGCCATTGATGACATCGATAGGTTTTTAATTGAGTTGGGAGTACACAATAATTATTTTTTCTTGTGGGAGGGCTGATGGTGGATGCTTACATATACTGGTGATCAAACTAAGAAGCGAAAAATCCCAAAGAAACTATTATTATTATTATTATAGAAGTTGTGTAATAAGTAGTAAAGGGATTTGTACTCATGGTAATAATGCCATCTAGAAGATGAGAGAAAGGAGAAAGAGAATGCACATAAAGAAAACCATACAATCCAACCCATTTATCTGTATGGGTGTGTTGCGCCCCCTTTTTGTTGCTTCTGATGCAACCATGCACACACCCAAAAACAATATGCTCATGAAATCCCTTCCCAGATACGGATTAGCACCACCACTGCAACTACTGTTCCATAATTAAGCTGCAGTCTCCATCCCCTCTTTTTTCTTTCCCTAATATGTGATCTGCTCCTCTTTGCTCCCAGTCTGCAAACTCCACTGGGGATTTCAGTTTGCAAAAACAAAACCCAACTCCCACTACAAACTAACTAACAGGCCTCATCCTCCAATTGCTTGATCCTAATCAATCTCTAAGATACATATTACTACCATAGTTGCTGAGATCCAATCCACCGTGCACGCATTTTGGTCGCTTTCACAAATATTTTGTGTTGGTCATTAATATCTAGTACTTGTTTGAGTGCACGATCGATCGAGTCCACCAAGGAAGATCGACTGTATATCGTTCTCATAAAACAAAAAAAAAGTAGAGCTGAGATGGGGAATGAAGGTTAATTAACTATCTAACGCACTCTCTCGAGCTCACATCCATGGACAGAGCTCAGTAATTAGGGAGAGGCTTACCCCTAAACAAAATATGTGGCAAAAAGTTACAGCGACCTATTTTTTCTCGAGAAAGAGAAGAAAAGAAAGAGAGGATCGATGTTCATTGATCTCGAGATATACAGTCCAAAGATCCATTTCTAGCTTCAGTGGGATCAACTTGTCAGTACGTGCTCTACAGCGCTAGCTGTAGCTACTTAGCAAATTGATTAGAATAAAACAGGTAGGGTTACCTGCTGGGAGGAACTGACAGAGAGTTGTTTCATCTTTAAAACCAATTAATTGCAAAGTTGCTGCCATATTCAATTTTGTTTTCAGGGGAGGCCACAAAACATAAGCTCCAAACTGTGACGGCTTATAGTATACTGCTACAACAATTGGAAGATCTGCCATAGAAAGCGTCATGGAGGATCCTCATGGGACCTTCTTCCAGAAAAAGTAGCATATGAATCACATGAAAAGCAAATGGAGGATCTCCTTGCGCATTCCAAATGTGTCATTGATGATATCCAGAAGTTTTAAATTGAGTTAAGAATACATGATTGATTTTATTTTCTTGTGGAAGGGCTGATGGTGGATGCTTTTACATATACTGGCGATCAAACTAAGAAGATAAAAACCACAAAAAAATTACTAAGTATTATTATTTTAGAAGTTATGTTAATTAGTAAATGGATTTAGAATCAGTCAGGTTTTTCTTAAGGCGAAGGATTCACTTGGTCACTTTATTGTGTCAGATGTCGTGGTCAAGCATAAGGTATTTGAGTTTCGCTTCCGGATTGAACCTGAGGGTTATATTCCGGAACCAGAGTTTGTTCCTTTCTTGTGGAGAAAAGGAGATGATGATGCGGATGATGAGGCTAATGAGAAGCATTTTGAGGATGCTATGGATACTTCTGAGGCTGCTGCTACCACTCAAGGGGTGGGTTCTGGATCTTCCTCGGCTGTGCAGGGGACTTCTGCGCCTTCTTCTACCAGTCAGGGGGTGCAGAGGGTGCTTGCGGTCACCCCTTTTAATGCTAATCCGGTTACTCCACGAGGTCGTCAACTTCTGGATGCTCTTCCTTTGGATTCCCCTCTTCGCGGGAAGAGTTCTACTTCGGCGCCTCGCGTTTCTCAGGCTCAGTTACAGGAGGCTCTTCACTCGGTTTACATTCCTGCTTGGCGGTCTTGTCCAGCTTCGCCAACGAGGTCCAGAACACATATTTTGGGCAGATCTATTCCTGTTTCCACTCCTGTTCTTGTGGAGGTGGTTCCTTCGGTGTGTTCGCGGAAGCTGAACTAGGAGGGGTCGGCTGACCGCGATGTTCGTGACCAGCTTCAGGATGCTGTTATGCTTGGTCCGACCCAGGCGGGGTTGGCCGACCATGACGACGAGGATGACCGTGTCCCCCTGGTCAGGGAGGACCTGGGGACGCCTGGGGTCGTCTCACCCACTTTGGTGGATCAGGAGACTCCGACAGGTGATGTGGGCGACCGGATCCAGGAGGGGTCTGGGTTCTCTCGGTCTCCACCACGGGTTTCTTCGCCAGTCGATGTGCAGGTGAGTGGCACAGCCTTCAGGCGGAGCGCGCGCCATGGAGTCGATGCCTCTGGGGCGTCTGCGACTGATGAGGACTCCATGATCAAGGCCATGCGAAGTAAGGCGGAGAGGAACTTAGATTCGCCAGGTATAATGAGTTCTCTGAAGTCTTTTTTGTCCTTTTCTACTCCTATTATGTCTTCTAAGCTAGCCAATGTTGGAATTAGTTTGGGTAGATCTGTATAGGAAGTTTCTTTTTCTGCTAATGCTTTGCGACACATGGAGGTTGACCGTCTAACGGTTACTTCTAAGGTCGGTGTTTTTCCTGATATTTCACTAATTGAGGAAGAGGAGTTGCATGCCACAGTAGATGGTCAACTCTTTTCTCACTTAGTTGGTGAAGTATCGGAGGTGGACTTTGATGAGACCGGGCTTGCCTCTATGTATGAGTTGAAAGCTTCTGGTCGAAAATCAAAGAGCCAGCAGTTGCGAAAGAGATCCCGTGTATCCAAATCTTCTATAGTTTCTCAATGAATGGAATGTTTTCAAATAGCAGAGGTCTTCGGGACTTGGCTAAATATTTATTCTTTGCTGATTGTGTGAGAGATTATAATTTGGATTTTCTGGGTATTTCTGAGACTGGTAGGCGGGATTTTTCACAAGCCCTACTCAATCGACTTTCTGGTGGAGTGGACTTTACGTGGATATCACGTCCGCCGCGCGGTCGATCTGGGGGGATCCTGTTAGGCGTCTGAGATGAGACTATGGAAGTTTTAGCTAGTTCGGTGGGAGATTTTTTTTATAAAACTCCATATCCGTAACAAGGCTGACAATTTCACATGGTCTTTAGTCGCCATATATGGGGCCGCTCATGATGTTTATAAGGCTGACTTTTTGCCTGAGCTTGTGAATTTGGCAAAGGATAATTCATATCCTATTTTTATAGGAGGGGATTTTAATTTGCTCGGATTTCCTCACGAGAAGAGTCGGGGCCGGTTCGATGAACATTGGCCTTTTCTGTTCAATGCTGTTATAGACAGTCTCGACTTGAGAGAGGTTACAATGTTAGGAAGGCAATTTACATGGGCTAATAGTCGTCTGAAGCCAACATACGAAAAACTAGATAGAGTGCTTATGGATACTGACTGGGAACAAAAGTTCCCTATGGTAACTGTTCGCGCTCTAAAACGTATCGAGGCTTTGTCGGTTCATGCTCCTTTACTTTTATCTTTTGGATTACCGCCACGAAAGTCTGCGAATGAGTTTAAATTTGAACTCGGTTGGGTGATCCGTGATGGTTTTTATGAGATGGTTAAGGATATTTGGGAAAAACCGGTCGGTGGCCAAACGCCTATTCTTCGATGGAATAATAAAATGCGTACTTTACGTAAATTCCTTCGGGGCTGGGCCAGGCACACAGCTGGTAACCTAAAAACCGAAAAAATACGCCTTACATCTATAATTGATGACTTAGAAGCTACATTAGGCCATTAACTGCACAGGAAATTGAGCTCAAAAGCTAATCAAATGCGGAGATAGCCCGACTTCTGCGTGAGGAGGAACTCAAGTGGTACCGACCCTCTAAAGCAAAATTCATCCTGGAAGGAGATGCGAATACTAGGTATTTCCATGCTGTTGCCAGTGGCAAGCATAAGAAGAAACATATTCATTCTCTGATTCAGGATGAAGGTATGATTGAGGGACAGGAGCATCTGAAGTCATATATCACTACTTATTATAAATCCTTGTTTGGGGCCCTAGAGGAGAATTCTTTCTCTATGGATGAGTCCCAAACGTCAGATATCCCTCAGGTTTCTGATGAAGAAAACAGCTTTCTAACTGCCTCATATACCGAGGAAGAGGTCAAGAAAGCGGTTTTTCAAATGGAACATAACAAAGCACCAGGACCTGATGGCTTCCCAGCGGAATTTTACCAAAAATTCTGGGATGTTATTAAGGAGGATCTGATGAATTTGTTTGGTTTTTTACAAATCAGGCAATTGGATCTCTTTAGACTTAACTTTGGAAATATAATTTTACTGCCTAAGGTTAACAATGCAGAACGTATACAACAGTATCGTCCAATCTGCTTACTTAATGTTAGCTTTAAGATTTTTACGAAGGTTGTCACGATTAGACTAAATTCAGTTGCTGAAAATGTTGTTAGCCCGTCTCAAACCGTGTTCATGCAAGGAAGAAATATCCTAGATGGTGTTGTAATTTTGCATGAAACAATCCATGAACTACACTCAAAAAAATTAAATGGTGTATTGTTCAAGATTGACTTTGAGAAGGCATACGACAAAGTTAAATGGTCTTTCCTCGAGCAAACTCTCCGCATGAAAGGTTTTTCTAAGGAGTGGCGCTCTCTTATTCAGTCGTTTGTGTCTGGGGGTAGTGTTGCCATTAAAGTAAATGAAGATACTGGCAAATACTTCCAAACCAAGAAATGACTGAGACAAGGGGATCCACTATCGCCTTTACTATTTAATATAGTGGCTGATATGTTGGCTATCCTTATTGAGAGAGCTAAGGCTGATGGTCAAATTGAAGGAGTGGTTTCACATCTTATTGATGGTGGACTTTCTATTCTTCAATACGCCGATGATACAATTCTTTTTATGGAACATGATCTGGAGAAGGCTAAGAATCTAAAATTGATATTATCAGCATTCGAGCAGCTATCCGGGCTTAAAATAAACTTTCATAAGAGTGATTTGTATTGTTTTGGCGAGGCCCAAAACGAGGCTCACCTATATGCTGAACTTTTCGGCTGTGGTCAGGGCCAGTTTCCAATCAATTATTTGGGAATACCGATTCATTATCGGCGTCTCACAATTGCTGAATGGAAATATGTTGAGGAAAGGTTACATAAACGTCTTAATAGTTGGAAAGGTAAATTGTTATCCCTTGGTGGAAGACTAGTACTCATAAATTCAGTACTCACTAACATGGCACTGTATATGATCTCGTTCTTCCAATTGCCAAAAGGGGTCTTAACCAAAGTGGATTATTTCCGTTAAAGATTTTTTTGGCAAGGGGATAGTGAGAAAAAGAAATATCGACTGGCCAGATGGAATGTGGTTTGCCGCCCGAAGGAATTTGGTGGACTGGGCATACATGATATGCAAGTCAAAAACACTGCACTCCTGGGCAAATGGCTTTTTAAAATACTTACAGAAGATGGTGTTTGGCAAACCATGTTATGGAGAAAATATGTGGGGTCCAAGGCTGTGTCTCAAGTGGTTTGGAAACCCGGTGATTCACATTTTTGGGCGGGTCTTATGGCCACCATGAAGCATTTCTTTCGTTTTGGTGCTTTCGAGATTAAAGATGGATCACAGATTAGGTTTTGGGAAGATAGATGGCTTGGCCATTCTACTCTTCGCGAACAATATTCGGCTCTATATTCGATTGTTAGACATAAAGGGGATACAATTTCCACGGTGTTGGAAGATTATCCTCCTAATGTGTCTTTCAGAAGAAGTCTCATCGGTCCTAGACTGGTATCTTGGAACAATCTACTATTACGATTATCCAGAATACAATTATCGGACGGTATTGATGTGTTCAAATGGAAATTACTAGAAAGTGGTAAATTTTCTGTTGGCTCACTATACAAAGCCTTGATCCAACCTGATATCCCAGTCGATGTTAATGATAATAATAAAATTTGGAATATGAAAATACCCCTTAAGACGAAGATATTCGCTTGGTATTTACGGAAAGGGGTAATTCTAACAAAAGATAATCTTGCAAAGAGGAATTGGCATGGAAGTACACAATGTGTTTTTTATCATCAAAATGAGACAATTCGCCATTTATTCTTCCATTGTAAATTTGCTCGCTCTATATGGTCATTCATCCAAATAGCTTCTGGTTTATCTCCGCCACGTTCTGTAACCAATGTTTTTGGTAATTGGTTGTATGAAATTATTGATAAATACAGAACTTTGTTTAGGGTGGGAGCTCTTGCCATTATATGATCGTTATGGCTATGTAGAAATGACAAGATTTTTAATAACATTGTGTCTTCTCCTCTACAGGTTATCTATCGAGCCACGTCTATCCTCCGTTCATGAAAGATTCTCCAACGTTTCGAGTTCCGCGACTTATTTATGGAGGAATGTAGGCGATTGGAGGACATAGCGAGAGATATTTTTTCTTAACATGGATAGCCACGTGATTTGAGGATTGATCTGTCTTAGATACTAGTCATTTATTTTCATAGTGCCTTTGTGTAATATTTGTATACTTTTTACCTTAACTCTGTCGGTCGTGTGGCTGTGTGCATCTTAGTTATGCAGAGGCCGGGTGTAAACATTATTTTTAATAAATGCGCCCTTTTCCAAAAAAAGATACTTATCCGTTCTTCTGATGTAATTCTAGCAAGCACGTTGTTTCTAACTGCATAACTATCACTTGTATTGCCTTCAATTTTCTCGCACCCTTCATTGATTTGTACTCATGGTAAAAATGCCATCTAGAAGATGAGAGAAACTTAGAAAGAGAATGCACATAAAAGAAAAACCATACATATAACCCAACCCATTTATCTGTAGCACTCCCTTTTTGTTGCTTCTTATGCAACCATGCACACACCCAAAAACAATATGCTCATGAAATCCCTTCCCAGATACGGATTAGCACCACCACCACCACAACTGCAACTACTGTCTCCATAATTAAGCATTTAAGCTCCAGTCTCCATCACCCCCGGCCCCTCATTTCACCATCTATTTTGTTTGGTTTTGTTTTCCCCAGTACAATCTACTACCCCTCTCTGCTCCCAGTCTTGGAGGTACCTTAATTTGCTCCCCACCCACCACCAATTGGCCTATTGGAACTTCATTCTGTTTGAGACCAGTCTGCAAACCCCACCAGGGATTTCAGTTTGCAAAATCAAAACCCAACTCCCACTACAAATAAACAGGAGTTTATCCTCCAATTGCTTGATCCTAATCAATCTCTAAGATACATATATTACCATAGTTGCTGAGATCCAATCCACCATGCACACATCTTGGTCGCTTTCACAAATATTTTGTGTTGGTCATTAATATCTGTAGCAGTACTTGTTTGAGCGCACAAAGGAAGATCGACTGTATATCGTTCTCACAAAAGAAGAAGTAGAACTGCGCACTCTCTCCAGCTCACACATCCATGGACCTTGAGATCCATTTCGAGCTTCCGTGGGATCAACTCTTGTCCGTACGTGCTCTACAGCGCTAGCTGTAGCTACCGAGCAAATTAGCCGAGTGAAGCAGAAAGGTTTAGTATATTGCAACGTTTCTCTCTTGTACTTGCGCGCATGGACCGTTCGTACAGCACTGGGTTATGGCGAGACGATGACTCTCTCGAGAGGGACAAGCAAGATATACAAGTACGTACGTACACACCAATGCTGTAGAGTCGACAGACAAAAAAAAAATACTAGATCGCAGGGTACACACTCCTACGTGGCCAAGAACGCGACGTCTCGCACGGCGCCAAGGGTCCGAATCTTGTCAAATATCAGCCACATTGCTCGGTTATATTCCCATGGATGGACATGATTTTCGACTTGGCAAAATTGTTTATATAGGTGCAAAAAAGAGTTCGCCATGATAATCTTTTCATCTTTGTAGTATAAAAGATCATTATTAATGTCTTAAATCGACATGGAACTAACAAAATTCTCACACGATTTGATAAGTTTGTTCGTACAAGTGTTTACTATACTGTTGTACCAATTGTTTACTTTCGTGCGAAAAAATGTGCGGACCGACTCTATCGTCATGGTCGGTAGAATCTTTGATTTCCTGGTTCTACTAGTTATGGTACTAAGATTTACGATCTTACTTACCACGGAGGCCTGATCCGAGATCCCGATTCTGACTATCTTGATCGGGGTTCAAACTAATGAGTTCTTACATGAGTGAGAATTATCAAAACCATGTTTCCAGCATCATATATCCTATTATCCTTCCTCCACATTAGGGCATCACTCTAGTCAACCCGTTAAAACTAGTTAGAGCAAAAATTTCCGTCTTGCAACTAGCTGATCCTTCAAATTATTGTTAGAGTAGTGAAAGTTACAAGAGTTGCCTCCAAAAGAGAGGTAAACTCTATCAAGTGTACTCATCCGAGGCCTCTTCGGATAATAATTGACCGCCCCCTACTGCTGCTCGAGCCGCCTTCCCGCCCAATCTCACTGTCGTTGGCACTGATGCCCCTGATTATGGCTGACGTTGACAGTCGTCTTCTGCCACAGATGCTCGTCGCCAGCGGTGCTCCTGTGACCGCTCCGACAGCGCGCCACCACTTTCTGGTTCCACATGACGAGGCGTGTCGCGGGCGTGACTCCGTCTTACTCCTGGACCCCCCCCCCCCCCTATCCCGGTTTCGAAGGCCTCCACGTCGTGGTCGACCGTCAAATTTGCCAGTGGGGCTGTTTTGCCGACCTAACTTCCATGTGTTGTCTCTTATGTCCGAGGAGTTAAATTCGAGGGATCGGTTAGGTCCGACCACCATCAGAAGCAGTAAAATTGTACTCTTCTAAGTTTACTCCACCGTTTGCTCCTCTAAATCATAGGGGTCAGCTAGAGATGCCCTTGATCCGTACATGGCCTAAAAACAACGAAGAAATCGTGGCAATGTTTCATTTCTTTCATAGTGCAACAATAATGACGTGTACACTCACCTAACAACCTCACACAGGACAGGAGGTGAGCGATGATTGAGAACCAACGTACACAAGTGTTTCAGTTAAGACAATCGGTCACCGTCGATCGATCCTGCTTGCGGCACGTTTTGAAGATCCTGATTAGTACTTACTCTCACTAGTAGAAAATAGGGTTTTGTCCAGAGCCCTCCGGAGCATTAGTTCCGGGTGTGTTAGAAAATGGAACTAATGCTCATATTAGTCCCGGTTCGAATAACTTGGACGCCGACAACCTTTAGTCCTGGCTTGAACGGGACCTTAGTCCCAGTTTGTAAAGAGACGGAGACGGATGCGGACATTGCAATACCCTGACTAAAGATGGACCTTTAGGTCGGTTTGAGACATCAACCGGGACTAAAAAAAATGAGAACGACTACATCTCAGTCGACTGAGAAATAAGTATTTCTCAGTCGATAGATTTCAGCTAGCTGATTGCAGGAATCGTACGATATTCTCTGGGTTTCGTACGTGCTTGTCTTACCGTGTTGGGCTTTATCTGGCCTAGGATGAAATTTCTGCACACACATGTACACACCAGGCCTCCATCTAGCACACGGCTGCTTATTTTGGTGTTTTTTGTTACAGCTACAGAGTAGTATCTCTAGTAGAAAGCAAAACAAAACAGAATGAAAGTCATATAATTTTTTATTAGACTTTGTCAATGTGGTCATTCTTATACCAAATGTACCACTAAGATGAGTTGCATACACACATATATATAACTAGGACACATAGATTTGATAGAAAAAAATTTATAATTAAAACATAAAATTATTTTTCCTCAATTACAACTCACTTGCAACTGAAAATTTCAAATTGCAACACACTTGAAACTTCAAAATCTTAGTTGCAATCCATGTACAACTCCCACGATCACACGAATCATGATGCAGTTCAACGGTCTAACATTTTCTCTCACGGTTGCGACCAACTTGCAACTGGGAAAAACCTCAGTTGCATCCCACCTATAACTGAAAAATCTCGGTTACATCTCACTTGCAACTGGACAAAACTAAGTTGCAAAATCTCAGTGGCAACCCAGTTGTAACTGGAAAACTCAGTTGCAACTCTTGGGCTAGTATCAGCAATGATACAATCTAACGGACCAAAATATTACTCTCTTAGTTGCAACCTACTTGCAACTAGGTAAAACTCAGTTACAACCTACTTGCAACTAGGTAAAACTCAGTCTATCACGCAAGCACAAATACAACACAATCTAATGCACCAAGCTTCAACATTAGCAAAACGGTAAAATGCATTTGAAAAAAATAAAAATAAATCTAAACAGCCCCACATAAGAAAGAAAAAAGGAAAAAAGAGTAGATGCACATGTACACAAGCAAACGTTCACGAAACAAGTAATAGCAGAAAAAAAGATTCACGATGCAACGACCGGAAACAGAAAAGAACATTCTCAAAACTGTAGGAAGAAAGCCCAGGAAGATCCACGAAAGTGAACAGTAAAAGGCCCATGCTGCTATGCACGAATCGTAAAGCTGAGATCGGACCGTTCTAATGCCAACTGAGAAATAACTATTTCTCAGGCGCCTGAAAAATAGTAAATCCGAAAAAAAATAGCAAAAAAAACTTTAGTTGGTTCTGCCACGGCAGAAAAATGGACAAAAATCCTGTCACAATAGGATATTTCTCCCCCCCCCCTCTCGAGATCGCCATTTCTAGTTTCGAAAGCATGCCACAAAATTCTAAAAATAAAATCCTTCAGACTGTAGTTATATTAAGTGATTTAGTTGTTACGGAAAATAACAAATATGAATTTCAATATATTCTGCTAAAAAATATCATAAAAACTTCAAACGGCTATAACTTTTGCATACGATGTCGGAAAAAAAGTACTACCTATTAACATGTGCGGAAAACAATTTTGAGTTCGATTTTGACGGCCTTTTGGGATTTTTTTAGATTTTTAAAATTCGAAAAGGAAAAAGTTATTTAAAAAATTAAAAAATAGGATTTTTTTATGCCATGTTTGGATTCCTCACATTTATGATAATAATGAATATATTATTTGTCGAAGTTCAATTTACGGATTTAAAGATATTACTTATGCCATATTAAATGAATAAATGACAAAAAATGAATAAAATATTATTTAATTAGTTTTTTTACTTTCATTGGATTAAAATATTATTATTAGCTATTTATTGTTGTTTATTTAAATAGTTGTTTGTAATTTCCAAATATAAAGACGTGAGACATATTGATATAAGCTAATATGATTGATATGGTAGTGTTGACAACAAGGTATTAATGGCACAAGGATATCCGGATGAAACACATAAGTTAAGCGTGTTGGGGTGGAGTAGTGCTAGGATGGGTGACCGACTGAAAAGTCTGCGATTTGACATAAGATTAAGTATAGTTAGTGTTAAAAATGTTCCAAGCGAGAGAGATATTAACGAGTCAGATAATTTAAAAGTTAAAAACAAATGATTTTTGTTGAACGGAAACGCATTGCCCTAATAAATCGTGTAAGCACGCCGAAGGAAATGATGGAGAATATATCGTTCCCTCGTGCGAGCGAGCGACGGAGTTCATGCATGCATGTCGCTTTCGGTGGAGTTGGAGTGGAGAGAGCCTTGACACTCGGTCGATCGATCGATGGGGCTATTTATACCCGGCCTTCTCTCTGCTTTCTTTTCTCGCAGCGCCACCATCTCTCTCTCCCACACCACAGCCATTATCGATAGTTGGGCCATGAGCGGCATGCTGAGCTCGCTGAGGTACCTGGCCGGCACGGCGGGCGCGAGCGGCTTCGGGTCGCGCGCCACGGCCGAGGAGGCCACGGCCCCCGCGGGCGACCTGAGCCACATCACCGCCATCGTCACGGGCGCCACGTCGGGGATCGGCGCGGAGACGGCGCGGGCGCTGGCCGCGCGCGGCGCCAGGCTGGTCCTCCCGGCCCGGAACCTCAAGGCGGCCGAGGAGGCCCGCGCGCGGCTCCTGGCCGAGCTCGGCCCCGCTGCCGCTGCCGCGGACGACGGCGCCGGCGGCCGCGTCCTCGTGCTGCCGCTCGACCTCTCCTCCCTCGCCTCCGTCCGCCGCTTTGCCAACCGCTTCCTCGCCCTCCGCCTCCCCCTCAACCTCCTCGTGTACGTAATAGCACAGCGATGCCCTCCTCTCCTCTTCTTCTCTCTCTCCGGCGATCGCCGTGGCTAACAGTTACGGTGCATGCAGCAACAACGCGGGGCAGTACGCGGAGCGGCTGGCGGTGACGGAGGACGGGGTGGAGGCGACGTTCGCCACCAACTACCTGGGCCACTTCCTGCTCACGCGCCTCCTGCTGGGGCGGATGGCGGAGACGGCCAGGGACACCGGCGTGCAGGGCCGCGTCGTCAACGTCTCCTCCACCGTGCACACCTGGTTCGCCGCCGGCGACGACCCGCTCGCCTACCTCCACCGCGTCACACGCAAGGCCACGTACGTGCACGCACAGACAGACAGACACTGTATATAATCCGTACGCGCGTCATCTCACACGGCCGGTGCCTTGAGATTCACGTGCGCTGATGATTTGCAGGCCGTACGATCCGACGCGGGCGTACGCGCTCTCCAAGCTCGCCAACGTGCTCCACACCAGGGCGCTCGCCGAGCGGCTCAAGGAGATGGGCGCCAACGTGACGGCCAACTGCGTGCACCCCGGCATCGTCAGGACACGCCTCATCCGCGACCGTGCCGGCCTCGTAACCAGTACGTCCCCTTCTCTTTCTTCTCACTTTCTTGAGTTTTTTTCCCGCGAAAAAAATAAATGATATACTGTATTAGTACCTCCCAATTGGAGAAAAAATACCGATGCCGACATGTGGGCCCAGGAGTCCTCTGATAACTTCATGAGTTACCCGAATAATCCTAGCAAATGATGAAATCAACTTACACGCCGAAACAACTGTTGCAGATACAGTCTTCTTCCTGGCATCCAAGCTCCTCAAGACGGTTCCTCAGGTCAGTCCGCTTAACTTGAACTGATCAATAGTTTCTGCTACAATGAACTGTCCGGATTCTGACCCCTCTCATGTCCTTCGATGCAGGCGGCCGCAACTACTTGCTTTGTGGCGGTGCACCCGGCGGTGTCGGGGGTGTCGGGGAAGTACTTCGCGGACTGCAACGAGGCGTCGCCGTCGAGGCTGGCGTGCAGCGCCCAGGAGGCCTCAAGGCTGTGGAGCTACTCCGAGGACATCACCGCCAAGAAGGAGAAGGACAGCGTCGTCCGCCCCACCAGCTTCAGGCTCCAGGTCCAGAACTCCAACGCCGACCGCGGCATGGCCGTCGCCTAGGCAGGGGATATCCGAGCACCGGAAAATTTTGATGATCGCTGGCGGAAAACAGCTTCAGTATAGGCCGCAAGGACCTGCACAATTGTAGATGCTAGTTTGGGAAAATATTATCACGGTAGAATTAGCAGTACGTAGCAGTATATGTACTGAAAAGTATAGCTGTAAATACATACCATACCATATATATGTATACTGTCAGTGTGCTTATGAGCCTTCTTGTGCAGAGATCACTCGTGTTCTTCCCTGTCCATCAGTCAGAATACAATATATATAGGTTAGATTAGATCAGATGTTCAACCCCACTACCATTTAGTATAACTATTTGATCCATTGAGCTAGATACTCTTCTTCTAATCAACCCCCATTTGCATCAGTGGAACTCACTGTTCGCGCGTCATCTAATCATGCCTCGCATCAAATTGCTTGTCTGTAACTGGAGAAAAAAAAAAGGGGGCCTTGGATTTGGTTCTCAATCTCAAAAGGAGCAGCTTGCAAATGTTATACTAGCTCATCATGCACGGGTGACAAAAGTCAGCAATAAAAAAAGAGACTGATTAACACGGAAAACACTTGTTAATCATCCGCTTTACGTTCCACTAGGAGGAAAAAGCTCCTTTTCTAGCTAGCCCTAACACATCAGGAGATTGGGAGAATTAAGCTGGACATCTGCTAGCAATCATTCCCCTCCTGCTAGAGCTAGGCTGCTATCACAGAGCAAAGCACTTTCGTCTAATTAAGCACATAACCAGACCTACTATCCTGTACTTAAGCCCAGTGCCTGGAATGATTTAAGATATGATTAGCAGAGCAAGATTGGCCTCATGATGGCCGCAATCAGTTATGAAGATTATAGCTCAAAAGGGCCAGGAAGATTCCTCTGCCACAACGGGACAACTAATGAATGCGCCGCTTTCGCAGAAGTTGCCAAATCCCAAATGGTTTCGTTTTGATTAGGAACGAAGTTGGCTAATGATGAAATGAGTAGATGGGTTAGGATGACCCGTAGTTTAGTGTTATTTTCGAATCAAGCAGTTTAGTGAAGACAATGATCTCTATCAACTAAATTTCCAAACCTATCTGATGGACCACTTCATTAATTAAGCTGTACTTAGAATGCTAAAGAATGACTTTCCTTGTACCATATACTGAATAAAGGAAAAATATATATAGAAAAATGCTGAACAAAAGAAAAACCTGAAAAATATTTCAATTATTGTACTTTTTTTAGGGGTATCAATTATTATAGTACTTGATATATATATATAGGAGTTGATAGCATTTGTGGACATAGAACGTGGAACAAAGTCCTTCAGGATCCATGCTTAAGTGGTTTCAGGAACAAAAGGTATATACCAAACATGGTTTTTGAGTCGCGACTCAAAAATGAGTCGCCAAGCCTGCGACTCAGTGAATAGTCGACGAAAATCGCTGTATAGTCGCCATAAGTCGCTGTATAGTCGCGAGTCGCCGTGATTTTGAGGAAACGACTCGGCGACTATACAGTGACTCAAAAACCATGATACCAAACCTGATTGAACTGGGAGTTGCACACTCAGTCCAGGAACTCTGAACCTGGTTTACATTGTAATAAGAAAAAAAAACATGAGTATTAGTCATTTATAGCCTTTTTAACACTACAGATACTCAGTTGCACCATGAAGCCATGAACTATAGTCTGAAATATCTCCACACCATTACAATTGATAGATAAAATCGGTGATTTTAGATGAGGCAATGAACATACTACAAGAGAACTGGTAGTATATAACACGGGCAACCTTTTTTACAGCATACGAGAATGAGAAATTGGTTGGCATATACCTGGTACCAACCAGCTAATTTCACCCTTACAGTCTACAACAAAATGATCAAATTAATGGTAACCTTACAAGCTGATAGGTTTGTCACCATTATCTATCCTTGGCTTCAGGCGTCTGATTGCTGTTTTACTGCGGTAACACCACATCTCAAATGCCTCAGTAAGGTCAGGATACCCGAACTGGTCTGCTTTCAGCATCCACTCCGACAGGATATCTGACTGGTCACCTGAAGGCAATGCTAAAATCATCGAAACCATTGCACTCTCAATATTCTGAGACAAGTCCACATCCATCTGAGGAAACGCCTCGTGTTTCATCTTACCATCAAGCCAGCACTTTGTCGTTCGAATGTACGGAAGCCATGTCTTCAGCAGATGGGCTCTGGATGTTGAAGGAAGAATCACAGAGCCATAGCCAACAGCATCCAAGGCCTTTCCAGTCACTTCTATAAGCTTTACCTTCACAGCCCACAGACCTGAGCTATACTTTTTGTCCTGAACCACGGAGATAACATGGTCTGAGATTTCTAACCAGCCAGAAACAAACTCGTTCATCATCTCAATCTTTGTCAAGACATTGGTTATCCAGTCAATGTCAACTAAGCTATGCAAGACCCTTTTCTCTGCTTGTTCAGGCGATTGGTCAAACCCTGAGGCCAGGAGGTCTAGTCCAGTCCTAAGTGTCGACAACAGTTTTGCCAAACCTTCCTTTAGCACAGACCTTATATCTTCATCCATCATAACCATAGCAGGGTCATCACCCTCGTGGAGCATGAATTCAATTTGCTCTTGGGCAGAAGTCTTGAGGTCATCCGAGAAAGGAGCGAACGAACTCTCCATGGACGTAGCAAAACGTATAGCGGAGATGAAGACGTTCTTCACAGCGTTTGCACTGGGAGCTTGCAAACGGGCTAACAAAGGCAAAGCTTCTGAGCCCAGGCTCTGAGCCACCTCTAAGATCTCTTCCTCCTCTTTTTCATCCCAGGAAGAAGATTCAAGATAATCGATACAGCTTCCGGTAATCAACTCAGATTTGAGAGAGGTTGATGCCCGGAGAACGCCAAGAGCTGACTTAACAGAATCAAATGATTCTACAATTGACTCGCAAGGAAGATACATTAACTTCAACACTTTGACATGATGGTCATAATCAACTCTCGGGCAGTCAACTTCGATGCAGTTATTAGAACGGGTATCATTTCGACCAAGCCAGTCTGCAAAATACTTGCTACCTCTTGAAAGGACAGACGAGTGGCAATGAAACCATTCCGGCTGCTCGTCGGTCCGTCTAAAGCAAACACGGACATCGCTCGTAACTTCATCAGCAAACTTGTATCCGTCAACTACTTTGACCGTCTCCATATGTGAACTATAAGTACACGCTGGAGATTACGGGCAACAATTTCCCATGTTTGTTTGCAAGAGAAGCTCCGCAAGCCTGCGCAAAATAATGGAAACACGATCAGTTGATTCGACCGAAGTTACAAAACAGAAACACTGGTTATGAATCCTACAACATTATTATTACAAAGGCAAATAGTATATATCCCGTAACCAACCGATATACACATAATATATATGAGGCCATAACAGGTTTTTGTATCAGAGTTAGAGTGGACATTCGAACTGTGGAACCTTTTCCATCACCTGCACTGTTTCATCTGTAATAATAACCATTTTGGGTGTACTAACGGTACCGGCAGTGGAATTCTAAACCACATTTTAAAGCATATCCTTGCACAGAAAATAGATCTGTTCGGTGTGAACCTTTCACTAGCTCTAAGCGGAAATTATGCAGGGCAGACGGACGGCAGTCTCCCCAAGGAGACACCCCCCGTTTCCTCAGAAATCCTGCAAACCCCAGCTCCGGCCAAAAAATCAATGTGTCCATGTTGTAAATCCGCAGGCATCGTTTCTACTGGAGTACCATCGTTTCTACTGGAGTACCATCGTTTCTACGGCAGAGCTATTCAACTAGCAAGCCGGAGGCGAAATCGAGGGGGATGGTTCATCGCAGTATGTAAAACCGGTGAAATGGAACCCATCCTCCAACCACCTCGACGCCCCGACCAATCGAAGCCGATTCCTACACGCTCCTCGGCGACGAACGCCGGAATCCCGAGGAGCTTCTAGCGACGGAATAACCCCAGATTTGAGCGCGCGGCGACGCCAACACGCAGAGGGGAAGGGGCAACAGGACAGCGGGCTGGGTGGGCGGATGGATGGATCGGGGAGGCGCGGTACCTCCTGCGGCTGGATGATCGCCGGCGAGCGCGACCTGCGAGGAGTACGGACGAGTGTACGGTAAGTCGTAGCCGTCGCCGTCGCCGATGATGGGGTGGGGTAAGCGGTGGCCGGTAGAGCTGCAACTTGCGAGTGGTGGAAGGGGGAGGTGGGGTGGGGGTGCACGCGGTGGCAAGTGGGAGGCCGGGCTCTCCATCTCGGCCGTTCGTTCCTGATCGGGCGACCGCGTGGGCCAGCGGAGTTCATAGATAATATCTGCGCACGCCGGCGTGTCCACGGTACACACATGCGTCGACGGGAAATTGTTCAAGGCACGATATGCATTTGCACTTTTCTTTTTAGAAAAAGCACCGATGGTCACATACTCACACGTACTCCATCCATTTATAAATATAAGATGGTTTAGGTTTGTGAAATAATATATCTAGACATCTTTTAGTGTATATGTTCAAATGAATCTATACTTTAAAGATTGTCTAGATACATTAACTTCACAAACCTAAAACATTTTATATTTCCAAATGGAGGGAGTAGACGAGTGATTTGTTCACATACTATCCTCAAAAGTCACCTGAAACTCCATTCAATCAAATAAGCCTACACAATTGCTATAAAAAAAAGTCTAAACAATTTATATTCCTTGACCGTAGATGACATGACAGAGGTACACGGAGTAGATGGTACTACCTCCGTTTCACAATATAAGACTTTTTAGATAGCTATATACTACCTCCGTTCCACGGTGTAAGCCTTTTTAGCTATTTAAAGTCTTATAACGGAATTTTTGCTCGATATCTCGATGTTACAACATGATATGTAAATTTGGAAGCCACATGTATGCAATCTTTCTTTGCATCCTATGGCTATGGGTGTTCAAATGGAACCAACGACAAGCAGTTCAGCGCTTTTATCCCAAAACCCATTTTCCCTATATAGTCCATTGGTATTCAAACAAGACTAAACTCAACGATATTTTCAAACAAAGGTGAAACAAACACAATATCTTCAAAACAAACTCATACAAACAGCGGAGGTAAGAATAGCTGCTCTACACAAGAGAAGAAGAACAAGAGGCCTTTCAATAGACCGGGGGGACAAAATGGAGGATGCAAGAGCAAGGCCCGGGGAAAGAATGAAAAGCATGCAACCCAGACAAGAGACATATATGGAACCATCGCAAGGGATACATTGCTGCAGGGTTGTCCTAGTAGGGCTCCAAGGACTCGACAACTCTCCTTGCTTGGATTTGCAAGGCCATCTGCCTCTGCTCTGGGTCGAGGGTGGAACCAAACCGGCTCGCTGCCCATACAAGTGACGCGCACTGCTCCCCGAGTAGATTCCGCATCTGTTCGTGTATGGGAGTGTTTTCCTTCGCATAAACATGCCCGATGAGTAGCAATAGGAACTCTCCGCATTTCAATCTGCATTGAAGCGCCAAATGAACAAAATTAATTAGTCAAGCTAACAACAACAAAAATGCAACAAATATTGTTTCTAATAGGAAAGAGCTGGAGACCATAACTGGGAAGGCATATCATTCAGTTGCTCATATCCACCTTTTTATCATGCACAATTATGTATTAGCCTTCAGTTGGAGGGAGTGGTAAAGACTAACGAATGATCCTAGTAATGAATGAGGAGATGTGAACAACTCATACTATCCAGGGATAACGTTGTATGGGTATTTATGTCATTAAGCCACCAAAGCACACTTTATACTTTTTCATTTCGCTTGTTTACAATTCTTAAGTCGCAGGTGAGATATAGACAGATCAATCACATGAATGAGATACAACAGGAACTATAATTCACATGGGACTGGGTTAATAACTTTGGTTTAAATTGTTGGCCATGCATAATAGATTTGAAATTAGAACACTTCAGGGAACAATTCTTGCCTTATGTGCTCTTCCACTTGCACATCCTTCAAAAGCTCAGCAACCTTTTCAAGCCCACTGCATTCCTCAAACTCCTACAGAAGAAAGTAGGTATATAAGGTACTCCTACAGATCAGCTGAAGAGTACAAATAACAGCAGCAACCAGAAATTATCAAGTTGGATAGCTTATTTGATGTTACGTCCTTATCTGTACTCCCTCTGTTCCAAAATAATTGAAGTTCTAGTTTTGTGCCAAGTCAAACTTCTATACGTTTGACCAAGTTTGTAGAAAAATACTATATCAACATCTAGAACACCAATGTTTGCTTCTCCTATTTCAATATAGAAGGCAAGGCTTTTGCCTCATTAAAAAAAACATCTAGAACACCAGTTTAGTTTTGTTAGATTCATCGTACAATATATTTATTTGTACTATATAGATTTGATGTCGTCGATATTAATATATTTTTCTATAAGTTTTCTCAAACTTGAAGAAGATCTTAGGACAGATGTAGAACTTCAATTATTTTGGAACAGAGGGAGTATTAAGCAAACTCACAGCAACTATTCCTCATGTTCTGAAATGAAATTTATAATACTTAAACATACTGGCGCGCCATGAAAGAAAAACGACCAGTCCTTTGAAATGTAGTAACGTGTCAAAATAAACGATTTGGTCAATTTCAATCATGTCAGAGCTATCTGATATCTTATATTTGCAAATTTACTCATACATTCAGAACACTCATCATAAATCCTAAAGAAACATCCACATACACAATATTTAAGACAAGCATAACACACATTCAGGTAAAGAGGTAAAGAGGTAAATCGTACAATCTGATTTGATGGTGAATCCAACATCAATGATATCAGAGCATCCAAGCACACCCCTTGCTCAGTTGGACCTCGGCTGGCTAATATATTCAAGAGTACCTACACCAACTGAAGTCGTTAACTGCATTTAGAAGAACCAAAAGACAATAGATGTAAAAAATATTTAAAACAGTGCCGGGTACCTTCACAGCCTTGTACTTATGGGCCAGAGCAGTGCATTGGCTATACAAAAGGCAACAGCCTTCCAAAACTCTAAGAGCTAGAGCAATTTCAGAATCTGTTGCGGGGCTTGTAATCTTTACCGGCTCGACTCCAAACATATGATTCAATGTCACAATAGGATCTTCCTTTGCTTGATGCAACGAATTCTGAAAGAGAACGGTAATAACTGTCACAGAACATAAGCGTGTCAGTAATCGCTACTTACTCAGGAGCAGACATACATATCATATAAATGAATGTACATCATAAAACACTGAACGGTGAAGTTACATGCTAAAAGACTACAACAATGGTCAAATGACTTCATCTATATCTTGCAAAGGTCTATGGTAGATGCCATGGTTAGGGATGAAAACGGAGTGGAAACGGACGGACCTGAGTGCTGCCACATTAGTATTCATAAATTTTCGCGGAAGTGGAAACGAATATAGAAAACACAGAAACAAATACGTAAAGATACGGACCAAATATGTTATCTCATGGATATGAGAGGAGGATGAGTAGGTGACATGGCGCCACCGCAGCGGTCGTCTGGTGTCCCATACCCTAGGTTATGCTGCTGCAGTTCCTTGATTAGGGGAGAAGGTTGAAGGGATTACGGGATTAGGTAGTACAATATGTTGGGTTGGGCCTGTTTCGTAGAGACGGGCAAGGGAAAACTGGACTGCGCCAAACACAGCCATGATAGCCACACTAAAACGGAAAGTTCCGTATTTTCTGGAAACGGAATTTCTGTTTCCATATCTGTTCTGCTAGGAAAGGTTGTTCCGTTTCCACTTCCATTTCTGCTTAAAATTCACCATTTCTCGTTCCAAAAGTTTCCGTTTCTGTATTTTCTCCCTGTTTCCGCTTTTCCGCAGAAAATTTGGAAATGCTCCGCCCTCATCCCTACTGATGATCATATGACTCCAAGATACCGAATATCAGAAGCTACGATTCAAAAATAAGGGATCCAGCAAGTGTATTCCAAAATTTACAGTACATTGGTATGATACAGTTCCCCAAGCTGAGACTGGGAGCTAGAATAATTGCTAAATAAAAGTAATTCTTTCCCTAAGAGTACATCATGAGGCTTGAAGGAAAAAAAAAACCTATAGCAGTCATGTATCCATATGAGCATGATTAATTTTCATTCATAACAAGCCAAGATCGATATAGCACCCAATTACCAGGCCGAATAACATGAATGACAGATCAAGGAGCCCAGCTATTTGGGACATTTATCACCTAATACTGAATCGTGTATTTTAACTAACTGCACCCGCCAAACCTGCAATGATACAGGGGTTATATTCAAACAACAGATTCCTCGGTGCTCCCACTGGTTACTGCAGTTTAGCTAGTGTGAGACAGCCAAAAACATTCTCCATCAATTCCATCAAAATACCCACTTGCTATTGCATTGCCTTGATATCACCACTTATCCAGAACGAATCACGAACCCAATAACATGTGTGTTCTCGCAATTCGTGGGATCACCGAAATGGGCGGAGACATCGTTGTTACCTTGGAGATCGGGGATGGACTGGGAGTGGCGGAAGAGGAGCAGTTGTGATTCGTCGGGCGCGGAGGCGGTGGAGCGGAGGAACCCCAGGAGGCTGCGGAGCCCCCGCGCGCGGAGGAAGGAGAACTCCGCCTTGGCGTCCCGCAGCCCCGCCCGCAGCGCCAGCGTCACCTCCCGGTACAGCCGCCGCCGCGCCAGCGTCTCTGCCAGCTCCCCGCCTCCGTCGGACCGCGACGATCCCTCCCCTTCTCCATCCTCCGCCACCGCCGCCTCCTTCCGGCTCATCGCCCCCGCGCCCACCTCCGGTCGCCGGCGACGTCGCCTCTCTCTCCCCCCTTCTTCACAGTACTCCTTTTTTAATTCTCTTTCTGCCCTCGGCTCACGGGTGAGATAGATAGACCACTTGAAGCCCACGGCCATTAATACAGGTCCAACGAGCCGAAAGCCTTGACGGGCCAGGCAAGCCCAGGCCCAACGAGCCCCGAGCGGCCGAGAGAGTGGAGTGGTGGGCTAGTGGGAGGTGAGATCCTCCTCGCGCCGCCAAAACCCTCAAAACCCCCGACCGAGGAGGCGCCGGCGAGGTGAGGCGGCGGAGATGGCGACGCGGTTGAAGGACCTGGCGAAGCGGTCGACGAAGAAGTACGTGGAGGAGGCGCTGTACAAGCGGCTGTTCCGGCAGGGGCCGAAGCCGCAGGCGGTGCGGCGGGAGGTGGACGGCTTCCTCGACAGCCGGAAGCTCGCTTTCAAGTGGGAGGTCGGCGTCTGCGTCCGCCGGCTCCGGCGCCATAAGCTCTACCGCCCGGCCCTCAAGGTCCAGCCCCTCTATTGCATGCCCCTCCTTCCCTGATCTCGTTCTTGGTCTCGGTTTGTGCTTCGTGATGCCATTCTTGTTGTGGACTAGATCTGGTGGCGGTAGTGTATGGTCGTGGAAGGGGATACACCTTGTGTGACGCTTACTGATGTGGTAGTGTGGCATGAGTTATGTGCCATGCAGAGATCAAGATTTGTGTTCCGAATTTGCTTCGTAGGCCTCAAAATTACAGGGTTCTGTAGTCCAGTGGAAGGCTTGATCTGATTATCTGTATTGTGTGTTTGATCTCAACCTGAAGATCATTGTGAGATTTTTATTCATCTGGTAGTGTGACACCGCTGTCAAATTGTCAAGTGCAAACAATGGTAGTTTCAAAACAGTGAAATGAGATGCCCTTCTAGGCGTCTTTCAGTATGTCTCCTTCTATCCACTGGTTCAGTTGTGGAAAATGGTGCTGAGTGGTGTATTATAGGAATTATCTCTGTCTTTGGAGTCATGTTTGCTTATGTTTAGATGGACTTGCATTATATGCTTCTGAAATGCAACAAATGCTGGATCCCAGACTTTGGTTGGTCCAAATAGTTAATTGTCCATGGATTTAGCCCCATTTTACTGCTGGAAGACCATAGTTTCTATGTTACAGCTGGTCTGTTCATTAGTGTGCTTCACTGTATTGATGAATGCTTCATCTGCTCCTTATGAATTACCTTTAGCTGCTATGTATGGATAATAAAAGGTTGGACCATCTCTCACACAATTAGCTTATTAGTCCTCTTGTTTTCTCTTGGTACTGCCTCGTTCTGAATAGGCATGGTGGTAGTTGCATATAGTATACTTTGTTACCTGTCACCGTGAATAATCGTGTGACCTATACTCCCATGTCTCTTGATATCATATTAAGTTACTGAACTTCTTTGCATATTTAATCTTATAGTTATCTTTGCTGGAGTTTACTTAATATGTCCTCGTAAGTTAGTTCTTATGTTTCTAGAACTTCTCATACTTATTGGCATGTAGCATTGTGACTAAATTTTTTAGTATGTCTATTACGATGTAGCTGTGTAGATAATCTCTATGCTGGTCTACTTTTATTTCTCTATAATTTTTAAATGATGTGAACCTTGTTATGGTCTTTTCTTGCATTATTTGCATCTAGACTGGACCCTCTGAGATAACTGCCTAACTGGGTATCTGACTTTTCTACCAAGCTAAATGGTTTAACTAGACATTTGTTTTAGTTTGGTATGAGACAGTGTAGGTACTGTTTCTGCCACATGATTTTACACGACTTATCTTGTCTTTTGGTCTGTTCCTTTTTGTCTTGAGGTTAAACCATATATTTGACATTCTGGGCAGTGAAGTTTCCTATTTTCTTAAAATGCACCATTTGGTGCTACATAAAAGGACAGAAATCATACAAAATGGCGTGTAACTGTCCGTTCAGCGGAATACTACTATGTGCATCGTATTGTGCTCTGTTAGATGCATGCAATGACATTTAGAATACTACCATGACACCATTGCATTTAACTGCAGTACACTAGTACTTTTGCTTCACAGTTTTTTGTAATTCCTGGTACTAGCTCGTTAGTCACGTACCAGGTTGAAGATTTTAATTGTGTGGCAACCTCTCACCTGGATGGCCTCGAAATTCCAAACTAGCTTTAGCTTACTAAATGCTAGTGCGTAATTAAATGCTGTTGTGAGATTGGCTCCCTCTTATTCATGTTACTACTATGTGAACATAAAAGAGTTTACACTGATGTGCTTTCATTGTATATTCATTCATAGTTTACCTCGAGCAGCACTTGGTTAAGTAATCTCTTTTTCTTTTCACTCCTCATTCTTATGAATATTGCTAAAAAATAATGTATTCCTTGGTTTTATCATAATACTGCGTCCATGTTTTAAATGAAACAGAACATAAAAATGCATGTAGCATATCCCAGGTTGAGATCATCATTGTATAATTTTGAATGTGGCATATCTGCTTGTGTTGGTTCTTTACCCATCGTATTGTTTATTTATGCAGCTTACTGAAGTGATGACCAGAAGAGGCATGAATCCTACCGTCGGTGATCAAGCAATCCGCCTGGATCTTGTTGCCAAGGGTAGAGGCATCGCTGCTGCTGAGAAGTACTTCATGGACCTCCCAGAAACTTCTAAGACTCATCTCACATATGGTGCTCTTCTCAATTGTTACTGCAAGGAGTTGATGACTGAGAAGGCTGAGGCCCTAATGGCGAAAATGAAGGAGCTCAACTTTGCTTTCACTGCCATGTCCTATAACAGCTTAATGACACTATACTGTAAGACCGACCAACCTGTGAAGGTCCCTACGATCATCCAGGACATGAAGGCAGGTGATGTGTTGCCAGATATCTATACTTACAATGTATGGATGAGGGCCCTTGCATCTCGTCTAGACATAGAAGGGGTCGAGAGGGTGATTGAAGAGATGAAAAGGGATGGACGTGTTGCTCCTGACTGGACAACATATAGCAACCTGGCTTCCATATACGTTAATGCTGGACACACCGAGAAGGCAGAAGCTGCTCTTAAGGAGCTAGAGAAGCGGAACACTAGCCATGACCTTGGAGCCTACCATTTCCTCATTACGTTGTATGGCCAAACACAAAACTTGGTGGAAGTTCATCGTGTATGGCGGTCATTGAAGCGGAATAATCCTAGGAAGGCAAGCATGAGCTATATTATCATGATTCAAGTTCTGACGGATTTGAAGGATTTGCCTGCTGCTGAGGCCTGTTTCAAAGAATGGGAAGCCCGGCACATCCATCCACCTAAGAAGACAGGAGCAACCAATGATGCCGTGACAACCAAAACCACCTGTAAGCAGCAGAACGTATCCAATTCTTCTGATGTTAAGGGAAGTGCTGGGGACAAGAAGACAAGAACGGATGATGAGGTTGAGCAGCTGAAGCATCCTAAATACAACATCGGGGTTGCCAATGCTCTGATCAAGGCGTATATTGCAGAGGGCATGGTCGACGAGGCTGTTGCTCTCAGGAAGCGTGCCAAGATGCGTGGAGGAAGACTTAACCCTGAGACGTGGGCGATATTTATGGAGCACTATCTTGAGGCAGGTGATCTCAAGAGCGCTCACTGGTGCGCGGACCGTGCAATCAAGAAGGCGGTGAGCAGCGGCGAGAACCGTGGGATACCGCGATACGTGACCAAGGCCTTGATGGATTACTTTGAGAAGAATAAAGACGTGGACGGAGCCGAGAGGTTCGTCGAGCTGCTGAAGAGGGTGCGGGAAAATCTAGGGAAGACGGTGTTCATGCCGCTGGTACGAACGTACGCGGCGGCTGGTAAGAAGTTCCCTGGGATGCGGCACCGTCTGAAGATGGAAAATGTGCCAGTCAACGAGGAAACTGCCAAGCTGGTTGATTCCATATGTGTCGATTAGTTGATTAGCATCCCTCTTTTTGCTCATCTCAATAATAGACAGCCCACAGGATGCATCATCTCGTTTTTAACTTCCCTCTTCTTCTGCAAAACCTGTAATGTATACTGAAGTTTAGCTTGGCATTAGTTTTATTCATGGGCTGCTTGAAATGCTCGTGAAGCACTCTGCATCCCATGGGAGTCCATGGTCGTGAAGCACTCTGTTTGAAATGCTAGTAATTTTTATTTTTTTGGTCTTGTCTGGGTTCAACCGAATGAACTACACATGATTTTCCCTTGGTGGAATCAAACTTTGAATTATTGTAATCAGGCTGTAGTGTCCTCATATCTGTTATATGAGGATCTACAGAACAGCTGCCAATTGCTGAATTCACAGAATCTTTGTTAATCATAACAAAGGCTAGATCAGATGTATTTTGTATTTAGTACTATGTACTATGATAATTGCATAACGAACTACGGAACAGTGCATCACGTAGCCTAGTATGAACTATTAATTAGAGGTGCCACGCTGTGGACTTACAACGCTGAAACATGAGAATTGAGGATCAATCTCCAGCTCACTTATTCTCTTCTCTTGCATGAAGAATTTAGTGTACTTGGTAGAACTGAAACAAGATAGTGTATGAGTATATGTCATGTATTTATGGGCATTTGTTGAACAAGGCAACAATGCATGTTCACTGGTGCTCTAAACTTTATCTACGAAGAGGGCTATTATTTTGATTCTATATGTTGAAGGATCAAGTTGCTGATCAATTTATTCTTGATTTAAAGGGATTCATAACTATATGGCATGACTTTATATGGATCCCTACCATGTGGTTAGTAATTCTATTTTTGCATTAGTAGCATGGTCGTATGATTTGAGCATGTTCATTTGCAATGATCGTGAGTCGTCATTTTAGTCAAGATAATAAATAACGTGTCAAAAGTACGGTTCAATAGCACAACTAAGAGGATCCTTGGCAAATGCAAGAAATCTGTTCTCTGAAATAAAATGTACTCCCTTTGTTCCATAATATATTTCTTTTTAGCAAGCTATTTTAGTTTGCTAAAAATGCTTATATTGTGAAATGGAGGTAGTAGATACTACCTTAAATGCTTGTTGTTCTAGTTAGAATGTTCAGTAAAGTGAATAGCTGAAAACTTGTGAATTAGTATAGGTTTTCTTAGGCATACTTGTATGCATGTCTTGGTGTACATATCCCCTTCTAGAGAAAATTGCAAAAAACCACCACAATTGGTGGTTCGGGATCAGAAAACCACCGGTTTTCAAAAAATTCGCAAATCACCACCAGTTTTGGTGGAAACATAGCGCAAAACACTGATTTTAATTTTTAGACGTTTTAACAGTTATTAGGACAAGAGGGCCCACTATCAGATATGGTGTGGGGTGTCTTGACGGGAGGGCATCACACGCCGTTAACGGGAGGGCACCACGCGCCGTTCTCACTTTTCCCTTGCACGATGGCGACACCAAGCGGAGGCGGCGACGCCGGGGATGGAATCGATCGTGGCGGCTCCAGCCCTATGGCGCCACAGCAGGAGGGGGATTTCTACGGCAGCTCCAGCCCTATGGAGCCACAGCAAGTCCGTATCCCGGCGGCGGCGGCCATGGCCAGGGCGTGGAAGGATTCACCGGCGCATATGGGCTGCCGATTCACCGGTGGAGTAGAGTAAGCACGATTATTTCTATCTCTATCATAGTTGCACTACGATTTTGTACTAGGATCTGCAGATTTTGGTCAAAATAGCTAGGGCATCTCGTTTAGAATAGAAATTAAGTTGTTGTTTCAATGTTTGTAGCTTGGACGATGAGCTTGTTTGTGAAGATTTCCAAAATCTGTACACACAGCAGAGCAACAACGTGCAACAGAAAGGGAAAAATGTTTGTGAAGATTTGTCCTTAGAAGATGAAGAAGGTTCAGAAGAACAAGATTTTACTGCTGATTTCATTTTTGACCAAGGGGAGTACATGCCTGAAGAGTTAGATCTTAGCCAGAGGCTAGTTGATTTGAAGAGGAAAAGAGAAAAATCCAAGAAACACTTACTGAATGAGGAAGAGGACATATTTCATAACTCTGATGATGAGGAAGATAGTGACCGTAGGTATATTCTAGTTTTAGAGGGGAAGAACTTAAAAAATATCAGGATGAAGCTGCTTATGCATACACTAAACATGATTTTGACATTGGAATGCAAAACTTGAAAGAGGAGAGTGAGGAAGCATGGATTTGGATGAGTAAAATCCCTGTTGAATGCTGGGCAAGGTATGCCATGGACTACAACTGCAATGAAGATGTTGGTTCATCAGCTACCAGGCCACCACCATCTACTGAAAATGCTACCAGGCCACCACCAGCTGTTGTTGCTTCTACCAGGCCACCATCAGCATCATCAACTACTGCTACCAGGCCACCACCACCATCTACTGCTCCTGCAACTGCCCCAGCACAATCTGCTCCAGCTAGGGCAAGAGCTGGGTTTATTGCTCCAAGATCAGCTGTCCCAGGTTCTTCTAGACCCACTAGGGCTATCAAGCCTACTCGAAAGATCAAGGAGTACTTGAATGCAAGTGGTATTGACCAAATGTCTGTGAAGGATCTAAATAAGATCATGTGATTTGTGAACATGATGGAGTACTACTACTATTATCAATGTATTTGAACCTATGAAATGTGTCTGTGAACCTCTTGGATTGGTACTAGTTGCTATCATTTTGAACCTGTTGTAATGGTACTACTTGCTATTTGAATCTATGGATTCGAACCCTATATCATTTGTAATGGTACTATGGTCCTACTTGATATCATTTGTGTTTCCTATGAGATTTACGCTGGTTTCATTTTGTGTGTACAAGTTGTGTTTCATTTTTTGAAAATCGGTGGTTTTCTGATCCAGAACCACCAATTCTGGTGGTTTTCTGCAATTTTCTCACCTAACCATGTCCACACAGAGCTGTTAACGGCGTCCTCACGTCACACCTGACAGTGAGCCCTCCAGTCCTAATAACTGTTAAAGTGCCTAAAAATTAAAATCAGTGTTTTTGCGCTACGTTTCCACCAAAACTGGTGGTGATTTGCGAATTTTTTGAAAACCGGTGGTTTTCTGATCCCGAACCACCAATTGTGGTGGTTTTCTGCAATTTTCTCCTCCTAGGTTCTAGATACAGTTGGAGCACAAGCATGATCAGGGTCGCCTCTGCACCCCCTCTGATGGCATCCAAGAGGGTCATACTGCGATGGATGTTGGAGATGCCCAGATGGGGAATATGAAGAAGCGAGTAAAGAAGGCATGGTGCCTTTGCTTTACTACCAACAATAAATGTAATGATCTCCAACACACAATCACAACAAGTCATCCAAGATACGATTTGGAATATTTGGGCCATCAGTTTATTACTATGTTTAATTTTTCTTTTATGCATAGAGTTTAATTTTTTATGTTACTACTTTTAAATTTAATCCTTTACTCTATGTCTAGTTTTTGTAGATCATGAGGAGACGGAGATGGAAGTAGTTTCTGCTCGGAAGAACCCGCCAACATAAAGGCGGGGTGATTTTGTTGAAAGAGAATGAAAATTCAATGTGCGATGGTAAAAGAAACTCAAAAGGCCATGTCAAGGCACGGACATTTGTCTAGGCAGAATTTATGCAATTCTATCTTGTACCAAAAAAAATATCAATAATTTTTAAGCTTTGTATCTAAACGAGCTTGCATTTAGAGGCGGACCTTAGTGGAGGCCAAAAAGCCCCCCCCCCCTCCCCCCCAACTCAGCTACAATTTGCACCATACTATTCAGTATTTATAAATTTTTTTACCATACAAAACACAAAAAAATAGAATCTACCCCCTCTCCTCCCTCCCACACACACACACAACTGCTATCTATTGTCTTTTTGGCCTCTCCTATAATATTGTTCAAGGTCCGCCATGGCTTGCATTCATTAATTTACGGATCATATTTGCATGGGACCGAGGCAGTATTTTTTCTTACCATGATCGTGTCAAAGAGCCTAGAGCCACATGTTAGCTAAGATACGACGTTGATCTCTCTTCTTGATAAATACGGTGTCACCTCACCACGTGATATGCATGGTAAGCAACCCAAAAGAATACGGTGTCACCTTGTCAATTTACTTATGAAGCTGCTGCCTGACATCACTAAACCTCTTTTTTTTTGCATTCAATATGTGTACACACATGAACAAGTTGGTTTCAGATAGGAATGGAAAATAGAGCAGTGAACAAAGTACTAGTTCAGGCGACTTCAATTTTTCTTTGTTTTTCAGCAAGAGAATGCAACAAGTGAAACGACAAATGGTAAGCTTACTGCATGAGTTCACTTCAGACCCACTCAACTCACCCACAGTGACGTGACTGATTTCCCTGGTGGAAATAAACATGGAAAACGCTAGGCGTCCCCCGGACGATGGGGAGTTCCCATCGTCCTCCTTCCCTGCGCGACACGTGTCCACAAAATTGCCCCAAATCCCGCTTTTGCTGCAAAACATCCCGCGCTTGCTGCATATGTCCCCGCTTTTGCTTCCGAAGCAAAAAAAACGGTTCGTTTTAAAAATAGAACGTCTCGCCGGAGACCTCGTCGGAGACCTCGCCGGAGACCATGCAGCAAAAAAAATGTGCTAATGCAGCAAAACCGACTTCGCCGGAGACATCGTCGGAAAAAACTTTCGAGTGACTCTCGCCCGAGACCTTGTAGCAAAAAGTTTACACTGTTGTAGCAAAATCACAAGACGGTTGTAGCAACAAAGTTCTTCTAATGTAGCAAAAATCTTACTTCGCCGGAGACATCGCCGGAGAATTTAGCCGGAAAACCTCTTCGGAGAACTTGTAGCAAATTTTTTATGGTATTGTAGTAAAACAAAAAAACAGAGATAGAAAAAAATATATATCAATGTAGCAAAAATACAGAAGCTTTTTAGCAAAAATATTTTTTGCTATTGTGGCATCCTAGCAAAATCCGGGATCTTGTAGCACCACCGCCGATGCATGTAGCAAACTCCGATGCCATCGCTTGGGAACGACGCCATGGCTTGGGAGTACAAGCTCCTGCATCTCGCGGTTGGCTTTGCTACCTCGCAGCGTAGACCACTGGCGCCATGGCTGTGTTGAGTCCAAAGGAATCTATCTCAAGTTGCCGGTGAGGTCCCCGCAAGCTGTGACATGGCTAATGGGCGATGTAGAACTTGGCAGCCCACCGAGAGCTCGGCGGTGAACCCCGACGCTACAGGCAGACCTTGAGGCTCGCGGAGGCTCCGACGGGCGGCGGTCGCTCGGCAGGCGCAGGAGGAGGCCGGCGACGGGCGGACACAGAGGCGAGGGCGCGGGCCGGCGGCGAGCCGGAAGATGGCCGGGGCGGGGGTGGACGGAACCGGACGGCGGGGCTTGCAAGCGGAGAGGCGGCCAGAGGGGGAGGTGAGACGGGGGACGCGCCGGGGTCGTCCGCGCGCGGGAGGCAGAGGCCGGGCCGGGGGCGAGCGTCGCGGCCGGCGGCGGCTTGAGGCAGAGAGGTTGCGGGGCGGTGGCGGCCGGCGGCGGGGAGACGCGGGGAGGAGGAGGCCCGACGGCGCGTGGCCAGAGGAGGAGGAGCAGAGGGCGGCGGGGTAGCGGTCGCCGGCGGAAGGTGCTCGGGGAGGTGGGAAGAGACGGTGGAGACGGAGCTGCTTGGGAGAGAGAGAGAAAAGGGGATGCACGCGGAGGAAGATGAGAGAAAAAGGCAGCGTGGGTGGGCCTCTCTCGTTTGGTTGGAAGCGACGAGTCAACAGGACGATGGGATCGTCTTATCCCCCGGGGGATCCCCATCATTTTCCAATAAACATACACACATATGGTTTCAGAGAGGAATGGAAAACAGAGCAGAGAGTTCAGGCAACTTCCTTTTTTTCTTTGCTTTTCAGGGGAATGCAACATGATACTTTTGTCAAATCTGTCCAAATCTAGAAACTTCAACCGAATCTGACTTCTCCCCGAAACTAATTCAAAATCTAACCCCTGGTCGGCGCCATGTTAAACGGCGTCGCAGATGTGCAGATCAGCGCCAACGCGAAGCAGCTGGGAGGCAGCCTCGGGAGGTCGGCGCCGCTGAGGTGAGTTCAGCGCTGTATCACATGACGCCGACCTCCCGAGGCTACCTCCCAGCTGCTTCGCGTTGGCGCCGATCTGCACATCTTCGGCGCGTTTAAAATAACACCGATCCTAATTAGTTTTGAAGAAGGGTCAGATTCAAAATTAGTTTTATAAAAAGGTTCAGATTTGGCAAAAAATACGCAACATGACACAAATGGTAAGCTTACTGCATGAGTTGATACCCACCCTACTCACACACAGTGAAAGGATGTCACTGATTTCTGGTATACTAGACAGAGACAAGATGGTTTCAACAAGTCACCAGTTGCACAAGTACAGGAGGACTGTGCACCTCGTCCATGACCCCCCACTACCTGAATCCCTAGTAACACAATGACAGGATTACTGCCAACAAAAGCATAACCAAGTAGCAGAAACAGGACTCTCCAATCCCCTTACTGACCCCACCAAAACACAATCTACGGTAACATTATGCTTGGATTGCATATCACCGGGGCCTCACAGAATCAGCGATCGCCGGCGGCCACGCCACCATCTCATACGGGAACACATCGCCGAGGGGCCGCCACTCGTCGTCGTTGAGCCATAGCCTCTCCATCTTGAGCGTCTTGAGGTCAAGCGAAACCACCCAGTCTGCCATGATAAAGAACAACGTCCCGCTGCCCTCGCAGAAGGCACCGAAGCTCACGAGCCTGCACCCGTGCAGCTGGTCGGCTATCCTCGCCGATAGCTTCGTGCCGTGGAGGGCCCCAACCGCGTCCTGGGTCATCAGCGGCCGCAGCGCCAACGGCTCCCGCGGCGTCCATTTCCTCGGCGCTTCAAGCACCCATGTCGCGAGAAGCAGCGGCTGCCGGATCGCGAAGAAGCAGAGGTGGTCGTCGGCCGTCTTGCCGATCCAGTTGTTGCCCGTGTGTAGGAGCATCCCGGCGTCGGGGAGTGGGAGTGCGGAGAGTGTCATCTTGGTCGTGTGGACTGCCAAGATGTACTTCTCCTCGAGCCGGTACAGGATGTCACCTATGACGACGGACGGGCCTCGATTGGTGGTCAGGCGCCGCTTCAGCTGGCCGGAGGCGGCCGCCCAGGCAGAGGAAGACGAGGAGTATATGAGGACGTAGAAGTTGAGCGATGCGGTGCCGAAGAGCACGACGACGACGCGGAACTCGCCTCCTTGCCCCGGAACCACGGTGCAGCATGCCACCGTCTGCCCGGCGGTGGGGAGGGCCGGCAGGCGAGCGAACGTCTTCGCCAGCGGGTTGCAGACGAGGAGCCGAAGCTCCGTCTCGAACCCGGCGCCGAGCTCGCGCAGGAGGAGACGGTGGCCGCGGGAGTCGACGAGGATGACGCCGCAGGAGCGCGAGACGGGGAGGAAACCCAGGTCGAGGGCGACGCCCGCGGTGGGGACGAACGGGGGAAGCGGGGACGGGCCGTGGTTGCGGAAGAACCCGAAGTGCCGAGGCGGGGCGGGGAGGGTGTCATTGCCCGCGCGTGAGATGACGCGGCGCCAGCGCGGGCACACGGCCGCGCAACGGAAGGCGTCCGCCAGGGCGGGCAGGCGCTTGAATACCTCCAGCAGCATGTCCTCGGGCAGCGCGGACGTCATGTCGACCTCGCCGTCGGCGCGTGCAACCGCTACCGGCGGCCGCGTGCGGCGCGACGGATCGAAGCGGTCGGGCGGGGAACGCGAGCGCGCGCGGCGGACGAGGGCCGCGGATGGCATGGCCGAGACGCAGCCGCGCTGGTATAGGTCTGGATTTGTTTAGTCGTAGTGCTAGTACAATGCGGCGGCGGCGGCGGCGCTGTGCGACGTGGGAGATGGGGAATCGTGGAGAGACGCTTGCGTTTTGTAAGGAAGGCGAGAAGGCGCGCGGCAGCGAAAAGTTTGGGGGCGTCGTTTGAGTTTCTATCGGCCGCGCGCGATTGCGTCTTTTGCCCCAGAATTTGGCAACTGCCGCCACGAGCAACATCGTGTTCGCAACAGATCCTAGTCATTGAGAGTACAAACACGATCTAACAAAATCTCCACCAGTCTTTTTAAAACACGATGTTTTAGTATGACATAAACCAATCTACTTATTCTTCCCGTTCTTTTATACTCCCTCCGTTTTAAAATATAAGATGTTTTAGCTTTGTGAAGAAAATGTATTTAGAAGGTTCGCTTAACTTTGGGGTAAATCAACACACTAAAAGAGGTCTATTTACAAACCTAAAACATCTTATATTTTGAAACGGAGGGAGTAGTTCATAGAGGCTTAGGTCATACTCCCTCTGTTTCAAAATTTAAGATGTTTTAGGTTTATGAAGCAAATGTATCTAGACTTGTTTTAGAATATAGATTCACTTAATTTAGGGATGAATCTGTACACTAAAAGAAGTCTAGATTCATTTTCTTCACAAACCTAAAACATCTTATATTTTAAAACGGAGGGAGTACTAGTTTATGCATAAAGCCCATGTACGTACATTGGCGAAGCACAAAGACGAAGAAAAGTTGGTCCCAACACAAAAAGATCGATGACGGCTGTTCGGGGGAGACTTCATCGGAAACTTGGGTCCGGATCCAGTACGAAGCCGGTGACAAAACTTACCTAGTTTAGGGCTAAAATCCGGAGCTAGAATCTGACTTATAAACATGTATTGTGATACCCTAAGTTGCACGAGAAGACCGGTCGCCTCATATATATGTGAGAGGCGATGATGGACAGTGAGATTTAGACGTAAATAATCGACAAAACTAATATCTTAACTTTTGTTCCTAAACCCTTATCCATGCTCTCCGTTTCTTTGGCAAATTCGCACAAACTCGTCATTTGAAGCAAAAGCTGAGCTAAGAGCGGCCAAGCACATCTTAGTTCAACTCATAGTCGCTGGAATCTCCTATAGGGTCCGTCTTAAGGAAATGGGGCTTCAGGTCTCAACAGTGTTTACTAGCTAGACTGTCTTGAATATCATGCTTCTAGCAAGCCTCCTCCGGTGCGAGTTGCGGTGCATCACCCACGGTGTTAGAGGTATATAGTAATGCGTGCGAGTATAAGCCCGAACCCATTTTATCACAATAGTTATGTTAAATGAGTATACACATATGATGTTACAAGGAGATGCTACTGCTGGAGTATCATAACTTGAGCTTCTTAAACTGATGTTTGGTTTTCCTAGTACAAGTAAATTAGTAGTGTGGAGGGTTTTGTGGTTGTACTGTTGTTGGTATTAGTCATCCTACTTGTGGTTGAAACCGCTATGAATATAAATTCATTGTTATACTTTGTAGCTCATTGAATCTTGTTTAATTTATGTAGGTCAAAGTTGAATTTTGGTAATTAAGTCTTACAAGGTGCTCAACATCACCACCAGGAAGTCCCCCTTGTGAAGAAGATGACCTATCTTACTTCCCGCATGATCCACACTATTAATGCACCAAATATTGATGTTTTGTTTCTATTAGAAGTTAAGAATGTAAGGTGTTGTGATTATGATGTGCCGAGAAAATGATGCAGAACATTCAGATCACGGAGGCCTTCTCGGTCTCGGATTTCTCTAAAATTGAGCTTTTCAAATTGAAGATTGGCACGCCTTTGTTGTATTACTAAGAGTTTTCTATGGAAACATACCAAGTTTTCATATCTTTATAATGAGGTTATTGTTTAGTCAAGTTCTAAATGGTGAATGGTTTGTAGGGTGAGCATATGATGTTACAAGGAGATGCCACTGAGATGTTACATCACTAAAGCATTGAAAACCCAGCATTTTAAAATTGATGCTTTACATGTACTTCTCTTATTATGCTGCATCACTAAAGCATTCAAAACCAAGCATTATAAAATTGACGCTTTACCTAGACTACACCTATTATGATTTTTAAATCACCGAGATGGTATGAGGAGTAGTTGTCTTTTTAGGTTTTTTTATGTGGTATATCTTGAGAACAAACTTTTGTTTCATACGGCTGATGTTGGCTAGTCATATTATGATGGGATCTTATCTTCTCTACTATATATTACTATATAATTTTGCTTTAGAGTGGTTTTCGTTCGATCAATATTTCGTCCGTCGCACTGTTTTGCACAAACATCCCTAAGATATTCGGAATCAACCCGCAGTTCCTCACTTCTTCTTCATTGCACACGTCGGTCACTTTTTCTCCTCGCTCGAGCCTCTCCCTGCGCCACCCCCGCCCGCTTCCTCAGAAGCGCACCGCCCTCGCCCCTCCCTTTCCAATGAGCTCTGGCCTCGCGCTCTTCTCTCCGCGCCGGTGAGGGTCTCCCTTCCTTGCCTCGAATATCCCCTCCTGCGCGCCGCTACACTTCCCCAACATCCTCTCACCGTCACCTTGTCGAAGCCCATCCCATCTCCCAAGCGGAAGAAACTGGCTGGAGTTGGGGATGGAGAAGGAAGATGTGGCATCCCGCAAAACCACTACTAGAAAATCGCGTTGAATTTGTGCATTGCATCGTCATCATCATGCATTGTTTGCATAAAACTATTTTTCGCAAAGCCGTTTTGTTTTCTAAAACGCCCCGTCTTTTATTCAAACGCCAAAACCGGGTCCCCGGAATACTTTGTTTTGTCTGCTATCGGATTGCAAAGCCCGGTTGAAAACAAATAAAATTTATAATTATTTTTAGTGGGGCAGTCGAACGGGCCGATTCGACCCGAACGACCACCCCAGAAATTAACGGGTCCCTCCCTAAATCTTTTCTTACCCACCTATCTACCCACACACACCCCTCCACCTCACCCCCACCTATCTCTACGCGCCACATCACCCCTGGTTAACCCCCACCCAATCCCTCCTTGCCACCTCCCCACCAAACTCCCTCTCACCCCATCCTCCCTAGCCACTCCCTGTCGCACACCGCGTCCGCCCCCGTGGGCCCACCTCCTGTTTTTCCCGCCCAGAACGCCGCCCCATCCGACCAACCACCTCGGGATCCCGCGCTCCCTGTCCCGCCTGTGGCCACCCCGGGTCCCACCCCGTACCACGCGTCTTTCCCCCGTTCCCTTCTCCTTCCCCTTCCTCTGCCTCCAACCTCCCCGAACCCCCCAGAACCTCAAGTCCGTCGAGAACCCGCTAAAGTGTGAACCCCTTCCCGAAACCCTATTTTATAACATAATAACAACTTGTTGCATATTAAATTGTCATACTTGCATGCATGATCATGCGGTTTGGGGGCCTTACGCCGATTCACCTTATAATTAAATATGGGGCCCATATGCGGGCAAATCTAGCCTTATATTGGCCTCATTTAAACTTGTGTAGCGAACCCGTATTATCTTTTGCCAGGTAATACAACATTTAATTGCGGGGTTCTAAACAACTTGAACCATATGTTTAATGTCGGGACCCCGGTTCCACTTAATTTGACCTAATTGCATCGCACTTTGCCATGCCATGCATCATACATGCATCATGCCGATCTTCTGCCGTGTATTAAATATTGCATCCGGTGTTTCTTCTAGTGTTTTGCTTCTTCGCGGATAAGGCCGTTGAGTTGATGTGAGCTTCGCCCCGATCTTCGGTTGAATCCTTCGACAATGTTTTCAGGCGAGCATCTCCCCCTTTCTACCTATCTTACTTTTATAGTATTTACTTCCCTCCTGTTGATCTATTGCTATCTGTGTTGCGATGCTCTAGTTTTCCGTACCCGTGATATCCCTTGCAGCCCTATATTGCCTCGGACACATCCTATTACCGATTGTTTGGTAGATAGTTGGACTTGCGCGTCGTAGTCGCTTGCTCAAGTGCTGTTGCGTGTCGTCAAGTGCCACAGTTGTTGATGTATTGCCGCATGTTGATGTTGGAGATGATCATAGTTTTACTTATGGTTCACTTTAATTTCTGTTTAACAACTAAAATTGAAATAAGCAGAGGCATCGGTGGGTGATAGATAATATTTGGTTTCCGAACGCCCACTTGTGTCCCGTAGGACCCCGAGTACTTGATACCTGTTCCTTAATTTATCGCGCTATCCACATATGGGGAGTATGGGCCCCCCTTAGCCAGAGCTTGATTCCGTCTTATTTCTTGGGGCCACAAACTAGTTTGAGGTTTTATTTACGATCCTGTACTTATGCCATGCTTTACTGCTTTATTTAAATTGTGCGACAGATAGCACACTGTACCGTTTAGGATCGGGACACGTTTTCGCGGTGTCGACAAGCCCCGTTTGGGGTTCCCAGTCGCTCACAGCCGTCCACCCAAACCTCGGGTCCGTCTCGGAGCTAGCTTACTTCGTTGCGGGTGTACTCCAAGGGGTGGCCCCCTGAAATATTTCTGAATCTTGTGATTGCTCTGTCGTGAAGACCTCGTTGGGTTTTGATTTGGTTTTTCAGAGGTTGATCGTGTGTGTGTTGCTATTTGTGCACCCCGGCCGGGTTAAAACTTTCTGAAAGCCGTGTCCGCGGTTATGGACGACTTGGAGCACAGTATCTCGATCATAGACAAGCATAACTAAAGTTTATTGCTATAAATTTGACTTTATAATGACTAGTAATCAGTTTCACTATAATGGAATGGCTAAATAATACTGCCCACAATTGCTTGTTTTGGATTGTCGCTTGCGACCATTGTACCTGACTAGTAAGTATGGCAACTACAACGGAATGGCTGAATAAAAGTACCAACAACTGCTGGGTTTTGGGTTATCTCATGCTATCTGTATCTGATTAGTAAGTGTTGCAACTACAACGGAATGAATAACTAAAAGGGCCCACTGCTTCTTTTATCAGGACAATTATCTATACCTGACTAGTAAATTGCTGCAACGATAACTGAATAAATAAAACTGCCAACTGTGTGAGTTCCTCGGTTGACTTCCTCGTTTGGTCTCGAGGGGGAAACACCAGGATGGGTATGTTTGGTGTTAGCTTCAGGTTGGATCCGAATAGGTCTTTCTTACCCCTCTCTGATAACCGCCAGTTGTATCGAGTCTCTATAGGTTGTTTAGTGCATGCTGCCGCTGCCGCTTCAGTCCACCATACCTATGTAGGCGAGGACCGCCGAATTCTAGCCTCGCCGTGTACTGGCCTCAGTACTGACGCTCCTCTTTTTCCTTTGCCCTTTGTCGGCACCCCTTTTGTTTAAGCAGGTTTTGAGATCGACGCCGTTAGCAGGGTTACCCTTCCGGCTTGGCCTGGGCAGGGTTATGGACGCCATTGGTTATTCTTCCGGGCTCTTAGCCCCATTTGCTTCTTGTCCGTAGTCGGACGCTCTACTGTTTTCAAGGTGATTTGGATCTTGTATATTATATCTGTATTCTTGACTCATGGAGTCGCTGTTATATATATATCTGTTCTGTGGGTCCCATCGAGGACTGTTGTGTAATGTTATTACTTCGTTTTCCACCCGCACGAAAGTGCCTGGTGGGCACCTTTGAATCGTTTCTATGCGGGTTTGGCGGGTTTTCGCTAAAACTTGCATAGGTCCGATTCTGAGGGTGTTACAGAAGACCCCATCGGAGCTATCTTATTTCCTTTGCATCCATCTCATACTATTGTGGCAACAATTTCTAGTTTGTCTAGCTTTCCCAATCACGACATCAGCACATCAATTCCCCTTTCTAATTTTGTTTTTCTGTCTCACTTGTTGATAAATAGTTTTGTTCAATAATTAGTGAGCCGACAGATCTATCACTATCTCTCTCTGTACTTGTGAGCCGGCAGCAAAAAACAGCAAAATCCTTTGCGCATAGCTTACCCACTGCAGCCTGAAGATGGTATAATTAGGCCTTGTTTATTTTTAGGGTACTTCAGGGGATAGGAGGGGATTATTTTGTATCCCGAAATTTCCCGATAGGTCGTTTACTAGGCCGGGTTTTGAGGTGATAATCCCGGAATATCCCCACAAATCCCCTCCACACTAGTGTATTTTTGACTAGATTAAAAACTCTCCATCATGATAGTGTATTTTTGGGGAAGAGATTTGAAGGGATTTCAGAGTACTGGGCGAACACCAAATCCTCGCATATCCCCGCGTCTTTTGGGGATAAAAATACCGAAGAAGTAAACAAGCCTTAAGACCTTGTTTACTTCTAGGGTATTTCAGGGGATGGGAGGGGATTATTTTGTATCCCGGAATTTGTCCGATAGGTCATTTACTACGCCGGGTTTTGAGGGGATAATCCCGAAATATCTCCACAAATCCCCTTCACATTAGTGTATTTTTAACTAGATTAAAAACTCTCTATCATGGTAGAGTATTTTTGAGAAGGGGATTTGAGGGGATTTGAGAGTATTGGGCGAACACCAAATCGCCGCATATCCCCGTGTCTTTTCGGGATAAAAATACCGGAGAAGTAAACAAGGCCTTAGTGGGATAATTATGTAGAAGAAAGCAACTCGAGGTAATGATAGTAATTTCAGTGAAAAAAATACATTCATATCCTCACCAATCCTATATGATGCATCATGTACAAATAATTTTCATGCCAAGTTTTGCGATACAAATCAGCGGCTACACTCATGCGTTGCAGCAAGCCACAATGCAAGTAGCACCTAGCAGAACTGTTTTCAATTGCTTCCGTTCAGCAAATAAAATGTTTGGCTTCAGATGCATCATCAGACATGACTCTGAACTTTCTTGTTCTTTTTCCCATGCAGATTTTTTTTCCGGGCCGGTAGTCCGGTACTCTTCTCTAAGCTGACAGTCGCTACTTACAGAGTGTCTTCCCGTGGATGGATATTAGGTTCACCCAACTAACAAGGAACTGGTATGGGATGTACTCTTGCTGTTGCACATAAAGTAATTTTTGACAATGAATTATACCAACAAGATTACTGGTACATGTTTGCATAATTTAGCATTATTCGGGATCCAAATATGTGAGTATCCTTGATCAAACTATGTGGTTTTAGTTGAATTATATGATTATCTTCTATGTCGCTGAAGTTCGGTTAGCTATGTGTGCAGTACTGAAGTGGAAATAGGATTTTCAAAATAAGTTTGTGCTAGAATAATGACTTTCATCTGCTCAATTGAATATTGTGCAATGATTTGTAGTGGAATCAGTCACCCATTATGGTTGTGGATGTTGTATTGTGCAGAGAATAATTGGAGGTGAAAACTGTATTCAATCACTTTTGCTTCGGTCCTCCCTTGTTTCAAATTTTGATAAACAAAAACTCGATACCGATTGTTTAGAGGACCGTATAAACCCATCCGAAGTCCGTATACATGGTTCTCTTAGGCGTATACTCACCATATACGTACACTCACCATATACGTATACTCATGTGCCTGCGGAAGGCAAAAATTGAAAGTTATATAACAACGACAAAAAATTTAAATATGACATGCAAAAACGTAGATCGTGATATTGAGAGGTGGGATCAGCCGACCAGAACATGGATTCTCCCAGTTCGACCGAGTACACATATATGGAGATATGCATGGCCTCGATATGGGTTTCGACGGGTCAAGAAAATAAAACAGCCCATGCAGCTTAAGTTTAGGGGGAGGAGGGGGACCGAAGCAAAAGTGGTATTCAATATAACTGCAGATTCACACTTAGAATCACAGATAAAATTTCTATTTTTCAAGAAAAAAACCACTGCAGCTTTTCCAATATGGATGCTGATGCTTTTGAAGGGAACAAAAGTCAGTGTGTGATAATACAATTTTAACTGACCAGGCAACACACGTGTATTCATTGGAGGCTGATAAACACGCCGCCCCCACCACGACCTCGGTGACCAGGTCCTATGCTCTGACCCTTAGGCACCACCTGCTTTTTCATGTGCAGGTGCCACGCTGCCGGCGAAAGATCCGCCCGGTTACTGCTTCAGGCGGTCGATGCGAGAGCCACCACGCTCAATCCTGTTCTGATTTGGTACTTGATGTGTAGAGTTCAAGAGAAGTAGCTAGCGGGAGACCTTGGGGATCTCTTCCTGGGTTTTCTTTCTTTAATTTGATAGGTTGTGGTAGTGCTATATGGTGTAGTCGACAAGGAGAACGCGGCGACCAGGGTGCCTATTGTGCTGCAACTGCAGAGGGAACACGGGCTCAGCACAAAAGTTGAGCAAGTCGCACCAGGTGTCCTCAACTCAGTAGTCAGTACAATCTCACAACGAATACAAGGTTGTCCAATATTAAATTTAGTAATTTTAGAAAACAAATAAATTCATACCCTTCCATTAGAACAGGAGAATATAGAAACATAATCGAAGATACGTGGACATTCTAGGACACGGTTAAGTGCTCCTTGTACTTGTAGTTTCAAACATCTACACATCTAAATCAGGCTAGAAGTTGTTGCATATGTTGTGGAGAAAAGCAACACAAGAATCTTGTGATGTGTTTAATTTCCAAAGCATGAGGAGTCTTTTTCCCCACGGTTCAGTGTTTTGGTGTTTCGGTGCTGATAATTCCTTTAATTAGTTTCATATTGTTGATATATGGAAGAACTTTTATGCTTAAGATTCTTGATATGTTTCAGGACCTCCAAGTGAAACGGCAATGTTGACAGGTCTGCTGACTTCATCCTCTACTGCAAGAAGTTCAGTTTAAGTTCACCTCACAGATCAAAGAACTGGAACATGTTTGCACATAATCGAGCTTATATGGCACCATGTTCTCTATAGCTCTGAATTTTGACAAGATGTATTGGCAGATTAAGCACAACTCATCTACATGAGTTTATGAACACACGTGAGTTTTATATGATCACTAATTGTTCGATCGCTTCTCACTACGCCTTTGAGGCGCGTCTCTCTATCAGGTTTCGTAGTCCAGCAACAATTTATTCTCCTCACAACTGAGACGTTGGTTCTCTTCTCTATTTAGATGACAACATTGATTGAAAAACCCATGAGCACTAAGAGAAGGAGTGCAGAGTATGGTGGTTTGATGTCCTTCTTTTCCGGATAACAATTTACATCTTGCTCGCAGCAGGCCTTTTGCCGAACATCCTGGTTGTCTCGCTGGTGTTGTTTTGTGGGTTTAAGAAGGTTTACTCGTTCTTGGCGTACCTATCAAACAGACAAGTACACTGGAAACCAAGCATTGGCTGCCATAATTTGGTACGAGTGATCATTTCCTTTTTTTCTTGTCGTTTTGGAAGAAATTCTAGAATATGAAAAGAACTAATTAAGTTTGTATGTATAGAGGAAACTGTAGAGCATAATGGCAAACTATTTCAGGTTTTGTGTGTATATAACTACAGACAAATTGTAAAGCATATTGTTATGTGCTACATAATCTTGACCTTCATTGGACTGTGTTGTGGTTCAAATGATAGAATATTAAGTGCATTGTATTTAGATATGTATAAAGTGGAAGGAAACTTAGAGACCCGTAGCAATCACACGGGTATTCAACTAGTAAAATTTAATACTCTTGTCTTGCTTGTTATGTACTTACCATTGGTGTTGCCTTTTTAAAATATGCACTCATCATAGGTTTAACATAATAACAAGTAATATACTTTGCAGATAAGTACCACACCCATATATATGACGTGGCAATAAAAGTTAAGTACTCAAATCATGTCACTCGGCCATAGTAACAAGCATTAAACATAGCAAAAGTGTATCAACATCCATACAAGAATATCCTCAAGAGAAACACGCCAAATCTCGATACATATGCATGATTACATGATCAATCTTATCCAATTACCATCCACCTCACATGCCTACAGAGAACTAGTCACCCTTGATGACGAAGAGTGAGCACTTGGTTGTTGCAATGACGTTCGTGATGATGGACAAGATGGCGTCGAAACCCACTTCTCTGGCATGGACAGAAGGACCTATCTAGCCTTCGAAATGAAGATCGTGGTGGTGGCGGCGCTCTATTTCATGAAAACCTCTATCCTCATGTCCATGTATGTTTTAGGGTATATAATGGGTACATGAAAGTAGGCGGCGATATGAGGTTCGAGGGCCAAAAGGGCGTAGGTGGCGCAGTCCCCACCCTGGTGTTGGGGCTTCAGTGCAGATTTTTTTTTTAATATGCAGGTAACCCTAATCATCCAAGATCTATCTACTAGTAATGCAGTAACAGAGGAAGACATCAGTAAAATACTCTTGAAGACCAATAGAGCGGTACGCTCATGCAAAAGCAGGGTTGATGTAGTCGTACCCATCCGACCTCAAGGTCGCGAAGCTCCTCGCACGTCACCCCTTGTACAGGTCCTCGCACGATGGCCTAGGCAGCTCCAAGTATAGCCCCACCAAGTTGATATACACATACGGTGCAATACAATGACTCTCGGGATTGGATCCTGCCGAGGTTGCGGAAGTAGACCTCTTGGATGGAATCCCAACAGCACAATGGCGTGCCATAGAAGATAAGGCCTTGCGTGTGCAATTTGTCGTTTTCCCGTTTTATGGCTGTTTTCAAGATCTATTGCCCACAAATTTGGGTTTCTAAGGGGATTTACAATGTCCATAAGTTCTGATACATGTTAGAGAGTTATGACAAAAATTCATCGTTTACACGTTTTATGTCCGTTTTCATGAGCTATTACCCATAGTTTTGGGGTTCCAGGGCGATGTCCAACAACTTTAAGACCCGATACATGTTTGGGAGTAATGACCAAACACTTGTAATTTTCGTGTTTATGGCCATTTTCATGTGCTATTGCCCACAATTTTGGGGTCCAAGGAGATTTGGATGGCCCGTAAGTTCCGATACATCTTTTAGAGATATGACAAAAAACTCGATTTTTTTGTGTTTTATGGCCATTTTCATGAGCTATTGCCCATAGTTTTGGGTTTCCTCAGAAATTTGCATGGCCCGAAACACCCGATACATGTTTGAGATATATGACCAAAAAATCGTTGTTTTCGTGTTTAATGACCGTTTTCATGAGCTATTGCCCACAATGGTTTGAGGGCAATTTTCATGGCATGGAAGACCTGATACATGTTTGAGGATATGGCCAAAAACTCATCATTTTCACGTTTTATGGCTGTTTTCATGAGCTATTGCCCATAGTTTTGGGGTTGTAGGGGGATTTACAACGACCGTAAGTCCTGATACATATTTGAGAGTTATGACAAAAATTCATCGTTTTCGCGTTTTATGGCCGTTTTCATGAGCTATTGCCCACAATTTTGGGGTTCTAGGGCGATGTACAACAAACTTATGAACTGTTACATGTTTCAGAGATATGACAAAAAATTCATCGTTTTTGCGTTATGGCCGTGTTCATGAGCTATTGCTCATAGTTCTGGGGTTCGATGGCGATGTACAATAACCTTAAGACCCGGTACATGTTTGAGAGTAATGACCAAAAATTTGTCATTTTCGCGTTTATGGCCATTTTCATGAGCTATTGCCCACAATTTTGGGGTCCTAGGGAAATTTTCATGGCCTAGAAGACCCGATATATGTTTGAGGGCTATGACCAAAAACATGTCGATTTTGTGTTTCATGGCCGTTTTCATGAGCTATTGCCCATAGTTTTGGGGTTCTAGGGGATTTAAAACGACTGTAAGTCCTGATACATGTTTGAGTGTTATGAAAAAAAGTCATCGTTTTTGTGTTTTCCGTTTTCATGAGCTATTGCCCACATTTTTGAGTTTCTACGACGATTTACAACGTCCGTAAGTTTTGATAATTGTTTGAGAGTTATGACAAAAAGTCATCATTTTCGTGTTTTATGACCGTTTTCATGAGCTATTGCCCATAGTTTTGGTGTTCCAGGGCGATGTACAACAACCTTAAAACCTGATACATGTTTGAGATTAATGACCAAACACTTGTAATTTTCATTGTTTATGGCCATTTTTATGTGCTATTGCCCACAATTTTGGGGTCTAGGGCGATTTGCATGTTCCATAAGATCCGATACATCTTTCAGAGATATGACAAAAAATTGAACTTTTCGTGTTTTACAACCGTTTTCATGAGCTATTGTCCACAGTTTTGGGGTTCCAGGGAAATTTGCATGGCCCAGAAGACCCAATACATGTTTGAGAGATATGACCAAAAATCGTCGTTTTCATGTTTATGACCATTTTCATGAGCTATTGCCCACAGTTTTGGGGTTCAAGGGCAATTTTCAGGGCCCGAAAGACCGGATATATGTTTGAGGGATATGACCAAAAACTCGTCGTTTTCACATTTTGTAGCTGTTTTCATGAGCTATTTCCCATAGTTTTGTGGTTCTAGGGGAATTTACAACGACTGTAAGTCTTGATACATGTTTGAGTGTTATGACAAAAAGTCGTCGTTTTTGCGTTTTTATGGCCATTTTCATGAGCTACTGCCCACGGTTTTGGGGTTCCAGGGAGATGTACAACAACCTTAAGACCCGATACATGTTTGAGATTAATGACCAAACACTTGTCATTTTCGCGTTTTATGGCCATTTTCATGTGCTATTGCCAACAATTTTGGGGTCTAGGGCGATATGCTTGGCCCATAAGACCCGATACATCTTTTAGAGATATGAACAAAAACTCGACGTTTTCGTGTTTTATGGCTGTTTTCATGAGCTATTGCCCACAGTTTTGGGGTTTCAGGGCAATTTGCAAGGCCCAGAAGACGCGATACATGTTTGAGAGATATGACGAAAAACTTGTCGTTTTCGCATTTTATGACCGTTTTCATGAGCTATTGCCCACAATTTTAAGTTTCTAGGGATATTTACAACGTCCGTAATTTTTGATTATTGTTTGAGACTTATGACAAAAAGTCATCGTTTTCGCATTTTATGGCAATTTTCATGAGCTATTGCCCATAGTTTTGGGCTTCCAGGGCGATGCACAACAACCTTTAAACCCGATACATGTTTGAGAGTAATGACCAAAAACTTGTAATTTTCATTGTTTATGGCCAGTTTTATTAGCTATTTCCCACAATTTTGTGGTCCAGGGCAATTTGCATGTTCCATAAGATCCGATACATCTTTCAGAGATATGACAAAAACTTCGAATTTTTCATGTTTTACGCCCGTTTTCATGAGCCCACGGTTTGGGGGTTCCAGGGCAATTTGCATGGCCGAGAAGACCCAATACATGTTTGAGAGATATGACCAAAAAATCATCATTTTCATGTTTATGACCATTTTCATGAGCTATTGCCCACAGTTTTGGGGTTCAAGGGCAATTTCCATGGCCCGAAAAACCCGATACATGTTTGAGGGATATGACCAAAAACTCGTCGTTTTCACATTTTATGGCCGTTTTCATGAGCTATTGCCCATAGTTTTGGGGTTCTAGTGGAATTTACGATGAATGTAAGTCCTAATACATGTTTGAGTGTTATGACAAAAAGTCGTCGTTTTTGCGTTTTATGGCCATTTTCATCAGCTATTGCCCACATTTTTGGGTTTCTAGGGGGATTTACAACGTCCGTAATTTCTGATAAATGTCGGAGAGTTATGAAAAAAAGTCGTCGTTTTCGCGTTTTATGGCCGTTTTCATGAGCTATTGCCCATAGTTTTGGGGTTCCAAGGCGATGTACAACAACCTTAAAACCTGATACATGTTTGGGAGTAATGACCAAAAACTTGTAATTTTCATTGTTTATGGCCAGTTTTATGAGCTATTGCCCAAAATTTTTGGGCCCAGGGCGATTTGCATGTTCCATAAGATCCGATACATCTTTTAGAGATATGACAAAAAATCGACTTTTTCATGTTTTACGGCCGTTTTCATGAGCTATTACCCGCGGTTTTGGGGTTCCAGGGAAATTTGCATGGCCCATAAGACCTGATACATTTTTGAGGAATATGACCAAAAAATCGTCGTTTTCATGTTTATGACCGTTTTCATGAGCTATTGCCCAGAGTTTTGGGGTTCAAGGCAATTTTCATGGCCCAAAAGACCCGATACATGTTTGAGGGATATGACAAAAAACTCGTTGCTTTCGCATTTTATGGCCGTTTTCATGAGCTATTGCCCATAGCTTTGGGTTTCTAGGGGAATTTACAACGACTGTAAGTCCTGATACATGTTTGAGTGTTATGACAAAAAGTCGTCGTTTTTGCGTTTTATGGGCATTTTCATGAGCTATTGCCCATAGTTTTGGGGTTCTAGGGCAATGTACAACAACCTTAAGACCCGATACATGTTTGAGAGTTATGACCAAACACTTGTGATTTTCGCGTTTTATGGCCATTTTCATGTGCTATAGCCAACAATTTTGGGCTCTAGGGCGATATGCTTGGCCCATAAGACCCGATACATCTTTTAGAGATATGAACAAAAACTCGACATTTTCATGTTTTATGGCTGTTTTCATGAGATATTACCCACATTTTTGGGGTTCCAGGGAAATTTGCAAGGCCCGGAAGACGCGATACATGTTTGAGAGATATGACCAAAAACTTGTCGTTTTCGCATTTTATGACCGTTTTCATGAGCTATTGCCCACAATTTGAGGTTTCTAGGGGGATTTACAATGTCCGTAAGTTCTGATAAATGTTTGCGAGTTAGGACAAAAAGTCATCGTTTTTGCATTTTATGGCCGTTTTCATGAGCTATTGTCCATATTTTTGGGGTTTGATACGTCCAATTTGCATCACCATTCTATATCATAATTTGCCTCTATTCTTTGATATATGTCTTATTATGAGGTATTACTTAATACTTTTCCTCTGTTTTTGCATGTTGGATGATTCTTGGAGGATGAACTGCCGGAGTCAGGTTTCTGATGGAAAAAGAGGTGTTTTGATGCAATTTCGTGAAGATCAGAAAAATACCATAAAAATATTGGAAAATTATATTTTCCGAGAAGATGGAAGAAGCTAGAAGGGGAGACATAGTCGTGCCACAGGGGGCCCACACCCCCTAGGCCCGGGCCCACCTTGCCATGCGCCTAGGGCAGGTGTGGCCCACCTGGCCGGCTCCCGACTCCGCCCTCTCGCCTATATCTTCCTTATGGAACACTAACTCTAAGGGAGGGACGACAGAAAGATTTCCGTCGCCTCTGCGGGGCAGAAAACAACGAGAGAAAAAGAGCTCTCCGACAGACAGATTTCTGACGGGGAAATCCCTTCCCGGAGAGGGGAAATCGTCACCATCAACACCGTCATCAAGCTAGGCTTCATCGGGATCATCATCATCATCCGCACCATGATCTCCACCAGCACCATCATCACCACTCCGTCCCGCTCTAACAATCGTGTTGGATCTTGCATTAGTTCTTAGGGGAACTTTCTCGGTGTTAATTACTATTGTAGTTGATGCTTGTGAGTGGAACCATTGGATTATTGTTTATGTTCAGATTGTTATTTATCACCATATCATCTTTGATCTTGATCCATATGATGTCTTGTGAGTACTTCATCTAGTTCTTGAGGACATGGGAGAAGTCATGTTGTTAGTAGTGGATTTGTATTCAGTTATTATTCAATGGTTTAGTATTTAAGTTATGGTGCTATTCTTCTAGTGGTGTCATGTGAACGTCGACTACATGATACTTCACCATTTATGGGCCTAGGGTAATGCATTGTGTATTTGGCTACTAATTGAGGGGTTGCCGTAGTGACAGAAACCCGAACCCCTGTTAGGACACCATTGCATCAGGGAGCGTAGGATCTCAGAGTTTAAGGCTGTGGTTAGGTTTATATCTTAATTACTTTCCTATAGTTGCGGATGCTTGCAGGGGGTTTAATTACAAGTATGTATTAGTCCAAGTAAGGTCAGTATATTAGCACAGGTTCACCCACACAACACTTACAACACCAAATAAGAGTACTCAGCTATTTGAAGCGAAATCACTTGACAGAATTCCCATGTGTCCTCGAGAACGTTTGGTCCTTATAAGTATTTACACCGGCTTGTCCTTTGCTAAGAAAGGATTGGGCCACTTTCTGCAATTGTTCGTTGTCTTTATTACTTGCACTTTGTTTTGTTGCTTTATCAGAAAACCTCTAAAAATCCGTTTGCTAAGTATTATAGAGATTTCCTGCTCCATACCACTATTCAACACCTTTTTCTCCTCGTTGGGATCGACACTCCTATTTATCGAAAGTACTATGCTACACCCCCTATACTTGTGGGTTATCAAGACTATTTTCTGGCACCGTTGCTAGGGAGTGAAGCGCTATTGAAGAGTGGAACTGGTAAAGGAAACTTCTACTGTGAGTATTTCTTTTTGTTTCTGTTTGTTACTTTGTTTCCAATATGGATAACCCACTTGGCTTTCTATTTGGGAGAACTACTACCACTGTTAGGGTAGTAGATGAACCACGCTTGTTGATATAGATCCTTTTAAGATACCTACAAGTATCGTTGATCGTATTATGGATAACTATTATTTTGGGGATGGAACTGTCCATCCTGGTGATCACTTGCTTTTTATCGATGAATTATGCAGGTTGTTTAAGTGTGCAGGTATCACAACTGAATAGGTGAAGAAGAAGTTACTCTCTATGTCCTTGAAAGGGAGAGCTGAAGAATGGTATAAGCTACTGAAGAATGAGCAATCCATGGAATGGGAGGAAATGGCTTCTCTCTTTTATTCTAAATTCTATCCTCCCAGTGAGATTCATAAGGATAGAAATCTGATATATAACTTTTGGCCTCGTAATGGAGAGAGTACAGCTCAAGCTTGGGGGAGATTGAAGTTACTAATGCTTAAATGTCCTATTCATGAACTCCCTAACAATATTATTATCAATAACTTTTATGCTAGGCTTTCTATTCATGATAAAGATTTACTAGATGCTTCTTGTTCTGGATCATTCACACGTATGAAGGAGGAAGCTAAATGGGATCTCTTAGGCCATATTCAAGAGAACACTGAAGCTTGGGAGAATGACAAAGGAAGAAAGTCAGGTATAAACTATGATTTTGAATGCATTAAATCTTTTATGGGAACTGATGACTTCCATGATATTAGCAATGAGTTTTATCTTGATTCCCAAACTATTGCCAATTTTTTAAGGCCTTTTCCTCTTACATAGAAATTCCCAAAGAGAAGTGGAATAAGTACCATGCTCCTTATAAAGATATTGTTAGTCATGTTCATGTTAGAAGCACTGAAGTTTGTACTACTAATCATATTGTGCCTGAACCTTATGTTGAGAAAATACCTTTACCAGCTAAGGTAAAGGAGTATTCTATGATGATTAATGCGAATTGCAAAGGTACTAAGAAAACTATGGAACCTGATGAGCAAATTAGTATTGAGCCTGTGGTAGCTACTGTGAAATACCTTATCACTAGAAAGATAGAGGATGAGCACATTGTCTTCTGTGAAGACGCTTCTAATATTGTCTCTCATCCTAGTAAGGATAGAAAAGCTAGTGTTCCTGTGCTTTCTATTAAAATTGGTGATCATTGCTACTATGGTTTATGTGATATTGGTGCTAGTTCTCGTGCTATTCCTTATGAGCTTTACAGGGAAATTATGCATGAAATTGGTCCTTGTGAGTTTGAGGACATTGATGTGGTTATTCACCTTTCTAATAAGGAAACCATTTGATCTATTGGTATTGTAAGAGATGTGGAGATTCTTTGTGGTAAGATTAAGTATCCTGCTGATTTTCTAGTGCTTAATTCAGCAGCTAGCAATACTTGCCATATCATTTTTGGTAGACCTTTCTTGAAAACTTGTGGAGATATTATAGATTGTAAGAAGGAGAAAGTTTTAACTAAGTTTGATGGAGATTCTTATGAGTTTAACTTTTCCAAATTTGCTAAAGCTCCTTGTGAAAATAGCTTGCCTAATAAAGATTTTAGGATGGAACAACTTGCTTCTATTGATCCAGTTTATGACCTTGGACCTCTTTTTGGTGACTGTAAGTATGCTGATTCTAATGATAGAGGTGTTTCCTGTGACAGTTATATTGTCAACTTTATTCAAGGTACTACTGAAAGTTATTATGAGAGAGGGAAACATGGTTTTATGCATCTCAATAATGTTAAGTTTCCCCGTTTTATGTTGAAAGCTTTGAAGTTGCATATGTTTTGTCTTCCTATACTGGTGGCTTTTTTGTTTCAACAATTTGTTTTCTCATGATACCCCCATGCATAGGAAGTGGGTTACACTCAAATGTGTTGGTTATTTTCTTCTTGATGCTCTCTTTCATTCCAGATATATATCTCCTTTGTGAGCATCTTTGAAAGTTTTAAGCCTAACTTAAAGGCATTAAAGAAAAGTACTTGTTGGGAGATAACCCAAGAGTTTGGTTGAGTCTTGGAAGCAGGGGAGTACCCATTTTAGGCTAGCAGGGGTCACAGGACACCCGGTCCAATTTGATTTCCTTCATATATTTGATCAATTTATACCGTGTGACACCCCAAAATCTTGATGAAAATTATGTGCTACACGTATAGTGACACCAGGTTAATTTTTCTCTGGGTCCGAACCTACTTGGAAGTTATTAGTTCAGTAATAACCCCTCCTTATCCTTATTGTTTTGGTTTTTGCGTCAAGTTCAACTACTTTTGAGAAGTAGAGGAGTTGTGAAAAGTGGCTGTCCTGGGACATATTTTTGTTCTGCATTGTAAAAATTCATGAAGGAGCTAAGTATGTCGGATGGAGCTGTATTTTTCTGAGCTTGTTCTCCAAGTTATTACCCAACTTTCATTAGTTCTGCACTTTTTGATTTGAGCAACTGAAGGTTTTGAAAAAATCAATCTTTACCTTCTGGTCTGTTTTGACAGATTTCTGCTACCATTTGCATTTGCCTCTTACAGAAGCCTTTGTTTTGATGGATTTCAGTTGAAGTGTGCACCTAAAGGTTAATTGTTTTTTCTTACATTAATGTTGCCATTGAATTTTGTGTATTGCCTTGAGAGAAAAGGAATTTCCAGGAGAAGGAGAAAAGGAGTCTGCAGAGTTCGTCTTTGAATAGGTAAAAGTGGTGAAAACAGAAGGTTCGTGAAATCCTAATATTTTTATATTTTTGGTGTTTTTATTACATAAGGAAAGTTACGATACGGAACAGAGGAGAAACCGGAAGCCGGGGTGGCCAAACCCACCCCAGGCGCGGCCCCAGCTGCCCCGCGCCTGGAGGGGGTGTGACCACCCCGAGCTCTGACTCCGCCTCTCTTTCGTATCAGCACCTTCCTTATTCTTTGAAACTTTGTAATATATAACCCCCCGGATCCCCCGAGGTTCGTGCATCGTGTTCTCGTCATGTTTCGTTTCGGTCTGTTTCTGTTAGGAAATCTTCTCAAGTTTAGAGCACCATGGTCTCCGCCAACGATAAAGGCAAGAAGCCCGAGGAAGATGATCCTCACAAACCCAAGGAGGAGGAGATGTTGGTAGGTTATGAAGAATACATGGAGGAGGACAAGCAACCGAACACCCACGCTACCGTTGCAAGCATTGGAGTGGTGGCAAAACCTATCAAGCTTAAGAGGACAACACAGATGTCTATAGGAGGGAAACCTCCACGTCATGTCCTCTCTCCACGGTCATCTCCTCCACGTACCAACATACCCTTCCATACTCTTATACATGAGCATAAATATCAACATGTGCCTAAAGGGAACTTGCCCTCGATGTGGGATATGCCTCGTTCTAACCATGAAGGGGAGGAACACACTAAGAAGGAAGAGTGGGGAAAGAATAGTAAGGACTGGGGCTCTCGGTCCGATATGATCATGAAACGCATTGAGCAAAACTCGGAGTTGATTCGTACTCTAACCTTTGAGATTGAGGAGTTGAGGAAGCTGATTGAGGAGCTTATCAAGAGAACACCACCACCACCGAAGGAGTAATTCATCATCAGGTTAGGCATCCCCTTGGCTTGTTCCAAGCTTGGGGGGAGTGCCGCGGTATGACCACCTTTATCTTTTATCTTTTACCTTTTTAGTAGATTCATATCTTTGGTAGAGAAGTTATTTTATAGGTTGGTTTGCATGTGGAAGTATGTCTCCTTTAGTTGATTATCTATGTATCCCTTGGTGTGAGTGCCTTTATGGAGTATTAATGAGAAGTTTCATCTTTTACTTTTTGCACTTCTTATTTTAGTTTGCAATCTCTATTATATGATGGATCTTGCTGATCAGTATTGTCATCACTTTGGGAGCATCAAGTAAATCTAAATTGGTTTTGGCAAACCGCGTTCTGGTCAGTAGCAACACCTTTTGAGGTTTGAAAGAAAAAGAGAAAAAGCTTACAGGTATTTTGTATCATTTATTTTGTTTCTTGTTGGCTCATAAGCTTAGTATTCTTTATTTAAGATCTTTTGTGTCTTCAAGGAAGATTGCATGTTTGGCTTTGTCACTTGTAGGCTTGCTTGTTTCTTTCAACTCTTTTGCTTGCTACCCAGCTTTGCTAGCCAAAACCCTGTTTTGAGAAGGCATACTTCTCATGTTTCCAATCCCTTTGAACCAAAACCTATGCCATTTGTGTCCACCATATCTACCTATTAGCACTATTGACATTCCAAGCAAATTCTCAAGCTTCATCTATCTTTCGAATTAAAAGTATTTTGTTATGTGAAAACTAGTTAGTAAAGCTCTCACGAACTTGATGGCACACCTTATTTTCTTGCCCCTAATAGACTTGAACCATTGTGTCATTGAAGTTGTATATGCTTGCATCTATACGCTGGAATTAGCAGGACCGTGCTGTCATGGGGAACGCTGTCAACATTGCACCTTTACGTTGTACACAGTTGATATCATGGTCTTTTGTTTATGGATGTCGACGGTGTGAAATAAAGAGGGAACTTGTAAGTCCATGGAGTGATGTATGTGTGTTAGAGAAACACCTGGGCAGCTAGCCTAAGCCATGCCTAATCATGGTGGAAACTTGCAGCATCACCATAATGAGGATTCTATGAAGCATCCTCAATAAAAAGCTATGCACATAGTAAATAAAAAGATCGCTGAGATGCTCATTATCTACTTGCCTTGTCATTTTGGTTATGGGATAGCTCCTGTACCATGTGCAAGGGGTACCGTGTTGGTAGTTCTTTATGATACACATGTACTTACAATGACAAGAATTTACCGGTGACTAAAGTTGAGTAGCATGAGGAGCGACCCTCGTACTCAAGGGACATGAGATTGCCAACTTATATTTTGTCAAGCATATACTCCATCTTTGTGCACTTTAACCTTAATCATCTCAAGATACCTATGATAGGGGCAATGAGGGATCAAAGCTAGTAAGTACCATAATATTTTGGAAGCTCTTTATGACTTGAAATCCCTGTTACCCTCTATGAAGGGACATTTCTCCTATTTCTAAGTTGAGTTAGTAAACCTACTTCCTCTCTATCTCCAACAAGCATTTGAGTTTTTGTTTTTCAAGCATTCATATGGTGATTTACTCAATCATGTTCTTTATTTTCCTTGTTTGCACAAGACTCTTCTCCATTGAGTATTACTTTGAAAGCCTTCATTGTTAAAAACTTTTTGAGCAAAGAGTGCTCCTGTTATAAAACTTCTACAAAAAGCTTTTTCTGAAACTATTTGCCAGCTGTTCTCTGACCAGGAACAAAGTTTGCCAATTCCAATTATGATTTATCTTTATGCATCTCTATTGTGACTTCTGTACTTGTTGCAAGCTAAGTTATATAATTGTGAGTAGCTTTCTTCTATGAATTGTGTAATGGTAATTGTGATGCTTCTTGTCCGTATTATTTTTATCGACACTTCACTCCATAAACCTGTGGACATGTTTACTAAGCTCAGTTTTCGCTTGGGGACAAGCGAAGGTCTAAGCTTGGGGAGAGTTGATACGTCCAATTTGCATCACCATTCTATATCATAATTTTCCTCTATTCTTTGATATATGTCTTATTATGAGGTATTACTTATGTCTTTTCCTCTGTTTTTGCATGTTGGATGATTCTTGGAGGATGAACTGCTGGAGTCAGGTTTTTATGGAAAAAGAGGTGTTTTGATGCAATTTCGTGAAGATAAAAAAAATACCAAAAAAATATCGGAAAATAATATTTTCCCAGAAGACGGAGGAAGCTAGAAGGGGAGGCGTAGCCGGGCCACAGGGGGCCACACCCCCTAGGCACGGGCCCACCTTGCCCCGTGCCTAGGGCAGGTGTGGCCCACCTGACCGGCTCCCGACTCTGCCCTCTCTCCTATATCTTCCTTACGGAACCCTAACACTAAGGGAGGGACGACAAAAGATTTCCGCCGCCTCTGTGGGGCAGAAAACACCGAGAGAGAAAGAGCTCTCCGGTAGACAGATTTCTACCGAGGAAATCCCTTCCAAGAGAGGGGAAATCGTCGCCATGAACACCGTCATCAAGCTAGGCTTCATCGGGATCATCATCATCATCCACACCATCATCTGCACCAGCACCATCATCACCACTCCGTCCCGCTCTAACAATCGTGTTGGATCTTGCATTAGTTCTTAGGAAATTTTTTCCCGATGTTAATTACTATTGTAGTTGATGCTTGTGAGTGGAACCATTGGATAATTGTTTATTTTCAGATTGTTATCCATAACCATCTCATATTTGATCTTCATCCATATGATGTCTTGTGGCTAGTTCGTCTAGTTTTTGAGGACATGGGAGAAGTCATGTTGTTAGTAATGGATTTGTAGTGAGTTATTATTCAACGGTTTAGTATTTAAGTTGTGGTGCTATTCTTCTAGTGGTGTCATGTGAACGTCGACTACATGATACTTCACCATTTATGGGCCTAGGGGAATGCATTGTGTATTTGGCTACTAATTGCAGGTTTGCCGGAGTGACAGAAACCTGAACCCCCGTTAGGACGCCATTGGATAAGGGAGCGTAGGATCTCAGAGTTTAAGGCTGTGGTTAGGTTTATATCTTAATTACTTTCCTGAAGTTACGGATGCTTGCAGGGGGTTTAATCACAAGTATGTATTAGTCCAATTAAGGTCGGTACATTAGCACAGGTTCACCCACACAACACTTACAACACCAAAGAAGAGTACCCAGCTATTTGAAGCAAAAGCACTTGACAGAATTCCCATGTGTCCTCAAGAACGTTTGGTCCTTATAAGTATTTCCACCGGCTTGTCCTTTGCTAAGAAAGGATTCGACCACTTGCTGCATTTGTTCGTTGTCTTTATTACTTGCACTTTGTTTTGTTGCTTTATCAGAAAACCCCTAAAAATCCGCTTGCTAAGTATTTACAGAGATTTCCTGCTCCATACCACTAGTCAACACCTTCTGCTCCTCGTTGGGATCGACACTCCTATTTATCAAAAGTACTACGATGCACTCCTATTGCCCATAGTTTTAGTGTTCTAGGGGAATTTAGAATGCTGTATGTCTTGATACATGTTTGTGTGTTATGACAAAAAGCCGTCGTTATTGCGTTTTATGGCCATTTTCATGACCTCTTGCCCACAGTTTTGGGGTTCCATGGCGATGTACAACAACCTTAAGACCCGATACATGTTTGAGAGTAATGACCGAACACTTGTCATTTTCGCATTTGATGGCCATTTTCATGTTCTATTTCCAACAATTTTGGGCTCTAGGGAAATATGCTTGGCCCATAAGACCCAATACATCTTTTAGAGATATGAACAAAAACTCGACGTTTTCGTGTTTTATGGCTGTTTTCATGAGCTATTGCCCATAGTTTTGGGTTCCAGGGCAATTTGCAAGGCCTAGAAGACGCGATACTTGTTTGAGAGATATGACCAAAAACTTGTCATTTTCGTGTTTTATGAACGTTTTCATGAGCTATTGCCCACAATTTTGGGTTTATAGGGGTATTTACAATGTCCGTAAGTTCTGATAATAGTTTGAGAGTTATGACAAAAAGTTGTCGTTTTCGTGTTTTATGGACGTTTTCATGAGATATTGCCCATAGTTTTGGGGTTCTAGGACGATGTACAACAACCTTAAAACCCGATACATGTTTGAGAGTAATGACCAAACACTTGTAATTTTCATTGTTTGTGGCCATGTTTATGTGCTATTTCCCACAATTTTGGGGTCCAGGGCAATTTGCATGTTCCATAAGATCCGAAACATCTTTCATAGATATGACAAAAAATCGACTTTTTCGTGCTTTACGGCTGTTTTTATGAGCTATTGCCCACGGTTTTGGGGTTCCAGGGAAATATGCATGGCCTAGAAGACCCAATACATGTTTGAGAGATATGACCAAAAAATCGTCGTTTTCATGTTTATGACCGTTTTCATGAGCTATTGCCCATAGTTTTTGGGTTCAAGGGAAATTTTCATGGCCTGAAAGAACCGATACATGTTTGAGGAATATGACCAAAAACTCGTCGTTTTCGCATTTTATAGCCGTTTTCATGAGCTATTGCCCATAGTTTTGGTGTTCTAGGGGAATTTACAATGACTGTAAGTCCTGATACATGTTTGAGTGTTATGACAAAAAGTCGTCGTTTTTGCATTTTATGGCCATTTTTATCAGCTATTGCCCACAGTTTTGGGGTTCTAGGGCGATGTACAACAACCTTAAGACCCGATACATGTTTGAGATTAATGACCAAACACTTGTCATTTTCGCGTTTTATTGCCATTTTCATGTGCTATTGCCAACAATTTTGGGCTCTAGGGCGATATGCTTGGCCCATAACACCCGATACATATTTTAGAGATATGAACAAAAACTCGACGTTTTCATGTTTTATTGCTGTTTTCATGAGCTATTGCCAACAATTTTGGGGTTCGAGGGCAATTTGCATGGCCCGGAAGACGCGATACATGTTTGAGAGATATGACCAAAAACTTGTCGTTTACGCGTTTTATGACTGTTTTCATGAGCTATTGCCCACAATTTGGAGTTTCTAGGGGGATTCACACCGTCCGTAAGTTCTGATAAAATTTTGAGAGTTATGGCAAAAAGTCATCGTTTTCGCGTTTTATGGCCGTTTTAATGAGCTATTCCCATAGTTTTGGGGTTCCAGGGCGATGTACAACAACCTTAAAACCCGATACATGTTTGAGAGTAATGACCAAACACTTGTAATTTTCATTGTTTATGGCCAGTTTTATGATCTATTGCCCACAATTTTGGGGTCAAGGGCGATTTGCATGTTCCATAAGATCCGATACATCTTTCAGAGATATGAAAAAAAATTCGATTTTTCCTGTGTTACAGCTGTTTTCATGAGCTATTGCCCACGGTTTTGGGGTTCCAGGGCAATTTGCATGGCCCAGAAGACCAGATACATGTTTGAGAGATATGACGAAAAAATCGTCGTTTCACGTTTATGACAGTTTTCATGAGCTATTGCCCACAGTTTTGGGGTTCAAGGGCAATTTTCATGGCCCGAAAGACCCGATACATGTTTGAGGGATATGACCAAAAACTCGCTGTTTTCGCATTTTATGGCTTTTTTCATGAGCTATTGACCATAGTTTTGGGGTTCTAGGGGAATTTACAATGACCATAAGTCATGATACATGTTTGAGTGTGAGGACAAAAAGTCGTCGTTTTTGCGTTTTATTGCCATTTTCATGAGCTATTGCCCACCGTTTTGGGGTTCCAGGGCGATGTATAACAACCTTAAGACCCGATACATGTTTCAGAGTAATGACCAAACACTTGTCATTTGCGCGTTTTATGGCCATTTTCGTGTGCTATTTCCAACAATTTTGGGCTCTAGGGCAATATGCTTGGCCCATAAGACCCGATACATCTTTTAGAGATATGAACAAAAACTTGACGTTTTAATGTTTTATGGCTGTTTTCATGAGCTATTGCCCACAGTTTTGGGGTTCCAGGACAATTTGCAAGGCCCGGAAGACGCGATACATGTTTGAGAGATATGACCAAAAACTTGTCGTTTACGCGTTTTATGACTGTTTTCATGAGCTATTGCCCACAATTTGGGGTTTCTCGGGGGATTTACACCGTCCGTAAGTTTTGATAAAATTTTGAGAGTTATGGCAAAAAGTAGTCGTTTTCGCGTTTTATGGCTGTTTTGATGAGCTATTGCCCAAAGTTTTGGGGTTCCAGGGCGATGTACAACAACCTTAAAACCCGATACATGTTTGAGAGTAATGACCAAACACTTGTAAATTTCATTGTTTATGTCCAGTTTTATGAGCTATTTCCCACAATTTTGGGGTCTAGGGCGATTTGCATGTTCCATCAGGTCTGATACATCTTTTAGAGATATGACAAAATATTCGACCTTTTCATGTTTTACGCCGTTGTCAAGAGCTATTGCCCACGGTTTTGGGGTTCCAGGGCAATTTGCGTGGCCTAGAAGACCCGTTACATGTTTGAGAGATATGACAAAAAAAATCGCCGTTTTCATGTTTATGACCGTTTTCATGAGCTATTGCCCACGGTTTTAGGGTTCAAGGGCAATTCTCATGGCCCGAAAGACCCGATACATGTTTGAGGGATATGACCAAAAACTCGTCGTTTTCGCATTGTATGGCCGTTTTCATGAGCTATTGCCCATAGTTTTGGTGTTCTAGGGGAATTTACAATGACTGTAAGTCCTGATACATGTTCGAGTGTTATGAAAAAAAGTCGTCATTTCTGCGTTTTATGGCATTTTTCATCAGCTATTGCCCACAGTTTTGGGGTTCCAGGGTGATGTACAACAACTTTAAGACCCGATACATGTCTGAGAGTAATGACCAAACACTTGTCATTTTCGCGATTTATGGCCATTTTCATGTGCTATTGCCAACAATTTTTTCTCTAGGGCGATATGCTTGGCCCATAAGACCCGATACATCTTTTAGAGATATGAACAAAAAATCGATGTTTTCGTGGTTTATGGCTGTTTTCATGAGCTATTGCCCACAACTTTGGGGTTCCAGGGCAATTGGCATGGCCCGGAAGACGCGATACATGTTTGAGAGATATGACCAAAAACTTGTCGTTTACGCATTTTATCACTGTTTTCATGAGCTATTGCCCACAATTTGGGTTTTCTAGGGGGATTTACACCGTCCGTAAGTTCTGATAAAATTTTGAGAGTTATGGCAAAAAGTCGTCGTTTTCGCGTTTTATGGCCGTTTTGATGAGCTATTGCCCATAGTTTTGGGGTTCCAGGGCAATGTACAACAACCTTAATACCCGATACATGTTTGAGAGTAATGACCAAACACTTGTAATTTTCATTGTTTATCTGCAGTTTTATGAGCTATTGCCCACAATTTTGGGGTCCAGAGTGATTTGCATGTTCCATAAGATCCGATACATCTTTCAGATATATGTCAAAAAATCGACTCTTTCATGTTTTACGACCGTTTTCATGAGCTATTGGCCACGGTTTTGGGGTTCCATGGCAATTTGCGTTGCCCAGAAGACCCGTTACATGTTTGAGGGATATGACCAAAAAATCATCGTTTTCATGTTTATGACCGTTTTCATGAGCTATTGCCCACATTTTTAGGGTTCAAGGGCAATTTTCATGGCCCGAAAGACCCGATACATGTTTGTGGGATATGACCAAAAACGCGTTGTTTTCGCATTTGATAGCCGTTTTCATGAGCTATTGCCCATAGTTTTGGCGTTCTAGGGGAATTTACAACGACTGTAAGTCGTGATACATGTTTGAGTGTTATGCCAAAAAATTATGATTTATCTTTATGCATCTCTATTGTGACTCCTGTACTTGTTGCAAGCTAAGTTATATAATTGTGAGTTGCTTTGTTCTATGAGTTGTGTAATGGTAATTGTGATGCTTCTTGTCCGCATTATTTTTATCGACACTTCACTCCATAAACCTGTGGAGATGTTTACTAAGCTTAGTTTTCGCTTGGGGACAAGCGAAGGTCTAAGCTTGGGGAGAGTTGATATGTCCAATTTACATCACCATTCTATATCATAATTTGCCTCTATTCTTTGATATATGTCTTATTATGAGGTATTACTTATGTCTTTTCCTCTATTTTTGCATGTTGGATGATTCTTGGAGGATGAACTGCTGGAGTCAGGTTTTTGATGGAAAACGAGGTGTTTTAATGCAATTTTGCGAAGATAAAAAAATACCAGAAAAACGTTGGAAAATTATATTTTCCTAGAAGACAGAGGAAGCCAGAAGGGGAGGCATAGCCGGGCCACAGGGGGCCCACACCCCCTAGGCGGGGGCCCACCTTGCCCCGTGCCTAGGGCAGGTGCGGCCCACCTGGCCGGCTCCCAACTCTGCCCTCTTGCCTATATCTTCCTTACGGAACCCTAACACTAAGGGAGGGACGAACGAAAGATTTCCGCTGCCTCTGCGGGGCAGAAAACACTGAGAGAGAATGAGCTCTCCGGCAGACAGATTTCTACCGGGGAAATTCCTTCCCAGAGAGGGGAAATCGTCGCCATCAACACCGTCATCAAGCTAGGCTTCATCGGGATCATCATCATCATCCACACCATCATCTCCACCAGCACCATCATCACCACTCCATCCCGCTCTAACAATCGTGTTGGATCTTGCATTAGTTCTTAGGAAATTTTTTCCCGATGTTAATTACTATTGTAGTTGATGCTTGTGAGTGGAACCATTGGATTATTGTTTATGTTCAGGTTGTTATCCATCACCATCTCATATTTGATCTTCATACATATGATGTCTTGTGAATAGTTCGTCTAGTTTTTGAGGACATGGGAGAAGTCATGTTCTTAGTAGAGGATTTGTAGTGAGTTATTATTCAACGGTTTAGTATTTTAGTTGTGGTGCTATTCTTCTAGTGGTGTCATGTGAACGTCGACTACATGATACTTCACCATTTATGGGCCTAGGGGAATGCATTGTGTATTTGGCTACTAATTGCGGGTTTGCTGGAGTGACAGAAACCTGAACCCCCGTTAGGACGCCATTGGATAAGGGAGCGTAGGATCTCAGAGTTTAAGGCTGTGGTTAGGTTTATATCTTAATTACTTTCCTGAAGTTACGGATGCTTGCAGGGGGTTTAATCACAAGTATGTATTAGTCCAAGTAAGGTCGGTACATTAGCACAGATTCGCCCACACAACACTTACAACACCAAAGAAGAGTACCCAGCTATTTGAAGCAAAAGCACTTGACAGAATTCCCATGTGTCCTCAAGAACGTTTGGTCCTTATAAGTATTTCCACCGGCTTGTCCTTTGCTAAGAAAGGATTGGGCCACTTGTTGCATTTGTTCGTTGTCTTTATTACTTGCACTTTGTTTTGTTGCTTTATCAGAAAACCCCTAAAAATCCATTTGATAAGTATTTATAGAGATTTCCTGCTCCATACCACTAGCCAACACCTTCTGCTCCTGGTTGGGATCGACACTCTTATTTATCAAAAGTACTACAATACACTCCTATTGCCCATAGTTTTAGGGTTCTAGGGGAATTTAGAACGACTGTATGTCTTGATACATGTTTGAGTGTTATGACAAAAAGCCGTCGTTATTGCGTTTTATGGCCATTTTCATGACCTATTGCCCACAGTTTTGGGGTTCCATGGCGATGTACAACAACCTTAAGACCCGATACATGTTTGAGAGTAATGACCAAACACTTGTCATTTTCGCGTTTGATGGCCATTTTCATGTGCTATTTCCAACAATTTTGGGCTCTAGGGCGATATGCTTGGCCCATAAGACCCGATACATCTTTTATAGATATGAACAAAAACTCGATGTTTTCGTGTTTTATGGTTGTTTTAATGAGCTATTGCCCATAGTTTTGGGTTCCAGGGCAATTTGCAAGGCCTAGAAGACGCGATACTTGTTTGAGAGATATGACCAAAAACTTGTCATTTTCGTGTTTTATGACAGTTTTCATGAGCTATTGCCCACAATTTTGGGTTTATAGGGGGATTTACAACATCCGTAAGTTCTGATAATAGTTTGAGAGTTATGACTAAAAGTTGTCGTTTTCGCGTTTTATGGCCGTTTTCATGAGATATTGCCCATAGTTTTGGGGTTCCAGGGCGATGTACAACAACCTTAAAACCCGATACATGTTTGAGAGTAATGACCAAACACTTGTAAATTTCATTGTTTATGTCCAGTTTTATGAGCTATTGCCCACAATTTTGGGGTCCAGGGCGATTTGCATGTTCCATCAGGTCCGATACATCTTTTAGAGATATGACAAAATATTCGACCTATTCATGTTTTACGCCGTTGTCATGAGCTATTGCCCACGGTTTTGGGGTTCCAGGGCAATTTGCGTGGCCCAGAAGACCCGTTACATGTTTGAGAGATATGACCAAAAAATCGCCGTTTTCATGTTTATGACCGTTTTCATGAGCTATTGCCCTCGGTTTTAGGGTTCAAGGGCAATTCTCATGGCCCGAAAGACCAGATACATGTTTGAGGGATATGACCAAAAACTCGTCGTTTTCGCATTTTATGGCCGTTTTCATGAGCTATTGCCCATAGTTTTGGTGTTCTAGGGGAATTTACAATGACTGTAAGTCCTGATACATGTTCGAGTGTTATGAAAAAAAGTTGTCATTTTTGCGTTTTATGGCATTTTTCATCAGCTATTGCCCACAGTTTTGGGGTTCCAGGGCGATGTACAACAACTTTAAGACCCGATACATGTTTGAGAGTAATGACCAAACACTTGTCATTTTCGCGATTTATGGCCATTTTCATGTGCTATTGCCAACAATTTTGGGCTGTAGGGCGATATGCTTGGCCCATAAGACTCGATACATCTTTTAGAGATATGAACAAAAACTCGACGTTTTCGTGGTTTATGGTTGTTTTCATGAGCTATTGCCCACTGTTTTGGGGTTCCAGGGCAATTTGCAAGGCCCGGAAAACGCGATACATGTTTGAGAGATATGACCAAAAACTTGTCATTTACGCGTTTTATGACTGTTTCACGAGCTATTGCCCAAAATTTGGGGTTTCTAGGGGGATTGACACCGCCCGTAAGTTCTGTTAAATGTTTGAGAGTTATGACAAAAATTCGTCGTTTTCGCGTTTTATGGCCGTTTTCATGAGCTATTGCCCATATTTTTGGGGTTCCAGGGCGATGTACAACAACCTTAAAACCCGATACATGTTTGAGAGTAATGACCAAACACATGTAAATTTCATTGTTTATGTCCAGTTTTATGAGCTATTGCCCACAATTTTGGGGTCCAGGGTGATTTGCATGTTCCATCAGGTCCGATACATCTTTTAGAGATATGACAAAATATTCGACCTTTTCATGTTTTACGCCATTGTCATGAGCTATTGCCCACGGTTTTGGGGTTCCAGGGCAATTTGCGTGGCCCAGAAGACCCGTTACATGTTTGAGAGATATGACCAAAAAATCGCCCTTTTCATGTTTATGACCGTTTTCATGAGCTATTGCCCACGGTTTTAGGGTTCAAGGGCAATTTTCTTGGCCCGAAAGACCCGATACATGTTTGAGGGATATGACCAAAAACTCATCGTTTTCGCATTTTATGGCCGTTTTCATGAGCTATTGCCCATAGTTTTGGTGTTCTAGGGGAATTTACAATGACTGTAAGTCCTGATACATGTTCGAGTGTTATGAAAAAAAGTCGTCATTTTTGCGTTTTATGGCATTTTTCATCAGCTATTGCCCACAGTTTTGGGGTTCCAGGGCGATGTACAACAACTTTAAGACCCGATACATGTTTGAGAGTAATGACCAAACACTTGTCATTTTCGCGATTTATGGCCATTTTCATATGCTATTGCCAACAATTTTGGGCTCTAGGGCGATATGCTTGGCCCATAAGACCCGATACATCTTTTAGAGATATGAACAAAAAATAGATGTTTTCGTGGTTTATGGATGTTTTCATGAGCTATTGCCCACAATTTTGGGGTTCCAGGGCAATTTGCATGGCCCAGAAGACGCGATACATGTTTGAGAGATATGACCAAGAACTTGTCGTTTACGCATTTTATGACTGTTTTCATGAGCTATTGCCCATAATTTGGGGTTTCTAGGGGGATTTACACCGTCCGTAAGTTCTGATAAAATTTTGGGAGTTATGGCAAAAATCGTCGTTTTCGCGTTTTATGGCCGTTTTGATGAGCTATTGCCCATAGTTTTGGGGTTCCAGGGCGATGTACAACAACCTTAAAACCCGATACATGTTTGAGAGAAATGACCAAACACTTGTAATTTTCATTGTTTATATTGCCCACAATTTTGGGGTCCAGAGTGATTTGCATGTTCCATAAGATCCGATACATCTTTCAGAGATATGACAAAAAATCGACTTTTTCATGTTTTACGACCGTTTTCATGAGCTATTGGCCACGGTTTTGGGGTTCCATGGCAATTTGCGTGGCCGTGAAGACCCGTTACATGTTTGAGGGATATGACCAAAAAATCGCCGTTTTCATGTTTATGACCGCTTTCATGAGCTATTGCCCACAGTTTTAGGGTTCAAGGGCAATTTTCATGGCCCGAAAGACCCGATACATGTTTGAGGGATATGACCAAAAACTCGTTGTTTTCGCATTTGATGGCCGTTTTCATGAGCTATTGCCCATAGTTTTGGCGTTCTAGGGAAATTTACAACGACTGTAAGTCGTGATAGATGTTTGAGTGTTATGCCAAAAAATTATGATTTATCTTTATGCATCTCTATTGTGACTCCTGTACTTGTTGCAAGCTAAGTTATATAATTGTGAGTTGCTTTCTTCTATGAGTTGTGTAATGGTAATTGTGATGCTTAGACCCCTACAACACCAAAGAAGAGTACCCAGCTATTTGAAGCAAAAGCACTTGACAGAATTCCCATGTGTCCTCAAGAACGTTTGGTCCTTATAAGTATTTCCACCGGCTTGTCCTTTGCTAAGAAAGGATTGGGCCACTTGCCGCATTTGTTCGTTGTCTTTATTACTTGCACTTTGTTTTGTTGCTTTATCAGAAAACCCCTAAAAATCCATTTGCTAAGTATTTACAGAGATTTCCTGCTCCATACCACTAGCCAACACCTTTTGCTCCTCGTTGGGATCGACACTCCTATTTATCGAAAGTACTACAATACACTCCTATTGCCCATAGTTTTAGGGTTCTAGGGGAATTTAGAACGACTGTATGTCTTGATACATGTTTGAGTGTTATGACAAAAAGCCGTCGTTATTACGTTTTATGGCCATTTTCATGACCTATTGCCCACAGTTTTGGGGTTCCATGGCGATGTACAACAACCTTAAGACCCGATACATGTTTGAGAGTAATGACCAAACACTTGTCATTTTCGCGTTTGATAGCCATTTTCATGTGCTATTTCCAACAATTTTGGGCTCTAGGGCGATATGCTTGGCCCATAAGACCCGATACATCTTTTAGAGATATGAACAAAAACTCGATGTTTTCGTGTTTTATTGCTGTTTTCATGAGCTATTGCCCATAGTATTGGGTTCCAGGGCAATTTGCAAGGCCTAGAAGACGCGATACTTGTTTGAGAGATATGACCAAAAACTTGTCATTTTCGTGTTTTATGACCGTTTTCATGAGCTATTGCCCACAATTTTGGGTTTATAGGGGGATTTACAACGTCCGTAAGTTCTGATAATAGTTTGAGAGTTATGACAAAAAGTTGTCGTTTTCGCGTTTTATGGCCGTTTTCATGAGATATTGCCCATAGTTTTGGGGTTCTAGGATGATGCACAACAACCTTAAATCCCGATACATGTTTGAGAGTAATGACCAAACACTTGTAATTTTCATTGTTTATGGCTATTTTTATGTGCTATTGCCTACAATTTTGGGGTCCAGGGCAATTTGCATGTTCCATAAGATCTGAAACATCTTTCATAGATATGACAAAAAAATCGACTTTTTCGTGCTTTACGGCTGTTTTTATGAGCTATTGCCCACGGTTTTTGGGTTCCAGGGAAATATGCATGGCCTAGAAGACCCAATACATGTTTGAGAGATATGACCAAAAAATCGCCGTTTTCATGTTTATGACTGTTTTCATGAGCTATTGCCCATAGTTTTGGGGTTCAAGGGAAATTTTCATGGCCCGAAAGAACCGATACATGTTTGAGGAATATGACCAAAAACTCTTCGTTTTCGCATTTTATAGCCGTATTCATGAGCTATTGCCCATAGTTTTGGTGTTCTAGGAGAATTTACAATGACTGTAAGTCCTGATACATGTTTGAGTGTTTTGAGAAAAAGTCGTCGTTTTTGCATTTTATGGCCATTTTTATCAGCTATTGCCGACAGTTTTGGGGTTCCAGGGCGATGTACAACAACCTTAAGACCCGACACATGTTTGAGATTAATGACCAAACACTTGTCATTTTCGCGTTTTATGGCCATTTTGATGTGCTATTGCCAACAATTTTGGGCTCTAGCGCGATATGCTTGGCCCATAACACCCGATACATATGTTAGAGATATGAACAAAAACTCGACGTTTTCATGTTTTATGGCTGTTTTCATGAGCTATTGCCCACAATTTTGGGGTTCCAGGGCAATTTGCATGGCCCGGAAGACGCGATACATGTTTGAGAGATATGACCAAAAACTTGTCGTTTACGCGTTTTATGACTGTTTTCATGAGCTATTGCCCACAATTGGGGGTTTCTAGGGGGATTTACACCGTCCGTAATTTTTGATAAAATTTTGAGAGTCATGGCAAAAAGTAGTCGTTTTCGCGTTTTATGGCCATTTTGATGAGCTATTGCCCATAGTTTTGGGGTTCCAGGGCGATGTACAACAACCTTAAAACCCGATACATGTTTGAGAGTAATGACCAAACACTTGTAAATTTCATTGTTTATGTCCAGTTTTATGAGCCATTGCCCACAATTTGTTCCTACCAAAGCTATGGTTTTTGAAATTCTAGGACGCTGCTCAAATTGTGGAGATCATGATCATCTTGTGGATTCTTGCCAGAAAAGTTGTGAATGTATTTTTTCTCTGGGTCATAAATGTTTGAAATGCCTTTCTATGCGCAGCCAATGGTGTGTTAAATGTTTAATTTCTGGTCACCTGGCGAGTAAATGTGTCTTGGGCTGGCGTTGTCGGAGTTGTCATTTATTGGGCCATTGGGCCAGGAGTTTCCCAAAGAGGATACGAAGAGTTTGGCAAAAAAAGAAAACTGCATTAAACAATCAGGCCAATATTTCTGGTCGGAATATTTGGGTAGTTAAGAAGCAGCCAGTTTTTTCACCTGGAGTTTCACCCCCTCCCTCTCCTGCCGCTTCATCTCCTTCTCCGCCGACCGCCAAAGTTTCTCTCTCCACCTCGACAATGGACAACTTTCCTGTGAATCCTTTAGCTTTTCTCCCCAATGGCTTGACTATTGATCCAGGGCCAGTTGATCGCTTGGTGAGGTCACACATGGTGGTTCTTGCTGAGGCTCCTCTGCAGCATGACCGAAAGGTAATTGCTGAGACCAACAGATTTATTCCGATTCAGCTTAGAGAAGACTATAGGATTCAGGTGATGAATCTTCTCAATGAGTCACAGTTGTTTGTCAGTCGCTTTGATGATCATCCTTTAGGACTTGGCATTTTTACTATGACTGAAACCCTGATTGCGGATGCTACAGTTGGAACTACCTTTGAGATTGATGAGATTACCACTGTTACATTTGTGAAACACAATGAAGCCAGAAACATGCGTCTTACTGCTTTTGGCAGGGAAACTTGGATACAATTTTTAGCTTTTCCCCTTGACTATCAGACTAGCCATTATATTCATAGTGCTGTTCAAGAGTTTGGTCTGTTATCCATGTGGCATAACCCAAGAGGGGATGATAAAACTGTTTTGGTCAAGGTGTGGATTGTTCATCCTAAGTTTGTGCCCAAAAGTTTGGTTATTCATCAGCTTGGTGGAGCTAGGCACTCCTGGACTGTCCCTATTATCTTACTCAGGTGTGCTGACTGGAATGCTCATTTGCCTGAAATTCTGCCACCTCCTGAAGACCCTGAACCTGATGATGGCAATCCCCATCCCATGCATGGTGAAGGTTTTTCTGCTGAACAGCTATACCAACAGCAGCTTAACAATTGGAATCAGCAGAATCAGATGCCTGGAGGGGGACATGCTCAAGGAGGAAATGCTGGAGGAATGAACAATGCTGCTCTGTTTCATCAACCTGGACATTTTGTCCCTGCTCAGGTCATTGCTGCACTTTTTGATAAAAATGTTGCACAAGATGAAAATATTGTTGCACCTGTTGTGGAGGATGCTGTAGTTGTTCCCAACCCTCCATTGATCAACTTTCAGTAGATCCTAGCTGCACAGGGGGTTTCTTTTCAGGATGGTGTGCCACCCCCTACCATCAATGTCTAGGACAGTCCTATGCAAGCTTGGCATGAGAGTATTTCTAATGTTTCTGATGGAAATTCCTCTGGCTCAGATTTGATGCAGGTTGATACCACTTTATCCATCAACTTTGCTCTGGTTGATGACCATCTCTTGGATGTCAGTTCTGAAATCTGGATGACAAGGAACTTTGCTAAATCTGCTTTTAAGGAATTTTGCTTCCCTAACTTTGCTCTGGTTAATGCCAAGCTCCTTTCTTTCACTCTTCCTATGCCAAAGTTTATGCAGTTTGAGTTGTTGGATGAATGGGAGTTATTGCTCCATTCAAGGAAGAAGCAGGAAATGAACTATAACAGAACTTTGGGGTATCCTGATTTTACTCAAGCTGGCACCAAAAGGAAGATTCCTGAGTTTGATGATACTAATGTGGTTTCCTTTGGGACACCTATCTCTACTAATCAAGTCAGAAGAAGCTCAAGGTCTACTAGATACAGGGGCTTTAAGCCTAAAATCATTTGTGACTCCAAGACCACTAAATCTAAAGTGAAGCAAAGATAGATTCCAGAGGTTAAGGCTGTTGAAGTCACAGAAGAACTTGCTCAGATAAATCCTGGTCAGGTTGGCATGATTTTTGATAGGACTCTCCTCGCAACACCAATCCCAGTATTCCAGTCTATTGGAATATCTCTTTGTGGGGTGCCTCAGGAAGATCTCACTCCTCTGAAGCTTATGGAAGGCTGGCAGGAGAAGGAAAATGCTGACAGTGCCTAGTGCATGTCTATTTCTACTTTGGTTTCTTTACTTTTGAGTTGTAATAATGTCACTACTTAAACAATGGGTTATTTTGTGCTGGAATATCAGAGGGATTAATGCTAGAGAAAAACAATTAGCCTTAATGAATGCTATTAAACTTAGTGGATGTTCAGTTATTTGCCTTCAAGAAACAAAGAAGGAGGATTTTGATCTGCAGTTTATTAAATCTTGTTGCCCAGCAAATTTTGATGAGTTTGTCTTTGTGCCTTCTGTGGGGGCTTCTGGTGGCCTCATTATTATATGGAATAGTTCAATTTTTTCTGGAATGGTCATGCATTGTGAAAAGTTTGCTCTCTCTGTTCATTTCACTTCAACACATTCTGGACAGTCTTGGACCTTAATTAACATTTATGGCCCTTGTAATGGTGAATTGAGGGAGAAATTTATTGAATGGATGTTTGAGGTGCATATTCCTGATGATGAAGACTGGATCCTAATGGGGGACTTTAATTTTATTAGGTCCCCTGCAAATAGGAATAAACTTGGGGGGAATGTTAATGACATGCTCATCTTTAATGATTTCGTTAGAGAACAACATCTCACTGAATTGCCAATTAAAGGAAGAAAATATACTTGGAGTAACATGCAACAAGATCCTCTGTTGGAGCAACTTGATTGGTTTTTCACCTCCATTCACTGGACAACTAGTTTTCCTAACACAGTTGTTTCCACACAAGGCAAACCAACCTCTGATCACACTCCCTGTGTTGTCTCTATTCAGACTAAGATCCCTGGTAGTAGGATTTTTAGATTTGAAAACTTTTGGGTTGCCCATCCTGGATTTCTGGAAGTGGTTGAAAAATGCTGGAGTAAGCCAACTCACAAATCTAACAGTGCTACAAATCTTAATGCAAAGCTAAAAAAGCTGAGATATGATTTGAAATTTTGGAGCAAATCAATCTCAAAGTTGTCCACTTGTATTGAAAATACCAATAAAGTTCTCTCTGAACTTGATAACCTGGAGGACAAAAGGCCTTTATTCTATCAAGACGCAAATTTCAGGAGAATTATAAAAGCTCACCTAGTAAGACTTTTACAATACCAAAATGCTTATTGGAAGAAAAGATGCACAGTTAGATGGACAAAGTTTGGAGATGAAAACACAAAATTCTTTCATAATTTTTCTACTAAAAGATGCAGAAAGAATAATATTGCCTCACTCAAACTCTTAGATGGTTCTTTTGTTATTGAGCATGCTGATAAAGAAAATGCTATTTATCAAGCCTATAAAGAAAGATTGGGCACATCTACACAGCCTGAGATGCTTTTTAATCCTCAACATCTGATTACTCCAACTGAGGGCCTTGAGGTTCTATCCTCACCATTTACTAGAGAGGAAATTGACAAGGTGGTGAAAGAGATGCCAAGTGATAAAGCCCCAGGCCCAAATGGTTTTAATGGTCTCTTCCTAAAAAGCTGTTGGCACATCATCAAGGAGGACATCTATTCTTTATGTTTCCAATTCTATGAAGGAGATATGAATCTAGAAAGTATAAATATGGGTCATATTACATTCATTCCAAAGATAGGTTCACCTGAATCTATCAATGATTTCAGGCCAATAACCCTGCTTAATTGTGTTCTGAAGCTTATAACAAAAATCTTGGCTAATAGACTACAGAAGGTTATATTGAAGATTATTCATAGAAATCAATATGGTTTTTTAAAAGGCAGAAACATTCAGGATTGCCTTGCTTGGGCATTTGAATTTCTCTATCAATGTGAAGCTTCTAAGAAAGAGATTATTTTACTCAAGTTGGAGTTTGCCAAAGCTTTTGATACCATTGATCATATGGCTATGATGAAAATTATGAAACAGATGGGTTTTGATGATATGTGGTTGAAATGGATTGAAATTATTTTTGGTACTGGAAAGTCTGCTGTTTTGCTCAATGGAGTACCTGGGAGGCAATTTCATTGCAAAAGAGGAGTTAGACAAGGATACCCTCTGTCCCCCCTTATTTTTGTGCTTGCTGCTGATTTACTACAGTCTGCAATCAATAAGGCATTCAGAGAAAACATACTCAGGGCCCCTTTCTCCCCTGATTTTGGACAGGATTTTCCAGTGGTTCAATATGCAGATGACACTTTGATTATAATGCAAGTAGACAAAGATCAAATACAGATAATGAAAGGGATTCTTTAGAATTATGCTGTTTCTACTAGTTTACAAATTAATTTTCATAAGTCACACCTAATACCAATAAATCTGGCTGATAACTTCTCTCAGGAAATTGCAAATATATTGGGATGTGCAATTGCCAAAATGCCTTTTACTTATTTGGGGCTTCCTCTTGGCACCACTAAACCCACCATTTATGATCTTATGCCACTGATTGACAGAGTTGAAAGAAAGGTTTCTACTTCATTCATGATGATGTCTTATAGTGCGAGAGTTACTGTGATTAATTATTTACTGGCTTCAATTGCACCTTTCACAATGTGTGCAATCAAACTGCCAGATAAGATAGTGGGGCATATTGAAAAAATTCAGAGACACTGTTTATGGAACAAGAAAACAGAAGAGGGTGAAAAATGCAATTCTCTAGCTGCTTGGGATATGATTTGCAGGACAAAATGTAGAGGAGGTGTTGGCATTCTCAACCTTAGAATTCAGAATGAAGGCATGTTGCTTAAATTCCTGCATAAGTTCTATAATAAGGATGACACACCTTGGGTCTCCCTAGTATGGAATGCATATTACAGCAATAATGTTCCTCATGCTTCTGGACCTTGTGGCTCTTTCTGGTGGAGAGATGTTTCTAGGCTTTCACATTTATTCAGAGGAATAGATAAAAGCTCTATTGGTAATGGGGCTACCACACTGTTTTGTAAGGATCAATGGTCTGCAACTATCCTAGAAGAGAGTCACCCAACCATTTATTCCTATGCTAGGAAGGAAGATATCTCTACACAGGAGTTTCTTACAGCTGATAGTTTGACACAACTTTTCTATCTCCCTTTATCACCTGAAGCACTAGCTGAATTGAGAGACATTCAGAACAGCTATAGAGAAATTGAACTAAGAGAACATTCACATGACACTTGGAGCTATGTTTGGGGGGCCAAATATTTCACTTCCAGCAAATATTACCAATACAATTTCAGAAATATAAATCCACACATATCCTTTAAATGGCTGTGGAAATCGAAGTGCACTGCAAAAGTGAAGTTCTTTGGGTGGCTGATTCTGTCTGACAGATTGAATACAAGAAACATGTTAAGAAGAAGACATTATGCACTGGGGACTGGATATGACTGCTTTATGTGTAATCACAATACTGAGGAAACAGTTGAACACTTGCTTTTTCATTGCCCATTTAGTCAAGATTGCTGGAGTTCAATTAACATCTCTTGGTCTATGACTAACTCTAGACTTCAGATCATTGAGCAAGGAAAAAAGAGCTGGAATAAAAAACTGTTTATGGAAATCACCTTGCCGGGCTCCTGGAACATCTGGAAAGAGAGAAACAATCTCTGGTTTAATAACATACAACCCTCAGTTCAGGCTTGGAAGTCAAGATTAGCTGCTGATCTGTCATTGCTGATTCATAGGACAAAAGAGGAGATACATCCACTTATCAAGAGAATTATTCATAGTTTGTAAACCTTCTTGTAATCCTAGACTTATCTGTTCTGACTTTTAGAGACTTCCCCCCTCCTCTTTCTCTATGTAAATATGTAACTTTATAGATTCTGACCCATTATTAATGAAAATGAGGCAGTAGGAGCCTTTCCTACTGTTATTACCCTCAAAAAATTTTTTTTTGGGGTCCAGGGCGATTTGCATGTTCCATCAGGTCCGATACATATTTTAGAGATATGACAAAAAATTCGAATTTTTCCAGTGTTATAGCCGTTTTCATGAGCTATTGCCCATGTTTTTGGGGTTCCTAGGCAATTTGCATGGCCCAGAAGACCCGATACATGTTTGAGAGATATGACCAAAAAATCGTCGTTTTCATGTTTATGACCGTTTTCATGAGCTATTGCCCACACTTTTGGGGTTCAAGGGCAATTTTCATGGCCCGAAAGACCCAATACATGTTTGAGGGATATGACCATAAACTCGCCGTTTTCGCATTTTATGGCCGTTTTCATGAGCTATTGCCCATAGTTTTGGTGTTCTAGGGGAATTTACAATGACCGTAAGTCGTGATACATGTTTGAATGTTATGACAAAAAGTCGTCGTTTTTGCATTTATGGCCATTTTTATCAGCTATTGCCGACAGTTTTGGGGTTGCAAGGCGATGTACAACAACCTTAAGACCCGATACATGTTTGAGAGTAATGACCAAACACTTGTCATTTGTGCGTTTTATGGCCATTTTCATGTGCTATTGCCAACAATTTTGGACTCTAGGGCAATTTGCTTGGCCCATAAGACAGGATAAATCTTTTAGAGATATGAACAGAAACTCGACGTTTCGTGTTTTATGGCTGTTTTCATGAGCTATTGCCCACAGTTTTGGGGTTTCAGGGCAATTTGTAAGGCCCGGAAGATGCGATACATGTTTAAGAGATATGACCAAAAACTTATCGTTTTCGTGTTTTATGACCGTTTTCATGAGCTATTGCCCACAATTTGGGGTTTCTAGGGGGATTTACAACGTCCGTAAGTTATGTTAAATGTTTGAGTGTTATGACAAAAAGTCATCGTTTTCGCGTTTTATGGCCGTTTTCATGAGCTATTGCCCATAGTTTTGGGGTCAGGGCGATGTACAACAACCTTAAAACCCGATACATGTTTGAGAGTAATGACCAAACACATGTAAATTTCATTCTTTATGGCCAGTTTTATGAGCTATTGCCCACAATTTTGGGGTCCACGGCGATTTGCATGTTCCATAAGGTCCGATACATCTTTTAGAGATATGACAAAATATTTTGGGGTCCACGACGGTTTTGGGGTTCAAGGGAAATTTGCCTTGCCCAGAAGACCCGATACATGTTTGAGATCACTGGTGGAAACGAGGCTATTGGTCCCAGTTGGTACGGGGCTTTAGTCCCGGTTGCCCAACCGAGACGGGGCAATCGGGACTAAAGCCCTAACCTTTACTCCCGGTTGCCCCACCAACCGGGACAAAAGGGTGCACACGTGGCAGCGGCAGAGGGCGAGGGGGTGGAGCATTAGTCCCGGTTCGTAACACGAACCGGGACTAATAACCTTCTACCGCGACAGAGATTTGGCCCATTTCTCTGCCGCGGCAGAGAATTCATTTTGGCACATTTTGTTGCCGCGACAGCATTTTCGGCACTTTTTGTGCCGCGGCAGAGAATTCATTTAGGTTGTTTTATTGTTTATTTAGTGTTTTGCACTGATGAATGAAGGAACCTTATATTACACAAGATCATCATGGCAATATTACATTCAATACACGGATCGAGTTCATGCACTACATACAAAAGTTGCTATTCGATGCTACCGGCCAATTCCTATTGTCTATACATAGCCGAATAGTATTCCCCAAAAGTTGCTATTCGATGCTACCGCCAATTCCTCCTGAATTGCTCGTACGCGATCCTTTGGCAGAAAACCGTCCCGTAGACGTTCGATCTGATTTAAAAAAGGAGTCAGTCTATATGAATGAAACTAAACACAATTTGATTGTAATTAAAAACTATAGAAATTGTTTACGTACGTGGAGTTGCTCTAAATTTCTTCCCTTCTCATTGCACGTCTGCCGGATGAACTCGCAAACGTAGTATCCACATAGATTGTTACCTGGTCCCTGCGTCAGGCACTTTACGAGGACAGAGTTCAATCAAAATAATAATCAAGCATGATAATAACTGTATCAAAACTAGAATCAAAGAGATGCGCAGATATAGCTAGTGGTGCTTACATTTAGTGGTTGAAATGTAGGCTCCTCTTTCCAAACACCCCTAGCCTTGTTGGTGAACCGTTTCCAAGCGCTGCCCGGTGTAGAAAACGAATAAAAGAAGTTATTTATTACTTGATATCATAAAATTCACAAACGTTGCCGATATAGTGCCGTAATTATTAGAATTACCGCTGGAGAAGCATCTGCATGTCCTTCCACGTATCAAGGGGTTTATGTTTCGAGTCCATGACTAGTACACGCCCTTTGTCAAGTTGAATGATTAACAGAATATAGTGGAAGCTGCGAATGCATAACTAATCAATTATATACTTAACATCGAGTAAGCGAAATAGAAAGTGTATACAAGACAATAACACTCACTCGAAGTTGTAAGGAAAAAGTATTTCCCTTTTGGTTTCTTGAAACCTTAACCCGTGTACTATATTATCCTCCGTATCCTGGGGGCTTGTTTTGAGATTAGCGTCATGAACCCAATATGGGTCAATGAAGCCAATGTCATAGATTTGTCCTCTGCTGCATTCGAGAATCTTCATTCTGCATATTACAGTATGATTATATACATGCAATAAACAAGGTGAGATAGCTGGAGACTAAATTAATTAATGAATTAGTACTTACAGACAATAGGCTCTGATGATCGATTTGTCCAAGGCGTCTTGATTGAATAATTGAAATAGTTAATCAAATTCAATGGATATCATGTCATCCTTTTCTTTCCCATGATGCTTTTTTGTAACCCTCAGCACTATCCAGTTAGCCCCGGCCTTTGTGGCATGCATGTACCAGTTATGCAATCTTCGCATTTTTGTTGGAAGATTGTTTACCTCCTTAGGTTTGACGAGAGGTTTGCCGTACTGGTATTTGTATGCTACTTCACTCACGGGGAAGAACTCTAACTGGGATAAGTACTGGGCAATACTCATACCTTGAGCAGCGGCAGCTTCTCCGTATTGTGCAACTACCTCTGGATCATACTGCTCTTCGGCCCCATATTTGCTTGACCCCACATTGGTTTGGGAAATCACCTTGAGAGGGGCGCAAGTCTGTTTTGCTTGTTCTGCGAGCTGGGCAACAGATTTCTCGCTTGCATCAGTACTGCTCTTCGAGGCTTTTTGTGCCGCATGTGACATGAGAATAGAACGCTCATAGTCTGATGACAGCTTTGGCTCGGGTTGATGAAGAGTATTTAGCATTTTCAACACTTTGGCCTTTTCTTCTTTGGTGCTGGGGAACTCTGGCTCTTTCGGCCGCCTCAGCTTAGCGAAAAACGCTGTCGTTTCCGCATCAACGATCGCCGCAGTCTGCTCTTCAGTACAGTCGTAAGCTCTCTTGGGAGGAACCTTTGGTACTTTTGGAAGAGGCTCTTGTTTATGTTTCGGCGATCGCTTACCACGACGCACAGTAGCGGTACGCTTATGCTTTTTATCCTGAGGCGCCGGCGATGGCTCCCGCGGTGATGGCTGCGCCTGAGATTGGTGAGGCGACGGAGCCGGGTGAGGCGACGGAGCCGAGTGAGGCGACGAAGACGGCTGCCGCGGCGGCGATGACCTCGCTGGAGACGGGTGAGGCGGCGGCGAAGATGGCCTTGGCGTGTGATGAGGAAGCACGATACATTCCTTTGGCCATAGAATGGTGACGTTTTTTGCGTCTCCCAGTACAGTCACATCCCCTTCACCTGCAGGGTAGTGAAGATCCAAAACTTCAAAGGTGGGCATGATTTCATCCACCCCGACAATAGCGTAGCCCTCTGGAACCGGACGACAGTGGTAAGTTGGTGTGGGTCCAATTGGTAAGGCATAGCCGACCGCCACCTTCATTGATATGTTCACAACTTTGACATGTAGCTCGCAGTGTGTCATCTCTGTGATATCATCCACTGGGTAGCCAACAGGAGCCATCGTCGGTGCACCATCGTCATCGCCATTGTCATCACCCGGGATCTCGGTGGAAGCCACACTGCTTTTTCGATTATTCGATAGGCCGGTAGCATCGAATGTAGTGTGCTGCTGAGATGGCCCCGTAGAACTTTGCTCTTTAAGTGCATTAATTTCATCTTGTTGTTGCTTTAACCGTTCTTCAATTAAACGCATCCGCTCTTTCTGACTATCTGCTTCAACTTCCGCCCTGTCCTTTCTCCTCTGACGGCTTCTATCAGGATATTTCTTCCTCTCTTCGGGAAACCCAGTCCTCCATGGTTGGGAGCCTCTTGTGCCTCGTGTTCGTCCATCATGTTCCTTATTTCCAAGGGCGAGTGTGAGCTCATCATTCTCTCTATCGGGAATGAAGTCCCCATCTTTAACAGCCTTTACTGCTTTTCTCATCCTCTCGATTGGCAAGGGGGTCTTCTTTATGTCGCATGTTATATATACACCTCCCTTCCGAGTCCAACGTGCCCCCATGCCCGTAAAACCAATTCCTTGCACGTTCTACCCAATCGTCTGTCTCTGGGGTGATCTTTTTAACACACAGTTCATTCTCAAGTTTCTCCCACTTATGAATGCCATCCCTGTAGCGACCTTTCCCCATAGTATGGTGATACTTCTTGTTAGCAACATTCAGCTTATTCGTTGCAGACATTTTCTTAACTTTTTCTGATTTCTTGTACTCCACAAACTCAGTCCAGAATGGTTTTATCTTCTCAAACTGAATATTCTTGAAATCGGGAGTCTTCTTTTTCACGACATAGTCAAGGTGCAATCTTTTCTTCCAGTTGGTGAAACACTGGGACATCTTCTTCAAAGCCCACTCCCTGACCTTAGCCTCCATGGCTCTCCCATGTTGTAAGGCGTCCTCAACTGGATCCTCCGCATTTGGATCCAGCTCTATCTTCGGTAGTTTGAAATTAACCATGAGCCTCTTCCACAATAAATCTTTGGCGTGGTTAGGGACAAATAAACATGTTCCATCTTCATCCGCATTAGCAGGCCTATTCCAATTTCTAATGGTGATCGGGATTAAGTCCCTAACGATTACTCCGCATTGTTCCACAAATTTGTTTGCGACAACTTCGGGAGCCGTCGGTTTGCCGTCTTCAGCGACATCTTTGATCCTGAACCTCTCATGGTCTTGCAACTTTTTGGTTGGGCCTCGTCTGGTCTTTTCAGTAGATTCCTTCGATCCGGAGGGCTAAAAGAAGAAAGATCGTCGTTACTATTTCTATATAGACAGCAGATGATTAATTAATGAATTAATTATATTGCATGCACCTCGCTGGAGCGGTCGTCTTCTCGATTACACAAGGTATCGCCTTCTCCCTCGCGGAAGGCAACACCTTCAACCTCAAACAAGTCGTCTATTCCGGTAAAAAGAGGATCACCCTCACCGGAGTTGTTCAGAAACGTTGATACGTCTAAATTTTCTTCCCCACGGATCACACCTTGGATCAACTCTTCCTTTTCTCCGTCTCTGACGTGTGGGTCCATATTTTCTGCATAGGTGGAAAAACGAATAAGTCAAAGCGGCTAAGGGAGAAACCCTAAACCCTAAACCTAGCTACAAAAAGGAAACCTTATAGTAGATAGCATGTAACTCTAGCTAAAATCAACTAAAATCAATATTCCGAAGGTTCCGAGGGGTGTAAAACCTAGTTCGGAGAAACCTCGGATGCATATGAGAGGGGAACATGAGTATAAGGCTACAAAAGGGAAACTATCCAGCAGATAGGTAACACTAGATACTAACATCATATACAGATAGGTAATACTAGATACTAACATCATATCCAACAGATAGGTTTTTAAGTTGTTTGACAATGTGAATCGGGTCTGGGGCTACCCACAGTGACTGACTAGTGGGGCTGAAGACTAATAATAAACCTAATAATACCTAACTAATAATAAACCTAATAATCCAAACACCGAAAATAAAGGGAAACCCTAAAGCATCGATGCAAATTAAACGGGGTTCCGAGGGGCGCAAACCCTAACTCGGGGAAACTCCGGAATCACCTGTGAGGGGTTACTATGTTCTTATAATCATCTACATCATATACACCTAAATCATATTCTACACATACACCTAAAATTCATCGATTCAAATTAAACGGGGTTCTGAGGGGCGCAAATTAAATGGGGTTCCGAGGGGCGCAAATTAAACGGGGTTCCGAGGGGCACAAACCCTAACTCGGGGAATCTCCGGAATCACCTATGAGGGGTTACTATGTTCTTCTAATCATCTACATCATATACACCTAAATCATATTCTACACATACACCTAAAATTCATCGATGCAAATTAAATGGGGTTCCGAAGGGCGCAAATTACACGGGGTTCCGAGGGGCGCAAACCCTAACTCGGGGAAACTCCGGAATCACCTGTGAGGGGTTACTATGTTCTTCTAATCATCTACATCATATACACCTAAATCATATTCTACACATACACCTAAAATTCATCAAACTAAATACAACTAAATCATCTAACAACTAAATCATCTAACAACTAATACACCTAAAATAATCAAACCTAAATCTAAGTAAAAAACTAAAGAGCTAGCCAAGTCTACCCTTTTAATTCACTGTAAGATTCCTCTTGTTCCACTGATTTCAGGGACATCTTATTTGCAATTTTTGGAGTTGTAGAACTTTTTCTATGGATTTAATACTCTAAAAAGAACATTAACTCATTTAATTAACCAAGACAAAACCTTGCTTCAAAAGCATAAAACAACTGTACAGCAATATTCTACGTGAGACACTGATTCCATACATATTTTATTTGCAATTTTTGGACTAGTATATTATTTTCTATGAATTTTACAAGTTCCATCTAAAATCTGCCAAAAAAATCGAATTAAATTAAATAGTCAAACGTGACCGTTTGACCACGCCGACGTGGCGCTGACGTGGCGCTAACTAGTCAACGCCCTAGGCTGACTAGTCAATGGTCCATCTGGACTATTGGATGTTGATCGGAGGGCTCACCGGAGCAGCCGACGGTGGCGACGGCGACGGTCGGGGCGGCGGCGGAAGGTGAGACGGCGTCGGGGGCGAGGTGGCGGCGACGGCTCGCGGGCTGCGTCGGTGGCTATGGCGTGCGCAGGCGACGACGCGGTCGGTGGCTGGAGTGGAGACGGCGGCGGCTCGCGGGCGTCGGGCCGGCGGGGAAAAGAGGAAGGCGGTCAGCGGGCCGGTGGTGGCGGTGATCCAGCGGGTGAGCGAGGCGAGGGGGAAGGCGCAGCCAGTACCGGCGGCGGCGGTGGGCGCGGGCGGCGCTGGTCAACGTAGGTGGAGGCGGCGGCGGCGCTCACGACGATGGCGATTGACAGCGTCTCCCCTGCGGCGCGTCGGCGATTGACAGCGTCTCCCCTGCGGCGCGTCGACGATGGACAGCGTCTCCCCTGCGGCGCGTCGGGTGTGGTTGCAGAGAATGGAGAAGGGGAGAAGAAGAAGAGGCACGCGTATATGAAGGAAGGACCTTTAGTCCCGGTTGGTGGCTCCAACCGGGACTAAAGGGTCATACGTCCCGGTTGGAGCCACCAACCGGGACGTATACAACAATTTTCAGCAGATGAAGAGGCGTGAGCGCAGGGGGTCTTTAGTCCCGGTTGGTGGCTCCAACCGGGACATATTCCCCTGTTTTCAAATTTTTTCAGGTATTTTCTCTCTGTTACCGCCTTATTTTTTATTTTGGGGTTTAAATTTGTAATGTTTTTTAAATGATAATTACTTTGGAATTTAGAAAAACTTTAAACATAAAAAGTGTTTGAATTTGAATAACTAATTCGAAACCATTTTCTGTTTTGAAAAATAATTAATGTAGCCATTTAAACTATGAACCATTTAAAATTAATAATGAAATAACTTATATTTTTTAAATATTAATTTGGAATTTAGAGAAACTTTAAACATAAAAAGTGTATGGATTTGAATAAATAATCCAAAACCATTTTCTATTTTTTAAAAATAATTAATGTAACCATTTAAAATTAAAAATGAATTAACTTATATTTTTTAAATATTAATTTGGAATTTAGAAAAACTTTAAACATAAAAAGTGTTTGGATTTGAATAAATAATTCAAAACCATTTTCTGTTTTAAAAAATAATGAATGTAACCATTTAAAATATGAACCATTTACAATTAAAAATGAATTAACTTATATTTTTTAATATCAATTTGGAATTTAGAAAAAATTTAAACATAAAAAGTGTTTGGATTTGAATAAGTAATTCAAAACCATTTTCTGTTTTTAATGGGCGGAAAAAAGAGGACGGAAAATAATGGGTGGAAAGAAAATTTGATTAGGATAGAACTGGAATTAAAGTACATAACACAACTAACACAAAGTTACATAGAAGAACTGAAAATTAAGATACATGGCCAGATTAAGCCACAATCGGCCGAACTTGTTTTACAATGTTGGAATAATTCAGTCATGCTCCTGCCTACACCTGTAATACTCGCCACTATAGTCGTCGTACTCGCCACGGCCGTCGTCGCTATCGTTTTCGGGGTCGCCGTAGTTGAACCTTGAAGGTTGAGTACGAGTGGGCTGGACTTGAGGGTAGCGCCGGTGGGGGCTATAGTCGGCGGCCGTGTCGTAGGCCATGACGCTCTGGAGAGTCCGACCGCGCCACCACAGCCGACGGCTGGCCTCGTTGAAGTTCGAAGGAGGTGGGCCCTCCTCCTCGTGCCTGGCGAGTGACCTCTCACGCCGATCCAAGAAGAAGGCTTCCCAAGTCGGGAAATAGTCGGGATGCCATCTGGGATTCCTCCGCTGCTCCGGCGTGAGCTCGAAGTATTAGTGGTTCGTGATGGCCATCCGACGCGCCACACCTAGAGGGACAGGAGGAACCGGCACGCCTCCGGCGCTCAGCATCCAGCCGACGGGGACACAGTAGCCCGGCGGGCAGGGGTAGTTTGAGGCGCAAAGCGCCTCCACCTCCCTGGGAGTTAGTGCTATGGTGGAAGCCATGGGAAAGAGTGATGAGGTTGCAGATATTAGTTTAGAGATGTGGAATGAAAATGGAGGCCAACCCTACATATATATATATATAGTGAAGAACTGGCAGTAAGAAAAATGGCGGGAAAAATGGCGTGTTGACATTATGTCGTGCGGCGTATAACTTGTCCCGGATGGTGTCACCAACTTGGGACTAAAGATGAACCTTTAGTCCCAGTTGGAGACACCAACCAGGACAAAACACGAGTCAGCACTAATAAGGCGATAGACATTTGTCCTTTTTATCCGGGATGGACGAAAAGGTTTGAGATGTCCCGGTTGGGAGATAGTCCATGTAAGGCGATAGATCATGTACCTGTAGTAGCATTCTGAAACGGCATTTTGGTGGTTACTTCACAAAACGACCCGTTTTTTGCGCTTGGAAAATGGAAAAGGGCTTTTCCGTGCGACAAAAAGGAAAACTTCCTCCTGCAACATTGTTCTCCATACCAATGTTCATACACATGCATAATATCGGAACAACATCACAAACTATGCCGTGATTCAACACATAACATCGGTCAATTGGACCGAAAGCCATGAAACCTCGAACATGATAGGTCATTTTGTGAAGGTTTTTTCGAAACATGATCAATATACCAAGTCTAGTATTTTTCCTTTCAACTATGTAACATAATATGACACCACGCGAAGGATTTTCATTGTTCGGATTTTTTTTGAATTTATTATGCCCGTTTTGAATTATCTGAATTTCTAACTATGGTCAAACCGGTGTGCATGAAGATAGGGGATGAGCATCGTTAGAACTTGCATTGGATCTCTGAAGAAACCACATATTGTGAGTCTAAAAATGATTTTTTCAAAAAATCATGGGCGATAGATCATGTACATGTAGTACAAACCGGACCCACTTCCTATCGATTCGGCAGACATTTTTCATTTTTACCCGGGATGGACGAAAAGGTTTGAGATGTCCCGGTTGGGAGATAGTCCATGTAAGGTGGTCTAGTATTTTAGGAAAATGGGACGGTAGCATTCTGAAACGGTATTTTGGTGGTTACTTCACAAAACGACCCATTTTTTGCGCTCGGAAAATGGAAAAGGGCTTTTCCGTGCGACAAAAAGGAACACTTCCTCATGCAACATTGTTCTCCATACCAATGTCCATACACATGCATAATATGAGCACAACATCACAAACTATGCCGTGATTCAGCACATAACATCGGTCAATTGGACCGAAAGCCATGAAACCTCGAACGTGATTTCGGCAGGCTGGGCCAGGCAACACTAATGATAGGGGTGAGTGTCGACATTATGCCGTGCAGCGTGTACCTTGTCCCGGATGGTGTCACCAACCGGGACTAAAGTTCAACCTGTAGTCCCGGTTGAAGACACCAACCTGGACAAAACACGAGTCAGCACTAATGATAGGGGTGAGTGTCGACATTATTTCGTAAGTGTCGACACTATGCCGAGCTGCTTGTACTATAAATAGGCATCCTTGCGAGTCCAGTCCTCTAGCCAGTTTGAGGCATCTCCAAGATGGTTTTCGAGAGCAGGGACACCACTGCGGCCAGTTTCAGGGAGATGCCGACGGAGCCCAGTCCTCCGGCATCTCTGAGAAACTGGTCATAGAGGCACTCCCTAATATGTGAAATTAGTTAGCTCCGAGGCGTATTGATCTAGTGAGAGAAGTTACAAGCTGCAAGATGGTTTTCGAGAGCAGGGACACCACTGCGGCCAGTTTCAGGGAGATGCCGTCGGAGCCTAGTCCTCCGGCATCTCCGAGAAACTGGTCATAGAGGCACTCCCTAATATGTGAAATTAGTTAGCTCCGAGGCGTATAGATCTAGTTAGAGAATTTACAAGATGCAAGATGGTTTTCGAGAGCAGGGACACCACTACGACCAGTTTCAGGGAGATGCCGCCGGAGCCCAGTCCTCCGGCATCTCCAAGAAACTGGTCATAGAGGTACTCCCTAATATGTGACTGCGCGTGTTTGGAGATCAGATCTTAATGGTAAGTACGAATCGGGACAACTTCTTCATAGTCCCGGTCCAGCCACAAAACGGGACTAACACTCAAGACATTTATTAATATTAAAAGCTGAGACTACAAAATCGGGACTAAAGGCCACAAACCGCGAAAGATATCCTTCGGTCAAGCCACAAACCGCGAAAGACATGAACTAGAGTTACATAATATGAGCATGAACTTCTTGGCATATGTCCTTCCTTATGATTGCTTCAGACGTAACCATGGAGCATCTTCTTTACTTAACGGAATGCTTAGGTCAGTTTTCACTGTGAAGGGCGGAATTTCATCAAACTTATTATAATCTTCTGACATGTCTGTCTTGTCCTCGATTCCCACGATGTTTCTTTTCCATGAAAGAACTATGTGATGCTTTGGCTCATCATATGATGTATTCGTTTGCATATTTTTTCTTTTTTTCGGTCTAGAGGACATGTCCTTCACATAGAAAACCTGAGACACATCATTGGCTAGGATGAATGGTTCATCTCTATAACCAATATTGTTGAGATCCACTGTTGTCATTTCGTACAACTGGTCTATCTTTACCCCTTCCCCATTTAGGTTGACCCATTTGCAGCGAAACAAAGGGACCTTAAAAGTGACTCCATAGTCTAGTTCCCATATCTCCTCTATGTAACCATAATGTGTCCTTTTGTCCATTCTCGTCTATTGCATCAAAGCGGACACCACTATTTTGGTTGGTGCTCTTTTTATCTTGGGAGATCGTGTAGAATTATTCCCATTTATTTCGTACCCTTGGAAATTCAATACAGTAGAAGATGGTGACGCGGCCAACATGTATAGCTGATCTCCAACAGTGGTGTCATTCAAGAGATGTGTCCGCATCCAACCACCGAAAGACTTCATGTGTTCATCTTTAATCCATGATTCAGGCTTCCCCGGGTTTTTGGAGCGTACAATATTCTTGTGTTCCTCGATATACGGAGCTGCCAAGGTGGAAGTATGTAGAACTGTGTAGTGTGCTTTAGTGAAAGAATCCCCGTCCCTACATATCATTGCTTTCTTTCCCAGCGTGCCTTTTCCACTTAGTCTTCCCTAATGCCACGAGTCAGAAACACCAATCGGCTTAAGGTCAGGAATAAAGTCAACACAAAACTCAATGACCTCCTCTGTTCCATATCCCTTGGAGATGCTTCCTTCTGGTTTAGCACGGTTATGAACATATTTATTTAATACTCCCATGAACCTCTCAAAGGGGAACATATTGTGCAGAAATACCAGACCGAGAATGGCAATCTCTTCCACTAGGTGAACCAGGAGATGCGTCATAATATTGAAGAAGGATGGTGGGAACACCAATTCAAAACTAACAAGACATTGTACCACATCCTTCTATAACCTTGGCAGAATATCTGGATTGATTACCTTCTGAGATATTGCATTGAGGAATGCACACAGCTTCACAATGGGTACTCGAACATTTTCCGGTAGAAGCCCCCTCAATGCAATCGGAAGCAACTGCGTCATAATCACGTGACAGTCATGAGACTTCAGGTTTTGGAACTTTTTCTCTGCCATATTTATTATCCCCTTTATATTAGATGGGAATCCCGATGGCACCTTGATACTGTAAAGGACTTCAAAAAAGATTTCCTTCTCTGCTTTGGTAAGAGCATAGCTGGCACGACTTAAGTGACGCCCTTTATCCGTCTTGTTATGTGTATGCATGTTCTTTGGGTCTTTCATAATTTGTTGGTCCTCCCGTGCTTCAGGTGTATCTTTTGTCTTCCCATACACGCCTAGGAATCCTAGCAGGTTCACGCAGAGATTCTTCGTCACGTGCATCACGTCGATTGAAGAGCGGACACGCAGGACTTTCCAATATGGCAGCTCCCAAAATATAGATTTCTTCTTCCACATGGGTGCGTGTCCTGTAGCAACGTCGTTCGGAACTGATTGACCGCCGGGACCCTTTCCAAAGATTAATTCTATGTCCTTGACCATACCAAATACATCATCACCAGCAGGGAGTTTAGGCTTCTTCCGGTGATCTGCCTCACCTTTGAAATGCTTGCCTTTCTTTCTTACGGGATGATTGGTCGGAAGAAATCGTCGATTCGCCAGGTACACAACCTTCTTGCATTTATGCAAATATGTACCTTCGGTCTTATCTAAACAGTGGGTGCATGCCTTATATCCCTTGTTTGTCTGTCCTGAAAGGTTACTAAGAGCAGGCCAATCATTGATGGTTACGAATAACAACCCTCGTAGATCAAATGGCTCCTGTTTGTTCTCATCCCACGCACGTACACCTGGTTTGCCCCACAACTGTAAGAGTTCTTCAACTAATGGCCTAAGGTACACATCAATGTCGTTGCCCGGTTGCTTCGGGCCTTGGATGAGCACTGGCATCATAATGAACTTACGCTTCATGCACAACCAAGGAGGCAGGTTGTAGATACATAGAGTCACGGGCCAGGTGCTGTGACTGCAGCTCTGCTCCCCAAAAGGATTCATGCCATCCGTACTTAGACCAAACCATAAGTTCCTTGCGTCACCTGCAAAGTCTGGGAAGTCTCTCTCGATTTTTCTCCACTGTGACCCATCAGCAGGGTGTCTCAACTTCCCGTCTTTCTTACGGTCTTCTTTGTGCCATCGCAACAACCTGACATGCTCTTTGTTTCTGAACATGCGTTTCAACCTTGGTATTATAGGAGCATACCACATAACCTTAGCAGGAACCCTCTTCCGGAGGGGCTCTCCCTCAACATCACCAGGGTCATCTCGTCTGATCTTATACCGCAACGCATTGCATACCGGGCATTTATCTAAATTCTCATACTCCTTACCGCGGTAGAGGATGCAGTCATTAATGCATGCATGTATCTTTTGCACATCTAATCCCAGAGGATAGAGAGTCTTCTTTGCTTCGTAGGTACTCTCGGGAAGTTCGTTATGTTTTGGAAACTTCGGCTTCATTATTTTCAGCATCTTTTCAAATGAGGAGTCAGTTAGACCACACTCTGCCTTCCATCGCAACAATTCTAGTGTGGTATCGAGTTTTGTGCTGCCATCTTCACAATTTGGGTACAACAATTTATTGTGATCTTCTAACAGGCCCTCTAACTTCAACTTCTCATTTTCTGTTTCACAGTCTCGCTTTGCATCAGAAATTACCCTACCAAGTTCATCAGCCGGCTCATCTGATGCCCGATCTTCACCTCTTTCCTCTCCATTGTATTCCATTGCAGTATCATTGTATTCAGGAAACATATGATGATAGTTGTTATCATCATCTTCTTCTTCACCATCTTCCATCATAACCCCTCTTTCCCCGTGCTTGGTCCAGCAATTATAGTTGGGCATGAAACCTTTCATAATCAGGTGGCCGCGAATGATTTTCGAGGAAGAGTACTCCTTGTTGTTCCGACATTGAACACATGGACAACGTATAAAACCATTCTCTTTGTTTGCGGTAGCCACATCGATAAATTTATCCACGCCTTACATATACCCGGCTACGCGCCAGTCACCGTACATCCATTCCCGACCGTTCATCTGCATCATATAAGTAAGTTTATCAAAAAACAGGACATCATAAATAGTGAAATAACCAATTCACATTGACACATGAATTGTATCAATGACAGAGAAAAGATAAGATTGCTAACCTCAATCGAGGGAAATAAAGAGGAGAAAGCTCAAGTGCGTCTCGGACACCTTCTATATTTTTGTTCTATGAGAAATTGAACGGGATTATTCACTCAAACATTTCATCAAACACCTTCAATGCATGCATACAAGAGAAAAAACTAGCACACCCCTCACACCTTCCACCAAGAGCAAAAACAGAGTGGAGGCAGAGGGGGCTGGGGCGTTGCATTTATAGAGGGCGGGAGAATACGTCCCGGTTGGAGCGAGCAACCGGGACTAAAGGTGCGTGCCACGCCACGTGGCTGTGGCCAAACCTTTAGTCTTGGTTGGTGGCTCCAACCGGGACATATTCCCCCTTACCAACCGGGACGCATGCCTCCTGGCCCCGTGCAGGCTCGAACCGGGACGCGTGCCAGCATTAGTCCCGGTTGGTGGCGCAACCGGGACTAATGCTATGAGGGGTTGCGAACGGATGGCCCTTTTTCCACTAGTGGATATATGACCAAAAAATCATCGTTTTCATGTTTATGACCGTTTTCATGAGATATTGCCCATTGTTTTGGGGTTCCAGGACGACGTACAACAACCTTAAAACCCGATACATGTTTGAGAGTAATGACCAAACACTTGTAATTTTCATTGTTTATGGCCATTTTTATGCGCTATTGCCCTCAATTTTGGGGTCCAGGGCGATTTGCATGTTCCATAAGATCCAAAACATCTTTCATAGAAATGACAAAAAATCGACTTTTTCGTGTTTTACGGCCGTTTTTATGTGCTATTGCCCACAGTTTTGGGGTTCCAGGGCAATATGCATGGCCTAGAAGACTCGATACATGTTTGAGAGATTTGACCAAAAAATCGTCGTTTCCATGTTTATGACCGTTTTCATGAGCTATTGCCCATAGTTTTGGGGTTCAAGGGCAATTTTCATGGCCCGAAAGAAACGATACATGTTTGTGGGATATGACCAAAAACTCGTCGTTTTCGCATTTTATAGCCGTTTTCATGAGCTATTGCCCATAGTTTTGGAGTTCTAGGGGAATTTACAATGACTGTAAGTCCTGATACATTTTTGAGTGTTAGGATAAAAAGTCCTCGTTTTTGCATTTTATTGCCATTTTTATCAGCTATTGCCCACAGTTTTGGGGTTCCAGGGCGATGTACAACAACCTTACGAACCGATACATGTTTGAGAGTAATGACCAAACACTTGTCATTTTCGCGTTTTATGGCCATTTTAATGTGCTATTGCCAACAATTTTGTGCTCTAGGGCGATATGCTTGGCCCATAAGACCCGATACATATTTTAGAGATATGAACAAAAACTTGACGTTTTCATGTTTTATGGCTGTTTTCATGAGCTATTGCCCATAGTTTTCGGGTTCCAGGGCAATTTGTAAGGCCCGGAAGACGCGATACATGTTTGAGAGATATGACCAAAAACTTTTCATTTTCGTGTTTTCTGACCGTTTTCATGAGCTATTGCCCACAATGTGGGGTTTCTAGGGGGATTTACAACGTCCGTAAGTTCTGATAAATTTTTGAGAGTTATGACAAAAAGTCGTCGTTTTCGCGTTTTATGGCCGTTTTCATGAGCTATTGCCCATAGTTTTGGGGTTCCAGGGCGATATACAACAACCTTCATACCCGATACATGTTTGACAGTAATGACCAAACACTTGTAATTTCCATTGTTTATGCCCAGTTTTATGAGCTATTGCCCACAATTTTGGGGTCCAGGGTGGTTTGCATGTTCCATAAGATCCGATACATCTTTCAGAGATATGACAAAAAATCGACTTTTTCATGTTTTACGGCCGTTTTCATGAGCTATTGTCCACGGTTTTGGGGTTCCAGGGCAATTTGCGTGGCCCAGAAGACCCGTTACATGTTTGAGGGATATGACCAAAAAATCATCGTTTTCATGTTTATGACCGTTTTCATGAGCTATTGCCCACAGTTTTAGGGTTCAAGGGCAATTTTCATGGACCGAAAGACCCGATACATGTTTGAGGGCTATGACCAAAAACTCGTTGTTTTCGCATTTTATGGCCGTTTTCATGAGCTATTGCCCATAGTTTTGGCATTCTAGGGGAATTTACAATGACTGTAAGTCGTGATACATGTTTGAGTGTTATGCCAAGGAGTCATCATTTTTGCGTTTTATGGCCATTTTCATCAGCTATTGCCCACAGTTTTGGGGTTCCAGGGCGATGTACAACAACCTTAAGACCCGATAATGTTTGAGAGTAATGACCAAACACTTGTTATTTTCACGATTTATGGCCATTTTCATGTGCTATTGCCAACAATTTGGGCTCTAGGGCGATATGCTTGGCCCATAAGACCCCATACATCTTTTAGAGGTATGAACAAAAACTCGACGTTTTCATGGTTTATGGTTGTTTTCATGAGCTATTGCCCACATTTTTGGGGTTCTAGGGCAATTTTGCAAGGCCCGGAAGACGCGATACATGTATGAGAGATATGACCAAAAACTTGTCGTTTACGCGTTTTATGACTGTTTTCATGAGCTATTGCCCACAATTTGGGGTTTCTAGGGGGATTTACACCGTCCGTAAGTCCTGATACATGTTTGAGTGTTATGACAAAAAGTCGTCGTTTTTGCGTTTTATGGTGGTTTTCATGAGCTATTGCCCACATTTTTGGGGTTCCAGGGCGATGTACAACAACCTTAAGACCCGATACATGTTTGAGAGTAATGACCAAACACTTGTCATTTTAGCGTTTTATGGCCATTTTCATGTGCTATTGCCAACAATTTTGGGCTCTAGGGCGATATGCTTGGCCCATAAGACCCGATACATATTTTAGAGATATGAACAAAAACTCGACGTTTTCATGTTTTATGGCTGTTTTCATGAGCTATTGCCCACAGTTTTGGGGTTCTAGGGCAATTTTCAAGGCCCGGAAGACGCGATATATGTTTGAGAGATATGACCAAAAACATGTCGTTTTCGCGTTTTATGACCGTTTTCTTGAGCTATTGCCCACAATTTGGGGTTTCTAGGGGGATTTACACTGTTCGTAAGTTCTGATAAATGTTTGAGAGTTTTGACAAAAAGTCGTCGTTTTCGCGGTTTATGGCCGTTATCATGAGCTATAGCCCATAGTTTTGGGGTTCCAGAGCGATGTACAACAACCTTAAAAGACGATACATGTTTGAGAGTAATGAGTAAACACTTGTATTTTTCATTATTTATGGCCAGTCTAGGGCGATTTGCATGTTCCATAAGATCTAATAAATCTTTGAGAGATATGACAAAAAATTCGACTTTTTCATGTTTACGGCCGTTTGCATGAGCTATTGCCTCCGGTTTTGGGGGTTCCAGGGCAATTTGCGTGGCCCAGAAGACACGATACATGTTTGAGAGATATGACCAAATTTTTTTTGTTTTCATGGTTATGACCGTTTTCATGAGCTATTGCCCATAGTTTCGGGGTTCAAGGGCAATTTTCATGGCCCGAAAGACCCGATACATGTTTGAAGGATATGACAAAAAACTCGTTGTTTTCGCATGTTATGGCCGTTTTCATGAGCTAGTGCCCATAGATTTGGTGTTCTAGGGGAATTTACAATGAACGTAAGTCGTGATACATGTTTGAGTGTTATGCCAAGGAGTCATCATTTTTGCGTTTTATGGCCATTTTCATCAGATATTGCCCACAGTTTTGGGGTTCTAGGGCGATGTACACCAACCTTAAGACCCGATACATGTTTGAGAGTAATGACCAAACACTTGTCATTTGCGCGTTTTGTAGCCATTTTCATGTGCTATTGCCAACAGTTTTAGGCTCTAGGGCGATATGCTTGTCCCATAAGACCCGATACATCTTTTAGAGATATGAACAAAAAACTCGATGTTTTCGTGTTTTATGGTTGTTTTCATGAGCTATTGCCCATAGTTTTGGTGTTCCCGGGAAATTTGCAAGGCCCGGAAGACGCGATACATGTTTGAGAGATATGACCAAAAACTTGTCGTTTTCGCGTTTTATGACCGTTTTCATGAGCTATTGCCCACAATTTGGGGTTTCTTGGGGGATTTACACCGTCCGTAGGTTTTGATAAATGTTTGAGAGTTATGACAAAAAGTCGTCGATTTCGCGGTTTATTGCCGTTTTCATGAGCTATTGCCCTTAGTTTTGGGGTTCCAGGGTAATGTACAACAACCTTAAAACCCGATACATGTTTGGGAGTAATGACCAAACACTTGTATTTTTCATTGTTTATTATGGCCAGTTTTATAAGCTATTTCCCACAATTTTGGGGTCCAGGGAGATTTGCATGTTCCATAAGATCCAATAAATCTTTAGAGATATGACAAAAAATTTGACCTTTTCATGTTTTACGGCCGTTTTCATGAGCTATTGCCCACAGTTTTGGGGTTCCAAGGCAATTTGCATGGCCCAGAAGACCCGATACATGTTTGAGAGATATGACCAAAAAATCGTCGTTTTCATGTTCATGACCGTTTTCATGAGGTATTGTCCATAGTTTTGGGGTTCAAGGGCAATTTTCATGGCCCCAAAGACCCGATGCATGTTTGAAGGATATGGCCAAAAACTCGTTGTTTTCGCATTTTATGGCCGTTTTCATGAGCTATTGCCCATATTTTTGGTGTTCTAGGGTAATTTATAATGACCGTAAGTCGTGATACATGTTTGAGTGTTATGAAAAAAGTCGTCGTTTTTGCATTTTATGGCCATTTTTATCAGCTATTGCCCACAGTTTTGGGGTTCCAGGGCGATGTACAACAACCTTAAGACCCGATACATGTTTTAGAGTAATGACCAAACACTTGTCATTTGCGCGTTTTATGGCCATTTTCATGTGCTATTGCCAACAATTTTAGGCTCTAAGGCGATATGCTTGTCTCATAAGACCCGATACATCTTTTAGAGATATGCATAAAAACTCGACTTTTTCGTGTTTTCATGAGCTATTGCCTATAGTTTTGGGGTTCTAGGGCAATTTGCAAGGCCCAGAAGACGCGATACATGTTTTAGAGATATGACCAAAAACTTTTCGTTTTCGCGTTTTATGACCGTTTTCATGAGCTATTGCCCATAGCTTTGGGGTTCTAGGGAAATTTACAACGACTGTAAGTCCTAATACATGTTTGAGTGTTATGACAAAAAGTCGTCGTTTTCGCGTTTTATGGGCATTTTCATGAGCTATTGCCTATAGTTTTGGGGTTCCAGGGCGATGTACAATAACCTTAAGACCCGATACATGTTTGAGAGTAATGACCAAACACTTGACATTTTTGTATTTTATGGCCATTTTCATGTGCTATTGCCAAAACTTTTGGGCTCTAGGGCGATATGCTTGGCCCATAAGACCCGATACATCTTTTAGAGATATGAACAAAAAATCGACGTTTTCGTGTTTTATGGCTGTTTTCATGAGCTATTGCCCACATTTTTGGGTTTCTAGTTCAATTTGCAAGGCCCGGAAGACACGATACATGTTTGAGAGATATGACCAAAATTTTTCGTTTTCGCGTTTTATGACCGTTTTCTGGAGCTATGCCCTCAGTTTTGGGTTTCTAGGGGATTTACAACGTCCGTAATTTCTGATAAAATTTTGAGAGTTATGACAAAAAGTTATCGTTTTCGCATTTTATGGCTGTTTTCATGAGCTATTGCCCATAGTTTTGGGGTTCTAGGGCGATGTACAACAACCTTCAAACCCGATACATGTTTGGGAGTAATGACCAAACACTTGTAATTTTCATTGTTTATGGCAGTTTTATGAGCTATTGCCCAAATTTTTTTGGGTCTAGGGCAATTTGCATGTTCCATAAGATCTGATACATCTTTCAGAGATATGACAAAAAAACGACTTTTTCATGTTTTACGGCCGTATTCATGAGCTATTGCCCATGGTTTTGGGGTTCCAGGGCAATTTGCATGGCCCAGAAGACCCGATACATGTTTGAGGGATATGACCAAAAAATCGTCGTTTTCATGTTTATGACCGTTTTCAATAGCTATTGCCCACAGCTTTGGGGTTCAAGGGCATTTTCATGGTCCGAAAGACCCAATACATGTTTGAAGGATATGACCAAAAACTTGTTGTTTTCGCATTTTATGGCCGTTTTCATGAGCTATTGCCCATAGTTTTGGTGTTCTAGGGTAATTTACAATGATCGTAAGTCGTGATACATGTTTGAGTGTTATGCCAAAAAGTCATCGTTTTTGCATTTTATGGCCATTTTTATCAGCTATTGCCCACAGTTTTGGGGTTCCAGGGCGATGTACAACAACCTTAAGACCCGAAACATGTTTGAGAGTAATGACCAAACACTTGTCATTTGCGCATTTTATGGCCAATTTCATGTGCTATTGCCAAAAAAATTAGGCTCTAGGGCGATATGCTTGGCCCATAAGACCCGATACATCTTTTAGAGATACGAACAAAAACTCGACATTTTCATGTTTTATGGCTGTTTTCATGAGCTATTGCCCATAGTTTTGGGGTTCCAGGGCAATTTGGAAGGCCCGGAAGACGCGATACATTTTTGAGAGATATGACCAAAAACTTGTCGTTTTCACGTTTTATGACCGTTTTCAGCTATTGCCCACAATTTGTGTTTTCTAGGGGGATTTACAACGTCCTTAAATTCTAATAAATGTTTTAGAGTTAAGACAAAAAGTCGTTGTTTTCGTGTTTTATGGCCCTTTTGATGAGCTATTGCCCATAGTTTTGGGTGACGAGGTTTGATCTCATCAATGCCCATTGTTATGGACTTGGGTTTTGGAGAAGATGGGGATGCTGGAGATCGTGGAACGGTTGGCAAACAAGCAACACAGGGACACAAGGTTTACCCAGGTTTAGGCCCCCGGAGGGAAATCCCTACTCCTACTTATCTGCTCTTGATTACGGCGGAACCAAATATTACAGGAGTGCGCAGATGCAATCTGGCATGGAGGTGTGTATGAGAAAGTATAAGAGAGAGATCTAGGTCGCGCCCTCCTAGCCTTTATATAGTCTCAGGCAGGTCCCGGGCATAGACCTAGTTGGTTACAGGTTCTAGGGTTTTACCCCTTTGAATTTCCTATCTACTCTAGTCTTGCTCTCCAAGGATCCGAAGGCGTCATGGGCCTGGGCCACCCGAAAGTCTTCATGGGCCAGCGTATATTTGCCGTGGGCCTTCCTTGGGCTAGACCAGGTAGGCTAAGATCATGTACCCGCGGGGTATAACCATGTCAGTAGCCCCCGAGTGATCAGTCGAATCGTAGATTCGGCTGAGGACTCTTCAATCTTTCGGGTGCAACTATGTATTTCAATAGTTGATGTGTAGGGATTGTTGATGCGTGTGCCTGACACACCCGACGGATCAGGGTCAGTTAACTGTCTTAGGACGAAACAACACGATCTTCTTTAGGTTCGAATACCTCAATTCTAACCTGGAACAAATGCTGGCGTAATTCGACTCAGGCCGTGGAGGACTTACAAGAGTGGAATTCCAGTGAATTTAATTGATGTACCCAACGCGTCCGTCGGGATTTTTCATCGCGCCTGTTGGCACGGGTTTTTACTAGCAGAGCGCAGTCGTGTGCGTTGCCAGGCCATCAGATGGTATCTATAGGTCTTATCTTTGTGTCGCAGACACAGCATCCGAATATTTATCACCGCGGAGGTGTTTCGGGTGGCCAAGGAGAACGTTGCTTACTTAGCGTCTTGTTGCGGCAGAGTTGCCGAAAATTTTTGGCGTGCTTGATCTGAAAGATCGCAGTCGAAGAATTCATAGGGTGCGCGACCAATGCTCCCTATGGGAGTAGCCCCCGAGTGTCTATTCGAGTCGTAGACTCGAGCGGAGACTTTTATTCAGGCGTTTTTTCAGTGTTAAGTCCATAGGACACAAAAAATTTTGGATGCTTAAATCCATCCTCCCTATGGGAGTAGCCCCCGGGTCCTTAGTGGAGTCGTAGACTCGACGTAGGACTCGAAGTAATAGTTCATTTTTATTCATCTTTCGGGTGCGCGGCCAGCGCTCCTGATAGGAGTAGCCCCCGAGTATTTAGTCGAATCGTAGATTCGAGTGAGTACTCTTAGCTTCGAAGCAGAAGGAATTGTAGTTGTTGCTAGTATAGATTTTGATGACATCAGTGCTGACGATCAATGACCTCAAGCGTCTGCTGTGCCAGAGATGACTTGACTGAACGAACGTGGGTCCCACTTGCTGACCTTGAATTGACCGGTCACGCGCGGCGTGGAGATAATTACGGCGTCGCCTCGATTTCCGCGCATAGTGGACGACGTGGTAACGACGGTTCGTTGTGATGCTGACACGTCTATGGCCAGATCTGCCATTGGCGTTAGGTCTTCTTGATGGACGGTTGTCGTGCATCGTCTTCTTCGTTATAATCATTGGAGAAAGCTGCAGTTTGTTTTCACCGCATTGATTCTTGTTTTCACTGCATCCTTGTGCTCTAGGAGTTCTTGCTGCGCGCTGGAATATCCTTCCACATTTCCCTCTTCCCTTCTGCGCTCTCACCGCCGGCGCCGCCGTAGCACGATGGGGAAACCGAAGAAGTCATCATTTGTGGTTGGTACCAGCGTCGCCAGAGGGAAGAAAGGCGCCACCACTACCCGTGTCACTGACGGTGGTTGGCGGCGATCAGAGACGCGGGAGAGTGATCTCCGCAAGCTTCGCGAGCGGGGCTTGATCCCGCAGGATAGGGAGGCCGTCAGACTCCTCGGCAACGAGCTAATCCCCCGTCCCCCCGCTGGGTATCGGGTTATGTTTCTTGCCTTCGTTATTCGTGGGTTTTCCTTCCCAGTCCACGACTTCCTTCGTGGGCTGCTCTTTCTCTATGGCATCCAGCTGCATCATCTTTCGCCCAATTCTCTTCTTCACATTGCTTGTTTCATCACTTTCTGCGAGTGCTGGCTCGGCATCGAGCCGCACTTTGGCCTCTTCCAGAAACTTTATTCCGTGAAGAGGCAGTCTGGTTCGGATGGTGTTTATCCCATTGGGGGTTGCATCATCTCTCTCAAGGCCAATCTTCTTTTCTTTTCCTTTTCCATGTCCGAATCCGTCCAGTACTGGCGGAGGTGATGGTTTTATATCCGCGACTCCGTAGTGCCTGGGCAAGATTTTGGTCTTGTTCCTTTCGACCCCTCCCAGAAGACTGAGCCGAAAAGGTCTTGGAAAAACAAGATCTTGGATGGCGAGGTGGCGGAGATAGAGGCGCTATATCGTCGGGTGGAGGATCTCCAGTTGATTCCGAAGAAGGAAGTGAATGGTGTGGATATAATCCGCACCTTCCTCGAGCGTCGGGTGCAACCACTCCAGGCTAGGGTGCACCTAATGTTCCTTTATGCTGGGCGCCGTGATCCGACGAGGGTTTCGGCTAAGAAAATCTCCGAGGAAGATCTTGACAGAGCCCTTTCGCTTGCTGCTGAAGTTCAAAGCCGAAGAGAAAATCCCGGGGAAGTCGCTGACTCCTCCGTTTTCTTCTTCGCATCCTGTTCCACAGGTGTAGATCCGTGCGCGTAGCGCTATTTTTCGACTCCATTGTGTTGTATTTGTTTTCTGACAAATTGTTCTTCTCTTGTACAGAGCTTCAAAGTGCCGGGTATGTTGCCTCCATTACCCGAAGTATATCCGGATGCTCCGGACAATGATTTGGTGGATTCCATGTCCGAGCTACCGTCGGCGCGATCTCCGGCGGAAGATGCCAACGAGTCGAGTGAGGACCACACATGCAAACAATCGTGGATCTCCAGCGAGTCTTCGGATGCCTCGACTCCTCCGACTCCTAGGAACCCTCTGTGCCTTGAGCGTCACAGTGATGGGCATGGAGGCTCTTCCTCTCCTATTCCTGCCATTCCTAAGGGGCTGTAGCGCCGCACCCGCCAGCGAAGCAGAAGAAGGAAGAAAAGAAGGAAGAGAAGAAAGAAGAGAAGAAGAGGGAGAAGAGAGCCCGAAGGACTCCTCCTGTCTTCGACCTGAGCTCGCTGGACTCGTAAGTTTCTTTTATACTGCTGTCTTTTTGCTGTTGACTTTTGTGCTTGTGCTAATTATTTCGTGTGCAGGCATTGCTCCCACGACTCCTCCAGCGATGGTGCTCGGGAGATGATGGGAGAGTCGAAAGTCGCATATCCTCCTCCTCAGACGGTGGCAACTTCGGGTGCGCCGCTCCGGACCCTCCTCTGCAGGAGGTGCAGGTGGTTGCGCCTCAGAATTTCGCCAGCGGGCCTTCGGCATCGCCGTTGGATCATGTGAGTCTCCTGCCACGGGGGGATCCCCCGAGCGTGTGTAAAAGAGTTTTCTTATTTTGTTCTTCGAGTCTCGGGGGGAGCCGCCGAGCGTTTTCGTGTGAGTCTTTTCTTTCTTCTTTCTCCTGTTGGGCGTAGCCCCCGGGTCCTTTTTCTAACTGATAGGTCTTCTTCCTGCAGCCTTTTGTGCAGGATGCCAGGCGACTGGTGCAGGAGCGCCTAGCGCTGGAGGCCAACCTCCAACAACTTAAAGGTACCTGTATGCTTTGAAGCTTCTTTCTTTTTGCATTATTGTCTTGCTTTCTGACGCTTGTATGTTTTGAATGCAGAGGAGAATAACACTTCCCTCCGTGAGATTGATGCTCTCAAGAAGAGCCTTGGTCAAGCGGAGAAGAAGGCCCAGGACGCCGCTGGTGCGAAGGAGTGCCTTGAGCTGGACCTGGCCAAGGCAGCCAAGGCTAAGGAGCGTCTGCAGCAGGAGGCCACGGACCGCGAGGAGCAGCTTGCCGCTGTTGCGACTGCGCGTGAAAGATAGGTGGCGAGCAAGCTCATGGCTGCTGCCAAGGCTGTTTCGGGTGAGTTCCTTATTTTTGCTTCTTTTCTTTTCATTTTCTTGTCTTTCTTCTTTGTTACTGTCTTCAGTCTTCGTCTTTTTTGACTCAGATGCCGCAGGCATCGAGTTTGACCGCAGCGCTCTAGAGCATGGGAGTGCTCTGGATGATGCTACTGCAGCGGTCGAAGATCGCTGCAGCACCGTCGTCAGCTCCCTTTCCAAGGCGAAGGAGGTTCTTGGCCGCTTTTACAAGGAGCTTGTCCCCAAGGGCGCGGCCCTTGATGATGTTGACGCCCTGGCGGAGGCTTTATCAGCCGAAGCGCCTGCTGCGTACAAGCACAAGCAGAAGGGCATCGGCGCGTCCGTCGGGCTGGCGATGGACTTGGCGGCTGGAGCGGAGCTGGACCTTCCCGAGATCACTTCCCGGATGCCGACGACCGCGGATGGATCCGAGGTAGCCTTTGCTACCTATTCTGCTCGCTGCAAGCGGTATGGGCCAAAGCTCATTGATCTACTGTCTGAGTATGCGTTGCGACAACAGGGGGAAGCCAAAGCGAGGCAGTCCGGCTCTGAGGCTACTCAGGGTGCCGCATCTTAGGCGTTGTAGCTGTAGGATAGTTTGTAGTCTTCTTTTGCTGTAACTATGTTGAGGAACGAAATCATTGTGCCACGCAGTGGCCTTTATATTCTTAATGAATTTGCTGAGTTGTGCTCTTCTCTGTCTGAATGTTTTTGTCCTTTGCTTTTCTGCTGTTCTAGGTTCCTTCGGGTGCTGACCCCGTTGACACCTCGCCTGCAGCTCGACTGCGGCCATATTTGGATGATTCCTCACAACTTGCCTTTCTTCGAGACCGTGTTCGTAGTCTTGAGAGGGAGTTGCTTGGGGTGCGTGGTCACGCCGATGTTTGGAAGTCCAAGGCAAATCGCGGTGCGGCCAGAGAGGATTACTTGATGGTGGAACTGCTTCAGCTGTCTGAGCAGCTTCAATGTAAGTTGCTATTTGTTTTGAGCTATAGCTCAGTTTTTCGGGTGTGCCTGCTGGCCTTGCGTCTTATTTTGTGCGAGTGTCGTAGGTGCCAACCTTGCTCTGAGGGAGGAGAAGGAGCGTGTCGCTGTTCGGGTCAATTGCTTGACTCAACAAGACATGGAAGCTAGCGGCTTCTTCTGGATGGATCGCGACCGTTCCATGGCTCTGGCAACGGTGCAGGATCGCGTTCACCAAGTGTCGCGGGTGCTTCGCCAAGTGCAGACTTCGCTTTCGTCAGTTCTGCATGTGATGTTTCCCTTGGATGCTGTGCCAACAACCCTGTCCGGCCTTCTGTCTAGATTTCGGAGCGTGACCCATGTTTAGGAATTGGTGAGGCAGCAACTCGTCGCAGGGGTGAAGGCTGCGTTATCCCTTGTTAGGCTGCATCGTCCTGATGTAAATCTGTCTGTTGTAGCAGCTGGGCCACCTCTTCGGCCGGATGGTGGCAACTGGGATATGCGTCCGCATTATGCGGCTGTAAGGAAGTATGCCGAACAGGTCGTAGATTTGTTTGAGCAGCGTGCTCAAGTTATTCTCCAGAATAGGTAGTACCTGTAAAAGAGATAGATGTAAAATTTGTATATTTCGACTGGGCGTGTTGTGCCCTTTGTTATAAAGGTTTGTTTGTTGTTTTAGCACGCAGTGCTTTGATTGGGTACGTGTCCTTTTCGTTTGCCTGACGTTGTCAGCTACTCAGGGTGTACACGTGTGATTCTCAGTCGATGAAATCGTGAGGTGGGGGGAGCCCCCGAGTGCGTTTGTAGCATAAAGTAAAGTTGCAAATAGCGAAACGAAATTTTGGGGCGAGACACTTAGCTTTATTTATATCGTAATGGAGGAAGTACATTGTTCGTCTGAATAGCCTTGGCTGAAGCCTTATTGAAAGTAAAGGGGTAGGTAGCTAGGGATAGAATCGTCGCAAGTGCGCGATGTTCCATGGGTTGGAGTATGCGACTCCAGACTCCACGTGCTTGAGGCGATAGGCGCCACCTGGGATGACCTCGGTGATGATGTAGGGTCCTTCCCATGGTGACTCGAATTTCTTCGGTCGCTCTTGCTTGAGTCGCAAGACGAGGTCTCCTTCGACGGAGGACCTTGGGCGCAGCCGGCGGCTGTGGTAGTTGCGGAGACTCTGCTGGTACACCGCTGATCGAGCTGCTGCTACGTCTCTTGCTTCGTCGAGTGTGTCGACGGCGTCTTCGAGTGCAGCCGTGGATTCGGCTTCGCTGTAAGCGACGACCCGGGGGGCCTGGTGGCGTACTTCGGCTGGTAGCACGGCTTCGGCTCCATGCACCATGAAGAACGGTGTGTAGCCGGTGGAGCTGTTCGGCGTAGTACGCAAACTCCATAGGACGGATGGCAGCTCTTTCGTCCAGGATCCGGCCTTTCGTTCGAGTGGGCTCATGAGGCGCTTCTTGATGCCAGCACCATTTAGGTCGTTGGCCTTTTCGACCTGCCCGTTCGTTTGCGGGTGAGCCACTGAGGCGTATGTGATGTTGATCCCGAGGCCTTCGCAGAAGTCTTGGAATTCTTTGGAGATGAAGTTTGATCCATTGTCGGTGATGATGCTGTGTGGTACGCCGAACCTGTAAACAATGGACTCGAAGAACTTGACGGCGGTCTTGCCCTTTTGGTTGGCGACCGGCATGGCCTCGACCCACTTGGTGAATTTATCGACTACGACCAAGAGGTAAACGTGCCCCCCTTTCGAGGACTTCGGCAGTTTGCCGATCATGTCGAGGCCCCATTGGGCAAAGGGCTAGGCTATAGGTATGGGTCTGAGCTCTGACCCGGGTGCGTGTGGTTTGTCGGCGAACCTTTTGCACCCGTTGCATCTTCGGACGATGTCCTTTGCGTCGCTCATGGCCGTTGCCCAGTAGAATCCAGCTCGTAGAGCTTTGGCGACAAGGGAGCGGCTGCCTGCATGATGGCCGCAGATGCCCTCGTGGATGTCTTGGAGGATGGCTTTCCCGTCATCGATGGTGACGCACCTTTGTAGTACACCCGTGATACTGCGCTTGTACAACTCGCCATTGATGATGGTGAAGGCTTTTGACCGACGAGATATGCGCCGGGCATCTATCGGGCTGTCAGGCAGTTCGCCGTTTATCAAGAACTGGAGGTATGGTCGCGTCCAAGTTTCTTCGACTGCCATGACCTGCATCAGGTTGACCATAGCGACCTCTATGTCCAGTTTCTCGGGTCCTTCGTGTCCTTCGGGCAGCGTAGCCCCCGAGTGTTCTGCTTCTTCGGTTGATCCCTTGGGGAATTTCCGCTTGATGGATGGCACGCAGATCTGTTCGAGGAACACACCTGGTGGTACCTTTGCGCAGGTGGAGCCGATGTTTGCGAGTCTGTCGGCTTCCTCGTTGCTTTCTCTCCCGACGTGGCGAAGCTCGCAGCCGTCGAATTCTCCTTCGAGTGCGTTGTAGAGTGCGCGGTACACAATCATGTTTTCGGCGTGTGCGTCGCACTCGTTCATCGTCTGCTAGACGACGAGGTTGGAGTCACCGTAGATGACCAGGCGTGTTGCTCCGCAGATCTTTGCCATCCTCATGCCATGGATGAGGGCTTCGTACTCGGCCTCATTGTTGGAAGATCGGAATTTCATCCAGAGGACGTACTTCATCTGATCGCCCTGCGGGGAGGTCAGTATGACCCCGGCTCCTGCTCCAGCTTCACGCTTGGAGCCGTCGAAGTGCATCGTCCATGACTGCAACATGTCTGGGGTGTCTGGCAGCTGCAGCTCCATCCAATGTACAAGGAAATCTGGGGGAGGACTTGAGATTTGATTGCGAGTCGCTTCTCGTAGACGATGTCCAGGGGTGACAGCTCGATGCCCCACAGGGCCACGCGTCCTGTGGCCTCTGGGTTATTCAGGATGCTGTTCAGGGGTGCCTCATTGACGACCATCACCTGGTGCTCCTGGAAGTAATGGCTCAGCCGTCGAGCCGTCATGAACACGCCGTAGGCGAGTTTTTGGTAGTGAGGGTACCTCTGCTTTGTTGGCATCAGTACCTCGCTGAGGTAGTAGATTGGGCGTTGGACCCCGTGGGTCTTGCCCTCTTCGGGTCGTTCGACCACTAGCACAGTGCTGATCACCTGATGTGTGGCTGCTATGTACATCAGCAGAGGCTCGCGCTCCTTTGGCGTGACCAGGACGGGCGAGGTGGAGAGTAGCCGTTTGAGGCATTCGAACGCACCGTCGGCTTCGGGCGTCCACTCAAATTTATCTGCCTTGCGTAGCAGCTGGTAGAATGGAAGGGCCTTCTCGCCCATGCGGCTGATGAATCTGCTCAACGCCGCTATTCGTCCTGCGAGCTGCTGGACACCCTTGAGTTTTTTCGGCTTCTCCATCGCCATGATGGCTCTGATTTTCTTCGGGTTCGCCTCGATCCCTCGCTGAGAGATGAAGTACCCAAGCAGCTGACCCGATGGGATGCCGAAGATGCATTTTTCGGGGTTGAGTTTGATCCTATAGCGATCGAGGTTGTCGAACGTCTCGCGGAGATCGTTGATAAGTGTCCTCGCCTCCCTGGTTTTTATGACTATGTCGTCGACATAGACTTGAACGTTGCGACCGATCTGGTCCTTGAGGCATGCTTGCATGCATCATTGGTACGTGGCGCCTGTGTTCTTTAGCCTGAAGGGCATTGTGTTGTAGCAGAATACTCCGAACAGTGTGATAAACTCCGTTTTCTTCTGATCTTCGACCTTGAGTCGAATCTGGTTGTAGCCTGAGTAGGCGTCGAGGAAGGAGAGTTTCTCACAACTTGCAGTCGAATCGATGATATGATCGATCCGAGGAAGAGGGAAGTGGTCCTTCGGGCAATGCTTGTTTGGCGACGTGAAATCCACGCACATCCGCAGGATGTCCGTGTCCTTCTTTGGGACCATTACTGTATTTGCAAGCCACTGGCTCTCTTTGATTTCCCTGATGAAGTCTGCAGTGAGTAGTCTGTTGATTTCTTTGCCGATAGCTTCGGCCCATGGCTCGGACAGTCTCCGGATGGACTGCTTGACGGGCTTGGTGTCTGGAAAGACGTTGAGTGCGTGCTCGGCGAATTCCCTGGGAACTCCTGGCATGTTTGCAGGACACCAGGCGAAGATTTCCCAACGCTCACGGAGGAATTCGACGAGCGTGCCTTCCTATGCGGGGCTGAGGTCGTTGGCGATCAGCGCCGTCTTGGAGGCATCCGTCGGATGGACTTGCACCTTCTTCGTGTTGATGGTGGAGTCGAAGGACATGTCAGGTGCGTTTTGTCGTGCGACTGGGGGTGCCCCATTGTCCGTCACCTCGCGGAGCCTTACGAGTTCTTCCTGCATGCCGAATGCTTGTGAGATTCTGTTGAAATCCCTGTCGCATTGGTACGATCGGGTGAAGCTCCCGTGGATTGTGATGACGCCCTTCGGCCCTGGCATCTTGAGTAGCAGGTATGCATAGTGTGGGACAGCCAGGAACCTTGTGAATGCTACACGCCCGAGGATGGCGTGGTACTGTGATGGCCAGTCCACCACTTCGAATTCGAGTCGTTCCAGTCGGAAGTTGTCCGGCTTGCCGAAGATGACGTCGAGCCATATTTTGCCCAGGGGGAATATGCCCTTCCCTGGAACGATGCCGTGGAACGTTGTGTCTGATTGTTCCAGGCTACACTGCGGGATTCGCATTGCTGCTACAGTGCTTGCGAACATCAGGTTGATGCCGCTGCCGCCGTCCATGAAGACGCGACTCATCTCGAAACCTCCGATCTGCGCCTCCAGCACCAGGGCAGCATGACCTGGGCGAGGGATCTGACAAGGCTGATCCGAACGACTAAACGTGATGCAGGACTCCGATCCACTGAGGTACTCAGGGATGGCGGGTGGAGTTGCCACGGACAGGTTGATTTGTCGGGTGATTTTCTTCTGCACCCTATTCGTGGGGCGCCCCTTCTGGATCATCAGTGCTCCTTTCGGCTGGGATACCCGTTCCCAGCGTTGTTCTGTGCTGGTGCGACTGGTTGGTTCGGGCCTCCTACAGGTGGCGGTGGAGGAGATCCATGTGCTATTTCACCTGACGCGGGTGCGTTTCCGAAGGCAGGGATTGGGGCTTGCTGCCTCATCTACACCATGCTTTCGCTGAGTTTCTGGAACTCGCGGCAGTCCTTGAGCATGTGGCTCGCCTTCTTTTTGCCATCCTTCTTGTCGATGTAGAAGTGGATGGTGCATGGACCCGAAAGCTTTTCGTATGCTGAGGGTCCGTTATCGCGGTCGCGGTGCTGCCAAGACTGCGCTGGGCGTCCCCCATCGCGGAAGTTTCCTCCGCGGTATCCTCCGCTGTTGCGGTTGGCGTCGTTGCGGCGATCGACATAGCCGGCCGCGACCATGTCGGGTCCGTCGCGATCGTCGTAGACGCGCGATCTTCTCTTGCTACGGCGCTCTTGTCGTCGACCGTAGTCGTCTTCTTCCTCCGATTGTGCTCGGTGAATGGAATCTTCGCCGTCAGCCCACCTGTTGGCGATGTCCATGAGGTGGTCGAGTGTTTTGGGCTTGACGCGCCCAAGTTCCTCCTTGAAGTCTTGGCGCTTGACGCCGTCCCTGAAGGCGTCGATGGCCCTCTCTTCAGAGATGTGCGCTGTGGAGTTTTTTGTGTTGGACCAGCGTAGTATGTACGAGCGAATGGATTCGCCCGTTCGTTGAGTGCAGGCGCGCAACTCTTCGATTGAGGCGGGCCTCTTGCTGGTGCCCTTGAAGTTTCGGATGAAGCTGTAAGATAGCTCCTCCCAGCTTCGGATGGACCCTGATGATAGGCTGCTGAGCCAGATCCGTGCCGCGCCTGTCAGCTGCAGCTGAAGGCATTGCATGGCGGTTTCTTTGTTGCCGCCGTGCGGCTTGACGGATGATAGATGATCACTGAGCCATGCCTTTGGGTCTTGCGTGCCATCGAACTTCGGTGTATCCGAAGGAAGCTTGAAATTGCGTGGCATCTTTGTTCGCCGAACAGATCTGCTGAAGCATCGGGCTCCGCAGAGTTCTCCTTCGTCTTCGTCCATCTCGGATTCAAACAAGCATGCGCTCTTGGCTCGCGCTTTGTCGATTTTGCGCTGTGTGAGCGCGGCTCTGGCGTCGTAGTCGCGTTTATGATGACGCGAGCTCTTCTTTCTTCGAGGAAGGTCGTGTTCCTCTTCTTCTTCGGATGAAGGGGTGGGACTACGGTCGTGCCTGGCCGGAGCTTTTTTCTTTTGCTCCGCAGGAGCTTCCTGGTGGAGCGCGGCTCCGACAAGTCCGAGTCCGGTAAGTGCGGACTTGTGCATGGCCCTCTTCGGGTCCCCCTCTGGAGGTGGGTGGGCTACGAGGTACGCAGTGGCTGCCATGATCGCAGCTTGCGGCATTTTCGGGATGACATTGTCGTCGGCGTCCATCTCCATGAAGGATGTGTGGAGGGTTCGGGTCACCTCCCGACGCTCCTTGGGGTCCATGTTTTCCACCCGAGATCGGTGCTTGTTTCCTTGGTTGGAGTTTGAGCTGGAGCCCATGGCCATGGCGGAGAGCGCAGCTCGTCGCACGCTGGACTCTGAGGCTGCTTGCTTGCGCTTGTCAAGCGCCTCCTGCATCTTGACCTGCTTCTTGTGCTCCTCGATCAGGAGCAGGTGGTAGGACATCAGTAGATCCCGGGAGGAGTCTGCAGGCAGGACTATGTTGCCTGCCACGGTGTTGCGTGCCTGGGCCCATCCTTCTTTGCTAAGGCGGATGACGTGGCCGTTGTTTTCCCCTTCGGGTGGGGGGGATTGGCTTCTTCTGTTCCCGCCGTTCCTGTCTTGCGGGTTGGGGTTCGAGTTGGGTGGCGGGTTGGGTGTGTGCTGATCCCCGTCAGCCTGTATAACTACGGCACATTGGTAGCGCTCGCAGATTGGTCCGCTGCTGCCACAGCTTTCAGATCCGGAACCGTAGGTCCCTTCATCCGACGGCGGATCGCACAGATCGGAGTTGCAGCTGCTGCCGTCGTAGGAATCATCTGTTGATGATGTTGTGCGTAGCACATGGTGTGGGGTCCATGAAGCGGGCCTGATTGATGGTAGGGGCACCCGCTCAGGGAGGCGGAGGGTGCCAGTTTTCCCCACCTGGAAGCAGAAGCTCCCGAACAGGAATTCGAGTCCGTCGCCTACGGGCTCGAAGTCCTTCATGGTGGCCGGTGAGTGGGCGGTGAAGTCGACAGCGCCGAAGAGGAGATGACTCTTCGTCGCCGCAGAGTTGTAGTTCGATCGGGTTGGGACCGTCACGATCGCACAATCATCGTCCCCTATTCCCTCAGACGGCGCCAATTGACGAGGTTTGTTCTCATCAATGCCCATTGTTGTGGACTTGGGTTTTGGAGAAGATGGGAATGCTGGAGATCGTGGAACGGTTAGAAAACAAGCAACACGGGGACACAAGGTTTACCCAGGTTCAGGCCCCCGGAGGGGAAACCCTACTCCTGCTTGTCTGCTCTTAATTACGGCGGAACCGAAGATTACAGGGGTGCGCAGATGCAATCTGGCGTGGAGGTGTGTATGCGAAAGTATGAGAGAGAGATCTAGGTCGCGCCCTCCTAGCCTTTATATAGTCTCAGGCAGGTCCCGGGCATAGACCTAGTCGGTTACAGGTTCTAGGGTTTTACCCCTTTGAATTTCCTATCTACTCTAGTCTTGCTCTCCAAGGATCCGAAGGCGTCATGGGCCTGGGCCACCCGAAAGTCTTCATGGGCCGGCGTATATTTGCCGTGGGCCTTCCTTGGGCTGGACCAGGTAGGCTGAGATCATGTACCCGCGGGGTATAACCATGTCATTGGGGTTCCAGGGCGATGTACAATAACCTTAAAACCCGATACATGTTTGAGAGTAATGACCAAACACTTGTCATTTTCATTGTTTATGTCCAGTTTTATGACCTATTGCCCTCAATTTTGGGGTCAAGGGCGATTTGCAAGTTCCATAAGATCCGATTAATCTTTTAGAGATATGACAAAAAAATTCAACCTTTTCATGTTTTACGGCCGTTTTCATGAGCTATTGCCCACAGTTTTGGGGTTCTAGGGCAATTTGCGTGGCCCAGAAGACCCGTTACATGTTTGAGAGATATGACCAAAAAATCGTCGTTTTCATGTTTATGACCGTTTTCATGAGATATTGCCCATAGTTTTGGGGTTCAAGGGCAATTTTCATGGCCCGAAAGACCCGATACATGTTTGAGGGATATGACCAAAAACTCGTTGTATTCTCATTTTATGGCCGTTTTCATGAACTATTGCCCATAGTTTTGGAGTTCTAGGGGAATTTACAATGACTGTAAGTCCTAATACATGTTCAACTGTTATGACAAAAAGTCGTCGTTTTTGCGTTTTATGGCCATTTTCATCAGCTATTGCCCACAGTTTTGGGGTTCCAGGGCGATGTACAACAACCTTAAGACCCGAGACATGTTTGAGTGTAATGACCAAACACATGTCATTTTCGTGATTTATGGCCATTTTCATGTGCTATTGCCAACAATTTTGGGCTCTAGGGCGATATGCTTGGCCCATAAGACCCAATACATCTTTTAGAGATATGAACAAAAACTCGTCGTTTTCATGTTTTATGGCTGTTTTCATGAGCTATTGCCCACAGTTTTGGGGTTCCAGGGCAATTTGTAAGGCCCGGAAGACGCGATACATGTTTGAGAGATATGACCAAAAACTTGTCGTTTTCGCGTTTTATGACCGTTTTCATGAGCTATTGCCCATAATTTGGGGTTTCTAGGGGGATTTACACCATCCGTAAGTTCTGATAAATTTTTGAGAGTTATGACAAAAAGTCGTCGTTTTCGTAGGTTATGGCCGTTTTCATGAGCTATTGCCCATAGTTTTGGGGTTCTAGGGCGATGTACAACAACCTTAAAACCCGATACATGTTTGAGAGTAATGACCAAACACTTGTAATTTTCATTGTTTATGGCCAGTTTTATGAGCTATTGCCCACAATTTTGGGGTCCAGGGCGATTTGCATGTTCCATAAGATCCAATAAATCTTTCAGAGATATGACAAAAAAATCGACTTTTTCATGTTTTATGGCCGTTTTCATGAGCTATTGCCCATATCTTTGGGGTTCTAGGGGAATTTACAACAACTGTATGTCCTTATACATGTTTGAGTGTTATGACAAAAAAGTCGTCGTTTTTGCGTTTTATGGCCATTTTCATGAGCTATTGCCCACAGTTTTAGGATTCCAGGGCGATGTACAACAACCTTAAGACCTGATACATGTTTGAGAGTAATGACCAAAAACTTGTCATTTTCGCGTTTTATGGCCATTTTCATGTGCTATTGCCAAAACTTTTGGGCTCTAGGGCGATATGCTTGGCCCATAAGACCCGATACATCTTTAGAGATATGAACAAAAACTCGACGTTTTCGTGTTTTATGGCTGTTTTCATGAGCTATTGCCCATAGTTTTGGGTTTCTAGGTCAATTTGCAAGGCCCGGAAGAAAGGATAAATGTTTGAGAGATATGACCAAAAACTTGTTGTTTTCGCGTTTTATGACCGTTTTCATGAGCTATTGCCCACAATTTTAGGTTTCTAGGGAGACTTACAACGTCCGTAATTTCTGATAAGTTTTTGAGTGTTATGACAAAATGTCGTCGTTTTCGCGTTTTATGGCCGTTTTCATGAGCTATTGCCCATAGTTCTGGGGTTCCAGGGCGATGTACCACAACCTTAAAACCCGATAGATGTTTGGGAGTAATGACCAAACACTTGTAATTTTCATTGTTTATGGCCAGTTTTATGAGCTATTGCCCAAATTTTTTGGGTCCAGGGCGATTTGCATGTTCCATAAGATCCGATACATCTTTCAGAAATATGACAAAAAATCGAATTTTTCGTGTTTTACGGCCGTTTTCATGAGTTATTGCCCACGGTTTTGGGGTTACAGGGCAATTTGCATGGCCAAGAAGACCCGGTACATGTTTGAGGGATATGACCAAAAAAATTGTCGTTTTCATGTTTATGACCGTTTTCATGAGCTATTGCCCACAGTTTTGGGGTTCAAAGGGCAATTTTCATGGCCCGAAAGACCCGATACATATTTGAGAGATATGACCAAAAACTCGTCGTTTTCGCATTTTATGGCCTTTTTCATGAGCTATTGCCCATAGGTTTGGGGTTCTAGGGGAATTTACAACGATTGTAAGTGCTGATACATGTTTAAGTGTTATGACAAAAAGTCGTCGTTTTTGTGTTTTATGGGCATTTTCATGAGCTACTGCCCACAGTTTTAGGGTTCCAGGGCGATGTACAATAACCTTAAGACCCGATACATGTTTGAGAGTAATGACCAAAAACTTGTCATTTTCGTGTTTTATGGCCATTTTCATGTGCTATTGCCAAAACTTTTGGGCTCTAGGACGATATGCTTGGCCCATAAGACCCGATACATCTTTTAGAGATATGAACAAAAACTCGACGTTTTCGTGTTTTATGGATGTTTTCATGAGCTATTGCCCATAGTTTTGGGTTTCCAGATCAATTTGCAAGGCCCGGAAGACGGGATAAATGTTTGAGAGATATGACCAAAAACTTGTCGTTTTCGCGTTTTATGACCGTTTTCATGAGCTATTGCCCACAATTTTGGGTTTCTAGGGAGATTTACAACGTCCGTAATTTCTGATAAGTTTTTGAGTGTTATGACAAAAAGTCGTCGTTTTCGCGTTATAAGGCCATTTCCATGAGCTATTGCCCATAGTTCTGGGGTTCCAGGGCGATGTACAACAACCTTAAAACCCGATACATATTTGGGAGTAATGACCAAACACTTGTAATTTTCATTGTTTATGGCCAGTTTTATGAGCTATTACCCAGATTTTTTGGGTCCAGGGCGATTTGCATGTTCCATAAGATCCGATACATCTTTCAGAAATATGACAAAAAATCGAATTTTTTGTGTTTTACGGCCGTTTTCATGAGTTATTGCCCACGGTTTTGGCGTTCCAGGGCAATTTGCATGGCCCAGAAGACCCGATACATGTTTGAGGGATATGACCAAAAAATTGTTGTTTTCATGTTTATGACCGTTTTCATGAGCTATTGCCCACAGTTTTGGGGTTCAAAGGGCAATTTTCATGGCCCGAAAGACCCGATACATATTTGAGAGATATGACCAAAAACTCGTCGTTTTCGCATTTTATGGCCGTTTTCATGAGCTATTGCCCATAGCTTTGGTTTCTAGGGGAATTTACAACGATTGTAAGTCCTGATACATGTTTGAGTGTTATGACAAAAAGTCGTCGTTTTTGCGTTTTATGGGCATTTTCATGAGCTACTGCCCACAGTTTTAGGGTTCCAGGGCGATGTACAACAACCTTAAGACCCGATACATGTTTGAGAGTAATGACCAAACACTTGTCATTTTCGCGTTTTATGGCCATTTTCATGTGCTATTGCAAAAACTTTTGGGCTCTAGGGCGATATGCTTGGCCCATAAGACCCGATACATCTTTTAGAGATATGAAAAAAACTCGACATTTTCGTGTTTTATGGCTGTTTTCATGAGCTATTGCCCATAGTTTTGGGTTTCCAGGTCAATTTGCAAGGCCCGGAAGACGGGATAAATGTTTGAGAAATATGACCAAAAACTTGTCGTTTTCGCGTTTTATGACAGTTTTCATGAGCTATTGACCACAATTTTGGGTTTGTAGGGAGATTTACAACGTCCGTAATTTCTGATAAGTTTTTGAGTGTTATGACAAAAAGTCGTCGTTTTCGTGTTTTATGTTCGTTTTCATGAGCTATTTCCCATAGTTTTGGGGTTCCAGGGCGATGTACAACAACCTTAAAAGCCAATACATGTTTGGGAGTAATGACCAAACAATTGTAACTTTCATTGTTTATGGCCAGTTTTATGAGCTATTGCCCAAAATTTTTGGGTCTAGGGCGATTTGTATGTTCAATAAGATCTGATACATCTTTCAGAGATATGACAAAAAATCGACTTTTTCATGTTTTACGGCCGTTTTCATGAGCTATTGCCCATGGTTTTGGCGTTCCAGTGCAATTTGCATGGCCGAGAAGACCCGATACATGTTTGAGGGATATGACCAAAAAATTGTCGTTTTCATGTTTATGACTGTTTTCATGAGCTATTGCCCATAGTTTTGGGGTTCAAGGGCAATTTTCATGGCCCGAAAGACCCGATACATGTTTGAGGGATATGACCAAAAACTCGTCGTTTTCGCATTTTATGGTCGTTTTCATGAGCTATTGCCCATAGCTTTTGGGTTCTAGGGGAATTTACAACGACTGTAAGTCCTGATAATGTTTGAGTGTTATGACAAAAAGTAGTCGTCTTTGCGTTTTATGGGCATTTTGATGAGCTACTGCCACAGTTTTAGGGTTCCAGGGCGATGTACAACAACCTTAAGACCCGATACATCTTTGAGAGTAATGACCAAACACTTGTCATTTTCGCGTTTTATGGCCATTTTCATGTGCTATTGCCAAAACTTTTGGGATCTAGGGCGACAATCCTTGTCCCATAAGACCCGATACATCTTTTAGAGACATGAACAAAAACTCGACGTTTTCGTGTTTTATGGCTGTTTTCATGAGCTATTGCCCACAGTATTGGGTTTCCAGGGCAATTTGCAAGGCCCAGAAGACGCGATACATGTTTGAGATATCTGACCAAAAGATTGTCGTTTTTGCGTTTTATGACCGTTTTCATGAGATATTGCCCTCAATTTTGGGTTTCTAGGGGGATTTACAACGTCCGAAATTTCTGATAAATTTTTGAGAGTTATGACAAAAAGTCGTCGTTTTCGCGTTTTATGGCTATTTTCAAGAGCTATTGCCCATAGCATTGGGGTTCCAGGGCGATGTACAACAACCTTAAAACCCGATACATTTTAATTTTCATTGTTTATGGCCAGTTTTATGAGCTATTGCCCAAATTTTTTGGGTCCAGGGCGATTTGCATGTTCCATAAGATCTGATACATCTTTCAGAGATAAGACAAAAAATCGAGTTTTTCATGTTTTACGGCTGTTTTCATGAGCTATTGCCCACGGTTTTGGGGTTCCAGGGCAATTTCCATGGCCCAGAAGACCCGATACATGTTTGAGGGATATGACCAAAAAATCGTCGTTTTCATGTTTATGACCGTTTTGAATAGCTATTTCCCACAGCTTTGGGGTTCAAGTTTAATTTTCATGGTCCGAAAGACCCGATACATGTTTGAAGGATATGACCAAAAACTTGTTGTTTTCGCATTTTATGGCAGTTTTCATGAGCTATTGCCCATAGTTTTGGTGTTCTAGGGTAATTTACAATGACCGTAAGTCGTGATACATGTTTGAGTGTAATGCCAAAAAGTCATTGTTATTGCATTTATGGCCATTTTTATCAGCTATTGCCCATAGTTTTGGGTTCTAGGGCGATGTACAACAACCTTAAGACCCAAAACATGTTTGAGAGTAATGACCAAACACTTGTCATTTGTGCGTTTTATGGCCATTTTCATGTGCTATTGCCAAAAAAATTAGGCTCTAGGGCGATATGCTTGGCCCATAAGACCCGATACATCTTATAGAGATATGAACAAAAACTCGACATTGTCATGTTTTATGGTTGTTTTCATGAGCTATTGCCCATAGTTTTGGGGTTCCAGGGCAATTTGGAAGGCCCGGAAGACGCGATACATGTTTGATAGATATGACCAAAAACTTGTCGTTTTCACGTTTTATGTCCGTTTTCATGAGCTATTGCCCACAATTTGGGTTTTCTAGGGGCATTTACAACGTACTTAAATTTTGATAAATGTTTTAGAGTTATGGCAAAAAGTCGTCGTTTTCGTGTTTTATGGCCCTTTTGATGAGCTATTGCCCATAGTTTTGGGGTTCTAGGGCGATGTATAATAACCTTAAAACCCGATACATGTTTGAGAGTAATGACCAAACACTTGTAATTTTCATTGTTTATGTCCAATTTTATGACCTATTGCCCACAATTTTGGGGTCAAGGGCGATTTGCATGTTCCATAAGATCCGATTAATCTTTTAGAGATATGACAAAAAAATCGACCTTTTCATGTTTTACGGCCGTTTTCATGAGCTATTGCCCACGGTTTTGGGGTTCCAGGGCAATTTGCGTGGCCCGGAAGACCCGTTACATGTTTGAGAGATATGACCAAAAAATTGTCGTTTTCATGTTTATGACCGTTTTCATGAGATATTGCCCATAGTTTTGGGGTTCAAGGGAAATTTTCATGGCCCGAAAGGCCCGATACATGTTTGAGGGATATGACCAAAAACTCGTTGTTTTCTCATTTTATGGCCGTTTTCATGAACTATTGCCCATATTTTTGGAGTTCTAGGGGAATTTACAATGACTGTAAGTCCTGATACATGTTCGACTGTTATGACAAAAAGTCGTCGTTTTTGCGTTTTATGGCCATTTTCATCAGCTATTGCCCACAGTTTTGGGGTTCCAGGGCGATGTACAACAACCTTAAGACCCGAGACATGTTTGAGTGTAATGACCAAACACATGTCATTTTCGTGATTTATGGCCATTTTCATGTGCTATTGCCAACAATTTTGGGCTCTAGGGCGATATGCTTGGCCCATAAGACCCGATACATCTTTTAGAGATATGAACAAAAACTCGTCGTTTTCTTGTTTTATGGCTGTTTTCATGAGCTATTGCCCACAGTTTTGGGGTTCCAGGGCAATGTGTAAGGCCCGGAAGACGCGATACAGGTTTGTGAGATATGACCAAAAACTTGTGGTTTTCGTGTTTTATGACCGTTTTCATGAGCTATTGCCCATAATTTGGGGTTTCTAGGGGGATTTCCACCATCCGTAAGTTCTGATAAATTTTTGAGAGTTATCACAAAAATTCGTCGTTTTCGCAGTTTATGGCCGTTTTCATGAGCTATTGCCCATAGTTTTGGGGTTACAGGGCGATGTACAACAACCTTAAAACCCGATACATGTTTTAGTGTAATGAACAAACACTTGTAATTTTCATTGTTTATGGACAGTTTTATGAGCTATTGCCCACAATTTTGGGGTCCAGGGCGATTTGCATGTTCCATAAGATCCAATAAATCTTTCAGAGATATGACAAAAAATTCGAATTTTTCATGTTTTACGGCCGTTTTCATGAGCTATTTCCCATATCTTTGGGGTTCTAGGGGAATTTACAACAACTGTAAGTCCTTATACATGTTTGAGTGTTATGAAAAAAGTCGTCGTTTTTGCGTTTTATGGCCATTTTCATGATCTATTGCCTACAGTTTTAGGATTCTAGGGCGATGTACAACAACCTTAAGACCCGATACATGTTTGAGAGTAATGACCAAAAACTTGTCATTTTCGCGTTTTATGGCCATTTTCATGTGCTATTGCCAAAACTTTTGGGCTCTAGGGCGATATGCTTGGCCCATAAGACCCGATACATCTTTTAGATATATGAACAAAAACTCGACTTTTTCCTGTTTTATGGCTGTTTTCATGAGCTATTGCCCATAGTTTTGGGTTTCCAGGTCAATTTGCAAGGCCCGGAAGACGGGATAAATGTTTGAGAGATATGACCAAAAACTTGTCGTTTTCGCGTTTTATGACCGTTTTCATGAGCTATTGCCCACAATTTTGGGTTTGTAGGGAGATTTACAACGTCCGTAATTTATGATAAGTTTTTGAGTGTTATGACAAAAAGTCGTCGTTTTCGCGTTTTATAGCTGTTTTCATGAGCTATTTGTCCATAGTTTTGGGGTTCCAGGTCGATGTACAACAACCTTAAAACCCGATACATGTTTGAGAGTAATGACCAAACACTTGTAATTTTCATTGTTTATGGCCATTTTTATGTGCTATTGCCAAAACTTTTGGGCTCTAGGGCGATATGCTTGGCCCGTAAGACCCGATACATCTTTTAGAGATATGAACAAAAACTCGACGTTTTCGTGTTTTATGGCTGTTTTCATGAGCTATTGCCCATAGTTTTGGGTTTCCAGGTCAATTTGCAAGGCCCGGAAGACGGGATAAATGTTTGAGAGATATGACCAAAAACTTGTCGTTTTCGCGTTTTATGACCGTTTTCATGAGCTATTGCCCACAATTTTGGGTTTCTAGGGAGATTTACAACGTCCGTAATTTCTGATAAGTTTTTGAGTGTTATGACAAAAAGTCATCGTTTTCACGTTATATGGCCATTTCCATGAGCTATTGCCCATAGTTCTGGGGTTCCAGGGCGATGTACAACAACCTTAAAACCCGATACATGTTTGGGAGTAATGACCAAACACTTGTAATTTTCATTGTTTATGGCCAGTTTTATGATCTATTACCCAAATTTTTTGGGGTCAAGGGCGATTTGCATGTTCCATAAGATCCAATTAATCTTTTAGAGATATGACAAAAAAATCGACCTTTTCATGTTTTACGGCCGTTTTCATGAGCTATTGCCCACGGTTTTGGGGTTCCAGGGCAATTTGCATGGCCCGGAAGACCCGTTACATGTTTGAGAGATATGACCAAAAAATTGTCGTTTTCATGTTTATGACCGTTTTCATGAGCTATTGCCCACAGTTTTGGGGTTCAAAGGGCAATTTTCATGGACCGATAGACCCGATACATATTTGAGAGATATGACCAAAAACTCGTCGTTTTCGCATTTTATGGCCGTTTTCATGAGCTATTGCCCATAGCTTTGGGTTCTAGGGGAATTTACAATGATTGTAAATCCTGATGCATGTTTGAGTGTTATGACAAAAAGTCGTCGTTTTTGCGTTTTATGGGCATTTTCATGAGCTACTGCCCACAGTTTTAGGGTTCCAGGGCGATGTACAACAACCTTAAGACCCGATACATGTTTGAGAGTAATGACCAAACACTTGTCATTTTCGCGTTTTATGGCCATTTTCATGTGCTATTGCCAAAACTTTTGGGCTCTAGGGCGATATGCTTGGCCCATAAGACCCGATACATCTTTTAGAGACATGAACAAAAACTCGACGTTTTCGTGTTTTATGGCTGTTTTCATGAGCTATTGCCCACAGTATTGGGTTTCCCGGGCAATTTGCAAGGCCCGGAAGACGCGATACATGTTTGAGAGATCTGACCAAAAGATTGTCGTTTTCGCGTTTTATGACCGTTTTCATGAGATATTGCCCTCAATTTTGGGTTTCTAGGGGGATTTACAACGTCCGAAATTTCTGATAAATTTTTGAGAGTTATGACAAAAAGTCGTCGTTTTCGCGTTTTATGGCTATTTTCAAGAGCTATTGCCCATAGCATTGGGGTTCCAGGGCGATGTACAACAACCTTAAAACCCAATATATTGTAATTTTCATTGTTTATGGCCAGTTTTATGAGCTATTGCCCAAATTTTTTGGGTCCAGGGCGATTTGCATGTTCCATAAGATCTGATACATCTTTCAGAGATATGACAAAAAATCGACTTTTTCATGTTTTACGGCTGTTTTCATGAGCTATTGCCCACGGTTTTGGGGTTCCAGGGCAATTTCCATGGCCTAGAAGACCCGATACATGTTTGAGGGATATGACCAAAAAATCGTCGTTTTCATGTTTATGACCGTTTTGAATAGCTATTTCCCACAGCTTTGGGGTTCAAGTTCAATTTTCTTTGTCCGAAAGACCCGATACATGTTTGAAGGATATGACCAAAAACTTGTTGTTTTCGCATTTTATGGCCGTTTTCATGAGCTATTGCCCATAGTTTTGGTGTTCTAGGGTAATTTACAATGACCGTAAGTCGTGATACATGTTTGAGTGTAATGCCAAAAAGTCATTGTTTTTGCATTTATGGCCATTTTTATCATCTATTGCCCATAGTTTTGGGTTCTAGGGCGATGTACAACAACCTTAAGACCCAAAACATGTTTGAGAGTAATGACCAAACACTTGTCATTTGCGCGTTTTATGGCCATTTTCATGTGCTATTGCCAAAAAATTTAGGCTCTAGGGCGATATGCTTGGCCCATAAGACCCGATACATCTTTTAGAGATATGAACAAAAACTCGACATTTTCATGTTTTAGGCTGTTTTCATGAGCTATTGCCCATAGTTTTGGGGTTCCAGGGCAATTTGGAAGGCCCGGAAGACGCGATACATGTTTGAGAGATATGACCAAAAACTTGTCGTTTTCACGTTTTATGTCCGTTTTCATGAGCTATTGCCCACAATTTGGGTTTTCTAGGGGCATTTACAACGTCCTTAAATTTTGATAAATGTTTTAGAGTTATGACAAAAAGTCGTCATTTTCGTGTTGTATGGCCCTTTTGATGAGCTATTGCCCATAGTTTTGGGGTTCTAGGGCGATGTACAATAACCTTAAAACCCGATACATGTCTGAGAGTAATGACCAAACACTTGTAATTTTCATTGTTTATGTCCAGTTTTATGACCTATTGCCCACAATTTTGGGATCAAGGGCGATTTGCATGTTCCATAAGATCCAATTAATCTTTTAGAGATATGACAAAAAAATCGACCTTTTCATGTTTTACGGCCGTTTTCATGAGCTATTGCCCACGGTTTTGGGGTTCCAGGGCAATTTGCATGGCCTGGAAGACCCGTTACATGTTTGAGAGATATGACCAAAAAATTGTCGTTTTCATGTTTATGACCGTTTTCATGAGATATTGCCCATAGTTTTGGGGTTCAAGGGAAATTTTCATGGCCCGAAAGGCCCGATACATGTTTGTGGGATATGACCAAAAACTCGTTGTTTACTCATTTTATGGCCGTTTTCATGAACTATTGCCCATAGTTTTGGAGTTCTAGGGGAATTTACAATGACTGTAAGTCCTGATACATGTTCGACTGTTATGACAAAAAGTCGTCGTTTTTGCGTTTTACGGCCATTTTCTTCAGCTATTGCCCACAGTTTTGGGGTTCCAGGGCGATGTACAACAACCTTAAGACCCGAGACATGTTTGAGTGTAATGACCAAACACATGTCATTTTCGTGATTTATGTCCATTTTCATGTGCTATTGCCAACAATTTTGGGCTCTAGGGCGATATGCTTGGCCCATAAGACCCGATACATCTTTTAGAGATATGAACAAAAACTCGTCGTTTTCATGTTTTATGGCTGTTTTCATGAGCTATTGCCCACAGTTTTGGGGTTCCAGGGCAATTTGTAAGGCCCGGAAGACGCGATACATGTTTGTGAGATATGACCAAAAACTTGTGGTTTTCGCGTTTTATGACCGTTTTCATGAGCTATTGCCCATAATATGGGGTTTCTAGGGGGATTTACACCATCCGTAAGTTCTGATAAATTTTTGAGAGTTATGACAAAAAGTCACCGTTTTTGCAGTTTATGGCCGTTTTCATGAGCTATTACCCATAGTTTTGGGGTTCCAGGGCGATGTACAACAACCTTAAAACCCGATACATGTTTGAGAGTAATGACCAAACACTTGTAATTTTCATTGTTTATGGCCAGTTTTATGAGCTATTGCCCACAATTTTGGGGTCCAGGGCGATTTGCATGTTCCATAAGATCCAATAAATCTTTCAGAGATTTGACAAAAAATTCGAATTTTTCATGTTTTACGGCCGTTTTCATGAGCTATTGGCCATATCTTTGGGGTTCTAGGGGAATTTACAACAACTGTAAGTCCTTATACATGTTTGAGTGTTATGAGAAAAAGTCGTCGTTTTTGCGTTTTATGGCCATTTTCATGATCTATTGCCCACAGTTTTAGGATTCTAGGGCGATGTACAACAACCTTAAGACCCGATACATGTTTGAGAGTAATGACCAAAAACTTGTCATTTTCGCGTTTTATGGCCATTTTTATGTGCTATTGCCAAAACTTTTGGGCTCTAGGGCGATATGCTTGGCCCATAAGACCCGATATATCTTTTAGAGATATGAACAAAAACTCGACGTTTTCTTGTTTTATGGCTGTTTTCATGAGCTATTGCCCATAGTTTTGGGTTTCTAGGTCAATTTGCAAGGCCCGGAAGACGGGATAAATGTTTGAGAGATATGACCAAAAACTTGTCGTTTTCGTGTTTTATGACCGTTTTCATGAGCTATTGCCCACAATTTTGGGTTTCTAGGGAGATTTACAACGTCCGTAATTTCTGATAAGTTTTTGAGTGTTATGACAAAAAGTCGTCGTTTTCGCGTTATATGGCCATTTCCATGAGCTATTGCCCATAGTTCTGGGGTTCCAGGGCGATGTACAACAACCTTAAAACCCGATACATGTTTGGGAGTAATGACCAAACACTTGTAATTTTCATTGTTTATGGCCAGTTTTATGAGCTATTACCCAAATTTTTTGGGTACAGGGCGATTTGCATGTTCCATAAGATCCGATACATCTTTCAGAAATATGACAAAAAATCGAATTTTTCGTGTTTTACGGCCGTTTTCATGAGTTATTGCCCACGGTTTTGGCGTTCCAGGGCAATTTGCATGGCCCAAAAGACCCGATACATGTTTGAGGGATATGACCAAAAAATTGTCGTTTTCATGTTTATGACCGTTTTCATAAGCTATTGCCCACAGTTTTGGGGTTCAAAGGGAAATTTTCATGGCCCGAAAGACCCGATACATGTTTGAAGGATATGACCAAAAACTTGTTGTTTTCGCATTTTATGGCCGTTTTCATGAGCTATTGCCCATAGTTTTGGTGGTCTAGGGTAATTTACAATGACCGTAAGTCGTGATACATGTTTGAGTGTTATGCCAAAAAGTCATTGTTTTTGCATTTTATGGCCATTTTTATCAGCTATTGCCCACAGTTTTGGTGTTCCAGGGCGATGTACAACAACCTTAAGAACCGAAACATGTTTGAGAGTAATGACCAAACACTTGTCATTTGCGCGTTTTATGGCCATTTTCATGTGCTATTGCAAAAAAATTTAGGCTCTAGGGCGATATGCTTGGCCCATAAGACCCGATACATCTTTTAGAGATATGAACAAAAACTCGACATTTTCATGTTTTATGGCTGTTTTCATGAGCTATTGCCCATAGTTTTGGGGTTCCAGGGCAATTTGGAAGGCCCAGAAGACGCGATACATGTTTGAGAGATATTACCAAAAACTTGTCGTTTCCATGTTTTATGACCGTTTTCATGAGCAATTGCCCACAATTTGGGTTTTCTAGGGGGATTTACGACGTCCTTAAATTCTGATAAATGTTTTAGAGTTATGACAAAAAAAGTCGTCGTTTTCGTGTTTTATGGCCCTTTTGATGAGCTATTGCCCATAGTTTTGGGGTTCCAGGGCGATGTACAATAACCTTAAAACCCGATACATGTTTGAGAGTAATGACCAAACACTTGTAATTTTAATTGTTTATGTCCAGTTTTATGACCTATTGCCCACAATTTTGGGGTCAAGGGCGATTTGCATGTTCCATAAGATCCGATTAATATTTTAGAGATATGACAAAAAAATCGACCTTTTCATGTTTTACGGCCGTTTTCATGAGCTATTGCCCACGGTTTTGGGGTTCCAGGGCAATTTGCGTGGCCCAGAAGACCCGTTACATGTTTGAGAGATATGACCAAAAAATCGTTGTTTTCATGTTTATGACCGTTTTCATGAGATATTGCCCATAGTTTTGGGGTTCAAGGGCAATTTTCATCGCCCGAAAGACCCGATACATGTTTGAGGGATATGACCAAAAACTCGTTGTTTTATCATTTTATGGCCGTTTTCATGAACTATTGCCCATAGTTTTGGAGTTCTAGGGGAATTTACAATGACTGTAAGTCCTGATACATGTTCGACTGTTATGACAAAAAGTCGTCGTTTTTGCGTTTTACGGCCATTTTCTTCAGCTATTGCCCACAGTTTTGGGGTTCCAGGGCGATGTACAACAACCTTAAGACCCGAGACATGTTTGAGTGTAATGACCAAACACATGTCATTTTCGTGATTTATGTCCATTTTCATGTGCTATTGCCAACAATTTTGGGCTCTAGGGCGATATGCTTGGCCCATAAGACCCGATACATCTTTTAGAGATATGAACAAAAACTCGTCGTTTTCATGTTTTATGGCTGTTTTCATGAGCTATTGCCCACAGTTTTGGGGTTCCAGGGCAATTTGTAAGGCCCGGAAGACGCGATACATGTTTGTGAGATATGACCAAAAACTTGTGGTTTTCGCGTTTTATGACCGTTTTCATGAGCTATTGCCCATAATATGGGGTTTCTAGGGGGATTTACACCATCCGTAAGTTCTGATAAATTTTTGAGAGTTATGACAAAAAGTCACCGTTTTTGCAGTTTATGGCCGTTTTCATGAGCTATTACCCATAGTTTTGGGGTTCCAGGGCGATGTACAACAACCTTAAAACCCGATACATGTTTGAGAGTAATGACCAAACACTTGTAATTTTCATTGTTTATGGCCAGTTTTATGAGCTATTGCCCACAATTTTGGGGTCCAGGGCGATTTGCATGTTCCATAAGATCCAATAAATCTTTCAGAGATTTGACAAAAAATTCGAATTTTTCATGTTTTACGGCCGTTTTCATGAGCTATTGGCCATATCTTTGGGGTTCTAGGGGAATTTACAACAACTGTAAGTCCTTATACATGTTTGAGTGTTATGAGAAAAAGTCGTCGTTTTTGCGTTTTATGGCCATTTTCATGATCTATTGCCCACAGTTTTAGGATTCTAGGGCGATGTACAACAACCTTAAGACCCGATACATGTTTGAGAGTAATGACCAAAAACTTGTCATTTTCGCGTTTTATGGCCATTTTTATGTGCTATTGCCAAAACTTTTGGGCTCTAGGGCGATATGCTTGGCCCATAAGACCCGATATATCTTTTAGAGATATGAACAAAAACTCGACGTTTTCTTGTTTTATGGCTGTTTTCATGAGCTATTGCCCATAGTTTTGGGTTTCTAGGTCAATTTGCAAGGCCCGGAAGACGGGATAAATGTTTGAGAGATATGACCAAAAACTTGTCGTTTTCGTGTTTTATGACCGTTTTCATGAGCTATTGCCCACAATTTTGGGTTTCTAGGGAGATTTACAACGTTCGTAATTTCTGATAAGTTTTTGAGTGTTATGACAAAAAGTCGTCGTTTTCGCGTTATATGGCCATTTCCATGAGCTATTGCCCATAGTTCTGGGGTTCCAGGGCGATGTACAACAACCTTAAAACCCGATACATGTTTGGGAGTAATGACCAAACACTTGTAATTTTCATTGTTTATGGCCAGTTTTATGAGCTATTACCCAAATTTTTTGGGTACAGGGCGATTTGCATGTTCCATAAGATCCGATACATCTTTCAGAAATATGACAAAAAATCGAATTTTTCGTGTTTTACGGCCGTTTTCATGAGTTATTGCCCACGGTTTTGGCGTTCCAGGGCAATTTGCATGGCCCAAAAGACCCGATACATGTTTGAGGGATATGACCAAAAAATTGTCGTTTTCATGTTTATGACCGTTTTCATAAGCTATTGCCCACAGTTTTGGGGTTCAAAGGGAAATTTTCATGGCCCGAAAGACCCGATACATGTTTGAAGGATATGACCAAAAACTTGTTGTTTTCGCATTTTATGGCCGTTTTCATGAGCTATTGCCCATAGTTTTGGTGGTCTAGGGTAATTTACAATGACCGTAAGTCGTGATACATGTTTGAGTGTTATGCCAAAAAGTCATTGTTTTTGCATTTTATGGCCATTTTTATCAGCTATTGCCCACAGTTTTGGTGTTCCAGGGCGATGTACAACAACCTTAAGAACCGAAACATGTTTGAGAGTAATGACCAAACACTTGTCATTTGCGCGTTTTATGGCCATTTTCATGTGCTATTGCAAAAAAATTTAGGCTCTAGGGCGATATGCTTGGCCCATAAGACCCGATACATCTTTTAGAGATATGAACAAAAACTCGACATTTTCATGTTTTATGGCTGTTTTCATGAGCTATTGCCCATAGTTTTGGGGTTCCAGGGCAATTTGGAAGGCCCAGAAGACGCGATACATGTTTGAGAGATATTACCAAAAACTTGTCGTTTCCATGTTTTATGACCGTTTTCATGAGCAATTGCCCACAATTTGGGTTTTCTAGGGGGATTTACGACGTCCTTAAATTCTGATAAATGTTTTAGAGTTATGACAAAAAAAGTCGTCGTTTTCGTGTTTTATGGCCCTTTTGATGAGCTATTGCCCATAGTTTTGGGTTCCAGGGCGATGTACAATAACCTTAAAACCCGATACATGTTTGAGAGTAATGACCAAACACTTGTAATTTTAATTGTTTATGTCCAGTTTTATGACCTATTGCCCACAATTTTGGGGTCAAGGGCGATTTGCATGTTCCATAAGATCCGATTAATATTTTAGAGATATGACAAAAAAATCGACCTTTTCATGTTTTACGGCCGTTTTCATGAGCTATTGCCCACGGTTTTGGGGTTCCAGGGCAATTTGCGTGGCCCGGAAGACCCGTTACATGTTTGAGAGATATGACCAAAAAATCGTTGTTTTCATGTTTATGACCGTTTTCATGAGATATTGCCCATAGTTTTGGGGTTCAAGGGCAATTTTCATCGCCCGAAAGACCCGATACATGTTTGAGGGATATGACCAAAAACTCGTTGTTTTATCATTTTATGGCCGTTTTCATGAACTATTGCCCATAGTTTTGGAGTTCTAGGGGAATTTACAATGACTGTAAGTCCTGATACATGTTCGACTGTTATGAGAAAAAGTCATCGTTTTTGCGTTTTATGGCCATTTTCATCAGCTATTGCCCACAGTTTTGGGGTTCCAGGGCGATGTACAAGAACCTTAAGACCCAAGACATGTTTGAGTGTAATGACCGAAAACATGTCATTTTCGTGATTTATGGCCATTTTCATGTGCTATTGCCAACAATTTTGGGCTCTAGGGCGATATGCTTGGCCCATAAGACCCGATACATCTTTTAGAGATATGAACAAAAACTCGTCGTTTTCATGTTTTATGGCTGTTTTCATGAGCTATTGCCCACAGTTTTGGGGTTCCAGGGCAATTTGTAAGGCCCGGAAGACGCGATACATGTTTGAGAGATATGACCAAAAACTTGTCGTTTTCGCATTTTATGACCGTTTTCATGAGCTATTGCCCATAATTTGGGGTTTCTAGGGGGATTTACACCATCCATAAGTTCTGATAAATTTTTGAGAGTTATGACAAAAAGTCATCATTTTCGCAGTTTATGGCCGTTTTCATGAGCTATTGCCCATAGTTTTGGGGTTCCAGGGCGATGTACAACAACCTTAAAACCCGATACATGTTTGAGATTAGTGACCAAACACATGTAATTTTCATTGTTTATGGCCAGTTTTATGAGCTATTGCCCAGAATTTTGGGGTCCAGGGCGATTTGCATGTTCCATAAGATCCAATAAATCATTGAGAGATATGACAAAAAAATCGACTTTTTCATGTTTTACAGCCGTTTTCATGAGCTATTGCCCATATCTTTGGGGTTCTAGGGGAATTTACAACAACTGTAAGTCCTTATACATGTTTGAGTGTTATGACAAAAAGTCGTCGTTTTTGCGTTTTATGGCCATTTTCATGATCTATTGCCCACAGTTTTAGGATTCTAGGGCGATGTACAACAACCTTAAGACCCGATACATGTTTGAGAGTAATGACCAAAAACTTGTCATTTTCGCGTTTTATGGCCATTTTCATGTGCTATTGCCAAAACTTTTGGGCTCTAGGGCGATATGCTTGGCCCATAAGACCCGATACATCTGTTAGAGATATGAACAAAAACTCGACGTTTTTGTGTTTTATGGCTGTTTTCATGAGCTATTGTCCATAGTTTTGGGTTTCCAGGTCAATTTGCAAGGCCCGGAAGACGGGATAAATGTTTGAGAGATATGACCAAAAACTTGTCGTTTTCGCTTTTTATGACCGTTTTCATGAGCTATTGCCCACAATTTTGGGTTTGTAGGGAGATTTACAACGTCCGTAATTTCTGATAAGTTTTTGAGTGTTATGACAAAAAGTCGTCGTTTTCGCGTTTTATGGCCGTTTTCATGAGCTATTTGTCCATAGTTTTATTCAATAATTTTACATTGACATGTGGACCATGTGGTAATGGAGATATACAGATACAATTGGTTTTAGACTTTTTGTTAGACCTTGTAATACTATGTGCCAACACATGTTCATAGGTTACTCTCAGTAATATTTGTAACACACTCCCATCAACACATATTTATATGTTACTACCTGAGAATCCCTGTAACACAATGCTTGCAACAGACATTTATATGTTACAGGTCGCTATAACTGTAACACGTTTTCTGGTCAAATATAGTTTGTGTTACTATCGACCATCGTAACACAAATTATGTGTTACATTAATTTTACTTGTAACATATATTACTATGTGTCACATGATAGTGTTACCAGAGCTCTGTCTTGTTGTAGTGGTAATTTCTGATAAGTTTCTGAGTGTTATGACAAAAAGTCGTCGTTTTCGCGTTTTATGGACGTTTTCATGAGCTATTTGTCCATAGTTTTCGGGTTCCAGGGCGATGTACAACAACCTTAAAACCCGATACATGTTTGAGAGTAATGACCAAACACTTGTAATTTTCATTGTTTATGGCCACTTTTATGAGCTATTGCCCAAATTTTTTGGGTCCAGGGCGATTTGCATGTTCCATAAGATCCGATACATCTTTCAGAAATATGACAAAAAATCGACTTTTTCGTGTTTTACGGCCGTTTTCATGAGTTATTGCCCACGGTTTTGGGGTTCCAGGGCAATTTGCATGGCCCAGAAGCCCCGATACATGTTTGAGGGATATGACCAAAAAATTGTAGTTTTCATGTTTATGACCGTTTTCATGAGCTATTGCCCATAGTTTTGGGGTTCAAAGGGCAATTTTCATGGTCCGACAGACCCGATACATGTTTGAAGGATATGACCAAAAACTTGTTGTTTTCGCATTTTATGGCCGTTTTCATTAGCTATTGCCCATAGTTTTGGTGGTCTAGGGTAATTTACAATGACCGTAAGTCGTGATACATGTTTTAGTGTTATGCCAAAAAGTCATTGTTTTTGCATTTTATGGCCATTTTTATCAGCTATTGCCCACAGTTTTGGGGTTCCAGGGCGATGTACAACAACCTTAAGAACCGAAACATGTTTGAGAGTAATGACCAAACACTTGTCATTTGCGCGTTTTATGGCAATTTTCATGTGCTATTGCCAAAAAATTTAGGCTGTAGGGCGATATGCTTGGCCCATAAGACCCGATACATCTTTTAGAGATATGAACAAAAACTCGACATTTTCATGTTCTATGGCTGTTTTCATGAGCTATTGCCCATAGTTTTGGGGTTTCAGGGCAATTTGGAAGGCCCGGAAGACGCGATACATGTTTGAGAGATATTACCAAAAACTTGTCGTTTCCACGTTTTATGACCGTTTTCATGAGCATTTGCCCACAATTTGGGTTTTCTAGGGGCATTTACGACGTCCTTAAATTCTGATAAATGTTTTAGAGTTATGACAAAAAGTCGTCGTTTTCGTGTTTTATGGCCCTTTTGATGAGCTATTGCCCATAGTTTTGGGGTTCCAGGGCGATGTACAATAACCTTAAAACCCGATACATGTTTGAGAGTAATGACCAAACACTTGTAATTTTCATTGTTTATGTCCAGTTTTATGACCTATTGCCCACAATTTTGGGGTCAAGGGCGGTTTGCATGTTCCATAAGATCCGATTAATCTTTTAGAGATATGACCAAAAAAATCGACCTTTTCATGTTTTACGGTCGTTTTCATGAGCTATTGCCCACGGTTTTGGGGTTCCAGGGCAATTTGCGTGGCCCGGAAGACCCGTTACACGTTTGAGAGATATGACCAAAAAATCGTTGTTTTCATGTTTATGACCGTTTTCATGAGATATTGCCCATAGTTTTGGGGTTCAAGGGCAATTTTCATGGCCCGAAAGACCCGATACATGTTTGAGGGATATGACCAAAAACTCGTTGTTTTCTCATTTTATGGCCGTTTTCATGAACTATTGCCCATAGTTTTGGAGTTCTAGGCGAATTTACAATGACTGTAAGTCCTGATACATGTTCGACTGTTATGACAAAAAGTCATCGTTTTTGCGTTTTATGGCCATTTTCATTAGCTATTGCCCACAGTTTTGGGGTTCCAGGGCGATGTACAACAACCTTAAGACCCGAGACATGTTTGAGTGTAATGACCAAAAACATGTCATTTTCGTGATTTATGGCCATTTTCATGTGCTATTGCCAACAATTTTGGGCTCTAGGGCGATATGCTTGGCCCATAAGACCCGATACATCTTTTAGAGATATGAACAAAAACTCGTCGTTTTCATGTTTTATGGCTGTTTTCATGAGCTATTGCCCACAGTTTTGGGGTTCCAGGGCAATTTGTAAGGCCCGGAAGACGCGATACATGTTTGAGAGATATGACCAAAAACTTGTCGTTTTCGCGTTGTATGACCGTTTTCATGAGCTATTGCCCATAATTTGGGGTTTCTAGGGGGATTTACACCATCCGTAAGTTCTGATAAATTTTTGAGAGTTATGAAAAAAAGTCATCGTTTTCGCAGTTTATGGCCGTTTTCATGAGCTATTGCCCATAGTTTTGGGTTCCAGGGCGATGTACAACAACCTTAAACCCCGATACATGTTTGAGATTAATGACCAAACACATGTAATTTTCATTCTTTATGGCCAGTTTTATGAGCTATTGCCCACAATTTTGGGGTCCAGGGTGATTTGCATGTTCCATAAGATCCAATAAATCTTTGAGAGATATGACAAAAAATTCAACTTTTTCATGTTTTACGGCCGTTTTCATGAGCTATTGCCCATATCTTTGGGGTTCTAGGGGAATTTACAACAACTGTAAGTCCTTATACATGTTTGAGTGTTATGAAAAAAGTATTCGTTTTTGCGTTTTATGGCCATTTTCATGATCTATTGCCCACAGTTTTAGGATTCTAGGGCGATGTACAACAACCTTAAGACCCGATACATGTTTGAGAATAATGACAAAAAACTTGTCATTTTCGCGTTTTATGGCCATTTTCATGTGCTATTGCCAAAACTTTTGGGCTCTAGGGCGATATGCTTGGCCCATAAGACCCGATACATCTTTTAGAGATATGAACAAAAACTCGACGTTTTCGTGTTTTATGGCTGTTTTCATGAGCTATTGCCCATAGTTTTGGGTTTCCAGGTCAATTTGCAAGGCCCGGAAGACGGGATAAATGTTTGAGATATATGACCAAAAACTTATCGTTTTCGCGTTTTATGACCGTTTTCATGAGCTATTGCCCACAATTTTGGGTTTGTAGGGAGATTTACAACGTCCGTAATTTCTGATAAGTTTTTGAGTGTTATGACAAAAAGTCGTCGTTTTCGTGTTTTATGGCCGTTTTCATGAGCTATTTGCCCATAGTTTTGGGGTTCCAGGGCGATGTACAAAAACCTTAAAACCCGATACATGTTTCAGAGTAATGACCAAACACTTGTAATTTTCATTGTTTATGGCCACTTTTATGGGGTATTGCCCAAATTTTTTGGGTCCAGGGCGATTTGCATGTTCCATAAGATCCGATACATCTTTCAGAAACATGACAAAAAATCGACTTCTTCGTGTTTTACGGCCGTTTTCATGAGTTATTGCCCACGGTTTTGGGGTACCAGGGCAATTTGCATGGCCCAGAAGACCCGATACATTTTTGAGGGATATGACCAAAAAATTGTCGTTTTCATGTTTATGACCGTTTTCATGAGCTATTGCCCATAGTTTTGGGGTTCAAAGGGCAATTTTCATGGTCCGAAAGACCCGATACATGTTTGAAGGATATGACCAAAAACTTGTTGTTTTCGCATTTTATGGCCGTTTTCATGAGCTATTGCCCATAGTTTTGGTGGTCTAGGGTAATTTACAATGACCGTAAGTCGTGATACATGTTTGAGTGTTATGCCAAAAAGTCATTGTTTTTGCATTCTATGGCCATTTTTATCAGCTATTGCCCACAGTTTTGGGGTTCCAGGGCGATGTACAACAACCTTAAGACCCAAAACATGTTTGAGAGTAATGACCAAACACTTGTCATTTGCGCGTTTTATGGCCATTTTCATGTGCTATTGCCAACAATTTTGGGCTCTAGGGCGATATGCTTGGCCCATAAGACCCGATACATCTTTTAGAGATATGAACAAAAACTCGTCGTTTTCATGTTTTATGGCTGTTTTCATGAGCTATTGCCCACAATTTTGGGGTTCCAGGGCAATTTGTAAGGCCCGGAAGACGCGATACATGTTTGAGAGATATGACCAAAAACTTGCCGTTTTCGCGTTGTATGACCGTTTTCATGAGCTATTGCCCATAATTTGGGGTTTCTAGGGGGATTTACACCATCCGTAAGTTCTGATAAATTTTTGAGAGTTATGAAAAAAAGTCATCGTTTTCGCAGTTTATGGCCGTTTTCATGAGCTATTGCCCATAGTTTTGGGGTTCCAGGGCGATGTACAACAACCTTAAACCGCGATACATGTTTGAGATTAATGACCAAACACATGTAATTTTCATTCTTTATGGCCAGTTTTATGAGCTATTGCCCACAATTTTGGGGTCCAGGGTGATTTGCATGTTCCATAAGATCCAATAAATCTTTGAGAGATATGACAAAAAATTCGACTTTTTCATGTTTTACGGCCGTTTTCATCAGCTATTGCCCACCGTTTTGGGGTTCCAGGGCGATGTACAACAACCTTAAGACCCGAGACATGTTTGAGTGTAATGACCAAAAACATGTCATTTTCGTGATTTATGGCCATTTTCATGTGCTATTGCCAACAATTTTGGGCTCTAGGGAGATATGCTTGGCCCATAAGACCAGATACATCTTTTAGAGATATGAACAAAAACTCGACATTTTCATGTTTTATGGCTGTTTTCATGAGCTATTGCCCATAGTTTTGGGGTTCCAGGGCAATTTGGAAGGCCCGGAAGACGCGATACATGTTTGAGAGATATGACCAAAAACTTGTCGTTTCCACGTTTTATGACCGTTTTCATGAGCAATTGCCCACAATTTGGGTTTTCTAGGGGGATTTACGACGTACTTAATTTCTGATAAATGTTTTAGAGTTATGACAAAAGGTCGTCGTTTTCGTGTTTTATGGCCCTTTTGATGAGCTATTGCCCATAGTTTTTGGGTTCCAGGGCGATGTACAATAACCTTAAAACCCGATACATGTTTGAGAGTAATCACCAAACACTTGTAATTTTCATTGTTTATGTCCAGTTTTATGACCTATTGCCCACAATTTTGGGGTCAACTGCGATTTGCATGTTCCATAAGATCCGATTAATCTTTTAGAGATATGACAAAAAAAATCGACCTTTTCATGTTTTACGGCCGTTTTCATGAGCTATTGCCCACGGTTTTAGGGTTCCAGGGCAATTTGCGTGGCCCGGAAGACCCGTTACATGTTTGAGAGATATGACCAAAAAATCGTCGTTTTCATGTTTATGACCGTTTTCATGAGATATTGCCCATAGTTTTGGGGTTCAAGGGCAATTTTCATGGCCCGAAAGACCCGATACATGTTTGAGGGATATGACCAAAAACTCGTTGTTTTCTCATTTTATGGCCGTTTTCATGAACTATTGCCCATAGTTTTGGAGTTCTAGGGGAATTTACAATGACTGTAAGTCCTGATACATGTTCGACTGTTATGACAAAAAGTCATCGTTTTTGCGTTTTATGGCCATTTTCATCAGCTATTGCCCACAGTTTTGGGGTTCCAGGGCGATGTACAACAACCTTAAGACCCGAGACATGTTTGAGTGTAATGACCAAAAACATGTCATTTTCGTGATTTATGGCCATTTTCATGTGCTATTGCCAACAATTTTGGGCTCTAGGGCGATATGCTTGGCCCATAAGACCCGATACATCTTTTAGAGATATGAACAAAAACTCGTCGTTTTCATGTTTTATGGCTGTTTTCATGAGCTATTGCCCACAGTTTTGGGGTTCCAGGGCAATTTGTAAGGCCCGGAAGACGCGATACATGTTTGAGAGATATGACCAAAAACTTGTCGTTTTCGCGTTGTATGACCGTTTTCATGAGCTATTGCCCATAATTTGGGGTTTCTAGGGGGATTTACACCATCCGTAAGTTCTGATAAATTTTTGAGAGTTATGACAAAAAGTCATCGTTTTCGCAGTTTATGGCCGTTTTCATGAGCTATTGCCCATAGTTTTGGGGTTCCAGGGCGATGTACAACAACCTTAAAACCCGATACATGTTTGAGATTAATGACCAAACACATGTAATTTTCATTGTTTATGGCCAGTTTTATGAGCTATTGCCCACAATTTTGGGGTCCAGGGCGATTTGAATGTTCCATAAGATCCAATAAATCTTTGAGAGATATGATAATAAATTTGACTTTTTCATGTTTTACCGCCGTTTTCATGAGCTATTGCCCATATCTTTGGGGTTCTAGGGGAATTTACAACAACTGTAAGTCCTTATACTTGTTTGAGTGTTATGACAAAAAGTCGTCGTTTTTGCGTTTTATGGCCATTTTCATGATCTATTGCCCACAGTTTTAGGATTCTAGGGCGATGTACAACAACCTTAAGACCCGATACATGTTTGAGAGTAATGACCAAAAACTTGTCATTTTCGCGTTTTATGGCCATTTTCATGTGCTATTGCCAAAACTTCGGGGCTCTAGGGCGATATGCTTGGCCCATAAGACCCGATACATCTTTTAGAGATATGAACAAAAACTCGACGTTTTCGTGTTTTATGGCTGTTTTCATGAGCTATTGCCCATAGTTTTGGGTTTCCAGGTCAATTTGCAAGGCCCGGAAGACGGGATCAATGTTTGAGAGATATGACCAAAAACTTATCGTTTTCGCGTTTTATGACCGTTTTCATGAGCTATTGCCCACAATTTTGGGTTTGTAGGGAGATTTACAACGTCCGTAATTTCTGATAAGTTTTTGAGTGTGATGACAAAAAGTCATCGTTTTCGCGTTTTATGGCCGTTTTCATGAGCTATTTGCCCATAGTTTTGGGGTTCCAGGGCGATGTACAAAAACCTTAAAACCTGATACATGTTTCAGAGTAATGACCAAACACTTGTAATTTTAATTGTTTATGGCCACTGTTATGAGCTATTGCCCAAATTTTTTGGGTCCAGGGCGATTTGCATGTTCCATAAGATCCGATACATCTTTCAGAAATATGACAAAAAATCGACTTTTTCGTGTTTTACGGCCGTTTTCATGAGTTATTGCACACGGTTTTGGGGTACCAGGGCAATTTGCATGGCCCAGAAGACCCGATACATTTTTGAGGGATATGACCAAAAAATTGTCGTTTTCATGTTTATGACCGTTTTCATGAGCTATTGCCCATAGTTTTGGGGTTCAAAGGGCAATTTTCATGGTCCGAAAGACCCGATACATGTTTGAAGGATATGACCAAAAACTTGTTGTTTTCGCATTTTATGGCCGTTTTCATGAGCTATTGCCCATAGTTTTGGTGGTCTAGGGTAATTTACAATGACCGTAAGTCGTGATACATGTTTGAGTGTTCTGCCAAAAAGTCATTGTTTTTGCATTCTATGGCCATTTTTATCAGCTATTGCCCACAGTTTTGGGGTTCCAGGGCGATGTACAACAACCTTAAGACCCAAAACATGTTTGAGAGTAATGACCAAACACTTGTCATTTGCGCGTTTTATGGCCATTTTCATGTGCTATTGCCAAAAAATTTAGGCTCTAGGGCGATATGCTTGGCCCATAAGACCAGATACATCTTTTAGAGATATGAACAAAAACTCGACATTTTCATGTTTTATAGCTGTTTTCATGAGCTATTGCCCATAGGTTTCGGGTTCCAGGGCAATTTGGAAGGCCCGGAAGACGCGATACATGTTTGAGAGATATGACCAAAAACTTGTCGTTTCCACGTTTTATGACCGTTTTCATGAGCAATTGCCCACATTTTGGGTTTTCTAGGGGGATTTACGACGTCCATAATTTCTGATAAATGTTTTAGAGTTATGAAAAAAGGTCGTAGTTTTCGTGTTTTATAGCCCTTTTGATGAACTATTGCCCATAGTTTTGGGGTTCTAGGGCGATGTACAATAACCTTAAAACCCGATACATGTTTGAGAGTAATGACCAAACACTTGTAATTTTCATTGTTTATGTCCAGTTTTATGACCTATTGCCCACAATTTTGGGGTCATCTGCGATTTGCATGTTCCATAAGATCCGATTAATCTTTTAGAGATATGACAAAAAATCGACCTTTTCATGTTTTACGGCCGTTTTCATGAGCTATTGCCCACGGTTTTGGGGTTCCAGGGCAATTTGCGTGGCCCGGAAGACCCGTTACATGTTTGAGAGATATGACCAAAAAATCGTCGTTTTCATGTTTATGACCGTTTTCATGAGATATTGCCCATAGTTTTGGGGTTCAAGGGCAATTTTCATGGCCCAAAAGACCCGATACATGTTTGAGGGATATGACCAAAAACTCGTTGTTTTCTCATTTTATGGCCGTTTTCATGAACTATTGCCCATAGTTTTGGAGTTCTAGGGGAATTTACAATGACTGTAAGTCCTGATACATGTTCGACTGTTATGACAAAAAGTCATCGTTTTTGCGTTTTATGGCCATTTTCATCAGCTATTGCCCACAGTTTTGGGGTTCCAGGGCGATGTACAACAACCTTAAGACCCGGGACATGTTTGAGTGTAATGACCAAAAACATGTCATTTTCGTGATTTATGGCCATTTTCATGTGCTATTGCCAACAATTTTGGGCTCTAGGGCGATATGCTTGGCCCATAAGACCCGATACATCTTTTAGAGATATGAACAAAAACTCGTCGTTTTCATGTTTTATGGCTGTTTTCATGAGCTATTGCCCACAGTTTTGGGGTTCCAGGGCAATTTGTAAGGCCCGGAAGACGCGATACATGTTTGAGAGATATGACCAAAAACTTGTCGTTTTCGCGTTGTATGACCGTTTTCATGAGCTATTGCCCATAATTTGCGGTTTCTAGGGGGATTTACACCATCCGTAAGTTCTGATAAATTTTTGAGAGTTATGACAAAAAGTCATCGTTTTCGCAGTTTATGGCCGTTTTCATGAGCTATTGCCCATAGTTTTGGGGTTCCAGGGCGATGTACAACAACCTTAAAACCCGATTCATGTTTGAGATTAATGACCAAACACATGTAATTTTCATTGTTTATGGCCAGTTTTATGAGCTATTACCCACAATTTTGGGGTCCAGGGCGATTTGCATGTTCCATAAGATCCAATAAATCTTTGAGAGATATGATAAAAAATTCGACTTTTTCATGTTTTACTGCCGTTTTCATGAGCTATTGCCCATATCTTTGGGTTTCTAGGGGAATTTACAACAACTGTAAGTCCTTATACTTGTTTGAGTGTTATGACAAAAAGTCGTCGTTTTTGCGTTTTATGGCCATTTTCATGATCTATTGCCCACAGTTTTAGGATTCTAGGGCGATGTACAACAACCTTAAGACCCGATACATATTTGAGAGTAATGACCAAAAACTTGTCATTTTCGCGTTTTATGGCCATTTTCATGTGATATTGCCAAAACTTTTGGGCTCTAGGGCGATGTGCTTGGCCCATAAGACCCGATACATCTTTTAGAGATATGAACAAAAACTCGACGCTTTCGTGTTTTATGGCTGTTTTCATGAGCTATTGCCCATAGTTTTGGGTTTCCAGGTCAATTTGCAAGGCCCGGAAGACGGGATAAATGTTTGAGAGATATGACCAAAAACTTATCGTTTTCGCGTTTTATGACTGTTTTCATGAGCTATTGCCCACAATTTTGGTTTGTAGGGAGATTTACAACGTCCGTAATTTCTGATAAGTTTCTGAGTGTGATGAAAAAAAGTCGTCGTTTTCGCGTTTTATGGCCGTTTTCATGAGCTATTTGCCCATAGTTTTGGGGTTCCAGGGCGATGTACAAAAACCTTAAAACCCGATACATGTTTCAGAGTAATGACCAAACACTTGTAATTTTAATTGTTTAGGGCCACTTTTATGAGCTATTGCCCAAATTTTTTGGGTCCAGGGCGATTTGCATGTTCCATAAGATCCGATACATCTTTCAGAAATATGACAAAAAATCGACTTTTTCGTGTTTTATGGCCGTTTTCATGAGTTATTGCACACGGTTTTGGGGTACCAGGGCAATTTGCATGGCCCAGAAGACCCGATACATTTTTGAGGGATATGACCAAAAAATTGTCGTTTTCATGTTTATGACCGTTTTCATGAGCTATTGCCCATAGTTTTGGGGTTCAAAGGGCAATTTTCATGGTCCGAAAGACCCGATACATGTTTGAAGGATATGACCAAAAACTTGTTGTTTTCGCATTTTATGGCCGTTTTCATGAGCTATTGCCCATAGTTTTGGTGGTCTAGGGTAATTTACAATGACCGTAAGTCGTGATACATGTTTGAGTGTTATGCCAAAAAGTCATTGTTTTTGCATTCTATGGCCATTTTTATCAGCTATTGCCCACAGTTTTGGGGTTCCAGGGCGATGTACAACAACCTTAAGACCCAAAACATGTTTGAGAGTAATGACCAAACACTTGTCATTTGCGCGTTTTATGGCCATTTTCATGTGCTATTGCCAAAAAATTTAGGCTCTAGGGCGATATGCTTGGCCCATAAGACCAGATACATCTTTTAGAGATATGAACAAAAACTCCACATTTTCATGTTTTATTGCTGTTTTCATGAGCTATTGCCCATAGTTTTGGGGGCCCGGAAGACGCGATACATGTTTGAGAGATATGACCAAAAACTTGTCATTTCCATGTTTTATGACCGTTTTAATGAGCAATTGCCCACAATTTGGGTTTTCTAGGGGGATTTACGACGTCCTTAATTTCTGATAAATGTTTTAGAGTTATGAAAAAAGGTCGTCGTTTTCGTGTTTTATAGCCCTTTTGATGAGCTATTGCCCATAGTTTTGGGGTTCCAGGGCGATGTACAATAACCTTAAAACCCGATACATGTTTAAGAGTAATGACCAAACACTTGTAATTTTCATTGTTTATGTCCAGTTTTATGGCCTATTGCCCACAATTTTGGGGTCAAGGGCGATTTGCATGTTCCATAAGATCCGATTACTCTTTTAGAGATATGACAAAAAAAATCGACCTTTTCATGTTTTACGGCCGTTTTCATGAGTTATTGCCCACAGTTTTGGGGTTCCAAGGCAATTTGCGTGGCCCGGAAGACCCGTTACATGTTTGAGAGATATGACCGAAAAATCGTCGTTTTCATGTTTATGACCGTTTTTATGAGATATTGCCCATAGTTTTGGGGTTCAAGGGCAATTTTCATGGCCCGAAAGACCCGATACATGTTTGAGGGATATGACCAAAAACTCTTTGTTTTCTCATTTTATGGCCGTTTTCATGAACTATTGCCCATAGTTTTGGAGTTCTAGGGGAATCTACAATGACTGTAAGTCCTGATACATGTTCGACTGTTATGACAAAAAGTCATCGTTTTTGCGTTTTATGGCCATTTTCATCAGCTATTGCCCACAGTTTTGGGGTTCCAGGGCGATGTACAACAACCTTAAGACCCGAGACATGTTTGAGTGTAATGACCAAAAACATGTCATTTTCGTGATTTATGGCCATTTTCATGTGCTATTGCCAACAATTTTGGGCTCTAGAGCGATATGCTTGGCCCATAAGACCCGATACATGTTTTAGAGATATGAACAAAAACTCGTCGTTTTCATGTTTTATGGCTGTTTTCATGAGCTATTGCCCACAGTTTTGGGGTTCCAGGGCAATTTGTAAGGCCCGAAAGACGCGATACATGTTTGAGAGATATTACCAAAAACTTGTCGTTTTCGCGTTTTATGACCGATTTCATGAGCTATTGCCCATAATTTGGGGTTTCTAGGGGGATTTACACCATCCGTAAGTTCTCATAAATTTTTGAGAGTTATGACAAAAAGTCATCGTTTTCGCAGTTTATGGCCGTTTTCATGAGCTATTGCCCATAGTTTTGGGGTTCCAGGGCGATGTACAACAACCTTAAAACCCGATACATGTTTGAGATTAATGACCAAACACATGTAATTTTCATTGTTTATGGCCAGTTTTATGAGCTATTGCCCACAATTTTGGGGTCCAGGGCGATTTGCATGTTCCATAAGATCCAATAAATCTTTGAGAGATATGACAAAAAATTCGACTTTTTCATGTTTTACGGCCGTTTTCATGAGCTATTGCCCATATCTTTGGGGTTCTAGGGGAATTTACAACAACTGTAAGTCCTTATACATGTTTGAGTGTTATGACAAAAATTCGTCGTTTTTGCGTTTTATGGCCATTTTCAGGATCTATTGCCCACAGTTTTAGGATTCTAGGGCGATGTACAACAACCTTAAGACCCGATACATGTTTGAGAGTAATGACCAAAAACTTGTCATTTTCGCGTTTTATGGCCATTTTCATGTGCTACTGCCAAAACTTTTGGGCTCTAGGGCGATATGCTTGGCCCATAAGACCCGATACATCTTTTAGAGATATGAACAAAAACTCGACGTTTTCATGTTTTATGGCTATTTTCATGAGCTATTGCCCATTTTTTTGGGTTTCCAGGTCAATTTGCAAGGCCCGGAAGACGGGATAAATGTTTGAGAGATATGACCAAAAACTTGTCGTTTTCGCATTTTATGACCGTTTTCATGAGCTATTGCCCACAATTTTGGGTTTGTAGGGAGATTGACAACGTCCGTAATTCCTGATAAGTTTCTGAGTATTATGACAAAAAGTCGTCGTTTTCGCGTTTTATGGCCGTTTTCATGAGCTATTTGTCCATAGTTTTGGGGTTCCAGGGCGATGTACAACAACCTTAAAACCCGATACATGTTTGAGAGTAATGACCAAACACTTGTAATTTTCATTGTTTATGGCCACTTTTATGAGCTATTGCCCAAATTTTTTGGGTCCAGGGCGATTTGCATGTTCCATAAGATCCGATACATCTTTCAGAAATATGACAAAAAATCGACTTTTTCGTGTTTTACGGCCGTTTTCATGATTTGTTGCCCACGGTTTTGGGGTTCCAGGGTAATTTGCATGGCCCAGAAGACCCGATACATGTTTGAGGGATATGACCAAAAAATTGTCGTTTTCATGTTTATGACCGTTTTCATGAGCTATTGCCCACAGTTTTGGGGTTCAAAGGGCAATTTTCATGGTCTGAAAGACCCGATACATGTTTGAAGGATATGACCAAAAACTTGTTGTTTTCGCATTTTATGGCGGTTTTCATGAGCTATTGCCCATAGTTTTGGTGGTCTAGGGTAATTCACAATGACGTAAGTCGTGTTACATGTTTGAGTGTTATGCCAAAAGTCATTGTTTTGGCATTCTATGGCCATTTTTATCAGCTATTGCCCACAGTTTTTGGTTCCAGGGCGATGTACAACAACCTTAAGAACCAAAACATGTTTGAGAGTAATGACCAAACACTTGTCATTTGCGCGTTTTATGGCATTTTCATGTGCTATTGCCAAAAAATTTAGGCTCTAGGGCGATATGCTTGGCCATAAGACCAGATACATCTTTTAGAGATATGAACAAAAACTCGACATTTTCATGTTTTATTGCTGTTTTCATGAGCTATTGCCCATAGTTTTGGGGCCCGGAAGACGCGATACATGTTTGAGAGATATGACCAAAAACTTGTCATTTCCATGGTTTATGACCGTTTAATGAGCATTGCCCACAATTTGGGTTTTCTAGGGGGATTTACGACGTCCTTAATTTCTGATAAATGTTTTAGAGTTATGAAAAAAGGTCGTCGTTTTCGTGTTTTATAGCCCTTTTGATGAGCTATTGCCCATAGTTTTGGGGTTCCAGGGCGATGTACAATAACCTTAAACCCGATACATTGTTAAGAGTAATGACAAACACTTGTAATTTTCATTGTTTATGTCCAGTTTTTATGACCTATTGCCCACAATTTTGGGGTCAAGGGCGATTTGCATGTTCCATAAGATCCGATTAATCTTTTAGAGATATGACAAAAAAAATCGACCTTTTCATGTTTTACGGCCGTTTTCATGAGCTATTGCCCACGATTTTGGGGTTCCAGGGCAATTTGCGTGGCCCGGAAGACTCGTTACATGTTGAGAGATATGACCAAAAAATCGTCGTTTTCATGTTTATGGACCGTTTTCATGAGATATTGCCCATAGTTTTGGGGTTCAGGGCAATTTTCATGGCCCGAAGACCCGATACATGTTTGAGGGATATGACCAAAAACTCGTTGTTTTCCTTCATTTTATGGCCATTTTCATGAACTATTGCCCATACTTTTGGAGTTCTAGGGGAATTTACAATGACTGTAAGTCCTGATACATGTTTCGACTGTTATGACAAAACTCATCGTTTTTGCGTTTTATGGCCATTTTCATCAGCTATTGCCCACAGTTTTGGGGTTCCAGGGCGATGTACAATAACCTTAAGACCCGAGACATGTTTGAGGTAATGACCAAAAACATGTCATTTTTCGTGATTTATGGCCATTTTCATGTGCTATTGCCAACAATTTTGGGCCCTTGGCGATATGCTTGGCCCATAAGACCCGATACATCTTTTAGAGATATGAACAAAACTCGTCGTTTTCCATGTTTTATGGCTGTTTTCATGAGCTATTGCCCACAGTTTTGGGGGTTCTAGGGCAATTTGTAATGCCCGGAAGACGCGATAACATGTTTGAGAGATATGAGCAAAA